>CM076652.1:15731112-15752688 GCA_038496675.1 Rachycentron canadum
CCCACCCACCCCTCCCCTTTCCTACTCACCCATTTCCACCAACACCACCACCTCTCCCTCTCTGTTCAGCCTCTCTATCACACCACTGCCTCTCAAGTACCTAATTACCTGTAATGGAAACATCCCTCTCATTACCCCATGCAAATTAGCCAGCCTACTCAGCACAATTAAGATGAAAATTCCAATTACATAATTAAAGAAAGTTGTTTGATGTGTGGATCGACAGAAAAAGTAAAAAGTGCGTCTCATTCACAGTACATATAATTAACCCTTCAAAAAGGCCGTTATTGTGGCAAAGTATACATAGCAGCAGTGTTTGAAAATTGTTGAAAGCAAGGCCCAGTGAGCCACTACAGTGTATGCAGACTGCACATAAATATGTGGCTTAACAAAAGTGTGTACTAGACTGTAAAAAATGTTCTGGGGCCGTGGAGAAGGTAAAGCCAAATATCTTGTGATAGGTGCTTTAAGGCTATGTTAACAAGGCTGTAAATATTTGCTGTAGATTTGGTACTCTTTGTCTCTTTCTATCAGTGGCCGATTGAAGTGCTCACTACTCAGTGCTGCAGGCTCTCACACATTAAAGCAGAGGTTAACAAGATTGGCTATTATCCAGTTAGGGACTGAGAACATGAAGAGCCAAAGGAAAAATCGCCACAGATTAAGGTGAAGGCAAATATAGCACAAGTCACCTGCAAGGATTTAAAATTAAAGACCCATTTACAAAGAATGAATATTTTAAGAAGAGCTGTTCTTATATCCTCTTATGTAAAAAAACATTTATCTTAGTCTCTGATTAAAATAATTGTTGTTTGAATGTGAACATAATTCCAATAACAATGTTAATAGATTAAAATAAAAATTTCTACAACCTCCAGATGATATATCCCAATAAAATCTGCATTCATGAAAAATTAACCTCCTAAGGGAGAATTTACATGCTACAGTAAAATTCAAAAAATAATATCGGAGCAGAGGAGAGACAAAACAAACAAGAGTCACTCAGACAGACGGAGGGTGTGTGCTTCAGCCCTCTCTCTTGCCTCTTAGCTGGCTGAGGAAGTGGAATGGCGTCCCCACAGGTTATTAAAGTGTGTGAGGTGTGCCAGTCTGTGCTGTGCACACTGAGACGAACATCCTGGCTGCCTGACTGTGTGTGGAGGGACTGGTTAATGAGATATTGACTGCCCATTGAGAGCATGGATTTTTGATTTGGCTCCATAGAAGTTGGAGGAGAGGGAGGTGCACTCAAGAGAGGAGAGGGGAGGAGAGAGATGGGAACTATTTTCTGAATTTGATGTTGTTTTTTTTGTTTTTAATTAATTGGCAGTATTGTTTATACCTTGTGATATTTTTTCTGATAATTCTAGTAATTCTTATTATATAAATCACATAAAAGGTGATCATTATCTATCACCAATGAATGAACTATGATATAAAATAAAATGTATGAAAATTTAAACAAAATAATTATTCAAAATAAAATTCCTTAATCTGTGAGGGGAATATAGGAATAGTATATTTTGCTGCATTGAAGTACTTAATTACTGTTCATCAATCTAAAGATATTAGTAGAAAATATCTTTTTAACTACTTCAGGGCTGATTGTGGAACTGAGCTACCCAAAGATAGAGGAGACTAAGACAATCTAATCAGTAACCAAACAGACAAGAATACACTCTTTTTGTTGCCATATGTGAATATACACATTAATCTGCATCCATTCAAGGCTTTGCCAGGCTGCCTGACAGCTCTGTCAGTCATCTTGTCTTGTCAGTCACACTGTGTGCTTTTGACAGATTAGTCCAATCACAGGCGGGGTTAAATGACTGCCTTGTCCTGTGTCCAATCAAACAGCGGGATTACAACAAACAGCAAAGATAACCATCAGACCACATGAGATAATTTTTGTTCCTTCGGAAACATTCACACCAAGTTCAGTCACAGTTCTCAATATTGGCTCTCCAGTCAGGTAAAACACCTCGCTGGGCTTAGTCAAATGTCTCTAACTTAAGGGTAATTTCCTACTTTACTTTCACTCAGTATTTCTGGAGTCACTTATAGATCCTTTGAAGTGTCTCCCTGTCATGCAGCATTTAGCTGCTGATAGAATACTTCCTCTGTCAGCACTCCTTAGATAATCAGGTACCACAGTCTGTGGAGTTAAAGAACATTTTCACTTTCATTTTTTTTTCTTTCTTCCTGTAGCCTCCACTGTAGAATATGTACAGAGAGTAGAGATGGGACATTTTTGCTGTCATTGTTCCCTTCTCTTATTTTTTGATACTGGATATTTAAAACACTGGCATGCCTGCTCTTAGCCCGAATTCACTTTAAGAAAGTATATCAATACAAAAAAGAATAAGAAAATAAATGACAGATAATAATATGAATAAATAAAATGAATGAAAATAAAATTTTTGGCTTCACGTGCCCTGCTTTACCCTTAAATGCTGAGACACTTGGGGCTCAGAAGTTAACAATGTTTTAAGAGAGTGAAGGGTGAAGTTTTTTCCTCCTGTACTTTCATTCTGAACGTGTTTCGTACCATTGGCTTTTTTCCTCTGTGGGCCTCTGGAGGGCTGTCCATTGGCTTTTTGAAGTTGCATCAAAGAGGAAATGGGGGAGAAAAAGCATTATTGATTTTGCGTTTTGTCTGACTCAAACACTGAGGACAGAAAAACACATAAGGAGTAAGGTGTTGGCAGTGGGGCAGCTCTGTCTCTTGTGTGTGAGCCAGAGGGAGACGGGGGAGAGACCAAAAGAGGTAGAAGGTGAGGAGTTACACCAGACAACACTAATGCATCTCTCCCTGGAGTTGTATGCTCAGTCCTCTCGCTTCCATCATTTCTCCTCTCCTCTCTGTTCTTAATGGCAGAGTAAATAAAGCCCATCACAGAGCGGCAGGAGACAAACCTCCGTCTCTCCCCGCCATGTCGGATAGCTTTTCCTCGTCCTCCATCAGGCTGGTGACTCCCGAGCTCTGACAGCACTCTCCAGTTGACCTGCTTTTCTGTGAAACACCAAGCTGCTCTCTCCTCAGTTGTAATCAGATCTCTCTGTTAGGCAAGCACGCTGGCGGCAGGCAAGAAGAGGAGTATTGTTTGTAGTTTATCACCTTTATCCTACTCCTATGTCAGTCCAGCAGAGGTGAGATGAGAGAGGAGTACATTTCAGGTGTTAATGTGACCTAGACAGAGTAAAAAAGAGCTCTCAGTGACAGCCACTGATAAGAGCTGTCAGTAGTATAGCTTACTCAGCAATTACGCTACATAAATATAGTATGGTATAGCCATGTTGTATAAATCTTTCCTAGGTTGCAGATATGGATGTCTATGGAATTTATAGTCAGACAAAAGACTGTAAACAGTGATGGAATTGCTAGAATTGCAGCACAAGTATGCTGTAGAGTCAGGGAATGAGGAAGGGTCAGAGGTCACAGTATACTAAGTCACACTCCCCTCTGCTCCATGGAGAGCGACTGCGGCGTCTAGGGACCCTGGTGGGGAACAAAGGATGAAAAATGAGAGGTGCATGGAATTTTGATGAGATGAGGGAACAGGCAGCGTTATAACAAAGGTCGTCACAACATGCGCTCTGCCGCTTGATTACAAAAGGGAGAGAAGTGTGTGAGGCGTTTGATTACATGTCCCAGCAGAGGCCATTAGGGGTTCTACTTGTAGGATGGCATCATTTACACTCATCTGATCTGGCGTCTGACACTGATGAACAAACAGTGTGAATCCTCCTGAGCACTAGGGGGTGCTCTTCAAGAAAGACAAATGAGAAGACTACCTGCTTTCCAGAGTTTTCAACTTGTTACCGTCTCCAAACTTCACCGTCAGTGCTAATGTTACATTTAGTCTCCATACAGCAGAATGTAACAAAGCATGTTTGACTCTCCCTGTGGAACCTGGGCGGGCCGGAGTGAGAACTAACTCTCAAGGTTGGCGGCATTAGGCGCTCATCACCCCAACTAAGATGCATGAAAGGAATTTTATCATCATAAATAACAAAGAAAAACAGCCTTGCCGGAACAGACTGCTTAAGATTGATTTTTATGCACATGCATTCATTTGAAATAAAAGAAATGCTGCTTCAGAGCTAATTACAAAGATGAAAGGAGGGAGAATGTGCAAGGCAGTGAACTTTGTTTAAAGGAGCAGCACATGTCTTTTTCAGGGACATGGTGCTTTAATGAAACCCCAACCCCATTTATGAATTCACAGTATGTTTTCTAATTGAAACTGCATTTGAACAATTGATATACAGGAGGAAAAAAAGATGTGCCCCATGCACGTGTCGGTCTCAATATCCTAATTCAGCAAGTCGCACATCAGAGCCATCTAAACAATGGGTGTCCTAGACAATGAGTGTGTGGATGTTTACCAGCTGGAGCAAAGGGGTTAACCGGCTGTGGAGAGGTCCTTGACCTATCTGAGATGAGCTCCCTGCCCCCTCTAGCAATGTGGAATATATGATTGCTGATTATGAGTTTATTCCCCATCATGCTGAGCCTTTTGCATGTCAGGATCCATCCCTCCCCAGCTGAACTGATTAAGGAGCTGGAGATGATACTACAGCTCTCAGCGATTGCTGAAAGACTCTCAGAGAGCCTGGTAATCTGGAGTGCAGCTGGCAATCACCCACCACTGACTCCTTTGGAGGCTTTTTGGGTTGTTTTGTTGTTTCAAGTGGGGTTTTTTGGCATATTGTTGTCTTTGTTCCCCTGGGCTTCTTGTTTCTGGATGAGAGCTTTCCTAGTGCTGAGCACAGGTCCTTGTCAACCTGGCTGCTCAGCTCAGCCTGGTCCAGCCTCAACAACAGCAGCATCAGCAAAGACCCTCACTCAAAGTCTCAGGATATGCTTATGATCACCCTCTTACAGGAGCCTAATTTGGGGGAAAAAAAGACAGCTCATCCCTGAAGTAGACATAGCTCCTACAATCCAATACAATGGACAAAGACATTGCATAAATTGAAAGAAATAGAGCCTCAAAATATGTATCCCCATGTAAACTTTTAAGACTTTTCTGTGCCCTTCAATGGATTTCTGTCACAGAGAAATAAGTGAGAGTTTTTGAGCACAAAGATTGGCAGGACTGCCATATTTGTGAATCTGTCACTTAGTTACAAATCAGTAGCTGGTGTCTTTTAGTTTTGTTTTTGTCAATAGTTGCAGGGAGGAGGAAGGGAGTCCTGCAGTGCTGATGGCTGTTTTAATGTCTTTAATGTGTGATTTGGGGCAACAGAGAAGTAATGCGCCCGAACAGAGCAGTCTCAGTTACTATCAAAGCTCCACAGCCCACTGCTAATGACGTCCCACTATCAAAGGCATCACCCACAGTTTTACTGTTTATTGCTTAAATGCTCATATGTTTTGTTACCCAGTGAAAATACACTAACTACAATAGTGCTGTTCAATTAAGACTCAAATTTTTATACAAAGAGTGTATTTGTGTTTGAGTTCCAGATGTGACACCGTCAGTGCCAGTAAACAAATGGCAATTGTCTGAGCTCTGATTCTTCGTGTAAATGAAATGCTTTAAGGTGTTATACTGCTGTGATGAAAGACACCAAACACGTCCCATGTCTAACCACAGTGTCTGAGAAGTGATGGGTGGGAAGCTCCTCTCAGACAGCGTTGTTGTGTATGTGTGTTATGATTTTTCAGACGGTATGTTGTTTGTTTTTATGTTGAAGGAAATTCTTATTATTTGTAAATGAACTGAATTGAGCTGAACTGAATTTATTGTATACATTTGCAAATAATTAGAATCGCATCTTACAATAGATACAGTATATGTAAGTATCATTATTTTGTAGGAATACATTTTAGTCAAATCTAAACCTAAGGACCTCATGCTTAGATTTGATTTGCAATAACACTTCTTTGTTTCATAAATAAACAGGCAAATCCCAACTCTTATTATTTCTTCTCATTGTGTATAAGCCTCATTGTTGTGGATCACCTAAGCAGTCACTGAGGATGAAATAAAGGTAGGGGAAAATGAGGCAGGGTTGGAGATAGGTGAAGCAAATTTTCCTGAAATTGAGGGTGATCAGAGTAAAACTACTGTATGTTTGACATACCTTGCCCACTTGAGCGGGTAAGGAAGTTGTTTTTTGATCTTTTGACACATGATTACATTGGGCCGTTCTGCTTTGATCTCAGCGTGGATTTTTTTTTTCTTTCTCTTGATGTGGGATTATTATAATTTATACATAAGGGATTTTGTTTTTTTCTTGGGCCTCAGCAAACTTGAGTAAACAGCGTATACATAGTAGATTAACATTGTATTCATTTACACATTCTCATTAGTGAGTCCTAAGGTAATTAATCAGAGGCCATGGTATATGAGAAGATAGACACTGTTCAAATAATTTATTCCTTTCTACTTTTACTGAGTGTGAGAAAAAGTGTCTGATCAATTCCTCCCTTAGATGTAGCTCTTTGAAGACATGCAGTGTCTTATGAGAGCACCACCATCGTATTTATTCTCTCGAAACCGAAGGCTGCCGACCTTGCTTATACTGTACAAAAAACTGCAGGGGATTGTTGTCTGAATCATCCTAATAGCCAACAATTCCCCCTAAATATAGGGACCATATAACCCCAATTAAACCAATACAGGTGTAAAACATTCACTTTGCTGTCTTGTGTTGCAACATAGCAGCTTCAGTTAGGCTCAGAGTTGGCCCAGGTAATTACACTGAAAATACTGAAGGCCTGGTACTAAGATGAGCCTTTCTCGCTCAGTTCTTTGTAGATGTGCAGATCATTTATGATTGACGTGGCAGAAAACCACATATGTCTCCATCCTTTATGTAGATGAGTTCAAGGGAGAATCACCTAATTAACAGAGGGGTGATGACGGGGGCCAGTTTTGCACAAAAGAAATGTGCAAATTTGTTAAAAGAAGGTTGTTTGCAGGGGAAGGAAAATTGCATTGTTGCGACTTTAAAATTGTAATGTGCGAGCTTCAGTAAAACAAAACTGAAAACCTTTGACATAGCATGCAGTAACAAAAAGAAAACATCATCTGTTAAAGCTTGCTGACCTGATCACTTCACGGCATAACACATAATACTTAATGGTGTATATGGTGTTCACATTATTATATCATTCAAGGAAAATTGCACTCCACCCAAACAGCACAGACAAAAGACTGCACAAACACAACACAGCTCACTTATCGTTTCTGTAATTTCAATATGCAGGGATTGTAGTGTTGAACTTGCCAATATACTAAACAAACATCATAGTGGATTTATGTTATTACTACTCAACCTAACTAAACATTTTGTGCATTCGCTATTCTTAAAATGTTTATGCACTTTACACATGATTTTCACAAGCCCTCATCATGTGTACATATGATGATCTGACTGAGCTGTAGTTGCGGCATAGACAGTGCCATGGGACCAACCACTACATCTCATAATTTCTAAACAAGAATTGCTAAATATAAGCAAAACACAATTCACACTTTTTTAAATTTGACTATTATATCACTGGAAACATTCATGTTCAAGCATGGAGGAGGCATGTACCATGCAGTAAACATGTTTTTTTTTTTTTTTCTTCAATGAAAAACAATGGTTCAAGCTGGCACATAACAACTCTGCCAGTGATCATATGTAGACAATCTTAATTGCAGTGATTGTAAATGAATTTTGTCATTGCATGCATATGCCTGGAGGGCAGTCCCACTGATTGAGTAATTTGTAGCAACCTAAGTAAATCACATGCTAACTGCACACATTTGCAAGAGCAAATTGAATGAATGCTCTGAAAAGTGGAGCACGATAGATACTGACAGTTATTTTGACTTTTAATGTAATTTTTGAAGTAAGGCACTTTAAGATACTTACACTCTTACACTCCTGTGAACTTAATATCAGATATAAGATACATGTCCTTTCATTGGTCCAGATTTTCAAAAGATTCCAACATTGTGAACCTTTCATTTCCATACATGCCACATGTATGTATTAACATAAACAAGTTCTTCATCTCGGTTCTACCATGTGAAAGACAAAGGCAGGGGTGATATATTTCAGCAGAGCAGTTTCTCTCTGAGCGAATCCAGAGATTGCTCAGTTTGTATTGTAAACTGAATGTTATCCATAGGCAATGGATATTTTATGACTGTTACTGATGTATGTTTGTAAGACAGATTTGATGTCACAATAGTATATCCCTTGAGGAACTATAAAAGCCTCCAATTATGAAGGGTTTATTTTTAAAACTACAGGAAAGGCTTTCTGCAGATTAATTCCAGTGTGTGGTTCCCATTGTGAGAGAAAAAAATTGGACTTTGCAGAATTAGCGTGCTTGCTGCTTAAATCTCAAATCTATTCCTGAAACATATGATTGTGTTTAATGTGAATGGATGTTTCTGCATTGCCTTAGAGTGAAAAAGGAACCAAACCCTCCACGTCTGGATTAGAGCTCAAAGTACAGTAATGACGGCTCTGTGTTTCTGCATTGACCCAGGTGTGTTGTCTAAATACAATATGGATGTGCAGGGCTGCCTGTGTACTCCAGTGCTGGGAGACTATTTGCTGAAGGTCATTTGGGATCATAGCATGCCATTAATAATTCCTGAAAGCATCCAACATCTCCATCTGTTCTGCTGCATCCATCGCTGCACTTCAAAGACAAAGGCAGCATTTGCACGTTAGCAGTAAACCTGCCTCCAGGCTAAGATGTTGGAGGTGGGATTCTTTGTTGAGAGAACATGTCTTTGGTCATTGGGTCATAATGTTTTCATGTTTGCTCCCACGGCTTGAACTTATGAACGCATAGATACACAAAGAGTTGCAGCTGTACATAGACTGTGTATTGTGGCAATTGTGTGTTTTTAAAGCTTTTCACCGGCTGAGACAAATGGGCATTTGTGGTACAATAAATTCACGCATACCTTTGCAGGCGACTAGTCTCTCTACAGGTATGCTTTCACCAGCCTCCATGGAGCCTGGCTGGTCACCACGACAAGGTGCTAAATTATCAAAGCTGATTTTAACCAAATCATTTACTCACATGCTTTATGTGCATTTATTTATGTGTGTGTGTTTGTGTAGTTCACCAAATAACGCATATTCACCTATGTGTACGGCTTTCAGCGCAGTTAAATCGAACCAGGTCTCAATGACAGGCCCACTTTAGATGTGTAGGAGTCCTGTGGGGAGTAAATGGATGTTTGGCAGTGGCATGTGCTGCCCGGGCCTGGTGGGCGCAGTGGGCGAGGAGGCAAGTGCCTGGCTGAGTGAAAGATGGCAGTGTGTATGGAGAGTGTGTGCACACAGCTGAGGCTGTGACAGAAAACAGTAAGAGTTCTGCTCCTGCTGCTCCATCATCCCCTGCCAATGATAGACACTTTAATTTTGTTAATGGCACAAGTGCAGCGATTACGATGGACTCGAAGCAGCACACAAACAGTAATTCTACCTGCTCTTCATCATGAAGATGTCATTGGTTAATTAAAAAAAAGACAAATGTAAATCCTTACTTGTATAAAGATATATCATAATTTACGGAAGCACAAAGAGTACAGTGTATCATTCGATGAAGCTCACAATTATTACTGCTCCATCCCCTCACATGTGGTCTGCTGATAAAGCACCTGTGCCCATGAGTAACTCCACCATCTTTCAGCCCTGGGCTCTTGTACTGTACTGTAGGGCTGACCAGTGAGTCTACTCAAATCACCATCAGCTCCAAACTGCTTAGCCTGGCCTATTTGAATTTCACATCTCTGCTGACTCATAACCCTGTCAGGACCTTTCTTCTTTATCATGTGTGTGCCTCCGGTGGACTCTCATCACAAGCATTAGAAATTAATTATTCAGATTAGAAACTGAGCCACAATTACTGTGATTTTTGTCAAAGGCTTTGTTTTGGCTTAATGTTGATATCTGATCAGGATCAGACTTCAGAGCTTCGTTTGTCTTTGAAAGCAATTATTTTGCTGCATTTGTTCATTGAAGACATTTAAGCAGAAGTTATTGGCTGTGTCAGAAGAGCAAGAGAAGAACGGAGGAAATGATTTTGGCTGCTGACACACTCTCAAAGTAGTCAGATTAGTGTGAGTGTGGCGCTGTGCCGGCCGCTACACACGACAGCGGTTCAGATCAACATGATAAAGAGGGACTGATTGAGCTCCGTACAGCCACAGGAAGCTGAGCGTTGGGGTTCAAGGTTATCTGGACAAATCAGACTCCTGTTTCCATTCATCCCCTCCTCACCCACCAGCCAGGCCTTCCTGGGCAAACCAGCAAATTAGCAATTCTGATGTCTGCAAGCAGGTCTGGCAAGGGAATGCCTGTGAATCCTAATGCCATGATTAAACTTTCATATCCGTCCGGGGGAAGTGCTGCATATACAAAATAAGCAATATCTTTTTATTTTTCAGCACTTTAACTAAGACTGTAGAGATTGGCAAACATAAACCTTTCAATAGGGTTAAATGGACTGGGCCAGGGCGGGGGAGGTTTGGGGGGGATACCTTCTGTCAAATCACTCAAGTCTTTGATTGTCTTCAGCAGAGATAATTAGTATCAGTATACTTTTCAGAAGAAACTATATGTGATTTAACTTGCAGCAATAGTTGTTATTCTACTGCAGCTTTGCATCTGTAAACAGGCCCAACCTTCAGACCTAAACATAGTAAACGATACTACAGTATTTGTTGTGGAAAAATATATTAAATGGTAATTTTGAGGCAAATGCAATACCCAGTCAATGTTGCGCTCTCTTGGTCAGCCATGCTGAGTGTATGGAGGAGAACCAGGGGGACAGGGAGCCTCAGTCCAAACAGCGAGCCATGCCTGGATGTGGCCATTATGTAAGATGGTCTTATCAGGCTCTACCTCCTGCTGAGCCACAGCCTAGCTTCCCTCTGCTCCCCCATCCTGGTGCTCCCAAAACATGGGCCTTCATTAGCAGGGCTAAATATCCCCGTTCTCTGCAATCTCTATCATTTCTTGCCTTGAGGCAATCCGATAATTACCTGTTCTCATTTCCCCTCCTTCTGGCCAGCAGGGAAGTGTTCTGACTTGCATTAGTTTGCATGAAATATTATCAGAATATTGCACATTTCTCCATCCTGCAGCCTCTGACACGAGGAATATGGAGTCACAGGAGCAATGATTGACAGGTGTCTGTCTTTCATGTTCCTCTGAGAATAGCTGCTTTGTTCTGAAGTTACAGCAAGAATTTTGATGGAAAGAGGAATAAGTGTGTAATGTGTATAAAGGCTTTGTTGCTTTGTTTAACACCAGTCTTCCATTATTTCTGGGCAGTATTGTTATGTGTTACATCTCTCTTTGTTACCTACAATGTAGGTGTAAAAAAACCCACAGATTTTCAGGATTTAAACTCATCAGTGAGTTTTACTCACAACATAACTATCATCCTTGTAATAGAGTAGCATCTCCCTCTCTGTAAATTTGTATGGTTTTGGAAGACAGACAGATGCACACATGGCATACAGTGCCTGGGAGGAGAAGACATCTTGAGTAGTTATGGTCAGTGTTATGGTCAAAAAGGCCAGCTGCACATATTCTGTCTCATATTATTTGTTCCTATATGTAATAATGTCCAGCGGCTCTCGATCAGGAAATGGATAAGCCTTACCACTGAAGGCAAGAACCCCCACTCAGCCTAACCTCTGCGGTCAGTGGAAATCATATATGATCGCCACAGCAGGCAAGTAACTGTGTCTGGTGTTGATATAATGCAGTTGATCCTCATTTCTCTGTTATAGTCGGGTACTGCTGGAATGCAAACATTCCTACTTCAAATATTGCGGTTTTTAGAAGGTAATGTCATGCATGGTATTTGCCAAAATGTATCTATTTTATGGCAATGCAGCTATGAACATGAACAGTTTTTGCAAGTGTAGAGATTGATTGTAGCCAATTTAAAACATGTCTGGAAATGTCATTCACGAATGCGCATTGAAATTTTAAAGGAACTTGTGTGTTAAGCAGAGGATCTGTCTGATATGAAGTTGTTGATGCATGAGCTTAAGCTAATTCAGTGTCTCCCCTCGTTTTGCTGTGGGAAGCGGTGATGATTTTGGACTTTGTGATGGTCACTTTAATCTCTAATGAAGGCGCGTCCCTGGCTCTGCTCAGCCCTCTGATAGCAGAGCAGTCATAAACAGTCCTGTCAGGGGGATTGCAGCGCTAGCAGTGCAAATGGCAAAGAAAACCCTGGGGACCAAGCCATGCTAGCATTATGGTCTAATTCAGATATAGCTCAGAAAATACAGACTTTCATATGAGAAAATTATTCTGCTCTGCCTTTCTAGCTTTTACTGTGTGCCTGAATCTTAGTATGGACTCACTTTTCTCCTTTAACCATAAACAGTACCCACCCGTGTTACTCCCAAGTATATGAATTACATTCCTGTGCTGTCATGTGATCAACATATCCTTCAGACAGTGCAAACTAAAATACCATCATGCTTATTCCAGCTGCAAATAAACACTCAGCTTTTAAGATTGCATCACAAATTGAGCATAAAATTTGTGTCTCTAAATTCAGTTACGCCGTGTTATAGCATACGCTTCTTTTAGTTTTACAACATTACCATACAAATGAAGACAATTTCATGTTTAACATTTAGTGCGAGATGTAAATGTGTGCTCAAATGATTCTGTGAAACTGATTACTGGCTGCTCTGTGTTCTGACACATCCTGTGCTCATGCAGCATGTGCGACAGCTGGTTAGTAATTAGAATAATCTTCTCCCTGGTAGTGATTTAGCTTTCATGACTGCAGCTTACCTCAAATTGAAAATAAATTTATAGATAAATGCCTTTGTTGTTCCAGCAAATTATACCGCTGTAACTCAAAGGAGCCAAGTTGTTTATTTTGGTAGTAAAAGAGCAATCAGAGAAAACAAACAAAGCACTGTATGAGTGCTGTCAGATTAATAATGATGCTACCCAGCGGTGATGATACAAATGATTATTTTTTCGGCACACTCTACACCACCTCATCATGGTAATTATAGATACTATATCATTATTATATCAAGTATTCACTACAGATTATCAAGATAATTGAAGCTTGCTCCAGGATTGCCAAGTTCACTGTGCTGCTAGTAAACTGGGAATTGCTGTGAAGGAGAGGAACACACACATTTTGTTAACCATAGCAAACTAGTACTAGAGTCAGTTTGGTGTCTTCATGTTCACTCTGTATTTTTCTTAAGTGAGCACAGATATGTGTGCACATACACACAGGGATACAAACATGCGCACGCACACACACACAAACATCAGTCGGCAGTGTGAAGATGAGGCTATACATGAGATACATTGTTTTTCTCCCAGCTTCTGTTCTGGTGTATCTGGGCAAATCCCATGGTGATGAGGCGTAGAATCTGTCATGGAGAAGGCATAAGCCTTTCATATGCATAGTGGAGATAAGAGGCAGCCATTTTATCAGGCGAGCTGTCGCTCCAACATGTTTGCATGTTATGTGTCCCCGGGAGCGCCTCCAGAAACATGTCCCTTTAATGACACGGCCCGTGCTCGCCAAGAGGACGCCCAGTTTGTTCTGAGCTCTAACCTGACAATTATGCCAATTACACCAGGCAGCAATGTTGACAAACACACCAGGAGAATTGCTACAGTTGATTGGTAGCTGTGTTTCGAAGTCCCCTGCTGTGACCTCTTCTGTAATTTAACTAGCATGGAGGAGAATTGCAAAGGGTTTTTCTAGAAAATTCCCAGAGCCTCGTGTTCTTTTGTAACGGGGCAATGTTTGTGCCAAGTGAACAGGCAGAGAAATGGATCTAGTGTGTCAAGAAGGCAAAAAGAGAGAAATCATTCTTCCTGCTAGTCACCACTGTGTACAGTTTGTTTGGATTCATAAAGAGTATTGTGTTTCCTGCCAGGCTGGGGCAACATGTAGAAAGTTGTTGTGGTGGATCATATTGCCTCTGAGGATTAGATCACAAATACTGACCCAGCACCATTAGCTGCTACTTATGTAAGCCTTAAAGAGCACTACTGTTGGCACCTGAGTATGAAGCTTAGCCGCCTATGAAGTGAGGCAGGAGACACTGCCAATATGGGAGCATATTAACAGTACAGTGGCTGTTCACTTCCTACAGTGTGAAGTGTGAGCACTTGGTTAGAATACATAAAGGCTTTTTCAGCAAGTTTTTGAGCAAGAACAGCATTGTACTGCATCAGCCTATTTGCAAAAATTCTGTTTTGATAAGCATGCATCTTTTGAGGGAAAAGAAGACGATCCCCCTTTTATTTTGGAGCACATTAATGTATTGATTTCTTCCAAGCACAGCACATGATTTTTTAATTTGGGTCTCAGAATAACAAGGTGCAATATAATTGGCATGAAGTTGTCATCTGAAATCAAAAGTAACATACAGACATGATCATTTCAGATTTCTGCCATATTATTTCTTCTGAAGCCTTTAGGGTTACTTTTTCTTTCTTTTTTTTCTTTTTTTTGCTGAACAACAAAATTTCTTTTCTGTCATACTCTAGCGGTTTTTAGCTGCGATACAACACCTTACACAGAGATTTAAAGGCAACAACAGCTACAGATTATAGTTTAACACTGAGGTCAGGAGCTGTTCTGTAACAGGTCACTTGAGCTCTGGTCTGGTCATGTAAGCACAGAGCTGAAAGCAACTGGGGCTGTGCCATGAGTATGGTTTGTATCTTGAGTTACCCCAAAGCTAATCAGGCTGGTCAATGTGAAGTGCCATTGCATACTGAGAGCTTGCTGTCCTTCTTGTAAGCACACAATGATACACAAAGGGAGGCGGGATAGCGGGCAAGTGGCTGCCTCTGCTGGCCTGGTCAAAGGGAACAGAGCGCAGTCCCAGCATGTCCCTCGCCTTCGCTTACATAATGCGCTGTTAAGCTGGAGTTAGCAAACATTAGAGGTCAGCTGGTTATTGGGACAGTGGAAATGTAATCATTCACTGGAGCAATATTTACTGTAGAAAAATGAGATTGCTGTGTGAGGCAAACAGTGGTTTTCCTCCTGAGCTGAACAAATAAATATTTTTAGGTTTGTGGCTGATATGTTATTTACTTCTTACTCAATACAATGATGATAAAGCTCAAGAAAATAGGTGTGTTGGATGTAAAGCCTATAAAACTAGACTGAAATGACTTGTTCTGTTCTGCCCATATCTCTGTGCCACTGCCCACATCCAGTCCTTTGTCGTGTTCTTCGGATCTTGCCTTGAGGACATAATGTTTTCCTGTTAGGTTATCATGTTAGTGCAGTCTGACCAGTGCTGCTTGTTAGAAATGTCTAATGTCCCTTCACAGTGAAGGTGCTGTGATTTACACCTACTTTATGTTTGATGAAGAGAGGCTGGGGAATCCATTAGTGTCCATCTAAATTACATCAGCCAAACTACTGACACCAGCGTGCACTCTGCTGCCAGCTCATTGATTAAGAACAGTTTCCATTGGCCTTATGTAACTGGCCCTTTGCATTAGTTCAACGGTGTTGTTAGAGGCAAGAAGGGCCATTATTGAATACAGTTACATTTTTCTCTCGTCTGAGGGAAATGTCCAAATGAAATAAAAGCTGCCGAGATTAAACACCACATTTATTTTAACCCGGTTACTCACCTTCCTAAATGGGGGGGATGAAAAATGTAGGAACAGTTGTTGAGGTTTGGCGATGTAGCAGATTTGCACATGATGGTACTGTAGCGCACTGCACAAAAGGACTTGATCATTCAGGAAAGTCACAAAAGGCAGCACATTGTCCAATTTATACTCACAAAAAAACCTTAATTTCCCTTGGATTTCTGAGATGTTTTCAAGGCATCGTAATTATTGACAGCGCATGTGAAAACCAAATTTAGATTGCCGTTGGAAGTCTCCATCTTAATTCAGTCAACTCTTTTTAACCCCCGCTTTGGTTTTTGATAAAAGAAAAAGCAATGTCAATCAGGGTAACTAATGGGAATGTGCATTTTGTAATTCATTCAAAGGGAATGGTAAATTGAAAAGAGTTTGCAACCTTTTAACACACTCACATACACCAGCGCTGACAGTCAAGCTCCATTATCTGACAGCTGGAGAGGTTAAAAATAACTGTGCTCGCAGCAAATTAGACGTATCATTTGGCTTCTAAGTGAGAGATGAATCTTTGTGTGGATGCTCCTGCCATGCCGTGACACAGGGGCAATATATCAGGCTGTGTTTGCCTGTCTTTCTCATAAACTCCAAATGGAATTGTAAACAGATGAAGCAATTTTATACCAAATGTATTCTCTCTGAGTCGCTCCTATGCTACAGTGAGAAGCCCGGCTACCGTACACATATACATTACTGCCCCATGCACTTTCAAGCCAAAGTACATAAATCATAATTTGGCCGCCTGCAGGGTTATTGCTATCGCTCAAAGCCAATCCTCGAAGTGTTTTATATGTTACTTTGACGACAAATGTGATGTTATTGCACATATGTGGGAAGGACTTTTGAAGATCCCACTGGCTGTTATTTCTCACATCAAGGCAGATTCACACAAGCTGCACAGTAGGTTTAGGCGTTCACAAACAAATGCAGACGGATGAACTATATGAATCTCAATTCTGCTCGTCAAAGTCAAGTTTTCCTTGTCATTCAGTGGCACCTAGCTCGCCTGTGCGTGCATTTTATGTCAGGTGTCGGAAGGTGTGGTGTCAGTTCCCATTTAAGATGGCAAAAGAAGTGTAACTGTGGGATCCCTGTTACAATAAGGTAAGTAAAGAGATTTCCATGGGAGGCTTAGGTGACAGCAGAGGTGTAGCATTTCATCTAAATACCTAACAACATCATTGTTAATTTATAGCTATTTAATCACTTACTAGAGTAAGTGCAGGGAGGATGATCTTTGTGTCATCTTGTCTCACAAGGTAATCTCTTGTATTTGCTTGCTTAAACCCATGCTCTAAATTTGTCGTTGACTGTGTGTAACCGCATTCACCCCTGAGTTTTAAGATGAGTTTTAAAGCTGCATATTTACTGAGCTCAGTGTGGCCCTCTCTCAGCCTGCTTGACATGATTTATCTCATCCAGCTTAACTGACAGGTATTGATGTGATACAGGGATAAATGCAGTAGATTGATGGAATTAAAGCCCACCCTATTGTTCCCATGCTGTGCATCACTGACACATGTGAGACTCACGTCTCTCATTAAAGAAAATAAATGCTTCAGACATCCTCTCTGCAAAAGCATCAAGTTTGTGTGTGTGTGTGTGTGTGTGTGTGTGTGTGTGTGTATGTGTATGCGCACACCCGTGTGTGTGGGAAGCTATCTCAGTTGTTTTTCCTCTCTATAATCTCTCCCTCCTTGCACAATGGATTTAGCCTGGCCTTGAATGGAAGAGAGTACAAATTGCAGTTGACTCTAAACAGCAGTGCATTCGCCCTGTTGACAGAGCCCTGGACTTATGATTGTATTAAACAAAGGGGCAAGACCATTGATTATTTAATTAACTTTCAATTAATGCTTGTGAAAAAGACAGGATCACAACTACAAGCGTGGCTGTGCTTCTTTGTTGAAACGCCGTTGTGTTATGCCCACGGGCAATCTTATATGATGCATCTAAGCCACTAAAGAAATCTAATCTTAACTACGCAAGGGAAAAAAAAGGAAAAGAAAAAAGTGAGAGAGAGATGCCTTTTCCGCTTTACGTGCACGGCAGGCACTTGGCTGTGCATTTAAATTTTAGGAAGCTAGTGTTAACTCTATATTTGGATTCCACTGGAGTGGATTAAGGATTCTTTACTGCAAACCCACGGGATTCTCAGAGACATAAAAGAGGAGACTGTTTGCATCCATGCTATACAAATAATTGCAGGTTTCAAATCGAGTGTAATTTCAAGCACCAGCTATATGGGAGAGAGTGGGCTTTGATGTACAAATCCACAATTCATGGGGGATTAGCACCCCAAAGGTTAGCAGTTGCTAATTACAGGAGATTGGTTATACATATCTAACAAGGCAAGAAGACAGCCTTAATAAATGTGAGGATTCATCAGGAAAAAGGATAAGCGGCTCTGATAAGCGGACATGTATTTGAATCACCATGGATTGATACCCTGTAATGCCCTTCTTCATACAGTGGAAGGAATGAAGCACTGTCTCTTCCATTGTCTTTACAAACAGCATACCTTGTGCAATATGAGATTTTCAAGATGCATTTGTGAATGCAGATTTGTGCAATCATATAAATTAACCTCTCAGATATTCTTCCTGTGTCTCTTACTGCAGCGATTTCTCTTTTACTGTATTTTGCTTGCAGCGTTCAGTACTGCATTACCATAATCCTTGGTTCCCTTCCACAAACCACCACTGGCTAAATGAATCTATTATTTTTGCCTGGAGCTGAAAAGATGCAACAAAATGCAATGCATTAAAGGGAATGAAACTTGTGATAAGCTGCACATTTTCTCTATAATAGCCTGTCTACAACAGACTTTTTACCCGCAGTTGGAAGTATCAGCACACTTGACCTTTAATAATCTGAATGTTGTAAGCTTAAAAGGTGGTATCAAATCCTAAACCATTCCATAAAAAAAAAAAAAACATAATTCAATTCTGAACACCATCATTTAGTCAAGCTCCGGCTCACTGGCCCTGTGTGTTGTTGATTCCCCTGACCGATGACAGCAGACCTGGCCAATGTGGCCTTGTGTTTTCATATGGCCCTAAATTAAACATGTCCGAGCCAAGGCAGGCACTTGCTCTGCCACGGGAAACACTTTTTCATCTCCTAATGAATGTGCCTGAGGGGGTCCCACAGGGGGCTCCACTTCACCCCTCATTAGGCGGGGTGCTGCGTCTGCCTTCATGCCGAGGAGCAACCTCCTGGAGAGGGGCCTCCCACTTCATCTGAACGTCCCACGCTCCCCTGCCCTGGACCAGCGGACTGCACTGCTCTCTCCCTCTCTCTTTTCCCTCTGTCTCTCTGTATCTCTCCCTATCTCCAATACTCATCACATAGCAGCTCATCTTATAGTCGCAGAGCAGGGATGACTGGGATGAGAGGATGGTCCATGCTCCTAATGTTATTTTAATGGCCTTGTTTGATCTATTGTGGTTGTGATTTATTGCTATACACACACTTTTAATGCCCTCCTGGATGTCTGCTTAACTGCCTTTTTCACAACAAGTCAAAGATCCCATTGTTTTAGAACTCACAATGACAAGTGAGTTGAAAAACTAATCTCAACCGCGTTGATATCTCCACCTTCTTCCAACCGTTCCTGCTCATTAGCCGGACCGTGGCGTTATGTCGGGTGGGAGCTGAGGGTCAGACGTGCTGTGTAGTGGCCTTGGTCAGCAAAAAGAAGGAAGACGTGAAGAAATGAAAAACAGTGGAGGACCCTATGTCCTGCTCTGGTTAAAAAGTTCCCTCCTGGGGCAGCGCTTCTAATACCCAGTCTCATGTGGTAAATATTGACAGCTTCCTGTCGTCAATGAAGCAACAAAGCACAGACAATTCCAAGCTGTTGTGAGGCAGCAGGAAGGAAAAGAGGAGTATACTGGCTGTCAGCTGACTCCAAGAGCTTTTGCATGGCAGCAGAGCAGGTTGAAGAGCTGATTGTTATTCCAGGGCTTTTGGGATGTGTTTATGCAATCATTAGTCTTGGCACTTGTTTATTTGCCTGGGATTAGAGCACCACGGCGCATTCACCGGCAGTCAGGGAAGCTGGTTCACCAAAAGGTAGCAGCAAGCGCACAGGCCTTCCTCAGTAAGCAAAGCGTGCAAGTAGGGAAGCATGCTTTGCGCATGGCTGCTTAATCCTGCCATGTTAAACAAAACCAGGCCAGTGTTTGTAGGACTATGAAAACAGCAGTGCAGAGGGAATGTGCCTCACACGCTGTAAGCAGTCTGTGAACTCTGTGTGGCAGTAGACACTCGTCGTGCACCGCTGTCATCTAGGAATGCCTTTCATACGGTCTGCTACAACTGGAGGAGCAGGAGGACGACAGTGGAGTTGCTCAGCAGCTCCTTCACAGTGAAGTCAGAGAGTATTGAAGTTGCTTCTGTAGTAATTTGCGAAAACCATGTTTCACATACAGTTTTTGAAACAAATACAAATGGCCTTGATTCAAGCCCAGTGAGATAATACAGGTAATACAGATCCTAGGGAGAAGGAGAATAAAGGACCAGGTATTACTTAACTTAACTTATTTCAAAATGTAATAATCAGTAATCTTGGACAAACTCATTTCACTGCACTGCCACCCACAACTGTAGATATAAGTGTATAATATATATAATATATGTTTGTGTAATTTTCTGTAGCTGATAAAGTGACATACCAGTGTACTGAGGCTTAAGAAAGGCATCCATTGCCTCAGTCTGCTTATCATGGGCCTGATACTGCCAGGAGCCAAATGAAATAAACAGATTGATTTTCAAAATGCTTTGCAAATTTCCTCACAAGTAAATATTTTATGCGGTCGCGATCATACGATTTCACTTTAATCATTTTGCACATTTATTCACATTGAGGATAAATGGTGCATGATGGAAGTGTTCACAGTCACTTATTAAGACACTAATAGCCAAGGGCACTGTTTATGGATTAGATAATGGGTCTGTCTCACTTTAATTTGCTCCCTGCACCTGGAGGAGAGGACCAGACAATCTTTGAAGGCCAAATCGCAACTCTGAGTGTGTGTGTGTGTGTGTGTGTGTGTGTGTGTGTGTGTGTGTGTGTGTGTGTGTGTGTGTGTGTGTGTCTGTACTTAAAATATGGCGCACATGTAGTGAAAACAGAAGTGGCTCAGGTAAAAACAAAACGCAGTGAAGTAGGTTTTTTGAGAAAGCTCTTCTTCTGGGGCCTCATGACACCAGTGATCTGTGGAAAGGTTGGGTGCCTCTAGTTTCAGCTCTATCAAGCTCTGGATCTTTTAGCAGCAGGATTCAGTATCCCAGCTAATGTAACAAGACTCATTTGTCTCAATCACATGTCCCTGGAAGTATCGGCTGGCCATTGATGTCATTCATCTTCCCTGTCCTTGCCTGCTCTTTTTCAGCTGATGAGAAACCAAGACCTTCAAGTAGACTGGCAGAGGTGCTGTAAAAAGTGCTCATCAGCCCAGCCATAGAAAAACAGTTGAGTAACAGAGGCGTTATGTGGAGCATTCATTATTGAGACGATAACTTTCCAGATTTCATTAAAGGAGAGTCTTTTTAATTTTGAGATTCAAGGGTTATCAGAGGACCAGAACATTTTCTTTTATCTCAGCTCTTCTAGGAGCAGTTGTTTTTGTCCACTGCCTGAGTCAGTCCACAGTATCAGCAGGCAAAGGAAAGCACAATGTGAAGGCATCTGTATTGTTCTCATGTTACCTGCAGTGTATATTTTACACACTAACTTCACTAATTCAAGTATCACAATTTTTAAGAGGTACTTGTTCGCTGGCACACATCTTTTATAGTGGGGTCCGCCTTATTTTCTGATGTGTAGTCCAAGATATAGCCCAATGACACTCATGTCATGATCTCTCTCTCTCTCTCTCTCTCTCTCTCTCTCTCTCTCTCTCTCTTTCTCTCTCT
>CM076652.1:15753084-15807269 GCA_038496675.1 Rachycentron canadum
CTCTCTCTCTCTCTCTCTCTCTCTCTCTCTCTCTCTCTCTCTCTCTCTCACTCACACACACACACACACACACACACACAAATGTATTGCAAATGTTTTGGAATAAAACTCATCAATTGATTTATTAACACATGTCCTGGCTTCAGTTGATGTCAGCTCCAGTGGAAACAGTGACTCGCGCCATAACTGGAGGCTTATGCTGAGCTTCCCTCTTCGATGGAGCAAATCAAGATCATGATTACTATCTGGCCCATGCAGCCAGTCTGCGTTGTCTGGAAACATGTTTTCCTAAGGAGACCACAGAGGGACAATTACTGTCAGCTGAACTATTCAGCCTGCTCTCCATGTGTGTTCTGGCTGCGTGCCTCTGACCCACTGACCCTGAGCAGCAGCATGAGATGAGACCTCCAATCTCAATGCCCCCTATCCCCCCACCCAAATATCCACCATCACTGAGGCATCCAAATATACACTTTGCAGATGTCTGAAATGAACATACAAAATGCTCATATACTCTGTCAACCCTCTGGCAAAAAGACCATGCAGGAAGTTCTGTGGATGTAAGTTTTGATTTCTTTGTGTGAAACAGTAGAAAGATCCTATTCAAAAACCCACAGCTGAATTCTGGTTGTCTTACAGAAATGCATACTAATACAGCAATTATAGGAGGAAGGAAGTTGTACAGTGTGGCAGTAGCAAATTCCCTGGTGCAATGGAACAAGGCTCTTTGTTGTTATGTAAAGGTTTCTGCGTGTAATTGCAGTGGATGTTTTGAAGGATTTATTATTTATATATTCCTGTGTTTTTCTAAAGGAACCTACTAGGCTGCCGTCCCTGCAGGGAGATGGGAGGCTGAGAGGTGCTTAACTAAGGCACTGTACCACAATTGAGGCTTTAACCACTGCCTGCTTAGTTCAAGTGGTCAGACTAAAGGTTCTGAAACATCACATGATCCTCCTCAGCTAAAATCTTAGAATTCAAACAGCAGCTTCTGCACCAGTCAATCAGACAGTCCTGTGTGATTTCAGCCTCAGTGATTTTGAGTTTTGGTGCACCCCAATGCCTAGCTGCACAATGCATGAGTAAAGCAAACAATGCAGAAGCAACTCTAAGTCAGACTTGCAATGTAAGAACTTCTATTTCCATTCACAAATGCATTTTTTAATTGAAGATGTATCATATTTGCTTCTATGAAGAGCCCAAATGATCTAAACAGTTGGACAAAGCATGTAAATATTTGCAACACTGATTTTTTATTTAGCTCTCCTGGCTCTCTATGACTGGTAGAATGCATAAGTGAGTGCTGTCTACAGATTGTATTTTGCCATCAGAGTAAACAGTGTGAGCCTTTCTCCCTCCTGGCACGCACGTACGCCCGTATGCACATGCTCACACACACAGAAGGGGCGTGCCCTCCGGTCCCCTGCACGCGAGCACAACTTCACTTGTCACTGCAGTCACAGACGTGTAGGGGATAGGTGGGGGGAAGATGGATAGAGGGAGGTAAGGAATGATGGGGAGAGAGATTTGAGATCAGGTGGGGCAGACAAGGGAGGGGAGAGGAGCGCCGCACACATGCTACCCTTCATGGTGCTCGTCTGCTCGGTAAACCCGGGCTTTTGTTGTTTCCCCTAGAGTGCAGGCGTGCAGACTCCCAGCCAGGAAGCTCGTCAATCTTTGCCACAACAGCACATAAATTAGTGCCCAAATTACTGTTAGGCCGGTGGAGAAAGACACATGGAGAGAGATGTTTTGTGCTGCGGTTTGGGAATACATCTTCCCCTCTCCTGCTCCTCCTCATAGAGGGTGTCAGAATGCACTTCAATAAAACAGTCAAGTAAATACAGGGAGAGACATGAAGAAAGAAGCACTGCTGTGTTGTACAGGCATCTGGAGTTGGGCAGTGTTGAAATATTAATAGGCCTCACACACAAACAAACACAGAGATGCACGCATGAGTTCATCCGAAAAGCAGCCCAGGGCGATGGTCCAGACCTGAGCTTTAGCAAAGTCACTGCACTGCTATGAAGGAAGAATAGGAAAGGCTTAAAGAGCCCATCTTTTGAAACAGAAATATCTCTTCAAATATAGCTAGTCTCTAGTGAAGGGGGATCACAGCTTAGGCGGCTAAATGATTGGGGGGGAATTAGCTACACACAGCATAGAGACATCAAAATGTGTCAATTATGTCTTTCCTTGCTCTAATCCTTCTGGTCAGAATATTTTCTGATGACTTCAGCGTGTTTATAGGTTGAATGGAAGCTGTTTAAACTGATGATATAGAGTTTTGGTCTGCAGGTGATTTTCTGTACAGTGCTGTGTGCCTTTTTTTTTTTTCAAACCAGCAAATGCCATTAGGACAGCTCTATAGAAATATGCCAGCAGCCTCCGATCCCTAAATAAATAACACATTTATACTATTCAGTCCGTGTTCCATGCCACGACTGTCCTTTGCCGCTGACATTCAAATAACCTTTCTTCTGCTGCATAAATGGGAATAAAAAAGTATTGTGTTCTGCGACCTCACGTGACAGCAGACCCGCAGCAGATGAAAAGAGGCAAATTTCTGATTCCAGCTAGATCTGACTGTCATGGGTATCTGTTCAGAGAAGCCTCTCTTTATCAACCAACAGCTGATTTCCACCGCCAGAGAAATCAGCTCATGTAGCAAAATAGATAGCTGCACACAGTGACGGAGATAGATTGCTTAGCACTCATTTGCCAGCCGGTGTTTGTGTGTTGACCATGTGTAAATGCTCTGTTTTTAAGAAAATCTGCTTTTGTATAACAGTCCTGGGAGCAGGCATGTGATCCCCATAAGCTTTTGTTTGGTTTTGTTGCAAAATATTATAGGAAGGGAGAGTGTATTAACAGTTTGTCTGATGGGAGATGAATTGTTAATCTGCTCATAATGTTGTGCCCTGTCCAGTTCCTTACATAATCTCTGACATGAGCCCACTGGTTTGCGTCACTCTTGTCATTGACAGCTGTCAACACAACACGACAGACACACATATACCCAAACCGACTGACACACCACCGTGCACAGAGAAGCAAAATTTTTTTTTGCGTCCAACTGCTTCAAATGCTTTCTCTAAGAATGATGTGCATTGTCAATAAATGCATGTACAGAGCCGTACAGAAGCCTCGGTTTCATGCCTCACGTATTGTGCACCTCTATCATGAATCATCAGGCCATGAGAAAATGATTTAATGGTCCAATCGAGTAATGGGTTAAGCTCTCAGCATTATGACGATGTCCTGGGCATGGGTCTGTAATGTAAGGGATAATCATAATCCTTCAGCGTTATGTCAGTAGTCCAAGAGTTCAGTGGGAAAAGCCAGGAGATTTTGACTAGTGATTTTCCATGTTTGCACAAGCCTGTAGGATTTTCAGTTTTATTTTACTTTGTATATGTTACCAGCATGCTACATCAGGCATTTACTAAATGAAATTACATTTGATAAGAATATAATCTACTATAGCAGGTATGAAGACATACTAATTGCTATTTTGCCAAAGAATTTGCACTGCATGGTACTATCAGCATTTCTTATGATTAATGATATTTAGTAATAATTTATTACTACTAAAAATGAATTTTTTTTTATGTCTTTGTATGAGGCAGTGCATATGTGTATATTAGAAAGTGTATGTTCAATGCTTATGATGAAATAAACTATGACAGGACCCCTGTAAGATGTTAGTGTGCGTTTAGTAAACTGTTCTGGGTGTTTACATTTGACTGTGAGGTCTTTGGTAACGTACTGTGGTTTTAGCAGTGGGTGGATCTCAGTGAAGACAGTGAAGGGCAGTGGGTGATCATGCAGAGGCCACACTGCACTATTGTACATGTGCTCTGAGTGACACGTCATTCCCTCAAAGGGCCTGCTAGTGTGGTGAATCAGTGTCCTTGAACTGCTCAGCCACAGACAGACAAAGAACAAGCTTTAACATTCGGCTTGACTTTCTCTTCTCTCCGCCATGCCCATTGTCCAGTACAACCATACCAGGTTGCAGTGCAGCATACAGGAAACCAGTCTTGTACCACTGTCCAGCCCTTATGATTATGCACGTGGTGTGATTGCACTGCGATGTGATTCACACATAATCCTGGCGTCTTAGCAGGTGTCTTTGAAGTGGCCTGCGTGCAGAGGCCATCTCACAGTGCTGTAAGGAGTGGCAGGCTGCTGGGATGGGCTTTAGCATGGCTGCCCGTCTAACTGTGCCTGGCTTTGATGTTGTAAACAGAGCAGGCAGGGCTGGCTAGCAGGGAAGGGAGGCAGGGAAGCAGGGAGGCAGGCAGGCAGGCAGGCGCAGTGAATGGGATCAGTGGCAATGCGCTGGTCAAGCTCAAGCGAGCCAGCAGCTGCCTGTTTCACACCAAGAGGCAGTTAACACCGCAGCTCATGTCAATAGATATTGACTGCCAGATTGGGAGTGCTTATAAGCGCAAGCCTTTTTGTTTGACTGACTCCCCTGTGTGAATTCACTTTAAATCATCCTCAGTGTCAGAAGTTTAGCTTAGGGGCCTCATGACCAGTCACTCAAGAGGACAACTTGAACAGTCATACAGATATACAAATATTGACTTAGGCTGATGATGTAGGTGAGTTAATGGTGTATTTGATCACCATTGTGTCATCGGTCAGTATTTATTGTTCTTGACCTCCTATTTTTGAAAACTGCTTATTCCAGAGTGGAAATAACTGTATGTTCAGACTGAGGTGTTTTCTCATACAAGATACTACAGAGCCTGTCTCAGCCAGTCCAGAGACAAACCCTTTTTACTGTTGAGTGCACTGAGCATCCAGGGGCTTGTGCAGCGGTGGAGTGAGAGGGTGTTAGCTGGTGAGGCTGTGTGCACTCAGGGCCTTCCTGCTGCAGATAGGGCTTTGTGAGGCGTGCTCGTGTGTGTGTATGCCCTGCCCAGCCTGGCACCCCCGCGTCTCTACTCCCACTGCTTTCACCTGATGTGGCACAGCCTCTGTCAGGCCTGAGCGAGCGCCCAGCCAGCTTCGCTTCTTCAGGAAAGATGAAGGCATCTCACAGCTGTGCTGTGGGGGTGGGGAAAGCTAGCAGCAGCCTAAGCCTAGAGCTATCAGAGGCTGGAGCTCAGAGCCAAAAGCCTGTGGGCTGGATATGGTGGGTGGAAGCTTGGCTTAACTTGGCAAGACAACCATAGCCACAGCCCTGCACTGCCACCCAATGGCTGGGGAGTAACACTGCAGCCTTTAGTTCAACATAACCACAGCTAGTCATAATTACAACACGCTTCAGTTGTTGTGAGTGCATGTCAGAACAAATTATGTAAGTAATGAGGCTGAAAATGCTAAAGGAGTCGAAACACACTGCACTGCTAATGCTCATGCAGGGAGAACACAAAAACAAACAATAGAGTGCACTCATACAGCGATAGACCAAACTGAAATAACAAGCAACTGTTCACTGCAAGGAAAAGATTAATTATAAATTAACCCTCTCAGTTAGGTTGTTAGAGCCCGCCTCCTGCCTGGATTTCACTCTAATCCGGGCCGACGAGGTGCAGTGCCCTCTATTGTATGTGAGAATCACAAATCACGGGAGGTGTTGTCTGGAGGAGAATTAATTGTGCATGTTCCACCACTCCCTTTTGTTCATTTTACTAAAATGTAGGCTAATTCCATGTAAACATGGCCGGTCTTGTTGACTCCAGCAGTGCGAAGAGAACAGACACAGATTCCTGAATGAATAGAGTGTGGCTCCGGGGTTAGTGGATTAGAGGCTCTGTGTTAAGGGCCTCTCCCGGGCATGCCTCAGGGACAAGGACATTATCCACATGACACATTACAGGCTCCTAGGCAGCTGATTAAAATGGGCAGGGATCTCTGGATTGAACCCCAGCAAAAGTACTTTTGATGTTATCAAACTAGTTTAAAGAGGTTGGTTGTTAAGGTGTATGAGGGATATTTGAAGCTCCTAGTCTTAGGAAGAGACACGAAGCTTTATAGCAGACAGTTAGGCCTGGCTAGAGGGGAGAGGCTGATGTAACACTTTGACATAGTGAATGTACCACCACTTTTTTAATGATCATAATTTTTATTGCATCTTATTAAGGCGAAATTATAATATTCCCCCCTAATTGGTATAGACTCGTGTTGCAACAGCTCTTTTTGCACTGATTGGTTGGCTGCATGACCGGTTGGAGAAAACCATTACATCGTGAGAAAATATCCCGCGGTGATCTTTCCTCGATTTAGATCAGATAGCGGAGTTTGTCTGGCACTGCAGTGCACTGTTGGGATGGCGGGACTGAGATGTTGGAGATGTGGAGGAGGGCTGTGAGATAGAGATCTCTGGAGGGAGGGAGAGAGAGAGAGAGAAAGAGAGGGGAAGACAGAGGGGGAGGTGGAGGTGGAGAGGGATGGAGCATCAGTGACTGCAGTGATAAAGCTGAGAGCAGTGGGACAAGCTGGGAGTTCTGTGTCTCTGATGTCTGTGTGTTCTGTCTGTTCTGTTGTGTTGCCCTGTGGTCTTCTCCTGAAGAGAAGGCCAACGATGGATGAGGCCTGTCCTCTCTGTGCTTTTGTCCTCTATGGCGCGTGAATCACAGGCCTGTCAACAGCACAACACTACAGCCAAACCCCAAACTGAACCCTTTTTCTATAGCTTGTACAGACGTGCACACAGAATCACTGCCACCGCTCCATACAGCGCAGTGGGCATGTTATGATTCTTTGTGGCTACAGCAGATTAACTCCTGAGGTTTTTATGGTTTTGAAGTTTGAGAGGCTTCATGAAGTCAAGTTTTCCATGAGGGACTACATCTCCTCATGTGGCTAAATGAGCTTTTGTCATTGCACAAGGCTAGTATTAGTGCTACTGTGATAATATTATGATTTGTGGGTAGCTGGGTTTTTTTCTTATGTGAGCTGTATTTAGGATGCAGATTGACACTATGTTTACATTGGCTGCATGTGAGGACTTAAAATGGCCTCCTTCCTTTCACTCAAACACACACACACACACACACACACACACACACACACACACACACACACACACACACACAGAGAACTCTGTAAATATTCAGCTAATGCTCTGTGGAAGTGAGGATTCAAAAGCCACCGGATGAGATGTTTTTAGAAGCACACTGCTCTTTCATGTACTAACATGGATCCATGGTGAGGGTGTTGTACAGTGACTTGTGACAGCAAAATGTTGATTTTTTTTTTTTTTTTTTTTTCATTTCCTTTTCTTCTCTGCAGCTCAAATCGAAATAATTCCCTGCAAGATCTGTGGAGACAAATCATCAGGCATCCATTACGGTGTGATAACATGTGAAGGCTGTAAGGTAAGCATCATGAGACTGAACCTGTTTGTGTCATGCAAAGTAGTGTGTGTGTGTGTGTGTGTGTGTGTGTGTGTGTGTGAGGGACAGGACAGCTGAGAGGGGTAAGACAGGGAAAATTGAGGGAGTAAAGAAAGTTGCTTGCGAGGAAAAACATTTGAAAAATGTTGCTGAAGTTTTACGAAGATTTGGAGAGGGACTGCGAAGTGTAAACACCAAGAACATGATCATTAAAGTGGTCAAGCACCACAGAGGACATCACAGAAAACCACAATTAGTAGTACAAAGTCATGCCTTGCCTTGCTCTGCCTTTCCCTCCCAGGGACATGTCTTTGCACTGTGTTTTTTGCCTCTGCTGCAGCCTGCTCCTCTTGAAATAAAATGATCAAAAAGAGAGTGCTTTGAATTATAGCAGATTGTTGGCTGTTTGCTACAGTGTGTTGCTTCTATTGAAGCCGCCTTTTGTACTGTTTCAAATGCACCAGCCATTCATAGTGAGGGGAATTTTGTGCTTAGAGTGTATTCTTGTCCCTGTGCTTGTCACCAGGCACATCATTAGCATTCCTCAGCCAGGCTGCACCTTTGCTGTTTGCTCCTGTGTGTGTGTGTGTGTGTGTGTGTGTACGAAGGAGAGAGAGAGAGAGAGAAGTTCCTTTCAGCTGTTCTTCTCTCCCTAACACAGGAGCTGGAAGGAACAAAACACTAAAGAATAAACTGCTGAAATCTATCTTTAATGATTGCTAATTAGTCCAGGCAGAGAGGCCTTTAATGATATGTGCGAGTACAAAAGTTTGGACCATAAATCATAGCATTATTAAAGAGTGCTGCTTGTCACTGGCAGTTATAGCCTGTTTCGATAATGGCTTCCATTATAAAGCAACTTGGCAGCTGTCAGCTGTTTTCTTGTAATTAAACAGCCAATGAGCAGCTAATTAAGACATATGTGTATGGAGCGGTAGAGTGGGGCATGTTAATGATGTGCTGGAATCAATTCATTAAGTCAAAGGATGAGGAATCCAGTCGGTGTGCATTCGCAATGCTTTAGCACTGCACATGCCAGTGCTGCGTTAATCAACACTAATAACCCCACTGAAGAAAAATAGCATCCACTGTTATCATTCCTACCCAAACACACCACCCTCATGCTGCACACACTGCTGATATACAGCGCTCTTTAAATGCCAGATATTACAGCATAACGGCCAGGAAAATACCACCACACTAGTGGTATTATCTAATCTGTTTGGCAGCAGTAAAATAAAATATCACCACTAGGAATGCATTAAATCACTATCAATCAGTAATGAATTTTGTCAACACTAAAACACTGCAAAGACATAATCTGATCCTCCAGTCCCAGAACATTTTTCCACCCACAGTGGATCATCTGAGGTGTTTCCATGCCCCTCTCCTATGCAGGGCTTCTTCAGGAGGAGTCAGCAGAGCAATGCAGCCTACTCCTGCCCCCGTCAGAAGAACTGCCTGATCGACCGCACCAGCCGCAATCGCTGCCAGCACTGCCGGCTGCAGAAGTGCCTGGCAGTGGGCATGTCACGAGATGGTAAGTGTTTTATGGAAGAGGAGAAATAGGTGGGTGGATTCAGCAGGGTGGCTTGGTGAGTAGACAGAGGTAAAAAGCTCAGGTCAAGCCCATGTGTGGGCAAGACTCTGCTCTGCTGAAGTGCCTTTGAGCCAGTTGCTTCAGGGATGCTGTTGTGGACTCTGACCTCCCTTTGAAGGCAAGCAAGAGAGGAAAGAATTTCCTCATGGGGACATTAAAGTCAAATAATGATTGTTCTAAGTTTTTGCATACAGTGGAGAGTTTGGACTTGTTATTTTGTTTTTGGTGTTTGAGGTAAATGAGTGAGGGTAGATCAGACTTTTTTATCACTTACACTTAATGTATTTATTTACTCTAGTTTATATATACAGTATATCTGTGTGTGTACAGTACTGTGCAAAAGTCTTAGGCCACCCTTAGATTTGTTGTTAGTAATGCAATAATGACCATATATAATTATTTCTCAGTCTCTTTATTAAAAAACAAACAGAAAATAGGTAATGAAATGTGTCTGTAGTATTAAAAAACAGAAATAAAAATAAGATAAAAACAGTTTCTATAGGCTAAAATGGCAAGCATTGAGTGTGACCACCTCTTACACTTGAGCAATAGCAGGAACGTGGCTCTTAAACCTAAATGGAATGAACCATAATTATTGTCATTGCTAGCGTCTGTATTTGTCGACTATTTCATGTCAAAATGATGCTGTGAAAAAGGTCTTTTACACCATCAAGACATGCTTGACATGTTGTATGAGTTTAATTCATTGGAAGCTGCTAATGTGTATAAAATCAACTTTCAATCACATCATTTTATTCAAAATGCCAAAGATCACAGAATTTGACATAAATAAAATCATCATTTTGCATCAGCAAGGTCACTCTCAAAGGGAAATATACACACACACACACACACACACACACATATATATATAAAGTTTCTAGCAGTTGATTTACATTCTCTTTTAGAGGACATTGTGTACTATGAACTATCATGGTCGGCGTTTTCTTACAGCAGGAATCATCTTTGGTATGTGGGTACAAAATAGTGTAAAAGTCTTTTCAGAGAAAAAACAGTAAAAACATCTTTTAGGGGTAAATTACCTGAAACAGTCAAAAAAACAACACATCACCATTGCAACAGTTTAACTCAGTATTGCTTGGTTGTTTATTTGTGTCCCTATGTTCATGTTGTACATTATATTGATATCTTGGCAGAGACACAAAGAAAATGCACACACAGATAATGATTGCCATTATTCTCAGAGGGATATAACAGACATATCCTAAAAAAATCTTGACGTGAACACACGCTCACTCTACATTCATTGTCTGCAGGTGAGTGCTTTGTCTGCAGGCCTAATTTGTTGCTGTGATAGAAACTAGGTTTGATGAAATAGGAGGTTGTTAGAGGTTGTCATTAGTGATGCTGCAGCTGAGATGCAGTAATGGGAGCACACAGGTGGGGATGTGTGCTGGAGGGCTCCTGCTGTGCCGTGCTGGCCCAGACTGGGCCGAGCTGCAGAGATTCTATCAGAACAAAGCAGAGCAAAGCTATGACTTTTTTCTTCTTTTTTTGTAAAATAGGAACAAAAGCACACAGACAAGTGAAAACCTAAACATACATGCACATAGGCTGACATGCCTTTATTCACACTGCTTTGCTTTCATTCAGTTACACACATGCATACATATTCATGAATGTGAATGAACACAGAAGTACATTAGCACTTATGAGGGCTTTTGCATAACCACACACATTCTTACATGCACTTAACATACGCACACATTCACACATGCACACACACACACACACACACGGGACAGACGAAGGTGACTCTTGCCTTCACTCAACACAACCAGAGCCCATCTGCCTGCACTCTCCTTTGTATCGCTCCACTGTGCGTAGACAAGCACACACACGCACACACACACACACACACACACACACACACACACACACACACTGACCAACTGACATACTGCCAGGCCCCCAGAACTCTGGCCAAGGAGTCTCATTCTCAGCAACACTGTTTAGTCTGGAAACCTTGAAACAGGAGGCAGCAACTTAGCCGTTTCATGTTTGAGTGGCTGGTAAGCTGTTATTCACTTCCCACTTCTGCCTCTGCACTTATGAAGCTGTTCATATTTGCAATAATCTCTGTCATTACTGAGCCCCCCCCCCAAAAAAAAAAAATATGGAGATTTACTTTTTTGTCATCAGTGTTATCTGTTAAGAGAGCGTATCACTCTTTAGTACTTGACTGTACATCAGTCTAGTGCCGTATGATGATGATACTGACCTCTGAATTTGTTACTTAGTTTGTAGCCACTAGATAATTAATGTGCCCCCCCTCAAAAAAAAACAATTCAATCCTTTTCTGTTGTTGTCTAAAAAAGTCATTTTGTTTCAGACTCCAAGATTTATTACTTCGCTAAGGAATAAGAATTTAGTCAATACTGTGGGATCATTTCAGTGTATGGTTTTTGGACTCTAAAACTAAAACTATAAAAATGACACAATGAGTCAGTAACATGGACTTTGTATGTGAAGGATGCATAATTTGCATTAACAGTCATGCAATGTCTCATTCAACAGGGTTTTCATTCTATTTTCAATACAAATTATATTTTTGTTGATTTATTACTTTATGTTGAAAAAACCCTTCATGTCACATAGGAGAGGCATCTGTTTATACTCTTTGGGATGTTACACTGGAGTCTCACTCATGTATTGTTCTGCTAATCACAGCGGTGAAGTTTGGCCGCATGTCGAAGAAGCAGCGAGACAGCCTGTATGCTGAGGTCCAGAAGCACCGGCTGCAGCAGCAACAGCGTGACCACCAACAACAGCCCGGAGAGGCGGAGCCACTCACACCTAGCTATGGCCTCTCAGCGAATGGCCTCACAGAGCTCCATGACGACCTCAGTGGCTACATGGATGGTCACACCCCAGATGGCAGCAAACCAGACTCTGCGGTCAGCAGCTTCTACCTGGACATACAGCCATCTCCTGACCAGTCAGGCCTGGACATCAACGGCATCAAACCGGAGCCCATCTGCGACTTTGCCCCTGGCTCTGGCTTCTTCCCTTACTGCTCCTTCACCAACGGAGAAACCTCCCCCACTGTGTCCATGGCTGAACTAGGTAAGGAGTGGGAGAGAGACAGGGGGAGACAAGAGGAGAGACAGCAAAATGGAGGAGGGGGGAGAGCAACTCAACCGTGGGGCAAACGACACAAAGGTTGCTTAAAATAGCAGGAGGTTGGAGACTCATCTCCAACACTCATTAAAAGAGCCTCTTTTTTGTAATTAGTTTCCATTAATTAGGGCCAATCAGGATCCAGCAGGGCAGGCGTCTGGGGAAATCATTTTTTTAGGCTCCCCTGTGCCCAGGAACTCCTTTTAACAGATGTGTTTTCAAAACCATTTAAATTCTTATACTCAATATTTCTCTCAGAGAAAATGTGACCTTTGTTTCAGTGAGTAACGTGGCACCCCTCCTCCTCTCCATGCATTTGTGTCATAACTAGATTGGCTTTGCCTCAACCCTAAGCTATGAGCTTCCTGCAGGCAGTAAAAGGAAATGTCAACAAGCCTTTTCCCAGTCAAAAAAGCCCACGCGTATCCGCCTCTCCTCCTTCTTGAAAGCTCAGTAAATAAATCTTCTTTTCCTGTGGCATATTTCATCAGCGAGGTCCTCACTTTCTCATAGCCTTGCGAGTAACATTCAGATATCAACTGTGATCTTCTGGGTTTTTTGACAATGGTTGTATTTCAGAGCACCTGGCCCAGAACATCTCCAAGTCACACATGGAGACATGTCAGTACCTGAGGGAGGAGCTGCAGCAGATGACCTGGCAGGCCTTCCTGCAGGAAGAGGTGGAGAGCTACCAAAACAAGGTATCTTGACCACAGCCGGGCCTGTGCTGGCTTCCACAACAATTGCAATCATCAAATACATTGTTTTAAAGTAGATAACCCATTCTCTGCCCTATCTGTTCTTAGCCCCGGGAAGTCATGTGGCAGCTGTGTGCTATCAAAATAACAGAGGCCATTCAGTATGTGGTGGAGTTCGCCAAGCGCATCGACGGCTTCATGGAGCTGTGTCAGAACGATCAGATAGTGCTGCTGAAAGCAGGTATGACAGCCTGTCAACATGGCCTGCTGCCGTCAGACTCACCCACCACCTCCACCACCCCCCTCTGGCATTGTCACAAGGGCGTAGCTGACCTGACTGCACAAAGCTCTCTTCTTCACACGCACAGACAGTGTCACAGACAGGAGACCCTGCCCTGACTGTTTCCTCTCTCTCTTTCTCTCTCTCTCTCTGTCGCTCTGTTTTCCTCTGTTCATTACATACATAGCAAAGATGGACACAGCGTTAGATAAGCAATGTGCTTTCTGAGCTCAGATAATACCTATCATGACGGCTGCCGTTTCCCTCGCTTTTCCCAGACACCAGTGATTGCTGCCCAATTGAATTGCTCTCGTGAAGACATACTTACAGAATATTAAACACAGACATGGTTCCGTGCTCACTGTCACCTATATTTTATAGAGATGCTCAAACACACAGATACACGCATACTGTGCATGCAGCAAACAAACACCTCTCCTGGGTCTTTCTGTGGGTATTATTTACATTATCACAGCCATATGAATAATGAAATAAAGACTAAAGATCCCTTGTCAGACATGACATTTTAAAACAGTAGCATCTTCCTTAGAGGCAGTAATGACTTCTGTTATGTCATGATCCTCTTATCCACTCCCACAGAGTGGTACAAATTACAGGATAAAATAATTTCCCCACCTATCTTTCTAAATAAAGGTTGAATGAATAAGCACTGTCACTACTGAATGAAGCACAATTTTTATCTGGCATGTCATTATGGAAGAATAGCCTTCTGTCTATGATATTATCATCTGCAGAGGTGATTTTTCTTTTCCCTCTGAAGGCAGTCATCTCTATTTCAAAGTGGATGTGTTACTCATATTGTTGAAGAATAGCACAAAGCACAATCAGGTGCTTTGCATCCCTGACTGATGTGCGACTGTTAGGGGAAAAAAAAAAAAACAAAGCTCAGATTCAGCATCTTGTTCCTTTATGTCTCCACAGGCTCTTTGGAAGTTGTGTTTGTCAGAATGTGCCGTGCCTTTGACTCGCAAAACAACACAGTCTATTTTGATGGAAAATATGCCGGACCTGATGTGTTCAAGTCATTAGGTAAGTGGAGTGGGTGTAGGTGTGTGTATGTACATGTGCCATGTGTGTATTTGTCTATTAGCGTGCTGCTGCTGTGTGTGTGTGTTTTCTTACAGTGTCTTACTCCTTTCCTTGGTGTAATAGCCAAAATTAGAGTCTGCTGCTCTGTTCTACACTATGCTGAAGGCCTGGAAGCAAACACTGAGCACTCATCCCTGCCTCACCTGGCATTGCTGTCTCTGCAGCGGTTATTTATGGTAGAGCAGAGATGTTAGTGAGACTCTGCCGCATATGGCTCCTGTAACTGTGGAATAAATAAAGCCAGACAGAGTGTCTTTTGGGAGAGAGCTATCAAAACCATCATTGATAGTCTGACATAAAACATCTCAGGCAAAAGCAAATAGCATTTGTATTTGGCTGCCATAACATTACTAAGACTCTCCACCATGGATTTTCTTGCATTTCCAACTGCCTTTTGACAAAAAAAAAAAAAAAGATATATATATATATATATATAAATGTGTCCCATAGTGGCAGTAAAAAATGCTGAATTCTGTTTCTTAGTGTGAGTTTAACAATTCCTGTAACTGTTTGTGTGTTTATGAGTGAGCATGTGTGTCTGTCCCAGTGTCCTGTGTGTTTTGTGCAGAGGGGTCCGCAGCGGGGGAGGCAGAGTGATGGGCTTCCCGAGCTGCGGTGGCATCCGCCTGTCTCTCTCTATCCCCGATAATTGATTTAACTAAAAGCCTCAATAGTGACCTCATTTTGGCTTGCATAACACCACCCAACTGCCAAAAGTGACTCGTCTGGGAGGCAAAACTCAGTAAAAGCATTGCCTGTTCTGCTCAAGACGCTCCCATGTGCTGTCAGCATGCCGTTCTTTTTCATTCCTTCCCCTTCCTCTCCCCTCCCTGTGTGCCTCTCTCCCAATAAAGATCAAGAGTGAATGTTGTTCTTTGGTCTTCCTCATCCTAAGCCCTCTCTCTGCGTCCTTTGCTGTGGCAGGCTGTGACGACTTGATCAGCTCCGTCTTCGAGTTTGGGAAAAACTTGTGTTCTATGCACCTGTCTGAGGATGAGATCGCCCTGTTCTCCGCCTTTGTGTTGATGTCTGCTGGTAGGTGTCATTCACAGTGCACGGAAAATAAAAAAGGTAGACACACATTCACCACAGCAAGGAATGCTGTTACCCTCCTGTTTTTCTCTATCAATTAACATCCTAGATTGGTGGCACTGCATCATTACTTTTCACATGAGACGAGTTGACTGTTAAGTGGCCTACATGTGCCTGTACAGTAACAAAAAGTTCTGATAATTTATTTTTAGACCGATCCTGGCTCCAGGAGAAGGTGAAGGTGGAGAAACTCCAGCAGAAGATCCAACTGGCCCTTCAGCACGTCCTGCAGAAGAACCACAGAGAGGACGGTATACTTACAAAGGTACAATGGGATGCAGTACACACTTCCTCCATTATCCCTGAAAGTGGCTGTCTGCAAACCATGTTCTACCCTTGTAGCAGTGTAATCTCCTGCTGTTTAGGATCTTTATCCACAGGATATCAACCATTTTTAGTACATTAGATTAAACCAATAGATTTTTGGGAAAGTATTCATAATGTTACATGCTTTTTTTATCAGTAGAGAAGTTGCAATTTATCAATTGTAACAGCTCCATTATATGAAATGTCAGGTTTTCCTCAAGTCTGTGCACTTGGCTCAATATTTACAAGTCTGTTTGCCTCTGTGTGAGTGGGAATACACTGTAGGGAAGAATATTTTTCACTACCATTGCTCCATGTCCTTGCCTCCATGTAAATCTAAACAGCCTGTCTCCTCTCTCTCCACAGTTGATATGCAAAGTGTCGACACTGCGAGCGCTGTGCAGTAGGCATACGGAGAAGCTTACAGCTTTCAAAGCAATATACCCAGACATTGTGCGTGCCCACTTCCCCCCCTTATACAAGGAGCTGTTCGGATCAGACTTTGAGCAGTCCATGCCCGTTGACGGGTAGCAGCCCTGCCAGGTGCCAGAGTGCCCACCGTGGGGGAATGTGGAGGAGGAATCTGAGACACTTTATTGGTGCCCTGCACAAACCAGAGCGGACAGATGGCACGCTGTTCAACTTCTTCTTTTACATTGGAGGGGAGGGCTTAGGGAGTTGATTCTCAAGGTTTACTTTATTGAATTTAGTTCTCTTTGGAAGACTTGTGGGACCCGACACCCCATGGGACATGAAGAAGAGATAGGGACAAATAATTTCTGTCTGGTTGAATTTGACCTTTTTATGCGCATTTCTAACGTTGAACTCGAGAGTCATTACGATCATTCATTCATTTTCACCAGTATTTATTGAATCACTATTATTATGATTTATCTGTGCATCTGACTCGCAATCATATAAACAATTAATGAGATGCTATTGACGTTAAAATACCCGAAAATGTCTTCAGTGGAGATTAAGCTAAATGAAGATGATAATGAAAATGAATCAACATCAGTATTATTTTTCAGATTACACTCCCGAAGCTGTTTTAGTACTTTCAATGAAAAGCTGAAAAATGCGCACACTTTGGTCAAGTTCAGCCATTTTTCTCTTGTGTTCAGTCGTATCTTTTGGACGCAGTGCTTGGAATGAAAACTCACAGCAACTTTAAGGGAGGCTCCGTCGGCATGGTGATGCAATCGGTACCTCTCTATGGACAATCGTTTAAAGAAAAAAAAAAGAAACATAGAATTCTGGTAATTCTAATGAAACCGCAATGATTTTAGCTGTCAAAGACTCCATCCACCATTGTTGCATAGTGAAATCATGTAAGGCCATCTGCTATTAATCCTTCTCTGGACAGGTGCCCTGGAAAAGCACAGGGCACCAACACAATGAAAAGGGTCCATTCCACCTGTTTTATAATGTACTACAGGGTATATGGTCATAAGTACTTACTATACAGAAAAAAGTAATGTTTATAGAATCTATTTTAAATAACATGTATGATATTAGTAGTTAGACCATTCTTAATTGTTGAATTGATAAGGCACTTTTATTTACACCTTTCTTTAATTTAAGACGTGTATATTTACCTAGTGATGTGTTGCATGTGCACAAGAAATACAAGTTGAACCATGGTCACAGGGGCTAGTCCTGGGAGCAACAGATGATACTGGTCTGGAAGTTGTTAGGGCTGTCTGGTAGGATGGTTGGTGTGGCTGCTTGCTGGTGAACAAAGAGGCATGTATGAGAAGGCAGGTTAGAGACGCTCATATCACCCGTGAGCTGTTAACAACTGCCTGTGAGACACCTGTCAAAATGTACTACTTCTACACACATACAATAACAGCCAGCAACCCGTGCAGTGTTGTTACAGTGTCCAGGCTTTTCTGTTCTGTGTTTTGAACAGACCCGGACTGAACAGCATTTAAAACAACACAAAACAAGAGTGTAAATGTGAGACATTTGCAACACAATGATATTTAAATTCTTTCATATCATTTCCTAATAATAGATATTGGGTTTATATTTTATCACAATACAATCTCAGTCATTTATTTGAAAGCATAAAAATAAAACATTATTTCAGCCACATCTAACAAATCAATATTGCATATCCAGTGGTTGGACTGGAACGATCACATGTTGACTGTAATCCAATTGTTCCATCTAGTGGAAGGTATAGATACAGCAAGCTAGTTAACAACCTGATGACAAAGGTACATTGTCTAACCCTAAGAGCACATTTACAAGCCTCTCTCAGAGCATTTCGAGTTTTTTTTCTCTTGTTGCTTTGTCTGCCTTCTCACCACAGCCTCCACCCGGCAGCACCACAACAGGACACAGAGGAAACAGTGAAGGGAAAGTGAATATTCAAAGCCTTGTCTGGTAGTAAAGCTTCTATTTTTGTAACATGTTTTGGTTAATAAACTCATGAAAGAGAAAGAGGGAGAGAAAAAGATGTCAGGTAGCACTTAACTATATCCCTGCAATAATTAGACTAGCTGTTGTTTGTATGATTAGGGGAGAAACATAAAAATGGTAGGACAAGTGCTATTTTCAGAATGCTTTGTTGTCGTGCTTCTGTTTTGTTGAGTGTGTCTTTCTTGTCAGTGTGGTAGTAAAGTGGTAGAAAAAACCCTGGATGTGCCAAACAGTAGTCGTTGCTTCCGCTTTCCAGTCTACTCGTCTGTAATGTAGAATGGATTCCTAAGACATTCCAGCAATCTCAGTAGCGGCTTCAAGGAATATCTTTAAAAAAAAAAAAAACAGGAAAAAAAAGATTAAAAAAAAAAAGAAAAAATGATATCCCTTTAGAAATCCAACAATCCAACAAAGCATGTTAACACATCTGTCACCAACATAGAATCCAGTTGTTTGTCTTTTGATTTTTGTTTGCACACTATCATTCCTCTGCCGTGCAATTTGTACAAGGCGTTAATGCCATGTGCTGTCACCCCTCAGGGAAGAGTTTCTTTTGCGCTTTCTGTTTAGGAGGACATTTGTTTGTACTCATTAGGTTTAGTTTGTTATGTTTTTGTTCAGGGATGTGTCCATGAAAAGTGGTTGAGTTTAACATTTGAATATTCATCACTGAGTTGTTCACAATTTTACATTATTGATGTCCTTTATGGGGCCTCCAGCCACTCAATGACCACTGCGCCCCTATGGTCAAGTTGAAAAAAAAAAAAATATATATATATATCATTTGTAAAAAAAAAAAGAAAAAAACAACAACAACAAACCACAGTTATTCACACAGCATATTTGTCACACAAAAATCTGTTTTGGTTTCAAATGGTGTCATCAGGGTCTTTAAAAATGATAACCCTCTTTGTTAGAAAAACCAAATATTCTTATGCAATACTAAATCTCTTGTGTTTGGGTTGTAGTAGATATGCTGTACCTAAGTAATAATCTCTGTTATGATCCAATGCTATTTGGATATGCACAAGCCCTCTACGACTAGTAAACCTCAGTCTCCCAGCAAAAGAAACCCAGTCTGGAACACTGCTAGACAATCCAGGTTGAGAGGCCCAGAGGCCCTGCAAGAGCAGCGAGGAGGATGAGGTGTGAATGCTCAGGGAGGTAACAGGTAGACTGAAGAAGCAGCTTGCTTTCCTCTGGATAGTTGCAGAGCATTTAATTAGCTCTTCTGTGAATTTATTAGCACTCAATTGATAAGAGCAGGTGGCTGAACTTTTTGGTATAGCACACTGAACATGCAGTACAACACTCAGTGTTCAGAAAAAATGGACATTTGGCTGATTTCCTGTTATTTATTTGCAAAAAAAAAAAGAAAAAAGGTTTGTTTCTTGAAAAGGATTCAGTTGGAATCTTGTTTGATGGTCACATAAAACAATTCATTATTTCATCAGATATGATCAGCAGGTCTGCCACTGCAATGGGTTCCGTTCTCATAAAATGAACATTTTCTTTTCATTCAAGTCTAAACAGTTGAGTGGCTTATGGTATGTTCTACAATATACAACAAGCAATATGCCTTGTGTTATAATTACGGGTCTCTACAGTGCAGTCGTCATCCTTTTGAATTGACCTTATTCATACAGCCAACTTAAACAGAAAACATTTACGCTCGGTCCAGAACAAAAAGTAATAAATCCCCATTACTGTGTTTTCATCTTCCTATGTACCGGTATGGTTGTGATTATGGCAGAATAGCAGAAAATGGTCATCAAACATCTGAATACTTGTGTCTAACTATAAACTGCACCTTCACACAGGCCTGTAAAGTGATGTCCTTCTGTATATTCTCACTTGAGAGATCCCGATTTAAATAAGGGATTGATGCTAAGTGTGCTATTCAATCAGTGTATAGTATACAGTAAAATGTGCTGGTCCTTCTGTCTCTGCTCTGTTGTCTGTTTGTAAAAAGCAATAGTGTGTGTGTGCGTGTGTGTATGTATTTGTTCTCACAGTGTGTGAATAAAATAAACCCCAGACAAGGCTTTAATAATTACAGAGGAACAGGGTTATGTGGATGAGGTGGTCTTGATCTTGATTTTATTTTGGACTTTTTTTTTTTTTTTTTTGTTAAATAAAGGTTTTGGAAATGCTGAGCTCGATCCAGCCATAATAGTTGTTAGGAGTTAAAAGCATGACATAATGCCTTCAACAATTCATAGGTCTGACAGAATACCATGAAGCAGCATTGACCAGCTTCACGGTGAAAACACGCTTCGATATCAGTTCGAACAGCGCAGCCACAGCCGAGGCTGAAATGAACTGAAATGAATTCTGGACTGTAAATTGTGAAAAATTAGTCTTTGTGGCCATAAATTGTCAAGATTAGTGTTATGTCACGCTGAATGTTGTCGGTGTGTTACCCAGAATTATGAGTCAGTCATCACATTTTAACAGAACTCATTTTCCAAAGCACAGCTGATAAGGTTTTATGATTAAAAATACGTTTAAGAATATAGTTTAAAAAAAAAAGAAAAGCAACTTTTAGCCATAATCGAATGTCAAGCAATAATATATGTCTGTGTATTATTTTTGATTCTTTTGTGCATAATAGTCTTTACATCTGCATGTAAATACACCTCTTATTTATCACTTTTTTTGTTTGTTTTATTTTGTGTTGATTTTGTGGATGTTTTTATGTTTCATCTGTATATTTGACCAGTTCTGTTCCCAGGTGGAGAACTAAGAACTTGACATGGCCTGTATGCTGTATATCTTATTTTCTCACTCTTTCTCTCTCCCTCATTCTCGGCTGTTTATTCACCATATTTAATATTATTATTGATCACATGTATAAAGGTAGCTTTGTAACTTCTGTCTGTATAGGTAAGAGGAAAATACTGCTACTAAGGCCTACCCAGTGAAAATATTTATCTGTTTATCAATTACACCATATTGTATGATAACTCTGTTTCTAGTTTGCTTCCCTCCTTTAGGATTAGTTTGATAGAGACAGGGTGTGCTGACATTTATTTTGTGTTGCCCTGATGTGTGGTGCTAGGTAAGTTAATTTTATGAACAAAGTATTGATTCCTAAGCCTGGCTGCCCTATTAGTACATTCATTTCATTGCATATTAATGTATTATTGATATTAGGACTCAATAAATGATAATTATAATGAAAATGATAGTGGTAAAATTACCCAGCCAGTACCTGTATCAGTGTGCTAGTCTTGGGGTAAGGCACTTATTTCCTTCTGACTTATAGCAAAGCTAGTATCTGCTAATTAACAAGCTATTTAAGGTTGCTTTTCTGGTTTGTGGAAAAATGATAATATTCAAACTGAAACGGCAGTATTGTGTTTTTTCTTTGTCTGATTGTAAAAACCACTCACTGAGGCTATAGTTTGTCAGGTTTTAAGATACTTAATATTTACCTCTCTCGTGTCTGCATAGTTCTTCACCTGATGCAGGGAAGTGGTGCTTGGATTTCATGAAACAGAGCCTCGGTATGCTTTTGTTATTCCCCATTTTAGACTATCCTGAAACAATGGTTTCTTTAGACAAGTGGCATAAACCTTTTGCACCACATGAAGTGTTACAAATGTACATGAAAGGATTGCCATTTGAGGACAAAGTTGACCTTTTCTCTCCACTCTGTAGCAAATATCAGTAAGAATATGCTTGCAATAATACACAACGTATCACACTGAGTGCCTCTCGGTGTAACAAGATGCATACATGGTTTTGATTGTCTTTTTTTGTGGTTTTTCCAGACGTGTACTGAAGTGACAATGTGTTTTGTACATGAGGATGAATTCTCACTCTCACATGCTTCAAATGTTTTTTCAGATTCTTTCTTCATGTGTTGATCATTTTTACGTGGTTTGATGAGCTACGTTAAAGGGTTTAAATGTATAGACAGTCTGTTTAAAGTGTACATGTCACCTCTCACCTTGTTTGAGAAACATAAATGGGAAGTTTGTTTCATATTGATCTTGAATGGTCATATAAATTCTCGCAAATAATATTACAGAAAAGTTCACCTGCACATTGTTTGTTTCAACTAGGCAAAAACAGGCAATCCATATTTCTTCATTTTTTGTTTGTTTTATATCTTTTTTTTTATTTCGTTGAGAACAGACGATTTACTAATGCATTGTATATCAAGTATTTGTATGTGTTTGTATAAGAGGCATACAACACATCCGGGTTTCTTTAATGTTCTGTGTTCAATGTGCACTCAGTCGGTTGGGGTAACTTAACATGAAGGGTGGGTGGAGCAGGGGTGGATTCGGATTCTTTCTCCATGCAAAAGCAGTTCAAATTATGGGAAAGCCGAAACTAGTTTGTGGTTGTCACAAATTTCTAAGTCACACGTTTGCTACTGATGTTAAAATGGGGACAGATGATCATGTACCTTTTTATCCAGCTCTTTTGAACTCTCTTTAGCAGGTAGTCTATTCACAAACGTAGTTTTGCTCCTTCTTGTCTGATTCTTAAATATGAAAATAAGTATTTTGATTCATTTTGTAAATACAGCTGTAAAGAAAAATAAGAAATTTAATGTTGTCTTTTAAATACTTTTCATTCTAATATGAATGTTGTTATATTGTACTTAGAAACTGTACCTTTAATATTACCTTTATTAAAAGTGCATTGGACACATCGATTTTAGATGTGCTTTATGTGCTGTTATCCCATAATAAAATTTACCGCTTGTAATGGGCTTTTATTTCCTGACTGTTTAACTGTCTCTGTTGTCTGCTCTCTGGCACACATACAAACACTCACACTCTTTTTAATAAAATGAATCAGACTGAATATTTTTCATTCACAATAATTGTATTGAGCCTAATAGTCTAAGTGCTTCAGTGTTTAAAAAGAGCTTCACTTCACTGGAAACTATTCCCTGAATTCTATCAGCAGATAAAGTCATGAATTAGTTTAATGCTTCCATCTAAATATATGCAAGTGGGAGTGAAAATCAGAACAAGGGACATTTTAGACAATACACTAAAGAAAGGTTAAGAAAATATATCAGTCCAAGACATTTTTATGTAAGATAAAACAGCAAATTAATTCCTGGCAGTGAATCCAATCCAATTTACCTGGAGGGAAAATAAATGTTTAATTCCATTTTCCTATGTAATATCTTGACCACTTTGATAATGTGTTGAGAACGGCAATATGATAAAGCTGTGTAATAATTTATATATGAATTTTAAACTATTGTTCAGTACATATCAGTCAATCTCATCTCCTTCGACTATGAGCAACTGCGTCATCATTTTATCATTATCTTAGCTTTTAGGAAATAAACCAAGCATCTATCCATTTTAAGCTAACCCAATAGTGCATGTATCGTGTTGCTAATAGCAGAACCAGATGTGGGATAAAATCTGAATATTTCCTCAGATTTTCGACATCATTAAAATGCACAAAGGACAGTATGTGGCGTTATTTCACTTTGTGCTTTTTTAACTTCTGGTGCTTCTAACGTCTGTGTTGGAGACTCCTTCAGACATGGGGAGTTCAGGTTCATTGGCCAAAGCTAAGAATTTATGGAGGTGCCCTTCAGCCACAGCATTAAAGGTGTTGTTTATTTACAGCAGTTACAACTTTGAGTAAAAAAAAAATCTGAATATTTTTCTTGTTTTAATTATTATTATCTTAAAAGGACAATGCTTAGATATCGTGCGGTGCAGACTCGGGTGTTGTTTCTCTCTCTGTCAGGGGAAGGTATTTTAGAAGTCAGTCTGCAAACAAAGACGTTCATGGACATGTTTTCTCCTGTACAGTAAACATGCAGAACGACTAGTGTCCACGTGGGGGCAGCAATGTTCACAAAGCTTTAATGTCAACGTAACTTCACACGACGAAGAGTGTCGGCTGTCAAACGTTTGTTAGCCGGATAATGCTAACTGGCGTAGATACACTAAGGCTAACGTTAGATGTTGTCATTGCTGCGGACCCTTAGAAAGTGGCAGTGATGGAGCTGATGTGGTAAGTGATAGTTTTACTACAAAGGTGGTTTTCATGACAGTTCGGGCTATTCGACTACCACAACACGTCCTCTGGACCAGCTAATCTCAGCTGCCAAGTTTGTTGGTATAGTAAACTGAGCCCGGCTTAGAGTCGGGGTCTGCACTGACAGCTAACAGCTAGCCGTGCTAACAAAACGTTAGCTACCGACGTGATGGAGGTGCTGCCGTTATGTGGCTGTAGCCGTTGCTCGTTAACGTTTGTTGTTATGTTTAAAACCACGTGTCTGTACCGGCGACGACCACGAAACGGGAGCCGCACCAAACTTTGTCTGTCAGTCAAACTGTTAAATGACACTGAGACTTCGCTTGAAATGAACTAAAGTTTTACCTGTTTTGTTTTTTGTTTTTTTACCATATATTTTGTAGCGAAGACATGCAGATATATATAAAATTTAGGAAATTCAAGCAATAACGCTACTTGTTCGTGTTATCAATTAAATTATAATTTACTGGTCATGGAAATGTTTATCGTTCATCGATTAAGATGCGATTTCCCCAATATGAAATAACACTGGTGTTCTTGCTTTAGAAGGCGATGCTGATAATATAAGGCAGTGGTTTAATGTTTAATAATGTTATAATGTTAATGTCACCTTGATCGCAACACATTTAACGTTTTTTACGTGTTTTTTTTGTACTAAAATACAATTTCCATTGTCACAGAAGAATTTTTTTTATCGGTCTTTTAACTAAGAACTAAATAGGAAGAAATTAACAACATGCATGGGGCATTTTAAATAATGTCAAATTAGTAGACACTGAATGAAACTAAAATATACTGAAACCAATAAGTGTTTGGTCATTTTATATGATCCTGTATAAATGAAACGTTGAAAACTACAGTAGTTGAGTATTAAATATGTATAAATCGCCAAATGAATGCCTCCAATCCGCAGTTGTTGCTTGCTGGATGGTCAGTATAAAATGTGACACTGTATGAGTGTTTGAGAACACTATATATATATATATATGTGTGTGTGACTATTTTAATACGTTACATATTTTAATACATTACTACATTACTTATTTACTAATATATTATATAATACTTTTACTTAAAGGGAGGACCCTCCGGTTCCTGACGGTCCATTCTTTACCAGAGATCTCTATGACAAATACTCCCTTGCACCTAATGTCAGAGAACTGTGGGCCTTTCTTCAAAGGTACATGACTAAATTAACAAATTAAGTAACACAGTTACATCATCAGTTCAGATGATTTTTAATGTGTTTTTATAAGCTAACTAGTGAGACTGTATTTTCTTTTTTTCTATTTCCAAGTCCTGTAGAGAATGCCAACATAAAACAGGGGTGTGATGTTGGGGCTGCCAAAGCCTCCTGCTCTCATTCCACAGAAGACGCTGCAGAGTTTAAAGACAGCAGTTTCATCAGCAAGGAAGAGTCCTGTTGTGATAGCCATGATAGTGATGATGCTGTAAATGGTGAAGAAGAATGTAAGGAAACCAAAAAATCGAAAGTAAAGCTCCTGCAGGTTGAGAATGAGGCCAGGCGTGCATACCCAGAACCAAGATTGCCGTTTCCTTGTATGTCCACCCTGTCCAACAAAGACCAGAACACATATCTTGGCTTTTTGATGAATAAGAAAACTAGCAATCCTCCACAGGTGCCAGCTTTCTCTCTTTAACGGTATTTTGAAGTTGATAATCCCTGTTACATCGCTTCACTCAAATAATGTGTTCTAATCTTTCAGCACTTAAAAGCACAAGTAAACAAAGAAGTAATGAAGTTCATGGGGTACCTGCAAGATGTGGCCAAAATGTGTGCCGATGACTACAACTTCATATCACAGGGAGCTTTTCAATATACAGAGGTACTGATGCTACAAGGATTGCACCTGTCAGCAGCTCTGTATAATGTGCGTTAACAAGTATTCAAACACTGATCCCAAATTTGTTTTCAGGAGTTCTTCAGGGGCTGTTTGGAGTGCATTAAGACATTTCCTCAGTTCTACCAAATCCATGAGATGACTAGTTTGACAGGTGGTACCTTCAACCCAGGGCTGACGCTGACCTTTGAAAAACAGCTACTAATCATGGTAATGTCATTTTGATGTGCTTCTACCACACAAGTGCTGTTCTAGTCTCAGTGGTGTTGGATTAGTATTTCATATTTCTGTTCATAAATGCCTTTTGTCCAGTTTTCTGTTCAATCTTTCATCTTGAAGTATTGTATTGCAGAATCAGTCTTTTGGTGTTGATTCACTTCCTCCATTTCCATATTTGCACCCTTTATTTCTCCAGGGCAATGTGGATATTACAGACCACAAGATAGTGCCTGATGATGCACAGCTTGCATCGGATTATCAAAGTGTTTCATCAGAGAATCCTCCAGCTAAAAAAGCTAAGGACATGCACGCTGTAAGCAATTGTCTCGCTTTTTTAATTACTCCAATAAAGTCACAAAGATGTTTTACTGCTAGAATGGGATTCATGACCGCAGGTCTATTGTAACTCCATTTCAGCTCTTGCAGTTTTCACAAAAGACACCAGAGGGTGTTCATGTCTTGCTCAGCAAAACCAGTACTAATTGTGTTTCTGAAGCATGCTAGGTCAGACATGGTGCCATCAAAGTTTAGTTAATTATCGATACATGTGTAGTTACTCGTATTTGTTTAATTGATACAGTGGCTGTTTTGGTGGTTTGACCTCTTCTTGTTTTTCTCTGCAGACAATCAGCGTTGATGGCAATGCAGAGAAGCTGTGTGCCCATTATGAGCCTCACGTGTGTCTGACTCGTGACGCCTTGGTCAAGCTGCTGGACAATCATGGTCCTGACTTTGCAGAGCCATGGGAACTGCCTGTTTGGATCAAAGGAAATCCAGGAAAAGGTACAGCTCTGGCATCTTTATTCAGCCTCTCAGGCCGTCATGGTGGAAATTAGTTTCATTAAGATCAATTTAGCCTCTGCTTCCAGTGGGTAAAAATGCTTAAGAGCAATATATGCATGGACCCCTTACCTTACCAAATGCAGGTTTAAATAAGTTGCAGAGTGACCACAGATGTATAAGGCTGCATTAATACAAAAAAATAAAAGAAGGAGAAGTGTGTGTGTGCAGTGAAAACAAAAACATATTGTGTCGAGTCTAATGACATTATATGTCAGTTTGTTGGCACACACAGAATTTTATAGTTCTTCTCACTCAAAGATTATATAGATTTTACCAAAAAGACTGTGCATCAAGTAGTTTTAGCTTGCTGAAAAAAGAAATGCTAATTCTTTATGACGTGAAGTGTAAGAGTTTAAGGGATTATTAGATTTTAAGCATCTAAATGTGTGCAGTATAGTTAAAAGATTTACACTTACTGTTAAAAGAATTGAAGTTTCATGTTGACGGTGCATATAAAGAGTTTGAGTTGTATGCTATTTATTTGCTAAATATCATGTTGGCAAATGAAACAGTGTGCAGCATTGAAGAAATGAGACAGAGCAGAGCAGAATCACATTGCGCATTTACATTAAATGGCCTCATGGTGGCACTGTTTCACACAGTTCTTTATTTCATGTCTTATTTACAGGCAGTATTCAGAGAAAAACTGTGTACATAGACTCACCCCTTCTGAAGACTGAAATGACAATGAGAGAGAGGAGTCACTTCTACCATGAGGAGAGTTTGAAGCTCTCCATCACGAAGACTGGAAGTAAAAATGTGTTCCATGTTATGACAGAGCTTCCTGCAAATGAGCAGCAACTCACACCGGTATATTAACACACAAGTAAAAGTTGTAACACATGTTGTATGTGTTTTTATATCACTTGGAGCAATGATTCTTTGTTTTCTGTTTCTAAATCAGGAGCGCTCACAAAGAAATCAAGTGTCTTTTGAAAACAGTGGTCTTGACTTTGAGATGGACCTTATTGACTTGGAAACATTTGGAGAGGCAACATCCATCAAAGCCTCCAAGGGGCAGAAAATACACAAAAATCAGGATGTGTGTGTTAAAAGTAAAAAAGATACAAGTCTCCCAGTTTTAAGAAAAAGTAAGAGGTTAAGTGAGCATCTTGCAAACACAAGCGGCAGTTCACTAGAAGAGATGGACACCTCATCGACAGTTATGGATGATTCCATGACGAAGGAGACAGCTCAGCCGGTTGTGAGTGAGTCCAGTGTGCCAAAGCCTGAACAGGTGAGGCAGGCCTCTGCACAGAAAAATGACGAAGACCTTGCTCTTACTCCTGGTGACCAAGGTGACTCTGAAGATGAGAAGCTGGTCATTGATGTTTCTGTGTCTCCATCTACAATACAGCATGTGTCCACACCATGCTGCTCTGACCCCACTATTACCCCAGTCTCTCAAACAGACCCTGTAAATTCATCTTCCCCTCAAAAAGTTAGAGGACGGACGCGACATTCCAAAAGATCTAAGGCTGGTGACCAACTGGGAGAGATTCTGCGCATGCAAACAGCAATGTTCAAATCTGCCAACGACACAAGCAAATGCTCCACCATATCCATGGAGACCAACTCACCCACCAAAACCATGGGACCCTCCGGTCACACCCATCCAACGTCTTTGGTTAAACCTTGTGTGTCTTCATATTTAGAGAGAAACCAGAACCAGGACAGAGAGACCTGCACTGCATCCAACAACTCTGCACCCATTAATATCAACACGACAGAGCGCAAAAGTTAGTGTCAAATTTAATAATTTCATTGTGTGGATTTAAGTTATGCCTATAGGCCACTAATGCAAAGTGCATCATTGCCCCCTACGCAGAAATACTTTCACAAGACTTGCAGGCCAGTGCAGAAGATGAACAAGACTACAACACTCCAGAAGAGGGCAACCTGCTCTACAAGCTCTACAGTCTGCAAGATTTGCTGGTCATGGTGCGCAGCTCTATCTCACTGACCCATTCAAGAAAAACAGGCAGCAGCCAAAACCAGGTATCCGTGTTAGCTTATTAACATGCTGTGAAATTTCATAGCTTCATATATTAAAGTGTAAAATCAGTATATCAAACCATCTTATTTGTCCTTTGTTTCCTGCCCTATTAGTATATACCAGTGCATGTTTTGCCCAAGCTGGAGTACCAGTTGAGTTATGGTGTCGAGTGTCTAACCAGCAGTGAGGCTTGCCAGTTGTGGACTGAGACATTGCTCCACTCCAGCACAGTTTCACACATAGGTAAAACTTTTATTATTTTTATTACGAGGAATCCTGTTCTTTCTGAATTCTGTTCAAATCAAGACAGACATGCTCACAAATTGTTAATGTACATTGCCTTTCATTTTTTAACATAAATGCTAAGAAATAGTCAAAGTAAAGTTTCTGTGGTTAAAAAAAGGATTTTCCTTCTCCTTCCCTCACTGCATTCAGTAGAGTTCACAAAGCATATCCTCCCACAAACCAATGGAATAGTCTGGAGATGACTCACCATCCTGCTGCCACTGTGTAGTGATTAAGTTTACTTTGTTGCCATAACAACAGCCACATTTGGTTGTTGGGGAAATACAAAGAATACAGTGTGTCAAGCTCAGCTAAATGCTGATTAATTGTCTCATTAGATATTGTTGACCTACATGAGCTGCTTACCTGTAATTCCATATTCAATATTCAGGGAAAGACTTTCTTGTAGTAGCTGCAGTGATTTGTTGACTCTATGTAGGTGATTTCTGGGAATGTACGTCACCATCTACCCAGCAAAAAGGTTTTTCTCTGTGTAATCTATAGTTTTGCAACCAGCATTCTCTAAATTATAGCCCTCTCAAGTATGTTTGCACAGTTTACGCCCAGTACACATTGAAAGTACAAACTACTGGTTTTATTCAGATGCCGGGCTATGAGCAACTTTTCCCAAAAATAACTCAGGCATCTGAGTTTGAAATGTCAGATTTTCAAGTCAAAATGAACTGTATTGTACTAATAGAAGTATAAGAAGAATAGCCAGTAAGAAACTGCATGAAATAATACAAAAAAGATCCCATTTAATGCAACAGGCACATCTGATGAAAGACTTCCTTCTTTGCTTTGTGGGTCATAGTTTATCATTTGGTATATCATGTGACAAATTGTGTATTTGTGGCTTCGGTTTGGTTTAAGGCTATAGAATAGTCCATACTTGAAGGGAGGCACTGTTGAAATAAACAGGAATTACAAGCTTGAGTGGGAGGCAGGGAAGAAGAGAGGACCAACAAGCATTTCTTACCCCCCACTCAAGCTTGTAACAATGCTGGCAAATCACCACAGACTAATTGCATTGTAAGCACTAGGAATTACATTGATGATGAGGTGAAGCTCTCGATGTGCTCGCTCATTAGCTCTTTTCTCAGTGTATCTCTCACCCTCTCTGTCTGTCTCTGTAGCTCACATCAATGCACACACATCAAAAGTATCTCTGCTGAGAAAGCTGCCTGACGACTGGAAACAGAACATCTCCTGTGGGTTCAAGTGAGTGTTGTTAGAGCAGATGTGTGCAGATGATTATGATTAAGCAAATCATTCCTTTGTGATTATGTTATTTAAGATTCTGTCAGTTCATCAATAATCAGGGTTTTTTTCATCGTTGGTTGCCAACAACATGACTTCTTTTCTTTTCTCTTCTTTTTTTCTCATCTCAATCAGTGATGAAAATTAGATCCCCACCAAAGTACATACGCTGTAACTTGGTGATATGTCTTTTCCTTTCACAGGCCATCCAAGTCTCTGAATATACTGCACCACCTACTGAAAAAGCTAACTGGGTAAGATTATAGTGCAGATCTTCTCAAGTATAATTTTCCTCTTTTTATTCAGACCTTTACATTATTTGATTTGCAACAGTTTTTGATCATGGGGCCTGATCCAAGCATACGACTCATTTAAAGTGTAAAAACTGTAAAGATTCATATGAATAGATGAATGAAAAATTGATTGAATTTTCAGTCCAGGAATTGGGAAAGATTTTCTTCAACTTTTCTTTAACTGGAAAATCTGCAGATGAATTTTCTGGGCACATCTTTCTTCACACTGTGATTAAGATGATGACATTTTTGAACATTCAGAGCTCAGCGCCTCGGGCTAATGATATGATGATAGTCTACCCTTGTGTTTGTGTTGGAGGGTTACACAATCGATTGCTCAACGAGCCTCAAAAGATGTGTCACCTTCTGCTTTCTTAAGGCTCTGTTCTGTGCTCTGTTGGGTGCTGTAACATGCTTCAATGTGTGTTTTTTGACTTTTACACACCCTCATTGACTTTTTAGGTTAGACAAAGGACAGTACCTGATTTCGCACAAAGCAGGGGAACCATTTGTGACCTTATTAAAAGCAACTCCTGGGAAAGTAAGTCGGGGAGCATACAACCTGCAACAGCTCCACAGCTCGGTCCCACAGCCCCCAGCCTCTGGTCTCGTGCCCTGGATACCTGTTGATCCAACTGTGGTCCTACCCTTCCACCAAGTACATGGCCGTGTCCCCTGCACCTTCCCACCAAAACCCTATCCAAAGGTGTGTGCTTGGTTTTTGTCACTGTAGTTACTGTGTTGAAAGGTGGCACTGTGAAAAATCACCAGTGTTCATGTCTAACCAGGTAATGCCAATAAGATTAAAGTGTGGTTGAAGTGTGCCTGGATGTGTTTACTAACTTCTAGGAAGTGAAAACCTTAGACACACAAATGCATATACCCATGGATTCCCTGAAAGCCCGGGTAATATAACTACTGTGTCCCACTAACTTTTAGTGAGTGCTAAGCACTTGGCCTTTTCTTTATCAGAAAAGCTCAACCAGCACACTACTGCATAGTTTGCTTGCACAAGCCCAAAACTAACAAGAGGGACAAAAGAGAGCATACCATTACCAGCAACAGCTTAGTGTGGTTTATTGATGTAGACACTTAGACATTCACTGAATGCCTGTCAAAAATTCCACACAGTAAAGACGTTGACACATCAGCAAAGCAAAACAACCAATAAATAATTTTTCAGCTGTGCATTTTGATTGTCAACATTTGACACTGACTAAGAGCAACACAAAAACATTGGAGGTTATAATGTATGGTGCTGCTTGAATTTAGTACCCAATTATTTAAAGATCCATTTTGCCTTCCTTTTTCCACCAGACGGTGAGAGATGGGTCATTGCAGTCCAACAGGCATGGAGCTGGGCAGTCAAACAACTTGAATGCAGGAAACTCAAAGAAAAAATCTAAACGTGCTGCCAGGCGTAAGAAGTATATTGAAAAGCTAATTCAGAAGTCAATTTAAAATCCTTTATCATAGCACTTAATGTCACGTCATTAATATTGTTTCATATTATAGGTTAGGTAAATCAGAGGAGGAGCTGAGCCTGCATTTTCAAAGGAAAGGAAAGTACTTAACCTCTTAAAGAGTTCATATTGGAAATATATTATGACCATAGATATAGATGTAGCTGCTGAAGCACTTTCTACAGTAAACAATGTAATCTTTGTATTTTGACTTTGTTCAGAGATGTGTTTTATATTCAGTCATTTGTAATGTCTTGTTAAAAAAATAATAATAATAAAGTTTTTATATTGGAGTTTGGTTATTTTCTGTTATGTGCAGATATTGTCAAGGTCTGGACTGCGAAGTGAGTAGACATCACTTGGAAAACCTCCCAAAGGCATAGAGTTCCCGTCACACAGAATAGTTTGAGGGAGGGGAAAAGTTTAACAAAGCTTTGAAAGCCTTGAACTCACTTGTTTGAGCTTCTAGTGCAAAAGGTGGAGTCACGAGTGTAAGGAAAGGGGAGGGAATGAGTCAGGGGAGGTGAAAGGGGAAGCCTTTCTGTATGTCAGAAAAGTTAAACCTCCACACCCATTCCACTTCACCATCGCCTGGACAAATCTCATCATCATCATCTCAACGTTTACAACAAAGGTACGTTCAGTATGTGATTATACATCTTACTGCAATAACATGATTTGTAAATGAGTTTAACATTACACTACAGTAAAGTTAAAGGGAATTTTCCACTTTGCAGTCATGACCTGTAAAATGATTTCCACATATTCTCCATTCAGTTTGTGTTGTGTTTATGCTGTTGTCTTTTTCTTTTTTTTTACTATGTAAAACTTAAATTCCTGCTCTCCAGTTTCATCTCAAAGCTGTAGTGTGCTTATGAATGTACTCGCTTGTCATACCAGACTGAAGTACAGTAACACTTTCCAGGGTGTGTCTCTGGGGTTTGCTGTTAAGGCTGAAGTGAAGGCAGAAAAAGGATTTGAAAGTCAGCAGACCTTCTGTAATACCTAACCATTGTAATATTACTTAATCAAATATGAATATGCCAAAGAAGTGAAAACAGTGATTTCTCCTAAATAACCGTGCAACTCTTTTAAATAAACTTAGTTTCTTTGTCTCTGTTTTGAAGACATTGCCTTAGAGGCTTAAGTGATTATGTCCTCAGGCAGTACAGACGTGACTCCTTCCATGGTTCATCCCAGACAAGTCAGTGATAGGATTACAGTGAGATTTGATTTGAAGATTGTGTCATGTTGATAGTCTTATCTTTTCCAGGACGGTCAAAATGTCGATGGTATCAGAGTTTCTTGGACAGCTCTCTCTCAACATTGGGGTAATGTCATACTTTTTTTCCCTTTTTTAATTTTAGTATATTTACAGTACATTATGTAAATCAGATGCACTTTTTACAACCTGTTTACTGATGCTGCTGCTTTTATATCTCATATTTACTTTGAATCCTCAGACACATGAGCCCACATTCCCCACTGTGGTACCTGCTGTGGACTTTGACCCTGACAGAGATGCTGCCAGAATAGAGACTGCTATCAAAACCAAAGGCAAGATACAACACAGAGCACACATCTCAAAATAAATAAACAAAAATCAGTGCTTGGTTCTGCAACTTCTCTCCACAAATGAATAGCTGGTATTTGTGAGTCAGCATCCTGGCTCGAAATCTTTTGACCATGCTGGGAACACCTCCAAGTCTGTGCCTCAGTGCTGGCAGTGCTCTGCTGGCTACTGACTAAGAGCTACTGGCAACAGCCTGACCACTTCAACAGTCCACCATTTTGTTGTAATGATGTGTTCTACGTGGAGTTTATTTTCTTTGCAAGTCATCAGGGTTAAAATACAAGATACAAGTTCAAAATATAATTGTGTAAAGATATTTAGTGGTTCCATACACACCTTATCTTGTTCAATGAATGTAATCAATGTCATTTTTTGCATTGACACTAGGAGTGGATGAGCAGACCATCATTGACGTCCTAACAAAGCGGACTTACTCCCAAAGGAGAGACATTGCTTTTGCATATGAAAGGAGGGCAAAGAAGGTACAGTAGGCCTGGACAGAAAAAAACCCAAAAAAAAACAAAACTCCACAGCTCTGGTTATGTAGTGGGGCACATTCAGTCCCATCAGGTAACACTGTTGTATTTTTGTATTGTTAGGACATGATCTCAGCCCTGAAGGGAGCACTCTCTGGTTCTGTGGAGACAGTGATCCTTGGACTAATGAAGAGCACGGCCCAGTATGATGCCTCAGAGATCAGAGGATCAATCAAGGTATAAGGCATGGAGTGTGTCAGTGGATTCCATTGAGGGGTTACACTGCCCTCTACTGGAGAAAAGACTGTATGTTTTTTTTTTTTTTCTTGAGATGGATCTGAAGTTAATTGGTGTGTAGCTTCAAGTGTCATGTGTAAGAAGTAATGAAGATTTCTGTCTCTTCAGGGCTTGGGAACAGATGAAGAAACACTGATTGAGATTTTGTGCTCACGCAGCAATGATGAGCTGGTGGAGATCAAAAAGGTCTACAAAGAGTGTAAGTTCAAAACATCCAGGCCTTCATTTAAAGGACTGGGGGTGCATTATAATGCATAATGTCTCACTTATAGGTTGTTGGGCTGTCTGCGCTCCATGCGCTATAAGATTAACATACAACCATGGCTCTCTCTGTTCATCAAAAGTCTTGTCCTTGAACCAGAAATTTAACAGCTATGGGATTGTTTTGGTTATGCACAAAGAGTGAATTATCTAAAATTAAAATTTATTTCCAACAGTGTTCAAGAAGGACCTGGAGAAAGATGTCGCAGGTGACACCTCAGGGAACTTTGCTAAGCTGCTCTTGGCTCTGGTGCAGGTGAGATCTGTCAGAGCTTGTTTGATGATTTATATAATACAATAATGTTGCGACTGATCTGAGCCATGTCTTATTTCTGTGCAGACCAAGAGAGCTGAACCATCATCTATTGTAGACTACGAAAAGATTGATGAAGATGCCAGAGTAAGTTACCATTTATAAGTAAATACATTTGTAAATGTAATTAATCACTCCCTGTCAAGAGAAGACTTACCCAACATTGTTCCCTCTGACTCTTTTAATACTCCTTATAATATATATATATATATATATATAATTATTTATTTAGATTCAGATTTATAAGTGTGCTTTTTCTGTTTATAATTTGCAGTACTAGTGAAAAGACACATCTTCTGTTTCAGTGGTTTCTCTCTATTTAACAAAACACATTCAAAATTATGTAGTAAACAAAAAAAGTGAGAAATACAAAGCAAAATGTTTGAGATTTTAGATTCTTCAAAGTATTCCCAAATCATCTTGGGTTTAGGTTGGATGACTGTGGAGGCCAGGTCATTTTATGTAGCACTACTGCACTCTCCTTCCTGGTTAAATAGGCCTCACGGAGCCTGGAGGTGTTTTGGTTCGTTGTCCCGTTGAAAGTAGTAACGATGGTCCCACTAAGCACAAACCAGAAGAGATTGGATGTCATTGCAAAATCAGAATGCAGTGATGGTGATGCTGGTGGATTGTGTCTTCAATTTTTAATAAATAGTCAACAACTTTTTTTTTCTCTTTACTTAGTTGAGCAGGATTTCTCATCATATTGATTAGCACAGTTGTCCAGAAGGGCCATTTACCAACACGTTTGGCATAAGTGAAAGTGAGTGTAATTACCCTTTGGCAAGGCACATCTGTTAATTGAAGACATTTGAGTGGACCACTTCATGAAGCCGGTTAAATTAATGTCAAATGTGGCTACTTAAAAGAGTATTTTCTTAACACTTCTCTATTACACTGTTAAATACATAATTCCATATGTGTTATTTCAAAGTTGTGATGTCTTCAGTTGGTACAGTTTGTTTAAGATGCAGAAAATACTCAAAATGAAGAAAAACCTATGAAGGGGCAGGTGTGTCAAAACTTTTGAGTGGTACTTTATATCTACCCTAAGATCAAGCTTTTGGTGAATATTTGATTTGTGTTTGTTACCAAAGCTGAGCAATTTATTGACTTCAGTTAGTTCTTTATTAAAATAAATACCATGTCTATGGTATTTATCATGTTCGGCAGTGTCATACTTTAACCCTGAATATGCTAATTTTTAGTTCTTGCATTTTACCGACTGTGATAAAAGTTTGTGCAGATGATAATTTTGTAATAATCAGTTATTTCCGTTTGGTGCCTCAGATAATCATTTTGGTACAGTCCTATTTAAAGGGAGCAGCACCTCACTCATGCCACATTATCTTTGGTTCCACTCAGGCACTCTATGATGCTGGCGTAAAGATTAAAGGAACTGATGTGGCAACCTGGATCTCTATTATGTCTGAGAGAAGTGTACCCCACCTGCAGAAAGGTACCACACCCTGTTTATGTGTGAAATCAGTGATACAGAAGCGTTGATTTTTTTTTACCTCTCCTGAATAATTTGAAAAATGTACCTACTACCTTGGTAGTGTTTCAGAGATACAAAAGCTACAGCCCCTACGACATGCAAGAGAGTATTCAAAAGGAAGTCAAAGGAGACTTGCAGCGGTCCTTCCTGGTGTTAGGTACACTTATCGTTTTCAGTCATTCATATTGTTAATACAAGTAGTTATTGACAGTGGATTGTTTATTCATTATAGTAAATATTCATCTGATAGCCCAGGTTTTCTTACATGATTCACTTTCATGATGACAAAAAAAAAAACAATAACACAAAATGTGTGATATGCATCTTCAAGTATTATAAAATCATACAAAATGTATTATTGTGGATAAATATTCTTTTTTTGTTTTGTTCCAGTTCAATGCTTTGAAAACAAACAGCTCTACTTTGCCAACAGACTGAATGAAGCCATGAAGGTAGTTGCACTGCTGCTCTCTTTCTTCTTGCTCTTATGTGGCTAGTTTGAAGGCCAGACTTTTTAACTTTGGAACCGATGTAAGAAGTGCCTCTGCTTGTGAAAGTGCAATTTTGCTGCAGGTTCAGAGAATCCAAAGTTGGTAGAAGTTATCTTACAACAGTGTTGCATCAGCTGCTGTAGTTAAGTATAGAACATGTACAACTTAAGTAAGTGCTGACTTGTGCTTGTCTTCTCAGTGTAAAGGAGCCAAAGAGAAGATAGTGACCAGAATTATTGTGTCACGTTGTGAGGTGGACCTGAAGAAGATCTGCTCTGAATACAAGAACAACTTTGGACAGTCTCTGCAAAAGACTATCATGGTGAGTGACTTACACAGCAAGCCCCTGGCCTGTTAGAGCAAGCCTCATTGTAAATCACTATCATGCAGCCCATCTAACCTGCTCTGTTTCTGCAGGAACACACCAAGGGAGACTACCAGAAGGCTCTGCTCGGCCTGTGTGGGCCAGAGGCATAAAAATCTGTATCAAAACTTTCCACCACTGGAAAGTTGGGTCTATGAATATCTCACTTAACTGCAGCAAAAGTCCATCCTAATTTTTTCACGCACACAATACACATTTTAAATGCAACATTCAAGGTAATAACTTTATCATTTTTCTACATGAAGAATCTGTGTTACTGCTTATGTTTGTTAAAATAAAGTTACTTTGTTGGAATTTGGTTTTCTAATTTCCCTGAATTTTACCCTGGTTTACTTTGTTGTCCACAGGAGGGCGCTATAGTAACATTAAAAGCAGCTGCAGAGGGATGCAGCTAATCTGTGTCTCAGGGCCTGATGATATCTGATACCTGCTGAGGAAATGCAGAGAACTTACATTTTTGGACATAATGAAATATTTGATTTAAAATGACATTTTTACTTTTCCCCAGTTTCCCATTTCCAGATTATTACAGGGAATAAATGAAGTGAAGTTTAATGAATACAGATACATTGACAACATATATTTTATTTGCACATGATTATTTGCACATGAACAGTATTATTTTGGATCTTATGACATTTAAGAAAATTGAACTAAACATGATTATGTTTAAATTCAGATCTTTAGCTGTGGTGTTTAAAAACTTGAAGCTTTATGACTTTATAAAAGCAGAGTAACATATGATCCATATAACATCTTTTCATAAAAAATAATTATGAGAGAATTTTTCCTTCATTTTCCACTATGTGGTTCTATCAAGATGATTTAATCATTAGTGTGTTTTTCTGTGTTTGTTTGGTGCTAATATTTTAATTAAAAATGTTAATTTTACCTCCGGCAAGGATGATTTGCATACCACTAAACAAGCGTATATACAGTGTGTTTCTGCTGTTTAGTTTGTGGTCTCTCAGGATGAAATAACCACCACAGTGTTGTCAAGGCATTTCTACTGAAGTATAAGAAAAAATGGCCCCAAAAGGCAAGATCAGTACTGCTGAACACAGCGATGAGGGAAAGGATGTGAAGGAAGCACGGACCTAATAATCTAATGAAAATAAAGTGGTGCACTGTAACTCAAATATAAGAGAAGATCATCTATTATTGGGAGCAAAATCGGCTGATAAAATAATGCTTCTGTCTAATATTTTTACTGGTTGAGTAGCTGAGGAGGGAAACCGCGTCAAATTTTAACAAGCCGTTGGATTTATGATCATTTTGTAATAATATTGATGAGAACATTAGCCCTTTGTGATGGTTTATGTTTATTGGCAATAAAAAAATAAAATATAGTGTAAAGTAAGGTAAAACAGTATTTTGCAAAGCAGGGGATGAGATTTATGCGAGAATATGGTGACAGATTAATCTCTGCATCATAAAGAGGAAAGTACCACCATATTTTTCCCTTTTTTATATGGATGTACAACATGCTGTTCTGTTCAAGGCCAGCCCGTAGGGACCTCCAGCAAACCCAAGGGGAACTCTCTTCTCGATTGAAACGATGCAATTTACTGTCCCAAACGCCAGCACTTCATCATTCAGAGGACTTTAACCCCATGAATGTCAAACACAGAGCATGCTGGGAAAGGAGATGGAATACCTCACATTACCATAACAACTAGAGCCAAATGACAAGCACTCAAAAGCCTAAAAGGTGAAGAATAATACCATATAATCACCCAATAATGTTTGAATTTGAGAACAGAGTTTTGATGACATTTTGTTTAGAAAAAGCTATAGGAGTTTTTTTTTTTTTTAAATAGTCTAATATAGCAGTTAAGAACCAGTGGTCATTCCCAGCTGTCAGGCAGCTGTAGCCTAGTGGATTTAAAGGTCAGACAAATCCTGTTCCTTTTTCTAGTACTTGTCCCAGTTAGATCGAACATGTGGAAAGCCCCCCACAACCACCACCACCACCACCACCCCCACCTCAGAGACAAAGCCCAGGCAGCGCTGCAGGCATCCTGCAGCATTAAACTTTCACAGTACAGCTGTATAGCTGCTGCCGGCCCGCCAGACATACCAACTGCACACTGGGAAGGTATTAGTTTGTGCTTTTTATTAATTCATTGCATTGAACAGAACTTGCAACTTAAGGAACTGACAGTTTCTTAACGTTTCTTCTCATCTCTCTCTCCTTGACACATCTGAACCTTTTTGGTGCAGAACACCAAAGGGCGTTTAATTATAGAGTAGTAGGCCACCAAGGTCCGCTTTAATTGTGTGCATCTGTGTGTGTTTTTGTGTGTGTGTGTGTGTGTGTGTGTTTGCCTGCAGCTCTATAGGTCGCAGGCATACTCTAAATGAGAACTCCTACAGGCTCAGCTGGAAGACCTGCTCCCTCAACACATCTCCAGAGCCGGGAGAGCCAGAGTTTGATTAATATTTTCTTAATTATCATTATTTAATTCAGCAAAACCAAAGCTTCTTCAGTGAAAGCATGGCCTTTGTCTCTGTGATGCTGAATATCCTGGCTCATTAAGGGCATAGAGAGATCCTGTATATGGTAAATAAGAGGCTGTGTCTTGTGCTACTGCCCCAGGGAGAGTTGGCACCACAATGAAGGACATCTCCTTCTAAAGAATGGCGCTGTGCTGATGTTTCTCTGCTCAGACCGCAGAGTTGGATCCTCCGCCTCTGGCATCGTCAGGCCCGCTTCCTTTTATGAGGCTCAAACTGAGACAACAGCACAGGCAGATGAGCGATGTGCACCCGTCATGCCATCAGGCTGCCTCCTTTGTACAGTAGACTGGTGATTGAAACAACATAAGAGAGCAGAAAAAGGCCTGTCTCCTCTTTTGGGCTCTGGCTGTAGTCAAGTCCATCGACAGACAAAAAAAGACATATTGAGAAGTTTATAAAAGAGCTTTGTGGACATGCAACACAATTTATGTCTTTGAAGAGTTCGGCTAAGAGTTCAGGAGCCAAAAAGAGTCTCAGCAAGGTTATACATGAAGCACACAATGAATCTACTGTTTCTTTTCAGCCTGGTTAAAACAGTGTTTACATATAGGGTGCAGTTAGTAATTGTACATTAAATCAATCAAGCTTGCTTCTTGTCACAATCCAGTCTGATAAAAAAAGCATGCCTGAAGAAATAACTAGACTTTTATATAGTTTATCAGATCAGCAGTATTTGATGCTCAGGGCTGGACTGGATGCTGAGTTTTCTCTTTGCTTGAAGCTTCCTCTCTGTTGCCATGTGCTGAAGGGATGAGAATACCCTGTGGCTAGTTAACCTACACGTTTTCTATCTACATCCACTGTCTCTCCTCCTTCAGTTGGCCCACAGAGAAGAATCTCATCCCCCTGTGCCTATTCTGCCACTCGCCACTCTGCCAAACATGCAAAAGGGGAATTTTTCTGACAGAGCGCCATGCTTGCTAAGAATCCTGTGATCCACTTGTTTTGATCAAATGTCTGACATGGGCTGTGGAAGCGCAGGGTTTCTACTTTATAACACACAGGATGCATATATGCAAACTGTGTGTGTGTGTGTGCGTGCGTGTACAGTTTAATCTTTTGATGGGCCTGCATGGCCTAAAGCCAGATGCACTAATGATAATTTTCTGTGAAGTGGTTGTAATGGTCTGGCCCTGGCTTCAGTGGCTCCTTCGTTGTTTGCACATGCCACTGCATCACTGTGGGTGTGTGTACTTTGCAACGACGATGATAATATACAAAGAACTGCAAGGGGGAGGACAGTCTTCATCAGGGTGGCATATTAATGTTTATTTACACCATGGCTAATAAGATGTGTGCTCTGCATCTAGGTGAGACAGAATGATGGTGGGTAATTAAACTGCTTTGCTTTAGATTCATCCATTATCCATACTCAAGCCTGCATACATAATGTAATAATGTAAAATAAGGCTTGTTGCAGCAGTGCATGAGGTGACCATTCAGAGGTGTTTCTGTCCTCAGAGCACGGTGTAAATCAATACGGTGTGTCACTGTGAACAAAATGTATAGAGGTGTGATAAATTTGGAAATTGTCAAAATATGTATTCAGAAGCGAGTGAGATATGACCCTTTGCATAATGCAATTTTGCAAGAACACAAACAGGCTGACAAGACTCATTTGTGTTTCAGTGTTTAGATTTCAGCCTCTAACCTGTTGGTGGTTCGGGACTGACTGAGTGGGTCTCTAATCCATATTGTCATGATGCTTAATCCCATCTACCGAAGGCAGGCCCTGTCATCAATGTCCTTGTCGAACTGGCCACTGGACCCTATGCATACACACACACACACGCACACGCACACACACACACACACACACACACATACACTCACACAGCCTCACCTTCATGCAGGAGATTGAAATCAGCTAGGCAGACACTCAAGCATGAACCAAATGTCAGCGACAAGCCACAGGGAGAGAAAAGGAGCCCATGTTAATTATTACAGAGAGAAATCATACTATTTCACCTGCAAGACATGCCATCCAGGATATCTGTGGATCATGAAGTCATTTTCTTTTTTTCCCTCTGGGGATAAACCAAGAGGAGACACAATTTCAATGAGTAGGTCTTTAAAAGCAGTGATTAACTTTGTGATAGATGTGTTTTTTCTGCAAGCTTTTGCTTATCACATTACAGAATTGAGTTGTGTGTACTTCTCTAAAGTGAATTACAATGATATTATACAAAACAGGGAGTAGATCCATTGAAAGAAGCACAAGTTGGAGAAAACTGCTGAATTCTTTTGTTCATCAAAATGTCACAGAATTACAGATATTGTTTGAACCCAGACTGTGAAGCTCTGCCGTCTCTGACAGGGGAAATGCAAAGTTTTGGAAAGGTGTCTACAAATTTCTTCCCTCCGCTCCGCTTCGCTCTCATTTGATTTTGAACGTGTAGAAAAAAAACAGCCTTCCTCCTCCTCCTCCTCTTCTTCTGACAACACGTTTCCCATGTGACACTTAACCTTTGGAGATTTCCCATTCTCTCTGATCATTCACTGTTTGGTTCATGTTAATTAACCCTGGGGCGCAGCAGAGAGTTGCAGGCTTTGAAGCAGAATAATATATATATATATATAGCAAAAAAGAAGTAAAAGGGAAAATGATTTTGTTGTTTTCTGTTTTTTTTTTTTTTTTATAGAGTTTATTTCCCATTGCTTGTGAGAGTCTTGGTGGTGCCAGTGAGGATAATGAGTGGCGTGGGTGTTGGAAAGGCTGGAAGATGGTTTGTGCTTGGGTTTGTGTCCCTGTCACTGTTGGTTCCTCTCCCTGTGAGGAAGTTGGCCAGAGTAGCCTGACCTCCCTCAGGTGGCCATGGATATGGAAATCAGTTCAAAAATAGAACACAAGATGGTTTTTGAAACCTCCAGCTTCCCTGAAAAAACACAAAAAGGATTTTTTGTCTATTTCTTTTGATTCTTTTTGGCTCCAGGCAAAAATGGTCTTTTCTGTACTTGCCTGAAATACACAAAGCACGTTTCTTGGTGAAAAGTGCCACTGGTGGCAGGCAAAGCAATATTGCCTGAGCCCAAAGAATATGCTGTGCATGTGAAATTATTTTGTTAACCATTTCACTTCTTCAATCTCGTCAGTCTCTTCTGGTTAGCAAGGTGCTGTGGTTTAGGGTGAAGAGAACCATGTCTAGACTGTACAGCCGGATCTAACTCCTGGCCTTTATGCCTCCTGTCACCAACAACTGTACTAAAGATAAAAATACACTATCCAAAACCAGTCAGGTGACTTAAAGTACATTTATTTTGGCAGCTTGTACTCTGAAAGGCTTTTTCTTCTCCCTCTCTCTCTCTCTCTCTCTCAAAAGCACCTTTTCTTAAAGCAGCAATGGGTTGAAATCCACCACTCCTAAACAGTGGAAATATTCATGAGGAAATCCGCTGGAGAAGACAAGCCACAGCACAACCAGAGGCTTTATTCTCCAGGTTCTCGGGGCAAATCTGTTCCTGTGCTTCTATCTGACGCTTGTCTAAAGCACATAACAAAGACAGGAAGTATGATTAGCCATGGAGAATAAGAGTATAGTGCTCCCTCCAGGATAAGTCTTGAGGTGGGACTGATCAAAGCTATGCCCAGAGACAGAGGGAGACTGAACCAGCACTTTTTCAATGGCCATCTCTGCCTTAAGACACAGATGGGGGGAGGATGGCTCTATACATATTTCCCTTTCAACACATATGCCGGAAAGTTGTTCATATTTTGCTACATTAGAATATAGAACAATAGGTTCAACAAAACTGTTAAAGATTTTTATTGTTCAGGTGTAAACTGCAACAGAAATTCTTGGCACATTCTTTGGCTTCTTGGTTTGTTTGTACATTCTTTTTTTATCAATACCACAAACCTTGACTAGGTATTCACTGCAATTAATATCTGTAGTGCATATACCAGTTTGTCATTTTGTGTCTCTCTCATCTGTATCTTGCATTTCAAGGGCACAATCCTACATTTCACGATTTCAACATCATAGGTGCAAGTTACTGTACGAGCTACGTGTCCTTTCATGTGCACCCAGTGTCTTTTAGTCAAGGAGCAAAAGAGATGCAGGTATATTCAGGTGGCCTTAGGGTTTGCGACTGGAAGTACACGGCTGCGCCTGCTAATTGAGACGGCCACAGTGTGATGAGAGGCCTTCATTATAGCTGTGTTTAAAATAGAGCAGACCTCTGTAAGTCTGCCTCTATCAAAAGGACGGCTTTGATATCTTGGCCTCAAACACTTATAGCTGTTGTATGACAACTGCCTGCTGCTTTGGAATTCATTGTTTTGTTTTTTTCTGTTGGAAGTATCTTCACTGTCATCATCAATATTTGAATTTTCTTTATGCAGAAAGCCCCATATACCTACATAGGTTTTTTTATGTAGCTATATGCACACTTAGCCCATTTTGCTTTCTAATGTTATATTGAACATGATGATAAAATGAAGTGTTTATGATACACTGATACCTAGTCTCCTTTGTCATTAACACACATGATGGAAATGAGCCAAAATAATGTGATTATTTTTTTGCTAATTTACATACTGAAGCTTCATATTCCTCCAGCGCAGCTTGAGAGCAAAACTCTCTCACTGCTTATTAATATATTGTTAACATTTTGGCAATAGCCAGACAACCGTCAATATGCTTATTCATAAAAGCACAAATTTGAATTTCTGCCTTGGCCTGTAAGCCTCTAAACTAGGAGACTAAATATATACTTACATTTTATTTCAAAGAGAAAAAATCCTCTCTGGCAAAAAGACTGGCTATGAAGAACTTTACTCAAGGATAGGAAGCACATCATTAAAACGGGGGAGAAATATTAAAAAGGGAGGATATGAAAGTGTGAAGATCTACTCGCCTTTGGCTACTCTGACTCGTTTCAAAAACATCTTGAGATCTTTCCCTCCCTTAGACCTGCACTCTCCCTTGTTATTTGACTTTATTTGCTGGCTTCACACTGACTTGAGCTGTGGAGTTTTCCACTAAATAATCAATCACATAGAGCATCATAAAGGCAAAGGATCCCTATGAGGAGGCTCTTTTACTGCATGCAGCATAAACACGAGTCTGAGTGAAGGGCACAAGTGCTGCAGTCCCTTCATGTCAGCTTGACACCTCAGATTTCATCAAAGTCCCCAAGTCTGCGTGTCCTCAAACGCATCCCCAGACAGTGGCCGGGTTGGCCTAATTATAACACACAGAAAAATGAACGCTGAGGGGAGCTGCCTTTACAAAAGTGTAGGTATGAGGTAATTACCTGTTTTTGCCGCTCTGTGTCTGTCTTTTGTCTCTCATCATCTGTGACATGGTTGGGCCCCGCGCTGTCAGCTCAGACCAAACGATGAGCCATGAGTAAGGGACATTAACACATTACTCCCACTCCCTCATGGATAATGGAACAAGGTTTTCATTTGAATGATAAACAAAATGACTTGGAGACACTGTGAAGATCACTCACACCTGCCCCCCCCCCACCTCCACCTCCCTGCTTCCCCTCTCTGTGTCCATGCAAAGCTGCGTATTATGCAAAACAAGGGGCTGAGGATTTTTGGTGTCCTGTGAACTCATCTGTGTATCTCCCAGGCATTTTGGACAATTATGAGTGAGTAGAAGTAACTCCACGTTGCTAATGTTATGCAGTGTTGTGTTCACTGTCCTTTTATCAGAGCATGTCTACTTTCATCTGCAAAGTTCTTCACCAAATCCTGTGTTCTTCAGATTAGCATAGACTCGTAACTGAAGCCCTTAATCAGAAACAACAAAGCACAATGGCCTCAATGTGTCCAGGCTGATAAATAATTCTGGACCTTGTCATAACATTCAAATCAAATAAGAAAAAATTAAATATTGATGTACCAAAGTACACAAAGCAAATATATGTTCATTTGTATGGGAAAGAATATTCAGCAGCACATAGCTGCAGTGCTGTTTATTTTCATTTATGAAGACTTTCAATTCAAAACAAACTGAAGTTATTTTAGTTTATTTTGTTGCCAATAAACAGCTGGGGGGAATGTTGTTCTGCAGTGACGCTCCGACTAAAAAAGGTATTTCAAGTCTCCTGAAATCTACAGCGGTGCGGCTCACATAACACTGCCATGCTTGAAGAGTGACTCCTCAGAACTGAGTCTAAAAAGAGAGCATTGAATATATATTGGTTAACATCCTTTAACAGCAGCTACAATTAATGTGTGAAGCTGTGCTTGAATCCCACTTTGCGCCACACACCTGCCAATCACGGTGTTTGTAGAGCTAGATCACAGTGTTGTTTTCCTACTGTATTCAGCTATGTGTGTATTTCCACTAGTGTAAGAAAAAAAGATTGTATTTACTGGTCTTTTGAAGATGAGGCGGAGCTGCATGCGTTGTGCAAAGACTCACAAATTGCAAAAAAGGAAACGAGGAGGAAAAATGGAACACAGGGTTGGAAAAGAAAACTGTGTCTTCAGTGTGTGTGTGTGTGTGTGTGAAAGACAGACCAAGCAAACTATTCCCACCCTTCACTTGCATAGATTTGGTGACAGTGTGCCCGCTGCAGTTTGTCTGACAGGAGAGGAATCTGACACCGACTTTCTGCAGCTGTAGCCAAAAAACTCCCCCTGGATTTGAGAAATTGAGAACTCAAAGATTATGATTATGTGTGCCATCTGAAACTCCTTTTATGACATAGACAAAGGAAAACTAGTCTCTTCTTCAGAGTGTATACCATTTGGGAGAGTCTCATACCTCTACCCAAAGTGTTCTGTTTAATTGACTTTCAGTGTCTATTTTCTCTGCATATCTAAAGAAGCCTTTGGTGTGCTGCTTGTTCTACAGGGAGTCTCAGCAGTTCAGGCTTCGAAGTCCTCCAGTGGTTACACCAGTGTATCCAGAGAGGTGCCAATCCAGACGTCTCACTACCTTTTCTGAAACAGAGCCCACAAGGCGCAGGCAGGCACAAGTCCCTCATCAGGACATGCCACTGTCTTTTATCAATGTTGACCAGGCAGACTCCTCGTGGCTCCTGCACAGCTGCATCTGGGAACCTCCCTAATCCCTCTTCTTTGTCATCTCAGGTCAGTAGATGTACCGCGTTTCCACCTTGAGAATTATGACAAGGGAAATACACTGAAGGTATGTAAAGAGGAAATGCGCTGAACCTGCGGATTTTTTCTTCAGTCGGTGGGTTCAAACTTTGTCTCTCCTGAGGTGCGAACCTCTGTTAGACAACTCGGTATAATCTGATCTGACATCATTTCCAGGCAGCAACCAGGGAGGTGAGGATTAAAAAGATAAACCATAGGCTTTTATGTATAGGCCACTTTGCTAATTAGATGGATTAAAATGTGCTCTGTGAAGGGAATTAATTTGCAAGTGAATGGCGGTTTGTATGCAAACGTGTATAGCAGATGACACAAACCCCTGAGGGTATTCCATGGTTAGTTTGGTACAATTTAGAAATTACACAACTCGTTTACTAAATAACAAGCTCATTTTTCCCTGAACTGCATTCTTTAGTGCCTCACTGTCACTTGACTTTTAGATGTGTTGAAAATAGGTTAGTCTATTCCAGTGAATGAAGCCTCCTGGTAGTACCACTCACTTCAGTAATAGATAGCCATTTATAATTCATGAGGTGGCTAGTCCCCCAAGTTAATTTTGCCCAAGGCACTGTTTACTTCTGCTTTGTACTTTGTTTAAAGTCAGTTGTTGACAACTCTTGTACATGTCAAACTATCACCGCTAATAATTGCTTAAGGAGATAGAACTTTTGCAAATGTTGGTTCCACCAGAGGTATATTCGCCTCACCCTATGCAGAACTTCTTCAGATGAATTTTTGATTCATCTCCTTCTCGCTCTTGACAAAAAGTCCTCTGTAATTCAAAGCAATAGCTGTAAGAGAAATTATAAAAAAGAATAATGTAGTATGCTCTCCATAACATCCTAGTTTTCATGTGAAATAGGAAATGTCTCTCTTCTCTCCCACCACCCCCTCTTTCTTTCTTTCCCTGCCTCTGACTTTCTACTTCTTTTGCTTTTTTCTTTTTTTTTTTTTTTGCATATTGACCAAAGAGGGACTGCGCTGCTAAGATGATGACTGTCACACTCTGCGGATTGACAGAATCTATTGTAGGAGAGTAAGGGCCTTGGGCACTACCTCTGTGGGTCAGCCCTGTTCCTCCTCTCTCTGTGCAGCTAGCGACATTCTCTCAATACAAGCAGTCACTTGATTAGTGCCAATTATCCAGACTGTCACTTTCCCTGGTGAGGGTGGCCCAGGATGCGCCCCGTCCCCCACACTTCCCGTCTAGAGCGGACGTGCACTAAAAGTCTGCACTCATAGCTGTAGGCTGTGGGAATGATTTCGAATGCGGAGACGGGGGGAAATAAAAGAAATGCGGGAAGCTAGTTCTGAGTTTGACAGTATGATAGCATTGACTTCCGAGACAGTTACAAGGGGAGTGTCATTTCTCCCACAAAGACGTCTCCCCAGGGCTGCACCATCTTCCATCAGTCACTCACTCACTAGCTTAATATTCAGCTGTACATTGTCTACAGGACCCAACTGGGTTACATTCACTAAGGTATACAAAATTCACATGTAAGTCTGTTGGTTTTACTCTAATCCAGAGGTACAAACTTTAATATGAATGTGCTGAAATGTCGCACAAGTATTAACGCTAACAGTAATTTGGCAAGAGCATAATTCATGTGGCTGAAAATCTGGATTTGCGAAGGAAGGCCATAAATCTGTGGAGCCATTAAAGATCAAAACCAATCCAAACATTTGTGAACAGATGGTTTCAAACCTGAACAAACACACCAAACAAAGACCAGGCAGATGTGATACCTATAAATATAACCATGAGCAATTAAAAAAAAAATGCAATTATTACAATCATATGACAACAATCATCAATTTCAGTCTAATCTAACTAAGTCTTCTTATGGGCTATTGAGCAAACCTTCCTTTTATGTGTTATAACTGTGGCCCCTGTTCTTGAAATTGTCTTTATTTAAATGCCAAAAGTCACATTAAACCCATTATGGCCTCACCTGTGCTCTGGGTTTAGCCTCAGTCTCTCTGCAGTCACCAGTTCTTGGCTGCACTGCTGCACTGCACTATTTTTCCTGCTTCCAGAAACACAATCACAGTGTTTTTCGAGCCCCTCTTTAAACAGTGCTGTTGTGTATTTACTGATCTATTTCTTGCCGCTTTCATGTTGTTACTGTGTCTCTTGTAACTTCTCAGTATTCAGCAGTAGAGAAGTGAGACGCAGAGCTCCTCTAAACAGCAGAGGTTATCCTCAGCGTGGATGTCTGCAGGGGAGTAAACACCATTGGAGCGCGAGTGAATATTTTGTATGAGATGATATTAATTATTCATGCCCGACTCATTGTGTATGATGATATGTCAGGATGTTTGCCAATAAACAACAATATTCCTTGTAGGATTGATCCAATATGAAAAGTTGTTGAGCTAGTTCCTCTCAGTGTGAAGAAGTCTGACGAATGCAGTATGTGGGAGAGTTGGCACTAGTACTTATTTATGGAAATATCAATATTGTATCATAATACCATATCCTCCCCTCTTAGTATAAACAATACAATCAAAAGGGTACTTTAAATCTGGACTGTGAGAATGGCATTATTATGAGGATTAAGGAAAATGTGAAACCACTGTATACAAAGCTGTGTAATCAAATCGATTTGAGGCGGGAAGGTAAACTGGGTCAGTGTGGTGCTGGGATTTTCTGGACTGGCAGAAAAGTACACAAACAAAAGAAAACACAAAAACACCTTGTTTTTGAAGTGTTTATTCTGCACTAACTAAGTGTAGCACACTGCAGTGAGCTCGTCATTGGCTCTCAGTGCAGAGTGATAAGCCTGGTGTGTCTGCAGGGGGGGTTCTGCTCTCTTTCATGGTGGCGTGCCCCCCTCCTCCCCACCAGTGTCTCCCTGTGACGCCCCAGGGAATACATCACCACACGGGCAGGACAGCAGCCCGGCACGGGTGTTATAATTGCCATCTCCTCCTCATACACAATGTGCACTGTGGAGCACGGTGATTAAATCAAAAAACTCCTCTACATCCCAGCTCTTTACCTTGCAGGCAAAACAGCATGCTCCTCTGGGATGGGGTCATCATGGCCCCCTTTGTGTTCTGTGATCTTTTGGAAAAGGGAGGAGGTTCAGTCTGCTCACTATTATGTTTGAAAAAAAAAAAAACATGAGGAACTTAATGGGTGTTAAAATCAAGATTCAACTAAGTATATCTGTAGCCACAACATTCTCGTGAAATAATGAAATGCTGGATAAATATTTGGATTTGTAAAATCTAAGCACTGTGGGAGAACGATAAATGGCAATTTCACGCCATGGAATAAAATAACTTTTAATTATTATTAACATTTCTATTGGATGCTTCCTTTTTTCATTCCTGACACCCACAGCTAGCTCGAGCACATCCTTAGCATCCTGATTTAAATGTGTCTGTGATCATTAAAATACAGATAATTCACCTGGAGCCATAAAGAAAATTAGACCAAGATTTTACACAGAGTTATCGTCCTTGGACAACCTGCACATACACACAAAACAGACCATTATCACTTGGGTTAATGGCTTTGTTAATTTGAAGACATTAACAACTGCTCGGCTGTCCCCAATGAATGTGTCATACAAGGCAGGCCTTGTATTGTTAAATGGGTTGCTAAGTAGATTGATTCCTTAGCTGCAATGCACAGCAGTGATGTAGGCAAGCAGGTTAATTAAACATTTACACACAAACACCCAACAATCCATTGTACTCCACTAATTTATGACATCAATATGCACTTTCATCAGGATTTTTTGAGAGCATATGTTTGCTTGCTAATTGGCACCATGCCGGTTTTTACTGCGCTGCTGTTTTTGAGGGGTGACTGGGACTATTGAGCGCTCTGCACTCGCCCATAATAGGGACATAGAAGTCCCTCCACTGCGCACGGAGGCACTCAGATAAAGACTGAAGCACCTGCACCCACACCTCCACCTCCACTCCCTTTCATCTACAGCACCAAACACAGGGAGACGAAGCATAAACACAGATTCCTAATCATCTCTCTCTCTCTCTCACACTCTCTCCACTGCCTCCACCCCTCAGCTCTCTTTAGCACACACACACAAATGCAAGTGTACACATTTATACACAAAAATACACACTCACAGTCCACCACAGAGACTCCCTCACAAGGCTCTGATGAACAAATGTAGAAGTGAGCACCACACCTCCTCCAAAAGAAATTTCTTTCTCCTTCTTATTCTGAAAACTCTTGGGGTCACGGGGACGAGAAAAGTTCTTGCTTTTTTGTTATTTTCGAAGAATTTCTACGTTTGTGAGTGCAAAATGGGATTTGGGCCAGAGGCATCGATGGTTTCCATCTTTCATGTATCCTCTGCTGACAGAAACCGAGCTGACAGGAAAGCAACAAGGGAACAATCAATCACCTTTCTTTTCAACTTTCTTTCTGGCCCACATATGTGTCGGTTAATTTGTTAACACTGGGTTTTTTCTTTTACTTGTCTTTAGTGGTTGTCTAAGTGATGGAGCATAACGCTCCTGCACTGCAGAAACAGCTATGATGAATTCCAATCATCACTCCATATGCCAGGCCTCATTAGCTACGGATGTGTTTGCTCACAGCTTCGCCTAAATACCTCAAGTACTAGATGCATGTTGTTTTTCTCTCCCCTTTTAAGTTCTCTCCCTCACTTATTCACACACACAAACACAGACACATGCACACACACACACACACACACACACCCCCTGGAAGAGCCTTTAATAAAGTTGCCAACTGTGGGCCCTGGGTAAGATTCCTTGAGGGCAATGTGTATCCACAACAGTGTCTCTCCCTGAGACATGTGGCATGGGTAAACAACATGGTTAAGCCTAAAACAATGAGTGTCCCTGATGACTGCAATTATTTATGAAATCAAACACAATTCAGCTCTTCGCCAAGTGGGACAGCTCTCCAGATCACCCAACAGATCTCCACTCTTTACTGCTCATAATAATCTTTTAGTGCAATGCCGCTCATTACAAGAAATGTCACATTCCTGTTATCTTGGCTATCAAAATGATAATAATCAATAAGCCAGTCTTTATAACTTGCATTGAACACAAGCACGTCTTCATTTACAGCACCCAAACCAAATGGAACATGTGTAAACTAAGCTGCCCTGAGGCCGTTCCTCCTCAGGCTGTCTTTGTGGATGATCACAAGTGACTTATGCTGCGGCGATGGCTAAATTATTCAACCCGAGGTGTTATTGCTCCAGACTGGAGGAGTGGCGTGGAGTGAGAAATGCCAGTGTCAGGACAGTATGCATGCTCTCCAGGCATTTAGCCTCAAGTAAGCAGCTGCTGCAGATGGTAGGCTCACTTTGTCATCCACTTTCTCAACACTGTCTGTGAAGAGCAATTAACTCACAGCTCAGACACACACACACACACACACACACACACACACACACACACACACACACACACACACAAACACAGACAAGCTCATTTCATTTCCAAAAGGAAAATTAGAGGTGGACTGAGGGGCGAGTTCATTCATCATGCTGGTGCCTCTTCATCTCACACTCTTTGGACTTTAAAGCTTCTCAGGACTTTAATCAAACAGTCAACTCTCCGCACCTTTAACACAGCCAGTCAGACGCACACAGGTGCCGACAAGCTGCTGTCACCTAGGAACTTTCCTCGATGTTAAGGTCACTGGCCTCTGTCTTATCACTATTTTTCTCTTTCAAGCTGAATAATTTGAGCGTGTTTACACCTCCTCTTTACTTGTAAGTGCTTGTATTTGCAATTGTTAATTCAACTACAGTGAGGTCAGGTTAATATAGACACAGCTGATTTATTTAATAGGTGGATACTTATGTAAATGTAACACAATAATGTTTTAAGACAGAAGAAAAGATTATTCTAAATATATACAACTGAAAAATGTAAATGTACTATATGTAAAAAAAAATGGCTATGTTGTACTGCCATGCTTGATCTTGATTTTGAATCCTTAACCAGAAACAACACAAATATGCACATTCACATTTGTAAATAATTTTTAGGAAATGCATTACTAATTTAGCTAGAGATTGATCAAAGGAAGGAAGAGCTGCTCACGCAAGACAGCATGAAATTCTGTGGACCGACACAATAAAGAGATACCCTACATTCACAGCACATAGATTCAAACCCCATAAATCACAAGCAGAGGATAAATATGGGAGGGCGACTAAATTAAATGGTACTTAGCCTTGTGAAGTGCACTGTAATAGATCTAAGGAGGAGGTTTAGAGAAACAAGGAGGTGTGCGTCCTCCCTTCTCCAGCCAGCGGTTGTAACCTTCAATGATCTCCCTTAACACAGAGGAAACCAAAGATCATAACAAGACCTACTGGAAACATATCTCATTAGCTGCCTGCATACCTCTCCCTTCACATAGTGCCCTCCATGGGAATATAGAAAGAGTCTAGGCTTTGTCTGCTCTGTCCCCAAGCTCTTGTCAAAAATCTTCTTAATTATGATTAATTACATACCCATAAAGATTTCCTCTACCAAGTATACAAATAATAGAGCACTCTCACTAAACACTACATTATTCATTAATTATAGGGCTGTTTGCTGCAAAATAAAATTCCTGCTGAGAGTGTATTGCTTGTCACGAGAACGTTTTCGTATTTTCACAACGACTTGAAAAACATATCCATTTCTTAGCAAAGTATGCCCTAGCTCTGGGCTCCTCTGCATATTGGAGGTTTTCCCTCTGTGGGCTCAATTGTTATGGATGCTGTTTATGGTGCTGCTATGACAAGTGTGAAGGGCAGGCATGGTGAAAGATGTATCGCTCGCTTATCTGCTCAGTGTCTGAATATGATATAGGATTGTAAATGACCCCGTATCATGACGGAGTCTCAAAGGAAGCAAAACCTCTTTTTTCTCCCTTTTTATTCTCAATAATAACTTTTTGACACAGAGTGACAAATACTGCTTGGGAGTCTAAATGTCTGTAAATTCATTGAATTAGTGGTTCTAGTGGTGGGGTTAGGTGTGTGTGTGGGGAGGGGGGTGGTGGGGGTGG
>CM076652.1:15807643-15822810 GCA_038496675.1 Rachycentron canadum
CGAACGAGGCAGGGGGGGTGGGGTGGGGGGGGTGTTATAAAACACTTCTTATGAGATCAAATTATTTTTTTGTTGTGCCAAAATTCCCACTCATGATAGAAGTTTCTCGTAAGTTTGCAGAAAGTCGTCGAGCGAAAACAGCTAACTGTGAGTAAAATAGCAGGAATGAGTGACAAGAGGCAGACTAATGATAAGGTTTATAAGTTTTGATAGTTTTTACGGCCTTCTTGCGGAGCTCAGGCACATCACTGAGATGTGCTCTTGAGCTGCACAGAGAACAATGTGCCTTTGAGACACACTCGCTTGCACTGAAGCAGCCTCGTCCTTCCGCCTCTTGCTGCATATGCTTTATAGCCGACAGTAAACCATTTTAGTGCAAAATAAATTGGGATCATATTGAAATGCTGGCGCTATATATGTCATCGAAGACATACAGTTATTTTTTAGCAAAGCTGGAGTGTAGTTTATCATCATGTGAGAGCTGCGATGAGTCTGTTCCACATCATTGGCTTCTCTTGCTTAGTTAGATTGTGAAGGTCAGAGTTCTCAAGCCTTTTATGGCTGTTTAACTTTGGAGAATTATCACATGGGCAGGACTTGGTTGATATATGCTACACTGTCCTATCTCAGGCTCATGTAGACCTACAGCCTGCTTTTTAAGTGAAAGATCCAGAGCCATTATTTGGACCAAATTTTCAGACAAAGTGGATACAGAGGCCTGACCCTGCACTGAAACATTTGCTTAGATTTATTTTTTGACAAAAAAGAAAGCAAAAGAAGAGTCTGGAAAGCTTTTATTTTTATTGTCAATCTTATTTCCAGCGTTGCAAGGACATATTACTTGATTTTTCTCAGATGGCAACTTAGTGTAGCAAAGTATTGTATGAGTTAATCTCAACATTTATGGACATGTATTGGTTGTGTCAAAAGAATATATCTGTCAACATTTCCTAATACAAAACTTAATTTAACAGGGGCTGTGGAAAAACATATTTGAATACTGACATTTTCTGATACAACTATTTGGCTCTAATTGCTTTGTTGAGTTCTTAAACTTTGCAAATATAATTAACGGCGCCAGTAAATGAACATGGTATTAGCAGCACAGTACAATCAGAAAATTACCATAAGAAAGAATTTAAAAGTTTTCCAAATGAAAGCTTGAGGGGAGAAGTCTTCTCCCCTGAAACGGCAAGGTGACATTTTATTTCCAACTGTTAATTGATGTTCTGCTGATTAAAGCACATTTTATGCTGAGGACCAGGGGGGCTCTATTTCTGTAAGCTATCAGTTCGCAGGCATGGATTGCAGCAGAGTTACAAGGCTGAGACAAACTCCAGGTCTTCTTTTGTATTGCATCAGAGATCCACTTTCTTCTGCAGATAAAAGCAAAGATTTAAATGAGAGAAAAGTGTAATCAGCTCTGAAACATAAAGCCCTGTTTTGTGTTAATGTCTGAACTGATAATGATGTTAAAGCTAAAACTGTCACTCTCACTCTAAGTTTTAATGCTTTCTTAAAGACTCGTATTTGTATTGCGTCACTCTAATGTACCAACTGCTAGAGTGTATTTGTGGTATATTATATTGTCTACACACTATTGCATTGTAAAATTAATATTAGTTCACTTATAAACAACCTGTGTGATTAATCACTGCACGGTATTTGTTAGAGCAAGGCAGACTAATAATTCAAATCTGCAACATAACTTATTTATGGAAGTGTACAATTGATAAAATGCCAGGAAGGAGTAATCTTTTAAAGCACCTCTTACCAAAACCTCTTTGTCAGAATAATCAACACAATCTGCATAATTTACATTACTTACTTAGATGCATGTACAGCCTGTGCTTAAAGTAAAGAAGTTTGTTTTCTCATGTTTGTGCCTATTAGCCACAAATTAATTAATCTACCACCCAGAACCCAATTAAGCCACAAGCTATATTAATATATCACCCTTTTTTTCCCAGAATGCAGAGGAAGTACAGCAGAAGCACTATTATTTTCACAAACATAATCACATTTTGTTGCAGCAGTTGCACCCACAAAAGAAAACGCCTGAGTTTGTGTTATGATGTCTTCAGAAGCGTTTGGGCAAGGAAGTGGAACCTGAGCAGGGAGATGGTTTTTAAGTTCATGCAGGCTGATTTATTTTCAGCCACTAGGGGGAGAGGTGCTCCTTGCAGGTCTCCCTGTTGAGAGCAATAATATGCAGCTATAAAGTACTGATGAGGCGGCTCAGTGAATACTTATGAAGAGTCCTGTGCTAGAGTCACTCTCACAACCTTGGTCATCTTATTCAAAACGATCCCGCTCCAGTTTATAGTCCATGTATAACGACACATCCCAAAGCACCAATCATATAATTACCAACGTCTCAAACTTGAGTGTTCATTCAGCTAGGGTTTCTTCAGCCTTTCAGGTCCCTCTATCCATCAATGATGTGAAAAACGTCAGCTCCTCCATTTAATATTGTTTGTTTTGTTGTTTGTCAACACAACAGAGGAGATGTGCTTTTCTAAAGCTCAGTGTTAAAGAGGCACCCCAAAGAAGAATACACACAGTGTTGCCATGGAGCCCATTGATGTGCAAATGTTTTCATTTAAATATTTTTAAGAGGATCAGCTCAGATTACGCCAAAGTTTGACAGAGATAATTCGATGGCTTGTGTAGCAGCTTTGTTTGTGGAGACCATCATTCAAGGCACGTCAGACCACCTTCACAAGCCTTCATAGCCCTTTTAATGAAGTTTACTTTGAGAAATAGGCCACAGCTAGTATCTTTTCATCATGCTAGGCTAAATTGGGGAAACTTCCTCAGACCTTGCAGAGGATAGGTGTTTTTGCAAGTTAATATTTTTAGTTCTGCGGCACTGAGAAGCTCAATGAAGGTTCAAAACAATGTCCATTGCCGTTGCAATTTTGTGTGTGTAGAAAAACTTGAAAAGCAGTTAACTTGTTCTCTCATTCCACTTAACGACTTTGAGAAAAGGGAAAATGCCAACGAACCGGTATAGTTGCATCCAGCGGATATATTTGCTCTTTTTCGTGCATTATAGATAAATGCACCATGGAGACCCCCCAGTATTTGGGACAAGAGAGAAGAGCTTAAATATTTATGCCTAAGCCTCTGGAGGCCCACTATTAGTAGTAAAATGTTTTACTTTCTGGGGCTGTCACTCTGCTCTGGCTCCCATTAACAACAGGGCTGACAGGGACCTCGGGGTCAAACACTTTGAGGCAACAAAAGATCCTGATGAAATCACTCAGTGAGACCCAAATTACTTCTGTGTCATTGCTGAACAATATTTTCTCCCCAAAGCATTCCTCCTTCTGTTAACGCCGTGACCCCTTCCACTGCATATGGAAAGGATTGTTTGTCTATAACACTGGGGGATGGAGATGAGGAGAAGTTCATGGACAATGTTCCTGGCTATGTTAGCCCCCACAAGCAGCGAGGCTCCCCTCCCTCTGTTTTGTTGTGCTTTGTGAAAAAAGTTGATAAAAACAGGTTGTAAATGGAGATGGGCAGTTGGAAATGAACATGTTGGGGTGGAGCAGTGAAGCGGGAAATCCAAATATACAAGACCTCAAAGAAAACTGGCAAAAGCGAAGAGAGAGAGAGAGAGAGAGAGAGAGACAGAGAGAGAGAGAGAGAGAGACAGAGAGAGAGAGAGAGAGACAGAGACGGAGAGAGAAGCCTACTGTCTGCGGCCCATTCAAATTCACACTTACAGGAGCAGACGAGAAAATTGTCCAATAATTGTGGAGTAAATATTGTCATTTCTGGATGTGCTTTTGAGAAAATGTTATATTTTTTACTTAATTCAAACTTAATTTAAAGTGACTGAAAAACATTTCTCCATAATGTCAAAATATCATATTTACTACACCATGTGTAGAATCTGTGCACATGTCTATTATATAGAGACCAGAGATTAAATTCCATATTTGACTTGGCTCTGTTTGTTATAAACTTAACTATTAACAAGATTTACTAAAGTATGCTTAAGACTGTCAGGAAATCCTTCAAGATATGTCAACATACACGTGGTTTTCATGCTAAAAGAAGATTGACAGTAGACGCTCGTTTTCAGAAAGCCACGGAGTAAAAGTGAGAGTGGCACAATCGGATGAGCTGCAAACAGTATCAGAAAGGCCTGGAAAGGAATAAGCAGGCAGGGAAGCTTCAAATCCCCTCTCAACCCTAAGTGGGTGGTCCTTTCACTGTGGGTAACTGTGCAGTCGCCAGGCATTCGCACGGAGGTTTTGAGGAGGACTGGCTCTCCAGACGTAACATTCACCGTCCCAGGCCCATACATCCACAGAATTAGATTCATGCTACACTGACTTTATTTAAGCTAAGAGTCCTGGCAGTGGCAGCATTAAATGACAGCCAGTTCTCGGGGCCTTTTCTCCGGATTAAAGGATGATTCAGGGGAGGAAGGCAGAATGGCTTAAGAAAGAATTCACTCAGGGAGAAAGAAGTCTATAGTTTATCTGAGAAAAGTAACTGAGACCTGCAGAGGTTGCCAAAGTGTATTGAACACTGTGGACATGTGTGAAGATTGACAGAGAAATATGCTGTATAGCCCCACCCCCTCATCCTCCGCAACACCACTGCAGGACAAACACACACACACGCACACACACACACACACACACACACACACACACACACACACACACACACACACACACACACACACACACACACACACACACACACTTATCCTTTCCAGTTTTAATTGTATTGTATTATATTAAGTTCACACATACATTAAATTATTCCAAAACAAAATACCCCTGGAACTTCAGGCGTAACAATGCTAGGAATAACAATTTTAACCCATTTGTTCAATCTTTTGGAAATAGACTATGTGATATGCAGATGATCTTACGCTTCTATTCAGTTTTATGATATCAAACCTGCTCATCTGGTTTCTCATTAACAAAAGCTGCACTGTAGATATTGGTACCTAAAAATGTAACTTTAGCATAATACACTCATTTAAAAGTCATTTCCTTCTTTGGCATCTGTTATTGCCTCTATTTACTTTATTTACTCTATTAACTTTTTTTGAAATTGATATGTAGAAAAGATCATTAAGAAAGAAATGGACCAAAGCATCAAACTAATATCAAACTTTTTTCCACTAACAATAGTCACATAAACGTTCTTGTCAGAAATGCAGAAATGTGTCCTGGATGATTAAAAAAAAAAAAAAAAACATGACACATTGCAGATTAGATTGTTTCAGCCCCACATACACTCCAGTTGCCAATATTTGGGGGGAGCCACCCAGACCTGGGAATGAAAAGCAGCCTCTAGAGAACTGTTTAAGTTGGCCCCACAAGTCATACATTTCAATGATTTCAAAGAGACCTCCAATTAAAAGCTACAAACATCTCTTTGGAATGCGAACTAACACAATTAAAAGTGCTTCATGAGTGTATTAGAGGAATAAGTTGTGAATTAGCACTTTGAATACACAATGCTGTTTTCACTCCCAAACCCTTTCACTCATTGAAGGACCAGAGGGAAAGAGGTCTTTTTGAAGTCAGCCGGTTCTCTTTCTCTTTTTTCTCCCCCTGAGCAAAAGAAGATTGAGTCAGCCTAATCTGCTCCTTGTACATTTGAATGTCTTCTGCAAAGAGCTCATCCTGGCTGCTTGATAAAGGCCCAGGTGCAGAGACAGTGGCCGTGCCTAACTTCGTCTCTGTGGGGGCTGTAAATCACGGGGGGAAGCCCACCCTTTGAAGATACAAGCTTGCTTTCCCCGCTGATTTGTGGCCAGAAGGGCAAGCCCTTTTCCAACCCTGCACAACGATCTCACCAAAACCAGTGTGGGAGACAGAAGGAGGTAGACTTATAATTTGCCAATATGCTCGAGGACCCTCAATCAAGCTGCGCAACGCACACTCCATTCAGGAAGAAGCAGGGCTCCTGGCAGTCAAAGGTCAAGTGGAAGGAGACTCGGGTGACATCATGGGGATTTACTAAGTCGGAAAAACATATGCAAACAAAAATGTTTACTTTCCTCTCATAAGAAACATCAATAATGATGATTCATGAAGTTCCAAAAACAGGTTTTGAGAAGTGCTGACAGCAACAAAAGGAGCTTTTTTGGACAGCTCACAATGTTTTCACATCTCTAAAGATGTGTATCTACCATTACCATTTTAAAAAAAATACATGTTGTACTTAATATATGAATCCTAATTAAGACTCAAAATTCATTCATTGCTTCACGGCCTTGACACAGTGTCAATTGCTACACACTTCATCACCTAACTGGTATGAATAAACACACACAGTCTTTCAGTGTTTATTCTTGTTGGACGAGGTTTTTAAATGACTCACATGTTGCAAAATTAAGTTTTATGTGTATACCCATGTTAACACAGTTTGTGGTGTTAAACACGTTTAAGATATCACGTCACATTGTCCTTACATTCCTGATTCACTCTTTGGCCTTTGGGCTTTAAAACAAGGCCAAAGCCAGTAATCCACAACACAGGCACGCACGCACGCACACACACACACACAGAGTGCCATCTAATGATGCCAAAGAAAAGAAATTAGCCGACCATTGCACGCTCCCTTTGACAGAGTCATTAAGGTGGCTAGTGCAGGGCTAAAGCGGAGCCCTGTGAAGCTCACTGTGACACACAGGCTTGCATTCCTCTGTTTGTTATTTAGATCCTTATTTACACTTGTTGTCAGAGACAGGCTGGAAGCACAGCAGTGGCTTCCTCCATGGGCTGAGTAACAATGAGCAGTAGGGAGCAGCCCAGCGAGGCATTTAGCCCAGCCCTGCCCCGTCTCGAGAAGAAGTGAAGTTTACAGCCTGTGATTCAGAGACTTTCACTCCCTGCACACCAGCCATTCCTCGGCTGCCCATCTCCCCAACAGCTTGGAGATCATACTGTTAAGTGGGGAGAGACTGAAGTTTGATTTCAAGTCAAAAATCTGATCCGGTACCTTCAAGTTTTTCCCTTCAAACCAAAAAAATGTGGTGACACGAAGCAAAGCTGGTCAACTTTTAGAATAAATAACTAAAAGTAAGTTCTTCCTCTCCTCTGCTCTACTTTGCAGTTCACAGAAAAGAAAGATAGATGCAGCAAAAGCAAGTGATGCTCATTTTTTGGTTCTTAAAGTGCTGCCCTGGCTCTTTCACCACATTTCATCATTCTGTGCTTTTGCTAATGAATTTAATGACCCAAAAAAAGAGCAGAAACAGAGAGGAACACCACTTTTTCAATGCATCATCACAAAAACTGTACACAGTTTTGGTGAAACTCAACATGATATAGAGATGATATCAACTATTTGGGAAACCAAGAGCCTGCCAAGTTAAATCAGTGTTTGTATAATGGCAGGAATCTGTGGCAGGTTATTTATTTATTTTTTTTTAACTTAAATTTCCAGAAAAAAAACTAATCAACAAGAGATGAAATAATTATAGCTAGGGGAACCACAGAACCTTGAAAGCTTTTTTAATGACAGCAAATTACATCATTCATAAAGAACCCCATTTCCCAAGTGTATTGGTGACTCTTATCATCATTACAATTTAGATTAATGAAGTGTGCAACTTATGATAGGGGTGCACAAAAATCACAGTTTAAAAGTGGTGTTATCTGAGCCTTGTGTGAGTGTGTGCGCCCATTGTAACCTTTTTGTTTGGCGACTTCCTGAGAAGACAAGCGATGTGTTCGGAGGTATCAGCAGCTGTGTGCTACGTGCCTCTGATCCAGGCAGCTATTGACTTCCTGAGATTTGAATTAATTACTTGCTTCACAAGAGAAACTGGATTGCAGTGGAACCCCCTAAGAAGTCCACTCATTCTTAGGAAACTGCCCCATGGACTTGCAGATGGTTTCACTGAGATGTGCTTTCCCATAGAGAACAATTACACAGGGGATTGTGGCGCTGGTATAAACCTGGAGCACATAGTCTCCATTCTGAACATTTCAAAACAGCCATAGGGGAGGTTTGTGACTTAACATAAATTAGACCACCAGGGAATGGGGAGATCTGAAGTGGCGGGATGGCAATATTGCAGATAAATGCACTGTGCTGAGAGCTTCAGCGCCACAGAAGGAACAGAAAAATTAGACTGCGACACCTTGGAATCAGATCATAACCAAATGAAAGCCTTTTTTAATGTCGGAAAAACTGCATCACTGCACCCTTTTCTATAAATGTGTCTTGACGCCACGCTGGTTTTGCCAATACCCTGTGTGTTTTGAGGCTAAGAAAGGAAACGGTGATGAGAGCAATTAATGACGTGAAGAAACAATTACAGTTGATACTTTTGGGGCCCGTGTGTTAGTCTGAAAGGGATTAAGTTGCTGCTGCGTTTGTATTCTGCTTACTTTCAATTGGCTCACGGCCTTGTGTTTGGTCTTGTTACTGCCAGCGGCCCCTGTTTCCCAGTGAAGAGTACACTTCAGCTGTGATGAAGTATCCAAGAACGCAGAGGTTACCAGTGGCTGCTAATTAACCTCACATTGTGTCCACTAACAAAGAAACAAAGGAACAAAGTGGAATTTCAATGCAGGAGATTATCACAATCACAATGAGCGTAGTGCTGGATCATGCACTTAATAGGGATTTTCACACTGGCCATGACAACATGAGATTAGATCAAAGACAGATGAAGTTACATTAACAAAACAATGCAGCCTTGTTATGCAATAACAAGCAGCCATCTGGGCCTTCTCTGGGATAGGAACGGGCTCCAAGTGCGCAGCTACGCCCGAGTGATGCGTCCTCCTTCTGCACGATTGTGTTTGATTGTGAGAACTTTATTGCGGCTTTGTTCTGCCAGAGAGGAGGTAGCATCCTTCCTCAAACACATCAAGACAAAGAGGAAACGGGCTGTGTGTTCTTGGCTGGTTATTGTTGCCTCTGTTTCTGTCCCACCGGCTGAATGGCAATTACTGCTGACTTCCTATCCAGCACGGAGCCCGGGCCCGCTGAGGGTGCCCTGACCCTGCAGTATCCAGAGGGGAGAGACGGGAGCTGTCAAAACTCACACCTCTTCCCTTGCTCCCGTGGGGAGTGCTCCTCCAGCTGCTGCCCCACGGGGCTCACTGCACACTCCTACTAATCAGCTCCATCTCGTCTCTGGAAGGAACTGGCCTCAAGTGGATGTAGGCCCTTTTCTCACCTCTGCTACCTCGTGCACCTTTGAAGTCCTGTGTAAGTGTTAGTTTATGGCTGGAGAGGGTACGATAAGATCCCATGGAAAGGTGATAAATTAGCTTTTCGTCCCACATTTAGAGGGGGAAATAGCAGGCTGCTAAAATCCACAGAATCTGTTACACTTCTAACACCTAACAGCTAAAGCACTTGAGAAGCAACAACACTGTAGCGTCAACCCTGTTAAGTGCCTTCATTAAAGGAGCTTGTTTGTATGGCTTCCCACACTGAGGACCCGCATGAAGAAGCATTTGTTCAAACTCTGGAACTTCTTTAAATTAAAATTAAATGTGATTATCCATCCCCCTCCAAGTGCAACAGATTCATCAGACTAGATAAGACAAGCTGGGACAGAGCAGACACCTTTGGCTCTCATGTAGAGCACACCCTTCACAGGCATGCCAAGTTAAACACCGGAGAATAGAAACATTTTACACAATAGAATCAGACATCTTCATTATCGTCCATGCAGCTAAATAGGTCCCAGCCTTAACTTTAACCATTTGCTGAACCTACATGCCGAAGCTCATGCCTCTTTGCAGAGTCAGATGTCAGGTGTAATGGCTGGAGGTTGAAGTTGACAGCTCTGGAGCCTGAAGTTTGATGAATGGTTTTCTGTTGGTTGTAAGTCTCACCTTGTCTCAACCTGCCCAACACTTTCACACATGCAGGGGCCAATAACAAGAGATCCATCTATGTACAGCATAGACAGTGTTGCATCACATGTTGTGAACTGAAAATGGACAATATATCAGTGACTGTCACTGCACTACGAAAACATCCAAATGAAAGCATATTTCCTTTATTGTGAATGCATTAGTTGAGTTGAGGCACGCCAGTTTTATTTATATGGTCTAAAACCTTAAATTTCACAATCTGCGGGCTCCACCAAATTCCACAAAAAAAAAGGTTGATGGAAGGAAAAAGGGAAGGAACATCAGGAAAAACTTCACAAGATGGATTAAAATGTTTCAGCAGAAAATGTTTTTCCACTTAAAATTGCACTTTAAAAAATGCCAATGCTTCCCGAACATGAAATTCTCAGGTGGGCCAGAGAAACCTTGTTTTGCTGCCGACAGTGTCAGAGTAGGAGTTCTCTCATTTGCACCACACACCCCGTCTCTGTCAATATGCATTCTGATCTTGAATAACAATTATCACCCCATTTCCTAGAACCATTAGATCTTCTTTTACGACATCCACTTCCATTAGGGAGCTTAAAATTTGACTCTCTGCAGTTAAACAATACACTTAAAAAATATATTGTCACTTTTTTGGGGGGATGGAATATGAGCTGAGAAATTTATCACATAAAAAAATAACTTTCATCACAGTTTATAAAACACAATCTATGGCCGACAATAACTTGCACGTAGCCACTGTCTGCTGCAGCTCAGTGGAATTTCGCTGCCGCCACCCGCTGACATAATTTGTTTCACAGTCACCACCCAGCAGCATGAATCAGATGTTGACACTCTAATTTCATGCACACATGGGTGTTTGGCTGAGCCAGCCTTGAATGCTGCTGCATTCCCCTGCCTCTCCCTCCAGCTGCCCACTATACCTGCCCTTTGCCCTCCAACACAGCCATGTAATGTATTTAGCCTGGGAGTCACACATTATGACTGATGATTTAACCACACAGTCTTATAATGATGATGTGCACTGTCTGGACAAGTGTGTGAGTTTCACTTGTAGAATATCATTCCTACATTTTATCACTTTTATAAAACCAAAACATGATCTTTGGTAATATCTTGTAAATAGAAAGATTCACCAAGAACAAATTTTCTAATATATGTATATTAGAACATTAATTAATTGCCTTAAACAAACAAATAATGATGACTGAAGTTTAAATGAAGGATTGTAAACCAGTCACAAGTATCTAAAAATAGGGATTTCCATTGAGTAGCCCCTTTTCAACCCATCGAGAGACCCCACGTTGCTTTATTTACCACTAAAATAAATCTGTTTACCATGGTCTACAGCTCCGTCTGAAAATATTTGTTTTACTTTGTTGTTTTTATATATATAAAAAAAAAAAAATACAAGCACTTCCAAGAAATGATAAAATACAGCCACTAGCCATGTTTCAAAATGTCAAAGGCTTGTCAAGGATTGACACATTTGCAGAGCGTAATTAATGCAAGTTTTGTCTATCACTGATTATTTCGCCTCTTCCAAAAGTCAGAGCTGACAGGCTGCTGAGGGAGAGAGGACGAGCTACCTTGTGTCCATGTCCTCATTCTGTCAGCTCAAAGCACCAGCATAAACTATTTTCAACTCTATTGGTAACCGTGAACACGCAGCATACACCGATAAAATAAAAAAAGAAGGTAACTGACAGCGAGGGCAATTCCCAATATCTTTCCCTCCCAACAAATCTGACAGCTTCTCTTATGAGTGAGCATAAATCCACAAGATAAACACATAAACAAATAAGTTGTTTGTGTGCAGTGGAAGCCAGATAACGGCCGGGGTTTTATGAAACACTTGCTTCCTCTTGACAAATACCCAAACAATAAATACACAGTAAATAACAGCACCCTGTCCACATCAGTTCCCTACTTGAGGTTAAGTTGAGTTTATTGCGGAGGCCACTGCCTGCATGCATTAAGCAAATCATAAATTATACATGCTAATTACCTTGGGCCTCCACTTTAATGAATTATTTTAATTAAACTACAACATTGGGGTTTTGCATGTGGTCTATATTTCATCCCCTGCCTGAGATGACCTTCTTCTTTGTCTAACTGGAACATAGTTGAGAGAACAAGGACAATGCAGACTTGGATTATACAACTGAGTTCATACAGATGCTACTGAACGGTGAAAAATGGCATCTGGAATCGCAAGAGCAGATTTTATTTGCATTGGAGAAGAAAAGAGTGGCTAAAAGATTTGACAAGGAAGAAAAACTCTGGGACCACATTTGCAGATGAAAACAGTTGTAGTGTCAGAAACTGGTCTTTTTTTCTTTCTTTCTTTTTTTTTTATTCAGAGAAAATTAAGATTTCCAGACACTTCATTGCAAATTCATAACTGTCAGTGGTCAGACACTAGTTTTCTATATACCTTCCAGTGCTGCTCTTCTCTCCCACCTGTAACAATATGTTTTAATGCAAGTGGCTTTATTGGCTTTCTGAATTGCTCTATTCATTTGGTCATTTGATCAGGAAAAGCTGAAGCTGTTCATTTATCTGTAATGGTACTGAATGTCAGCCAAACACAGCCCCCCCCCCCTTTTTTTTTTTTCTCCACACTGATTTCAAACCAACGATGTGCAACATTTCAGCAATTTTGTGTAATTTCCACTGTCTTAAAAGATCATTATGAGATGACAGGACGTTGCTTTTTAAATGATGCAGTGTGAATATTGCATCTCTGCTTCAGGCTAGCACATCATGCATCAATTCAAAGCTTTTGGTTATTTTTACATTTCACAGTCTGAGATTAATTTACAAAGAATGACTTCTTATTCACAAAAGTAATTTTCATACATTTATCTGTATATTACATAGACCATTTATTTCTAACAGTGCAATACATATCAAAAAAAGACAAAGTTAAGTACACTGAAATTCAAATAAACTAAATATATAAATGTGTAGTTAATATATGTTGTCAATGTATGCTGTTACAGGTTTTTTTTTTATATATATATATACTTTTGTGACACAAGTGTTAGTGGGTTTAATTGTGTTCATGTGCTCCGTTATGTTTGTTAATGTGGTTTTAATGTAATTGCCATTTCCAGCCGGGAAAGATTAAAAAATAAAATGTTTCAAAATTAAAGCTCTTAATCTGGCGTTGCAGTTTCAAAACATTTAATCATCCAGAGTCAGAATTAATGTTACACACACAAATGCACCAAATAGGGAGAGAAAAAAAAAACGAAAAAAAAAAACAAAAACCTAACACTGTTGTACAAACAGTCCGTGGGGGAGGGGTGGATTTAAATTCCAAAAGGGTCTCGCAGCTCGTTTCCTAGTTCCCCAGTCAGCAATGTGTTTGTGAAAAATCAGTCTTTTTGTCTTGCTGAAAAAAAGGCTAAATCTACATTGGTGGCCCAGTCTAAGTTTGCCATTCTTTGCACTTTCAATTCAACTGAATGAGGGAGAATGAAGTGGCCCGAGACCCTTTATTTGATCTACTCGATTGCATAAAGTGACGGAATTCTAATGTATTTGTTTAATACCCCGACATAGGTTGTTGCTTTCGAGAGAGACAGATTTAGGCGAGTTGTTTTTATTTCAGCCTCTAAAATATAAATTATAAAAAAAATAAATAAAATAAAATAAAAAAATAATAAAATGTGTTTGGCACCCCCCCTCCCTGCAAATACCCCGTGCGTGTGTTTGTAAAAACCTGTTGCACAAAACCAAAAAAAAAAACAAAAAACAAAACAAAACAAAAAAAAATCATGAGGTCGAATCAGCCAGTTGCTCCGATTTCTGCACGAAAAACAAGGAAAAAAAAAAAAAAGTCAACCTGGCACTTGTTCCCCTGTCCTCCGTGGCGCCTGAAACGCGCAACAATATTAACTCGGACACTGTGCAGCTTTTCTAAATGTTTATTGTTGGGCTAAATTGTGTTCAGCCTACAGCTTGATGAATGAGCGCAGTTGTCTGCGCTGTGGCCATGGCATCGCAACTCCATGCATCCTAATGGACTGAACGATTCACTTCTCTCCCCATAGACTCTCTGCGACTCTTACACTCTGAAATCATACAGGTCTGGATAGAAGACGATTTATTATTATTATTGATATTATTAATATTATATTTGTTATTATTATTACCGTTCAGTGGGGAATGGGGAGTGATATCGAAGTGAATGTTATGTACAATAATAATAACGATAATAGAAATAACGATAATAATAATGATGTGGCAGTGTCTTAGATTAAATCTTCAGAAACATTTTTGATTGTTTACTTCACTTTTAATGAGAAAATATTTTCGATGACCATTTTTTTTCCCAGACTGTTTGCACACTTTTCGAAAGCACGCATGCTTGCAAATAATAAACAAACAAACAAAACAACAACAAGAACAACAACAAGAACAACACAAATTTTTTTTTTAGAATGCATGCTTTACCTAAAAAAAATAATAATAATAAAAAAAAATAGTACAAATTTACAGCATCTGATACACATGGTCACCACAGCCTTTTAAATTAAATGCTTCACAGAACATTTTCTGGAAAATAGATATCTAAAACATAAAACTAAAAAGTGCATTTTACAACATTTCAGAATCAGTTATTTGCAATATTCACATCTTGCATTTTGAGGACGTCTCACAATACTACTTTTCAATTTTGAAAAGATTTCATAACTCAGTTTGCTTTCTTTTTTTTCCTTTTTTTTTTTTTTTTACAGGGATGGTAAGAACAAATCTAAATCCTACTCCTATTTGGTATACCCTTACCCATCATTCCAGTATTAGAAGCAAACACAAACACAGAGCCATTGCCTCGCAATTTCATTGACATTACAGTGGTCACACAGAAACGGTGCAAAAGTTTTGCTGTTCGGTATAAACCGGGAAAATAAAATCACCACGGGAAACTGCAAGCGTTGAAAATCAGAACAGATGGCGTCCAGCCGAGCTTCCCCTGAACACCCTCTGGCTCCACGTTTCCACACTCGCGTGTCACAACAAACGGAAAAATAGAACTATCAAATAATAATTTATATTTTCAAGAGCAATGGGCCCTAAAACTTCGCTGTGCGATTCTGTGCTGGACTCCTATGACACGATTTAAAGCGACACATTCAACACATAGCCTACACAAATAAATCGATATGCGACTGCAACTCGCCTTGATAGTTTTCCGACGACAGAAAATATAAACTTTGGGTTTGGCAACTGGGCCTGGGAGCCAGCCAGCAGCTCGGTCACTGCAGAGGGGGGGTGGGGGTGGAGGGTGGAGGGGTGTGTATGTGT
>CM076652.1:15823204-15825704 GCA_038496675.1 Rachycentron canadum
CCAGCTGGTCAGTGCACAGCCACGGACTGCAGTGTGGAGGGGCTCGTCAGAGTCTCGCTCGGGGTCGCGGGGCTGCTTTGGCTCGTCGCTGTCTGTGGGGACGTCGGGCTCAGGGACTGTGGAGAGTTTGATAGAAACGCGGGGATGTGTGGAGGTAGCGCCGAGAAACCGGGCATGGAGGTCGGGGTGGGCTTGATTGGCACGGGGATGGCCGGTAAGGACTGTCCCCCGTGACACAGGGACTTGATGGGGACGCCATAGGCACTGTAGTCGCTGCTTGCCATGGAGATCGGCGCCGCCGTGTCAATCACGCTGGTGTTGTACATGTGGGGCCAGGCTGTCGTCAGCTGGTTGTGGAGCGGGTACCCGGCAGACATGGACTGCATGGTGGAGAAGGCGAGGCTTCCCGGCACCTTGTACTCTCTGGCGATGATGTTCTCGATGGCGAACGGATGCTTAAAAGTTGACGTCTGAGACACTCCGAGGTTGTAAGTTGACATTTGGGGAAGGTGCGTGCCGGTGGCTGCCAGGGCGCTCAGTCTCAGCTTGGCTTGCTGCTGGAGATAATGGGCAGCATCCGACTGCTTACTGGGAGCCAAGTGGTCAGACGCAGGCAACACTTTGAACCTTTTGCGGCGTCTCAAGAAACTTCCATTCTCAAACATGTCCCCACAGTTGGGGTGCAGTGCCCAGAAACTGCCCTTACCTGGTTGATCTGGGCGCCGGGGGATTTTGATGAAACAGTCGTTGAAGGATAGGTTGTGTCGCAGGGAGTTCTGCCACCGCTGAGTGTTTTCTCTGTAATAAGGGAATCTATCCATGATGAACTTATAAATTTCACTGAGAGGCAGCATTTTCTCTGGGCAGCTCTGGATCGCCATGGCAGTGAGGGAGATGTAGGAGTAAGGTGGCTTCTGGTCGCTGTACGTGTTTCTCCCCGGACGAGGCATCCTAGATGTCTTCTTCTTCTTCTTTTTTTTTTTTTTTTTTTGTTTTTTAAGAAAAGCAATAAAAAAAAAAAAAAAAAAAAGTAGTCTCCCTTAATTCCTTGGCGAAAGCTGGTCGCTCTTCATGAAAACAGCCGGTGAAGAAAGTTTCAGCGCAGGCGAAGCTGGAGCTGCGTTGCGCGTAAAACAGCCAGGTCGGGCGCCTCTGCTGTGTGCAGGCGGGCGGATGGTGCACATTTATGGAGTGACGGCTGCTGTAAGTCTTTCTCGCAAAGTAAGTCAGCTTGTCCCGCTAGCAGAGTTGAATAGACTTCATTTGGCGTCCTTCATAAGACGAGCTAAGTGGATGCCTCCATGGCCTTCCTCTAACCATCTGATAGTTTTATGTAGTGACATGAGCAGAAAAGACCCCTGTAGGGGCGCTCCATTAATGTGCCACCTCTTTGCTATCACATGACAATTGCCATGGGAGGAGGGGGCTGGGAGGAAGGCATAATCTGGTTTCATTTACACCTATTTACATGGACACCTTGGGCCAATGGAAATCATTTCCATTTGAAGACAGAAAAAGGGGTGAAAAGGCTCGGCAACCGGAATTGAACTGCGATGGCACTCAGTGTGTGAAGGTATGCGCTAACACTTCTTCAGCGGACTTTACAATTGAAAGTATTTACTCTGATGAGACTAAACGTGAAAATGATTCGGCATCTTGTAATTTAAAGATAATCTATTATTATTATTAATTTTATTATTCATTATTATTAACATTATTATTTAAAAAAAACCACTTTGCACTGTGTGATGCTGCGGTAGATGTTCATTGTATTTGACCAAAACGTGAATTTATTAAAATAATCTTACTTGTGCAGTGGTGTGTGTGTGTGTGTAATGTGTGTGAGTACAGCTTTCACAAAAAAAATGTTCTGTGTTTTATGGTGAATAGTACTTTTATGTTGTGGCTTATAATGAAAAGGTCAGGTGATTCTACAGATTTGTCTAAAATGCTGACTTTTGTTTTGTTTTTTGTTGTTTTTTTCCTTACATGCACTTTAATATTGTTTACGAAATGCACACGCCTACAAAATAAATTGCCATGAGCAAGTTTGTTGATGAGCCGACTATTAGTTTTTCTCAGCTAATTTTGCCCAGAGCTGAGCAAAGGAAGCAGACGATATGAAAACATCAACACAATGCAAACAATGCTGTTCAAACTGAAACTTCATGAGGCAATCAGGTCCATTGTGTTTATGTAAAGAAGATTCAAAAGTACTTCAGAAATGCAAATAAACCCTTGAGGATGGTGTGGTGAAAACTGTATAAAATATCCATAAGTCAATTATATGAATGTGAAAACCAAATGGGAAGCCTATTTTGAGCTATTGCTATTCAAGCTTTTGGCCAGGGCCACCTTTCCGCTTGGAGGGTTTGCAATGCCAGGGACCACACACACGCACACGCAGATTTGCTCATAATTTATGCTAATTTCTCCCCATAAATCCACAATGCACCCCATCACCAGTCTGACGGATTACGAAAAGAATCGCATTGCGGGG
>CM076652.1:15830704-15926081 GCA_038496675.1 Rachycentron canadum
ATAGGGGAGCTAACCTGTGCTGAAAACATGGGTGCAGTGAGGAAAACATAAAGGTCCTGCTAATCCATGGCTAATCAAAAGGGCACAGGAAACAACCCTGCAGAAAGATTTTGTCATATTAATTAAGGTGAGGCTTGAATATTTGTGCGTTTATAAAAGCATGCTCATAAGGCAGGGCACAGTGCCGACTCGGCATCATTATTCCACCAGACTACTGTGACACTGACAGTGTGAGGATGCAACCCCAGGCAGGCAGCCAGGGACCCTGGAAGGCATGGCTAATATCTAGAGAAAAATATGTATTTATGTGTCTGAAATCCTGTTGATTAAGGGTTCTTGAAGCAGCATCGTAGCTGATATATGAGAAGATTTATTTTTGAAGGCTAGTTGTAATAGAGCTGATGAACTGTGATGTTGATTACTAGGCCCTTAAGGGTTCACACTTGAAAATAATGTTGTTGACTCTGACCTGTTCAGGAGCAAGTAGGCCTACTTCAGATGTGACAGAGCATTTGAATTATAGATGGGAAATACACACAGACTGCATGCACACGTTAAAAAAAAAAAAAAAAAAATGCAATTACATTTCTATCAAACAAATTTAATCTGGAGTTGTGGTATTACAATGCACTGATGGAAGAGCACATGGAAGAATCCTATGAAATGTCAAGTGCTGCTGCACATCAGGAACAATCTTTATCTCTCCCAGCTACTGTGGGCACAGACAGAGTATTAACAGCCTTATCAGCTGGGGAAATGCTCAGTTCCCCTGTCTAAACCAAAGCTATTACAATCCCAAATAATTAACTTTCAGCAGAACAGCCAGTCGTCGTGACAACTATGATGAGAGGATCTGCATGTGGAACAACTTCGATCAAAAACATTTGCTTCATGATACAAAGAAAAAAGGACTTTTGCTTTGCTGAGTTCTTCCTGTCTCTACATCTGTAAGTCTTTTCATAAAGTTCATGCAACAAACTGGTTTTCAGATTACTAATGAGTGTTATTGTTTTTTTGATGCTGGGAAGTCCTCAATCACAGATTCAGAGCCTTGATATTAAAACGTCCACCATCTCTTTGAAAGGTTATCAAGCCTCTCACAATTGTGAAATATTGATGAATATAATAAACTGCAGTTTCACTGTAACATTAAACTATAACCTCTGGCTTCCCACTTGGTCTTTTGATGACAATTTGTATCCTAACTCGTCACTTGCCTCCTCTTCGAGGAAATATGATCTCCTCAGTTGTTTGCTTTTATATACATTTAGTCAATTCAAAAAGAAAAATCCATCACAATTATCTATATATTGAACCTAATAAAAAATTGAATGTACAAATTAAACTGATGGCAAAAATGACCACGCCTTAGTTAATTCAGTTTGTGTGATATGTTAAAATACTTTTCATCACCTGTTCCTTCGGTGCATTCTTCTTCTTCAAACATTTAGAGCAAACGTCAGGTACCAAAGCACAGAGGAGAAGAAGTGTGTATATGCACATATATTTACGGGTGACAACAGGTGGGAGATAATGAGTGTCAGTCAGGTAATACTCACCTCAAACGTCACAAGCCAAAAAGAAAACCAACAGAAAACTCCAAAAAAGTAGTGCTAAAAGTCGGCAGCCTGGGCAAACTGACTTGATGTTCTCTTGGTTTAATCAAAGTGCTGAAAGTCAGCTCCAGTTCTGAACTGTCCGCAAATTAGCACTGTTATTTCATCATTACTCTGTTTATGTCCTCATCTCACTGACAGACTTCAACAGGCGTTAAACCAACTCAGGTAATATGGCCTAATAAATCGGGACCAATAAAAAGCATTTAATCGTGAGTGTCAACATGATTAATTGTGCACTAAAATCCATGTGAGACCTCCTAGTCATGGGGCCAATGAAAAGGCATTTTGCATTTCAGCATAACTGGCACCAGGACAAGCAGTGAATCTATCCATGGGATGGTATGAATATCAAATTAATAATTAGCCATGTAATTTCTCCTCAGGAATTACTACGCTTCAAACTGGTTGGTGAATTTAATTATTAGCAGCCTTTTTGTTTCCATGTCCCTCTCATTACTGTCAGGATTGATGTAACGTAAACTTCATTAAAAATTAAAGCAAGAGTCTTAATTATGAGGCTACACTGACTGAAGTTAGAATTAGCCAACTCAGTGATGTGCAAATGAGAGCATTATTTAAGAAACATGCTGGAAGTAGTTATGCTAATTTCAAGAGTTCACAGTAGCAGACCTTTTCACTTGCAGTTGCATATTCATTAAACACACTATGCAAATTTAATGTAGCAGTCTTAGTAATGCCTTGTTAATTTATTCAGATTTATTGAGTACGACTTGTAAAAAGTACCAATTTAATTACCCTATCTCCTTGGAAGGTACGGGATATGGCCAAGGTTTTAAACTGTGTAAATCAGGATTAGTGTGGTTTGATGGAGAAATAGGGAATGAAAGGACGCTGCTGTTAATAGCCATGCTTGAAAGACATATTGATTTACTTAAGACATCATCCAAGTAAAATTCTCCAAAGTGCACTCAGCCAGCCAAAAAAAGTAAAGCTGAGCAGCATATGTGCTGATATAGTTGAGGATGAGTTCATCATGCATATCTTCACGTCATATGATTTGGTCTCAGCTCTTCGTCTTTTAAGAGTGAGCTTGTTTGGATGGAGTCAAACATTAAATTGGTAGCTTTAAGGGTTTTGTCCAACATAAAGTCGTGTACAATATGAGAAAGTCTCTATTGCATGTTTTGTACTTACAGTCTGAATCTTCAAAGTAACTGAAGCAATGAAATAAACACAGGGAAGTAGAAGGTTCCCTCTGAAATGCAGTGAACAAGAAAAGGTGATACATCAAAATACTCAAGTAAAGTAAGGTATCTCAAAACTGAACTCAAGTACAGAATTTGAGTAAATGCGCATAGTTACTTTTTCACAGGGGGCTCATGACATATATACATATAACAGTCTTTCAAGGGCAGATGGAATAATTTACAGTTTATTCAGAAGTCTGCAACCAACAACTCTTATTGACTAGTACAGTCTTTTTCAGAGGCTGAAACTGGTTTTTTTTTTTTGTCAAACAAGTTGTACAAGCCCTTATCCAGAGCGTAGCGGTAAATAATAAAGTGGCTCACTAAAATAAAAGTATTACACTTGCAGCTTTTGCACAATAATAATTTTAGACACTTGCATCACTTCCCCTCAATGGTTGCGTCCACATTAATTAAGGAAATACTTTTACAACCTGAGTCTTAGTGTCATAGCTTTAATGTATAATAACATAATAATTTACCCTGTGTGCAGACTTGTATAATGCTGAAAAATGAGAAAACAATTCTTTCAACAACAACAAAAACCTTTGCACTCTATTTGAACTGGACTTTCAACATGTTTGAAGTCTCATCCCATGTAGCAACATAATGAATATACTGATACACATCAGGTAAACCTGCAGATTAAACTTGAAGGTATCTGTAATGCAAAACACACAACTAGTGCGAACAATTAAATCAATCAGACAGTTTTTGATGCATTGAAAACAATAGAATAATTCCAACTAATACAGTGAATACAAATAAGTTGTTTGGACAAGAAGTTTGTTTACAACCTCCCATCTCGCCACTAGTGATCCCGTCGTGTTTATCCAGATCTTAGCACTTGTGTGTTAGTGGTGAGTAAGACTGAAAAAACATCACAGGCTGTACTAAAAGTGTATTTTCAGTAAAACTCTCTGTATTTAAAGTTAAAATATTCCTAATTTGCAATCTGTAACTGTTGTGTCAGAGCATGTAAAATGGTGGTTCAATGAAGGGTGACTATTATAAACAACATAGCAATAAACATTTGCATCTAAGAGCATGTTTACTGTGTTGGAGCAAGTCCAAATATAAGGAATTACTGCACAAAGAGGTGGGGTGTTAATTAATACGCACTTTTAATTCAATACATAAACCCCTGAAGAAGAAAATGAACATGTCTGCACCCATATGAGCGTGGCATGTATAATATAATAAACCTCACAGCCGCCTATTCTTGTGGAGCAGATTTTGATCTGTATTCTAACAACAAACTAACAACAAAACAACATCCTCTCAGGTGGCTTCAAAAATAAGAAGGACAGAAAAGAGAAGCGTGTACAATGTGCAACTAAATAATCGTGTTTAGTTTCAAGTGGTATGGTCAGTCGTCAGTGACTAGATGTTAGTCCTCGGGGACAGAGTTGAAAGACTGAACTGGAGAAAAACATCCTTGGGGTAAGCGAAGAAGCCCAATCATCGTGGTGGTAAAAACAACCTGCAGACGAGCACTGAGGGCCACACAGCTCTGACCGTGGCAGAGGAGAGCTCACTACATACACCACTCCAGGAGATAATTACAGTGGCTGGGTGTCTATTGCTTGTGTCTGTTCATCATTCCCTGTTGTCCTATTGGTGTCCCTTGGGGAGTGTGTGTGTATGTGTGTGTGTGTATGTGTGTGTGTGCATGCGTGTCTGTGTGTTTGTGTGTGTGTACTGGGGGACCCTACGCCATCAGGCCAATCTTGAAATCACCTCTTACTGCTTTGCTGAACAAAAATTAAATGTCCATGTGTTTGACAGAGGCATCCAAACAAAAAATTAAAAATGACATGAAACCTGTTAAAACAGACTGCACAATTAAGTTGCTCAGGGTTATATTTATTTTTGAACTCAAGGAAAAGGCCTAACTTGTTTTTTTTCTTTACAATCTTCATAAATAAAAAAATGGCTCACAAGATGCAAATATAAGTGCCTGAAAAGAGTGCACACAGTATAAACTACTGATGTGTGTAGGTGTAAGCACTGCACCACAAACACCTCTGAGTTGAGTACATAAATATTGCATTACTCAATTATTTATGTGTTATTAATTAAAAAACATTTTACTTGAAAAGGAAAATATTTGTAAGTAGAATCGCTGGACTTTAGTTTAATATATTGAGTCATGCTTTAGCAGCATAAACATAGATATTATCATTCCACATGCTTGGGGTCAAAAATGATACCAAATGAAGTTTTGAAATTCAATAAAACTAAATAAATGTTGCCTTTTCAATATGTCTTTTCATACATATTTCTAACTGTAATTCATGAAATTGATATAATATAACATAATAAGTTGTATGTATGGAACTCTCAGTGACACAGACACACACAGAAACACAGACACACACACACACACACACACACACACACACACACACACACACACACAGCATATTCAGATTTAGATAGGTAGAAAACACCAGTGGCACTTGTCATTATCTCTGTATACTTTGGTGGTGAGTTTTCTGCTGCAATGGCTGTAAACATAAATATTTTTGCGTCTGCTGCAGCCGTTTTTCTACATTATTCTGACATTCACAGTGGTAATGTCAAAATTAAAATGCTGATTGTATTCATCCCTATTGAACCTCCAACCAGAAGATGACTTAATATACATCCTTTATCATCTTGAGGGCAATCATTTCCATTTTTCTCACTAAGAGTGACAGATGTGAACCATCCCATTGACCATAATTAATCTGTGTTTAAAATGAACAGACCGCATAGTAGTGGCGGTGTAGCCCAGGGTCTGAGGGCTCGTGTCACAGTGCTATCTGTCTGGCCCCATGCATCTCTGTGTAATTATCCCATTGCCATGAATAATGGGACAAGGGGATCCGAGTGATGCTTTGATAGAGATGAGATTAGTTTAATCAAGTTCATTGCTTGGGCTAGGCCACCGAATCTCATCATCCCTCCTCTCAAATCACCAGACCCTCACCCCACCCGCCAAAGCTCCCTTTACACCTGCCACATTAGCCAGAAAAATTTATGACATCGTTAGTTTTAAGTGCTACCTCTGTTAGGACAATGCATACTTAAAGCAGAACCGTTTGTGACAAAAGGATTCATATTCAACGAGGCAGACGCAGGAGTCCTGTATCTGTGGTAGGTACTGATATCATATGGTCTGAAGTCACATTTACAACACAGAGAAAAAAATGTGTACATATTGCAATAATTATACTGTACTATAGCTCTGCTGGGAGCCCACCCATAACGGTAAACTTCCATGTTTACTTAAATAAATACATAGCTAGTATGTCATACAATCATCTATAACCCTCTTGACCTATAACTGTCAAATAGGTGAACAATTTGAAATCACATTTAGATTCTTTATAAATAAAAACTGTTGGTTTTCAATAGTTTAGGCACCTCTCATTAGAAAATCAAACATGGGATTTATCATTGTAATGTGTTGCATCCCTGAGGCAGATATCCATGTAAAACAGAAAGAACATCGCAGGGCAGTCTGTGTATTTACGGACAACAAATCATGTTTGTCAAAACTGACAAACTCAGCATGAGACAAAGGCAGTGGACTCCTATAGTGAAGAAATCCATAAACACATGTTCCCTGCAGCGCACCATCAGTCTCTGCAGCCGGCCTGACGTCAGAGGACAGGGCTTTAACTGTCCACAGAGGACAACAACTTTGCAAACAAAGCCCCAAGTCCGGCCTCTCGGAAGTCCCGACTTTGACTTTCCCCTAGCATCGTGTCAACACACTGCTCTGCAGGCCCCTCCACAAAAATTACCACTATTACAGCACAATTTGGGAGTCATTCATCAAATAAGACATAGGATTAATTAAGCCTGAGGACTGAATTAGCCTCCCCCTTCACTCATCAAGGTGTACCCTTGGCTTGGGGATGGAGATGTGGGGGGGTGAGTGGAGGCTCCACACTAGCAGTGAGGGGTGGGCTGGGGGCAGGGATTTTATATTGCTAGCATGTGTTTAGTACACTGAACATTCATGCTTGGACAAAAAAAAAAAAAAAAAGATGAAAACCCCTTTATCCCCAATTTACATATGATGTATGACAATAAAAAACTCCAGAGGGGAATGCTACCACAGAGCTGTTCATTACATATTAGCTTTATAGCAATATATTTACCAGGCTGAGGGCCTTGCAGGAAAAAAGTAGGCCTTATAAAAGATTGTATGACAAAACTTTTGTCCCTGCAGGTACTTTTTCCACACTAAAACACAAACATCCATCAGTTTCACATGTATATTGGCTGTTGAGGGCATTCACTATCTCCATTACAATGACATTCAGCCTTTCCATGTTTTTTTTTTTGTTTTTTTTTACATTCAACACGAGGACAATGGCACACCAGATGGGACACATGAGACCCTTGTCTTTATATTGAAAGATCATGCAAGTATGTTCTCTGTACAATGATGTCCCGTAATAAGTAAAGATTCCCTCCCTTATGTACAGAGATATGACACACATACGTTCATACTGTGCACTGAGTTCATTAGTCCGTAGCGTCCCGTCCCTCACTGGAGAGGGTCATGCCTTTGATGAATGGACTGTGTAGCATGTAGCTTCAGGCTAAGATTCAGCACCTCAAGAGGCAGAGAGGAACCAGCTCTGGTTAGAGCGAAGAAAGAGAAGAAAGAAAGGAGGAAATGAGGGAGAGAGAGACAGACAGAGACAGAGAGGCAGAGAAAGATGAATTTGGATTACCCAGGAGTTCTGTCTCCCTCGAGTCCTGCATCTGAGAGACATTAGGAATCTAATGTGCTATTATTCTCCATCACCCCCCTAAGCCTAAAACATCTGTCCTTGGGGTGTCTCCAGTAATAGACAAGGGCTTTCGGACCCTTCTCTAAGACAAGATAGCAGGTTCTACAAGGGCCCTTGACGTCCTGCCGACTTAATCTGCAAGTACTTCCACAAAATTGACATTGCCTAGAGAGTAAAGCAATCAGCAGTGTTACTGAGCATTTATATTTCAGTGGTGCTTCCACACAGAGTGAAACCTGACCTTTAGGAGGCCTGGCAAAGAATTATATGTCGTCATTGATTTTTCTAACTTTAAAAACATTTTTTTTTGTCAACTGAGTTTTCTCAAGGTTAGCAGTGGGTCGGTGAATGGTTGAGTGGGTAATCTACTGTACAGTATCACATATGTGATGGCAGTATTTGCATCATAGATGTGAGTTTGTGCTTTTGAAAATCTTTGGACACAGAGCTAGATGGATAAAACTCATTTCTATCACTGTTGTAATATATAATTGCTTATTGTCAACATTAGAATTACTCCATCTGTCCATCCATTAGTTATATGTTTGTATCCTGGAGGGTCCAAGGGGGCTGGAGCTGATCCCAGCTGACACAAGTGTTTTGATGAGGAAAACCATGCAAGCTCAAGCTAAATATTGCTGTTTCTCCCCATCTCCCCTCTTCACACTTGACTTTATGTTTTATGCCCCATGTTTTAAAACTACAGTGAATCCAAGTCTTTTTTACTTGTATTTAAAGGATACGTCTGATGATGGTCTACATTTTTCTGGTTAACAGACAATATGAAATGATGATATTAATATGATCATATTAACAATTGTTGTCTGTATAAGTTTACACATCATTTCTAAAAGGAAATGACACATCAGATAAGACAATAAGACACATGAGTGAAATTCATTGTTGCAATGGCTAAAATGTGTCTTTATTCCTATGGAACACTGGCACCATAGTTTATTCAGAGTCAATCTCACATACATTATCCTGGTGCTGTAAATAACTCACTTGCAGCTGGTCCACAACAAACACACTATATACTTCTGTTTGAGTAACATTATAGCTACAATACCTTAATATTTGGCTCTTATTTGTCCCCTAAAAATGAAAGTAAATAATTGTGGCCTGCTATCAACAATAAATTCTTCTGTAGAAATAAGGCCACAGAAAGGAATTTGTATTATCAACATCCATTTGTTATTAATAAAATATCAATAACATATCAATATTTTGGATAATAATAACCTTATCCTTAATAGAAAAAAAGTTACAAAAAAATGCAAAATGCTGTTTTTACTGTCACATGATCCAGTGTATACTATTTAATCCCCAATGATTTTGCAACACATTTCAATATTTTTGTGGTGTTTCATATTTAAATCATGAGGTATTTATATGGACATTATGGTCCAGAATATATTTTTTTTCTGATCTAAAACTCATCACTACCTGTGCAATATTGGTAAAGTACTTATACGCCTACCTCCCCTTACTTTTTGTTTCTTCAGAGCATCAGAGAGTAATTGTCATCATATGGCACAAATGCAATATTCATGATACTCATTTTTAACATGAAAGATCTGTTAATGGAGGGATAGTATTTGATGTTGTATTTCTACTAATTGAATTAAATCTAGTCAAAGAGCAGAAATATTTGTCTTAAAGGCTTTCAGAGCCCCAAGAGCTGATTATAAATGCGTCTGTTAAATGAAAAGAATATATCTTGATTCATTCATTATTGATGAGAGGGAGAGAAAATACTATGGGTACTCATTAATTTAAGAGAAATAATGTCTCATCGTTACACAGAACAGCATAGCAGCTACTCTTCTATGAGAAAAGTCCCAAAAGATACATCACACAGGATGATGGAAACCATGCAACCTGTTTAAATAGGAAGTTTCTTTGCTAAAGAGATGGTGTGGGCTGAACAGATGGCCAAACCTGTGCCTTTCACTACTGTTTCTGTTGAGCAATTAAAAGTTTCTGGCTGTTTTTCTCCCTTCCCCCTAAAGTACAGATTGCAAACATGACAAGAGGTCAAATATCTGCAAGGGAAAAAGGAGTGAACAACTGTTCCACTGAGCTGCTTTGGCCTCAGCTGGTGTGCAAGCGGACGTGTATTCACCTGAACGAAGACTGGTAATCACCCCACACTGAAGTGAATAATTAGTGTAATAATTACCAGGCTTAAAATGAATCTGCGAGCAACACTCTCTCACGATGCCATCAAGAATAACAGGTGTTGAAAGTGCCTTGAAGGGACAGAGATTAAAGATTATTTCGTTATCCTGGTTCTCCTTCAGGCACAACTGTCTTGTGTTTTATCCTGTCATCCACACTGAGGGTCATGTGGGGGCTCATTTTCCTCTGGCTTGGCAGTTTTGGGAGCTAGGCATTTGACAGAGAGTGAATGTTGTTTAATCTGGGAGTGTGAGCCGTCCTTGAGCTTCCTGGATACTCCGTGTCCACATAACCTCCAGCTACATGGAGTTAGGTTGTACTAATGGTTATTATTAGCTGCTGCACAGGCTTTTCCAAGGAAAAAAAAATTCTAGTGATATTGAAATAACATTTTTGTGTATTTTTATAATGTAAAATAAATTGAAAAAAGAATGGCGGGATTGCAATCACAGTGATAAATCTAAATAATCACACAAATGTGCTTTGGTAATTTGATGTCAATATAACTAGATTCATATTAAGTTTCCTTCCAACAACACATTTGCCCACATTTTCTTTTGTAGTAATCTAAATTTTCTCATTAGAAGAGTGGGCACTACTTATCTGATATCCTTGGCAGCATAGAGGCTGTATATAGCCTCTGTTTTGACTTAAGCAATGAAGCAAGTAAGCCTAGGGGTGTTTGCTCTTGTAAGAATTACTTAAAGACTTGTCAAGATGCCACAACTCGTGCTTTGGTTCCCAGGCTCTTTCAGTGTTTGTTATTCAGACTTCCTGTGTGTTTTTGAAATTGCTACAGCAGGTGTAACAGATCTTAGACACAGCGAATTAAATATTTGTTTCTAAAGCTTAACAAAGTGTATTTTGTGTTTTAATTACAGTGAAACTGGAGTAGTCCCAAAGGTATTATGGGGCTATAAATGGTCATTATATTTCCAGCATCAGTATAATAATGTAGCAGGAATCATAATGTCATGATGTTCTTGTGCCACACAAAAGAAACCAGCAACATAAATAGCTTTGTATGAGATTCCTCGGTATTTCCATCCAGCAATGACTAGAATATGGGAATGTCTATGCAAAATCAAGACAAATGTGCGGTTGAAACAGACATTGGTTGATTACAGTATCAGTATGACATTCTGCACTTTATCTTTTACCCTGCCCTGTTGTCTTATAATGTTGCATCATTAGTTTCCCTGACAATGATTTAGCGTTTAGCCATCTACCCCACTGACCTGTGCTGTGTTTAAATGTAACCTTCTTTTAGCCCTAGCCATCATTTGTCACTACTGAGCTGTCAAATACACACAAATTGGCCATAACCTGCCATGGCCAGTGACAGCGAGACACAGAGGGGCGGCGAAACAGAAGCAGGGCAATCAGCTGCATCCATTACACATTTACATGGTCTGGGAAGGTTAGCAAGTTGTTCCTGAAAGATTACCACCTCTAATTTCTTTGGGGAGGATGGGACCTTGGTTCTGCTGCCAAGCCTACTTTTCAGGTCAGGGCCCCCTGAATGTTAACTAAGACCCAGGAGCAGGTCAGCAGGCAGGCCAAGGGACCAGAGGAGAGCCTGCGCCTTGCTCTTACACTGGCGGCCAGCAAGTCGAGCAGAAAGTTGTCATCCATCTTTGGCACAGTGCTAATGATCCATTCTGGGAGAGATCTGTGGTTAGGAAAACTATCCAGGTAGTTCTCCACTGGTGCCTCCCTGCTGCTAAGTGCAACACCAACTCTGAAATCTCTGCCAGCAAAAATATAGGCTCACTTACCAAAAAAATTCTCTAGTATTTCTTCAATAAGAGACAGAACTGTTTGATGTCCTCACAACTGCTCATCAACCCTCTGGTTGTCTTCTTTAAGCCACGCTGCAAGAAATTTGTGGTGCCACAAAGAGCGCCTTCTGCTTTCAGTTTTTTAACTTTTACTTTGATCTGCATTATTAAACAGTTTCAAGTCCATTTCAAACTATGATGAGAAGAGCATTGCAATATCTGTCTGCAACTCTTGAAGCCCTACATCATGTTTTGAATGCTACTCAGTGTTACTGTGGTGTAGGCAGTTAGGCTGCATAAAATACACAGTTAGAGTATGACCAATTTGAGATAATATTTGCATCTGAACTCGAATGGTCACAGACAACTGTATGTTGACACAGCCCCATCATACGCAAATCATGAAGTTTGAGTGAAAATATAAGTAGACATAGACAAAAAATACATATTTTTCAAATTAGCCCAAATTGGCTCTATTCAAAATAAGAAAACTAAAATTCCCTTAAACGTCCTTAAAAAAAAAAGATTTAAAATATTTCTTACATAATATACATATTAGTAGACACTTGAACAACTGAAAACAGATCTGTCATATCACAAATATATATTCATACAATATCATGATAGTCATGATATGTTGCAGATATGTTTTCACAATGTACAGTACACATTATAATGTCCAACTCTAAAAATCGTATCATAATAAACACTGACACAATAGCAGTGTAGTCAGTGTATACACTGTATATGTTATTTGTCAGGACTGTCAGGTCCCACAGTACCTTTTGATATTAAATCCACCCCAGAGTATATTTCATATCATATCCTTTATGTTTGATGAGAAAAATAAAATATCATTTATCGTGACCATACGTCAAAGGTAAAGAATACAATATGCTGTCTGATGTGCCCCGTGTCATTTTATCCAATTTGGTTTACAATGAAACGGCCAATTAAAAATAACTGCATTACTTTGGTAATAAGGCAAAGGACTGACTCAAGGGAACATTTCATTGGCAGTTAATTATGCAGTCTGGTTTTCTCAGACGTTCTCAGCAAATGTACAGTGAGACTATAAAGCTGTTATTGTGCTCTGGTTCCTTTTCATATTTGCATAACAGAAAGAGCACCACATGTGCTTTGTCACTACCACCACATACAAAGCCTCAGCGTGTTTAGAAAAACACTGTAGATGCATTAGTATGTACGTCATACCACACTGGATTCGATTCCTGTGACATAAGGTACTAATCCCTAATGTTTGATTTTCAAAACATGAGTATAATTATATATTTGCGTTGTTGATGCGTTGTAATCCACAGCACATATACACAAAACACTGAAGAATTTGTGTCCAAGAAACCTCAAACATATAAATTGTCGACATATAAATAAGTATTTAAGAAGCAAAATCATTTAGGTACAATTCATCTAAATCTATATTGCTGCGGCCTATGAACTGAACAGATTTTTTTATTTTGTTTATATCTGCCGTCATTGAGTTGTGCTGTAAAGCTGTGTTTTCATGCCTTTCCGAGGTAAATGATGCTTGAACAGCAGGGAGATCACTCACTGTTAACCATATGGTTTTGTGCAAAAGGTCACCAATGTTTCCAGGGGTTAATATCAAACGCCCAAACATAGACAAGAGGGACCTATGCATATTAATGACTAGTCTATATTCCCTTGTGCACTGAAGACCAGGTAGATGTCAAGTCTGTGTTTCTTTTGTAAGACAAGTGTGAATGTAGGATGTTCACAGTAATAAGAGACAGTTAATGAATGAATTCAGTCTATTCTAATTACCTAACTAATGGATCTTTAGACTAATCTTAATCACTGGCAATAATGGATTTGTGTTTTACTTCTCTTGTAGTGTGTCAGTTATTAATCAGAGAACTATCATGTCAGATTAGACTGAAGAGATAAACTGAACTGTCTCATAAAGTTTAAATATATTAATTTCACAAAGAGTTACATTAATAAGTGATTTTTCTCCTAGGTATGATTTTCCCACTTTCCTTTGTCGACATTTCTCTTTACATTGACAGTGAGTGGGATCAGTCTCCCCTCAGCTATAATAAGAAATATTGGCTTTTAACAGTCACATTAAAGTATATGAATGCTCAGGGCCAAACCAACATTGTGCAAAAGCCTAAAGGGATTTATACAGAGTGTAGTTCTCCCTCAAATCTGCAATTCGCACCAAAACAACTATCACTTTATGTGAGAATTAGCAAATAGTTATCATTTCTATGACATAAAAAGGTCCATGCCAACATGCACTGCAATAATAAAATATTGAAATGCCTATGAAACATAAATGTGAATTCTTGCTACATCTGTCTCTTGCTAATTGAGTTGCTACCAAGAATGTTAGTACTCTGGAGAATAATTTGTCAGTGCAAAACATCGAATGGACCAATTTATTGGTTGCTGCAGGCTGTAGAGTTCCAACAGTCTTTGATCAACCTTTTTAGGTCAGTATCTCTCGAAATACAGAGAGGAGAATTACACAGCAGAGAAAATATTTCATCTTTTCAAAAGACAAGGAAAAGTATTTTTGTAGTTACACTGTTTGGCTGTAATGGTGAATAAATTCTTTGGAAGGCTTGAAGTCAGAGTGGGGGAAATAGATGCTTTTTTGCACAATATTTATTGTTTTGTGTGGATGATAACTTAAACATTTAACATAAAAAAGTGACAGAAAGAGTAATTATAAGTTTTGCTTTTACTCATCATTTACTGGATGTAAGACGCGTGCACTGACAGTTACCGTTAGGCTTCTCTGACACACTAAATTAAAAGGCTGCTTCAAAGAGTTTTGTGATGGCTGAGGGCTTGATCAATCACTGATTTTGAAATATTCTTCTCACTTTGACAATGGGTGTATTAAAGGTTGTTTGATAGCTCGGTCAGATGTCAAAACTGTGTTTTGCTGAAATAATATCCCAACACTTTACTGAGTTATGGTGCGTGTGCTGATCACCGAGTGTCCTCAGTGAACCTCATTTCATGGCAAAATCACTCTCATTGTATCAATACTTCCATACATATGACATACTTAGCCAATACCAATGACCAAAATGATACCATTACCTGCTTAAGTGAGTCTAACTTAAAACTAATTACCATAACATATTGCATATTAATATAAAAGTGTTAATTTTCCATAGGATCTGACATTAAAGGTTCTTCTTATCATAAACCATTATAGACCAAAAAAGTCGCATAACAATATAACAGATTTGCAGTCCAGTGATCTCATAGTACAAAGCAGGTTCTTGAAGTACCCACAGTATTAAAAAAGGTAACACACAAGGTCTATTCCCCACCTTCTCTCTGCATGACTCAGTGAAATGCTGATTTATTTCTCTTTCTTCTTTTTTTTTTAATGAATTCACCCTCCCACTGACCACCCAGGAACCTGAGCTGTTTCTCCCTAACAACCTTTGCTCTGGTTGTGTACAAAGACTATGTTTACTATTTGTAAAGACGCTGCTTTACCACCAGGCACCCTGGGTCTTGTTACCATAGAATCAGACAACAAACCCCATAGTTAGTCTTTTAAACCCTTTTTTCCCCATTTAGCCTCATTGTAACATTTTACAGTAACAGGAGACAGCTGGCTAAATGCTAACATAGCTCTAATGTACATAATGTCATGGTGTGCTCATCTTATAGAGGATATGCAGTGTATTGGAGGTGTGTTTTAACTTAAAGCTACAGCTGGCATTTCACTTATTAAGCGGTTTTAGTTACAAAAATGGCCAAGTGGCCTACACTGAGCACCACCTTATCCCATTCATTATACCTGTGAATAGCCCCCTGGTCACATGGTTGGAAATTGCAATTATGCTGGCAGTAAAAGGAAAAATTGAGTGGTACATTTAATAATGCTGAATTGCATAAATTAATTTGGAGATAGTAGACGTAGCTAGTGCAGGTCAGTCCCTCTGTGTCCCTCCAGAAGTGCTGCCTCAACACCAGGTCATTACCTTGCTACCATTACCTTTTAGATCTACTTGTGCCCATGTAGATCTAAATGTTTTTTCTGCTGGTATTCAGAGAAATGTAAATAGATAGTTGCAGTGAAAACATATAAAAAAGATTTTTTTGAATCAGACCTCTGATACATCAATTATAATAGAGCAACAAACACTTTGTATTGCCACCACTATTAAACCCTAATGATAAAGGAGATATTGCATGGATATTAGGTTTGTCACACCAACACAAATGAATTGAAAAATATCCAGCTGAGAACAGACACAATAAACTACAACATGTTTGATCGGAATGTATCCACACTCCATAGGACTAAAGCCATATAATTCATTTCTACTCAAAACATTTCAACAAGGCCCTCAAGATAAGATATCAGGTTGTACAGCACACCACATCATTAGCTCACACGTGTGCAGCGTCTCAGAGGATCTTTAATTTGAGTAGGAAAAGTCTGTTCCTTCACTGTGAGGTTAAAGAGTGGGTGACAAGTGAAGAAAATCACAGTGGAATGCATTAATTAGGTAGACCTAAAAGCATATTTATCAAAGGCTAAGCCTTATGGGAATTATCTCAGAAATGATCTAATAAAGACAGGACAGGTTAATAGAATAAAAGGCCTTGAATAGAATGTGTGCTTATACATAAAATATCAACCTGATCTCACATGTAAACGAATCATTAGGATGTAACGATTAAATGTTATGGCAAGCAAATCCTTAACAACTTAAATGACCCTTATATGTGTCGACAGTGACAATTGGCTTCTAATGTTCACTCTGATTAAAATGTCAAAGCCTCTGACTTAATTCATCTCGGCATTTGCAAGATTCCACATGAAATGGCCCAATATTTGCTCAGAGTGAAAAGACAGATTACACGAACTTGACTAAGCTGATATCAAAAATAAATATTTCATGAAGTCCCCTAATCAGAAAACAGTGCACTGGTCCATAGAGGAAATAAACAGCCTACTGATTCTGTCGGAATCATCTAAATGGTGTCAATCACAAGTGAATATGGAGGGTCCCCGTCCCGGCTAGTGATGACTGATGGCCCTTCAGTGGCGACTGAGACAGACAGAGCTGATTGAGAGAGCTTATCTTTATGGTGGAGCCATGGAATTGTTAACAGGATGTGATGGCTTGCATCCGCTGAGTTGAGCTGGGAAATAAAGCTGTTGGGCTCGGGCTGCCTTGCCATCATTCACAGAGGTAATGATCTCTGTCTGGCTCAGAAGTAAGTAACAGTCTGCCCACAGGTTAGTGAGGGCATGACACAGCGTCGCTGACAAAGTTGAACTTGGACAGATAAGCACAGGTCAGTGCACTGCTATATTTTTTGATACATTTAATAGGCAATTTAATAAAGATTAAAATATATTGTAAAACTAAAGGTTCATGAAGTTTGAGCAAGAGTTGAGTAGCACTTGTTTTCTCGCCATGGACATTTTTAGATTTTTCCTTATGATCCAGGAATAATGTGGAGTAGCTGCAAAGCAAGATGACTACAAAACAAAAAAATGTTATAGGTCATTATACCATGACATTTTTTTTTTTTAAATGAACGCACAGAGAAGTGTTTTACAATGGGCACATGTTGTAAATGATGGAGAACGGTGGAATGGTAGAGATGATATTCTTCTTGAGATCAAAATGGAGGCAGCAGTATGTTGAGAGGAAGCAGTCAAAGATCTAGCTCCACTCAATTATCTTTAGCAGGATAATTAATCAATTCAGTATGCACATCCAAGTCTCAGAGGCGTCTTTGAGATAATTGTTCTCATTGACTTGAATAATTATTTGTTTGCTGATTTAATTATTTTCACATTTGGAAAACAAATGAACGTGTGCTGTTTTTTTTTTTTTCTTTTGATGTTGGTAGGTGAAATTCACAAAATGCACTGAGTAGGTGTGATTATCAGACTGAGACTGTCATATTATGATAAATCCTGATTCAGAATGTCTCCTGAGAAATTAACTGCAATCATATTCACAATTTATGAGTGTATTTTTTTTTTGACAACCCTAACCTCAACTTGAAGAAGGTCAATAAAACATGAATTGTTTCTGCCTTGTGGCACCAAACAAACTACACTGAATCAAAGGCTAATATTTCTCAGCTTTGAGGTCAGCCCTGGGTTACAGACACAGTGTCCTCACACAGTGACTGGTGTGTTGAAAACAATTGTCAGTCCTCAGTTCACACCATTATGAGTATGAATGAGACCTTATGGCTACTGTAGCAAATAGCGCAAATTATGAGGGCCATTTTAATGGCACTCACTAGTATTTATCATGCCGTTTTAAATGTTTTGCTCATTTGTTTCCATTAAATATTTCATCTTCCCTTAAATATTCATTTAACTTCCTCTTTAAATTTTTTACCAGTCTCTTTGCAGTTGCTATCTTCTTGCCTCCCTTTTAGGCTTTGCAATCATAAATAATTATTCATCTACACCCAGAAAGAGATTGCATAAAACATGCACATGAATCCTTTTTGTCTTTTCTCATTAGTGATATACTTCGAGTAGCCTAAATACTTCCCGCTACCCCACTTATGGAAATTGGTTGGAGAACCTTCCTAATGATTCTGCTTCACAAATAGGTTATGCCTCCATCTCTGATCCTAATGTTCATTCCTCCTTTCATCACAAAAGGAGGGGTCTGCAACAGCATCTGCACTGAAATCCTGTATTACTTTTAAAAGGGAAGGAATCTGATACATCTTGAATCACACAATGCTACTTTGGATTTTAGCTTGGCTAGTGGGACTTGCCTTTTTTTTGGCCGTTTTGCTAATTTTTTTTTTCAAGTCATCACCAAACATCTGGATAAATAACTTAAAAATAGAATAAAGATTATGAAAATTTCAAATCAAAAGTCTTCATTCAATTTCCACTGTTTTGCAAAATCCAAGGTTTTCATTTTGTTAATTGTCTAAATATTTAGGATAAATTCTTCTATCTGTGTTACATGTGTTAATACTATTGCCCTGCTCAACAGATTTATCTTGGCTAAACAGGCAACATTTGTCTTAATTTGTTAGATAATTGCAACATGACTCATTAGCAAACAGCTCCATGGTAGAAGGTAGAGGGGAGGCATAAACTCTCAATTTGACTGGATTATCCTTTTGTGATGAGGCCTAATGATCCACCAGAGTAAATAGCAATGTGTTAATTAGAAATCACACTGAATGATCGGCTGCACACTGAGAAGGTATTAACAAAGCAGCATCATTATCTTAGACCTATAGCTGTCTTTTCTTTTTTTTTTTTACCATGAGGTCTGAGAGTAAATGGCAATTATAATTATCCCCAAAAGAGAAATTATAGTGCATTTGTTGTAGCTGAATCACTTCAGTCTAGAAGTAAGTGTTGCTGAAAGCTCTTAAAACTATATAATCTGCAGGCATCTGACAGGTGACTACAAGAATATTATAATTTAAAAAAGTGTATGTAATGTAATGTAATGTAACTATATCTAAATTACACAGAAGACACAACAGTGTGTCATTGCTAAATACAGATAAAAAAGGTGTCCTATTGAAATATAAGTTATAAGATGGCCCGTGTAATTATAATCGTTTTACAAAAATATCTCCTCATTACAACTCAGACAGTCAGTCGCAATGGTATGAGTTGTGGCAGATTATTTTTTATCATAAAAGGGTCCCTAACTGCAGCATTTAAGTTAGCATCTACCTCCACCTAGTGGCATAGATTAGTTACTGATGGTAGGTGGTTTAAGACCCAGTGAAGTGAATTGTGTAACCCTTTCAAAAACTCAAATCCATCAAACAATCGATCAAAGAATTTTAACTCTAATATTTTATGGTCTTAAATAGCATACCGCAATCATCAATTTAGAAATTTAACCTATGTCACAGTACACAGAGTGTGAGAACTATCTCTGATCTGACACATGCACAAGGCACTGTCAGGTTCCGCTGTCATGTTACAAATTAGTGTCTTTGCATTGGAAACAAAATTTAAAAAAGTTGTTTATGAAGGTAAAATCTTTTGGACTGAAGTTGCAAGCTGAGAAAACGCATAACTATGAGTTGTAATAAGGAATTTGGTGAGAGTGCAAGTACAAGTTGCAAACACATATTGTTCACATACACACACTTAAGTTCTGCTTTCACAATTTTACCTCAGAAAAATTATAGAAGTACTACCAAAGAAAGTAGTTATTGCAGAGTGAACCCTATAATATACAGCTCTGGAAAAAATTAAGAGACCACTGCAAAATTATCAGTTTCTCTGGTTTTACTATTTATAGGTATGTGTTTGAGTTAAATTTTTTTTTTTGCTTTATTCTATAAACTACTGACAACATTTCTCCCAAATACCAAATAAAAATATTGTCATTTAGAGCATTTATTTGCAGAAAATGCAGAAACTGGTCAAAATAACATAAAAGATGCAGTGTTTTCAGACCTCAAATAATGCAAAGAAAACAAGTTCATAAACATTTTTTAAACAGAACAATAGTAATGTTTTAACTTAGAAGGAGTTCAGAAATCAGTATTTTGTTGAATAACCCTGATTTTCAGTCACAGCTTTCATGCATCTTGGCATGCTCTCCACCAGTCTTTTACATTGCTGTTGGGTGACTTTATGCCACTCTTGGTGCCAAAATTCAAGCAGATCAGTTTTGTTTGATGGCTTGTGACCATCCATCTTCCTCTTGATCACATATCAGAGGTTTTCAATGGGTTTCAGGTCTGAAGATTGGGCTGGCCAAGACAGGGTCTTGATCTGGTGGTCGTTTATCCACACCTTGATTGACCTGGCTGTGTGGCATGGAACATTGTCGTGCTGGAAAAACCAGTCCTCAGAGTTGGGGAACATTGTCAGAGCAGAAGGAAGCAAGTTTTCTTCCAGGATAACCTTGTACATGGCTTGATTCAAGCGTCCTTCACAAAGACAAATCTGCCCAATTCCAGCCTTACTGAAGCCCCAGATCATCACTGATCCTCATTAAGCAGAATGAGTTGTGCTTGTTTTGGAATTCAACAGACACTGGAGTGGAATGGCTACCACACATGTAGAGATGCTGATTTAAGAAAAATTTGGAGTGGTCTCTTGATTTTTTCCAGAGCTGTATTTCATATAGATGAATTACTATTACTAAGTATTTAAGTATCATTTTAAGCATTTTAATATTGTTACTTGTCATGGTAGGGATCGTGTTTTAATACTGTTGGGTTGTTTAACTAATAACAATGTATCTTATTTTATAAAATGAGTGTGAGCATGGCATGAGGAAGGTTTGTAACACGTAATTGCCTGTTAGTTATGTTAACATGTATAAAAGGGCACAACATTACAATATTTAGATTATCAGCTTCCCTAAAAACTGAAAGCGGTCTGTGTGCTATTTTGAAAAGGGCCTTTTGAGTAAATGTACATTTGAGCCCACTTTCCAACACTGGAACTGAGCTTTTACTGCAATTTACAGAAGTTACAATTGATATTATAGATATTCCTGATGATTATATTAGATATAGAATAGAATAGAATAGAATAGAATAGAATAGAATAGAATAGAATCTGAATGAGTAATCCCAATTTTATTTTAGTGTAGTGAGTTTTAAAAACATGTTCATTTCCACTGTCAGCAGATGGCAGTGAAACCTCGTTGAGGCAGACGCAGTAGTTCACAGAAAAGCCAAGACTGGCAGGGGTGCCAGGTTTGCACATTTTCCACGAAGCAGTCTGAAATATTAAACACATATGGATTAAACATTGGATATAAACCTACATCACAGCCCCCGACTGTAGTTATGTGACATATTTTGAAATACAGCTGGGGAGTGATTTACGTTATCAACTTTGTTATGGCCGTTTCAACTGCGAGATACTGAAAATACGTGATTTTATTATATAGTATTGAAACATTTTGCATCATTACACGAGGCCGTGAAAAACCTTTAAATTCACGTGGTGAAAACAACTCATCGAAAATACACATGTGCAGTATTTTTGTACGCTTTTGTGTGCTTCGTGCTTGAGAGTTTGGGTGGAAAGTTTAGATACGAACCTGAGGGACACACAACTGGCAACTCCGTGGAAGGCTGGCTACGCTCGCTGTAAACGTAACAACAGAGTTCCAGTTAGCTAGCGTCGTTAGCAAACAACACTCATCTATTTTACATTGATGAGATTGTTACTGAAAGAACCGGCTAATTAGATCAGAGGAAACTGACTTTGTACTATGCATGGATTCTCGGAAAAGTTGTCCTAACGTAATGTTGTAGTTGACAACTGTCTTGACTTGATTTTATGGGGAACAGCCGGCGTCAAGCGGAGAACATTAGCTTCTCTTTTCCAGTGGCTAAATTAGCTAATTGTAGCTCATGAGCTAACGTTACCAACGTGTGTTAACGTTCACAGGAGACCACTGACTTGGAGGAAGGAAGGAAGGAAACCGATAAGTCGGATCACCGCTGCTTATGCAAAGCTAGCGCAGTTTTTTGGACTCCCGAGTTCGCACCGTGACGCATTTAGAAAAGGTGACTATCCGTGTACCCTGTGTGACATTTAACACCATTTGGTTAATAAGATATGCTGTTAGTTGGCGTAGCTAGCTGTCAACAACAGTCTTACTGGCTAGCTGTACAGCGGGAAAGAGCTAGCACGTTAGCCTCAAACTTTTAAAGGAGTTGTGCAAAGTCAGATTCAGCCATCTGACTGATTTGGATAACTAGTAAACGGCTTTTTTTTTTTAAAGACGTTTCACCGACGGACTCTTTCACTCTGACCAGTTCTAGCGACAGGACAGACATATGGCATCGGAAGCGGTGCTGAAGGGTGTAAGTGATATGAATTTGAACAATAGCAGCCCAGATTATGTCACACCCAGGAGGACTCACGATGAGGTGGGAGACAGACAGACGTCTAGTCCCTCATCTTCTGGGGTGTCGGCAGAAGGTGAGGAGGAGGAACTGGAGGAATTACAAAACAGCACAGCGTCTCTGGTTAAAAATGGCGAAGAGGCACATCAAGAGAGTCTAACCAAAACAAGAGGTACGCCACAGGAAAGGACAACTCCAGACAATGAGCAGAAACAGCCGGGAGCAAGAAGCTCTACCCCAGTGAACCTTCCCCAGCCACGCTCGCCATCTGGACCCACAGGAAGGTCTGTATGTGTAGATTTGACTGTTTGGCCTACGTGTTGGTGGCTTAAAAATATTCACTAGTTTCTCGTTTCATCTCTTCCTTATAAGAGCACTGTTCTTCGTGACTGCAGGACCTGATTTAAATGACTGGCTATGTGCAAGTGTCTGTGAATGTTTCCCAATCCTCTGCATTTGAAAATCTTCCACAGGCCTGCGTTATCGCTAATACTAGTGAATTGCTATTATTGCCTGTGCTGGGCCAAGTGTCAGACAAATCATTTCCAAATCTTTTGACATTCCCCTATTTGTACACTGGCCAGAAAAGCAAGCAGAATATCGGGCTAAACTGAGGCTGGTATGACACATTTTCCTGAACATTACAGAGGGAGTGGTCACAATAAGAGGAATACCTGTACAGTCCAGTGTTATATTTGTCCAACTGTGGACAAGCTAATATGATCATATTAGGTTATAAGCCAATCTAATACAACAGCACTGTATGATCGGACATCACAAATGACCAGCGAGTTAAGTCAAAACAAGCTACAACCCAAACAAGCATCGAAAACTAAGCTGCCAGAAAGAGTAGGTTTCATTGAGTGACACCTGTGGACAGCTTAGTAACATAGCACATGTATATAGAGCAACGCCTGACTGACCTTTGACAAACTTATTAAGAAGATGACTCTGCAAGATTAGCATAGAAGTATGTAAATGAGAAGGGCAACAGCTTTCCCATCAGTGCAAGTTGATTAATTTGAGTCACCATATGGGGATGACATTTCACTGTGTTATCCCATGAAATTGCCTAATGTTTGATCTTAGTTTGAAAAGTGGTAGTATGGGGTGCGCTTCTACTTTTCAAATACGCAATACCAACGGTTTTACTGACAGAGGAAATGAAAATCAAAATTTAGAGAAGACTTCACTAAAACCAAAATAGGCCACTTTCTGACAGATGCAGCTTTGTGCATTGCAATAACTTTCATAAGCGGGAACGTGATAAGGGAATACAAGATTTCCTTACAACAAATCTGACCAGTTTTCACTGTAGTGCTACAAGTAAATGCATATATAATATTATGGTATATTTTTTTGATTCACCAGTCTTTTCATCCAGATGATGGGGCATTCAAATTTTACAAGGAAGATGCATGTCCAAATCGTTTAGATTTACCAACACTTACTTTTGGCTTGACTTTGTAAAGAAGTGAGCATAAACTGTTTAATATGCAAACTGTGTTGATGGAAGCCTTAACCAAGAAGTGCCAGCATAGTCAAAATCAATGTTTACAAGCCATCCACCACTGAGCTGCATCTTCATTCAGCTCACCATTACATGCATTGTTATTATAGTTATTAAACTGTCATTTATTTTTCACTTCTTCATTTGAGTGCGTAATGTGGCTGATGCTGCTTACATGCAGCCAGGTCTTAAGAACCCTTTTTTTGCAAGCATTCCTTTTCAGGAAACCTAACTCTTGTGGCACTCTTACCTCTCTCAGTTGGATTTGAAAAGTAATGTGAGGATTAGTGCTATACACAGCTAAACTGATATGTTATGAAATGTTGAGTACCAAATGCTCAGGATTTTTTTGTGTCTAGGAGCACAAATACAGTTGTGTATGCAATTAATGCATCAAAGGGAGCTCTGTACAGGAAGGATACAGATACCATGATCAGCATTAGTAAATAGCCTTTTGGTTTATAAACTAAGCCTTTAACACAAGCTTGTAAGCTTTTCAAGAAGCCAATGATCTGATTATGTGGCCAGCTGCAAGCTTTAACTCTCGAGGACACACTCTAACATGCTGCATGCAACATGCATCGTCTGTGATTCATTCTTTGATTAGCAATGTAAGACAAGACATTTGTCCAATAGCTGGTGCAAAGTGTCATGGTTTTTTTCTTCTCATATTAAAGTATGTGGTTTGTTGATAAACCCACATCACCCTTGAGGAGTATTGTGACAGTTAAAAACCAATATTGGTTTTCCCCAATGTAGGTTTCATGTTCAAAATGACCAATATTGGTTTTCCCCAATGTAGGTTTCATGTTCAAAATTACACTTCAGAGAGAATTCAGATACAATATAAATTTTTTTTTTTTTTTTGAGCTGTGAAGCAAACAAATTTGAACTAAAGATGGTGCTTAAATGTTGCAAACAGGGAACATGGTCATCTGTCATGTCGTGTGCATTGTGACTAAAATTAATTGTTTTTGGGTACAAAGTTGTCACTAAACTTACCCAATTTATATGAACAATTTTACAATTGTTAACCTACCAGAGGAAAGTTGTAAATATACAATGATATACTGAGGCAGTTTTAAGCCTCAATTGTCATTCTTTTGTTTTGGATAATTAAGTAAAATCAAGTAAACCCATTTTTAAGTATCTGATTTGAATCTTTCTTCAGTCTTTCTTAACATAATCTGCCTTATTTATAACATAGACTCCATTATTTTATAGTTTGTTATTGTATGCTTTTGTGCTGCTTGAGTCGTGTGTCCATTATCTTTAATATTCCATCATGCACGTCCATATCCAGCAACTTCAAGGTTTTTGTTGCTGAGGTGTTAACCCAAGAAGACAAATTTGTCTTTGACTCTTGATAGATCAATACAACTTCCACGTTTCTCCCATAATCCTTTAAGGATTGTACAAGTCACAAGCACGTGCTCATAGATGAATTTTAATTCTCATGGACAATCTGTAGTTGATTTTGTCTTAATCTGAATACATTTGTAGTATAATGGAGCCTTTTGGCCGTTAGAGGTCATTAAACATAAAAGATGGCATAACATTTTTGTGCTTACTTTCCTAGCCTTGAGCGCCAAGAGTCAGTCGCCACAACAGAAGCCCGCTTAAGAATGGAAGGAGTTGAACTTAAGGAAGAGTGGCAGGATGAAGACTTCCCACGGTATTGTTTTTACATGATGTAAATTATGTATGGATCATGGTTAAAAGCATTGTATCACATGCTTGTATTTTAAAAGTCACATGAACCATAGACCTACTGAAAAGTTGATCACCTCATGTTTGATCATTAGGCCCCTACCAGAGGAGGAGGAGCTGGAAGATGAGCTTTTCGCTGGGACCTCTGAAGACAGAGACCCCGGTAAATAAAACAGAATACTACATTGTACAATACTACAGTGACGAAGATCAATATTAAAGGATGTATTCAAGTCTATCTTAAAACTCACACATGCCATATATGTAGGGAGAAGTACTGGTTGCTGTAACCATTCCTGAACAGTCTTGTTCAGTCTTGTTTGTGCAAAAATGCAGTCGAAAGTACAGCCAAAATGAAATTGGTTTTCAACAGTCTGACCAGTTAGCTAGTTCAAAAGAGTATTTTCCAATGTGGTCTTTTAATACAAAAAAGAGGAGACTATTGAAACCTCACAAGCACTTTGGTGTTTGTCCTCCAATCTCGTGTGTGTGTGTGGGGGGGGAACTCTAGTAATGAGTAATAGACTGAAATGTGAATCTGTATAACCAAACAGTATAACCACTAATGTCTTGTCTACCCTAGGCTATGTAATGGACCATGGCAAGAAAGCAAAGAAGAAGCTTGCAGCTCCAGACATCAGTCTGACACTAGACCGCAGTGAAGGTTCTCTTCTCTCTGATGAGCTGGATGAAAGCACAGAGTTGGACCTCGATGACATCGATACACCCTCAGACAACAGCAATGAGTTTGAATGGGAAGGTAAGGACCATATTTCTTGTGGTGATAACACTTTTAGTATATCAGAATAACTTAAAACCCTATTTGTTCTAGTTAGTTTTGTCAATCCTGAAAGTTCAAACAGTGAAGTGGACTTGAGGTGGGAGGTGCAAAGATACTTTCAAAACTCTATGGTCATGTAAATTATATATGAAAACATTTATCCTTCTCAGGTTTATTCATTGGCTTGTAAGACCAAATCAAGTATTTTCAAACCAATCTCTTATGTCCTGGTTCCATTGGCATTTTCCTTCAATGATTTTTGCAAGTTTAGGCTGACTGCCTAAAGTGTAGTTAAAATATGCTATGTTGTTTTTGTGTTTCCACACTGCTGCCCTCCTCTTTTTCACTTGGAAGAATTGTTTCCATTCTCTGCCTGGAAACAGGCTGCAGGCCAGCAACAGGTTTCTCTCTTCCCCGTGGTAAGGTCTCCTGGACAGCCCCCGTTTTTTTTTTTTGTTTGTTTTCCTGCCAGCCATGAGTCAATTAACCTCTATTGTCCAGACTATTTTGTTGTTCAGACAAATCATACAATGTTTCATATCTCTTCACCTTCTCATTTTCCGTTGTTTTTCCGCATGTTATTTTTCCTTTAAATTTTCACGTGTTTCACAAAAGAAACGATTAATCAATAGTTACTTCTCAGTTAAAAGGTGGTTTACGAAGCACCGTCATCGTGCAGTTATCGAATTGGATATCGCACATCATCAGAAATTGCACAATAGATTAATACATTATTGTGTAATGAAAATATGCACCTACAGAACTTAGCCTGTAATTGGAAATCGCACGGTGCAACACAGATCAATGTGTTTTTAATTCAGTATATGTAGGAAATGGGGCGCTCACAGAACAAACCTCATAAGAGTGTTAATGTGATTTGGTAGCATTATTCCCTTTTCAGTTCTGCCTGTTGCATGCTTTACATACGTGATCAATTGAACACTTGGCTTCACGTCTTTATTATGTGCAGAATCAGACACATAAAACAATAAAATATGCACAGATTTTCTCAGGTGAATGAATTAAGCATTTGACTGATACATTTATTTCCATTTATTATATAGTGACATTATAGTCATATGCAGTACAGCATAATTGCAGGGTCTCTCGATATTTTAGATTTTCCCCAGGAAAATGCTGACTGAAAGAGAAGGGGACGCATGGAAGTTGAGGTGTGATTGTTGGTGTTAATTTGGAGGGAAAGCATGCCATCTACATACAAAAGATAAATGCAAGAAATTTAATGTTACTGTTCATTGATTTAAAATGCACATGATCGAAAAGGTAAATGATGAATAATTGACTGATCTGAAAATTGTATCAATTATTTGATCAAAAAAAGATCTGATTTGATACAACTATGCCTCAGGCCTCATATCCAGTAGCTACAATGTCCGAGCTGTGGGTTTAACACGCCTCTTCTCCTTTAGATGACCTCCCTAAGCCAAAAACCACAGAACTACTACAGAAAGGTGTGGAGTCAGTTCAGGAGTACTCAGCCTTGGAGGAGAGGGAGGAGGGTCGACGCTGGAGGGTGTTTCGTATTGGAGACCAAGAACACAGGGTGGACATGAAGGCCATTGAACCTTACAAAAGGGTTATCAGCCATGGAGGTCAGTGGCATTACATTACATTGCATTTTGATATTTGCACATAAATCCAATCATTTTAAGTAGTATGTATGTCTGTTTCATTGAGTTGATGGGTGAGTGTATTAAAAAATATGAAGAAATAAACAGTTTTGATGATTAAAACAGTGTTTTGCAACTGGAACATCAATTTTTGCTGTTTGATTTTTTTACTGTAGGTTACTATGGAGACGGTTTGAATGCCATAATTGTGTTTGCTGTGTGCTTTATGCCTGAGAGCAATCAACCAAATTACAGATACATCATGGACAATTTATTCAAGTGAGTGTTTATTTGGATTCCTTGGGCCTTGTGAGTGAATATTTTCAAGCATCACTAATTGGGTTATCGTGTTGCAGGTATGTCATCGGCACACTGGAGCTTTTGGTTGCTGAGAACTATATGATAGTGTATTTGAATGGTGCAACCTCTCGGAAAAAGATGCCCACTGTTGGCTGGCTGAGAAAGTGTTATCAGCAGATTGATAGGAGGTATGTCTCAGCAGTCACCACACTCAAAATGAGCAAAAAAAAAAAAACGGTATCATTAAATATGTGGTATGATTTTTAATTTTTGTTTATCTCACTCTGCAGGTTAAGGAAGAACTTGAAGTCTTTGATAATCGTTCATCCTTCTTGGTTTATTCGCACCCTGCTGGCGCTCACAAAACCTTTCATAAGGTAACGTGATGTTTCAGGCCATTACAATAGTCAAATAAGGATCTGCTTGTGTGACATTTTCTGCTTTTCCTCACAGCTCCAAGTTTAGCCAGAAAATCAAGTATGTGTACAGCTTGGCAGACCTTGCTGAGCTGGTTCCAATGGAGTATGTGTCCATACCAGATTGTATCAAACAGTAAGTATATTTAGCCACATCAGCTCTTTTCAAGCTTTTTTTTTTTTTTTTGGACAAGACAATATATATATATAGATATATATATATATATCTATATATATATATAAAACATTTAAATGTACATGTACAAAAAAACAGGGTCATTCTTGGCTGAGGGGTCCCTGGTGAAATTGTAGCATGATTTGTAAACCTAGTGATTGTAGATTTTACAACAACAAACCGTTGTGCAGGGAAATTCTACAAGGTCGCTCATGTGAATAAGTAAATAAAGGAACTATGACCATATATACAGTAAGTATAGGCTGCCCCCCATCTCTGCCTACATAGTAGTATTACCTCCCCTTCATTAGATTTCCTCCTGTCCTCACCAAACAAAACACAGCTAAAACAATTCCTCAAAATTCCTTTGATGTACCCGGCCTTTTTTTTTTTTTTTTGGGTTGGTTCCTAGGTACTAGTACATTTTGTACACAAACACAATCAGCTCTGACTGATCCTGCACAATTGAAATGCCTTTTTCCAGTAGGTGGTGCTACAGCAACACTGCGCTTCTGATGTCAGTGGTTGTGTCTGGCTCATTTGAAATTTTTTTACAATTTATCATCGGCTCAATTATGTATTTTTCAAAACCATGATGTCTGATGGCTGAATCTGCCCAGTGCCTATTGGTGTTATTATCATAATATTATCATACTACCAGGTTTGGACTACAATTGTCTAAATGCTTTCTTCTTTAAAATGACATCATAACAAAACCTAGATGTTTTTGACCCAAAACTGCTATTAAGGAATATATTGTTTTCAAGTGTAACTATTGATCTTATGCTCATAAATTGCTTGTGCTGTATTCTTCCTTGATCTGGCTTAACCCCAAGCAGATCTTGTGTTCTTGTGGCAGTTGAGCAGCACAAATACTTATCATATACTCTATAATGTTCTTGCTCCTATGGATGTTTGGTTGCTGTTGGCTGTGTATTTCTCCTTTCATTAACTCCATTTCCCTGCCCCCTCTTAAGGTTTGACGAAGAAAAAAATAGGAAAAACCGTAAAAGGTATATGCACTTTCACCTAGGATCAGTCTCAGCATTTTTATTTTCTTTTGCATTTCACAAAACTAACAATAAAATTATCCGTTGGCTTTTAGAAATGCACCAATGCACCTCATTCTGCCCCAGTTAGATGATACCTTCTGACCAAAATCCACTTTACTTGTCAATGTCCCACATTTTCCTTGAAATAGATTTAGGACATTCCTAATAAGCAGACTGAGTAGCTGTTTGATTGATTTCCAAAAATAGGTGGCTTGGTGGCTTGGTTTAACCAAATAAATCCCATTTCTGAGCCAGTCCTGTGAAGTTCAGCTCAAAGCCAACTCAATTAATTTTTCTTTTGTTAACAATATTCGCTCTCTCTATGCAGCTTAAAATACACACCATGCACATCAACATAAAGTTGCGTTTTTTGCTTTTTTTTTTGTTTTTTTTGCAAAATACTTCTCTTCACTGTTATGCTGACTCATAAAGATTTATTAATGCACTGAAGATGTCAGTTTATTGCATCACTGCTTTCTGATGTCAAAGAAGGAGCATCAAGTAACATTTACTCGCATGTGTCTTCTAAAAACCAGGTTTAGAATTTGATGTTTTTGATGGTGGGTAAGTTTGTTCATGTTTGTAGAACTGAATGTGGTGGACCTACAGGGAAGTAGCTCACCTTAGTCACTGTGGTGTGTGGTTGCACTGAAACCATGTCCTCAGCATGGTTCCCCTCAGTAACTTGCCCTCGCTGAGCACCCGGCTTGTTCACTCTCACAGCTCTTTGCATGACTCACTGCATACCCACTGCCTGCTGATGTTTGGTAATTGCCACAAACCTTTGTCAGCCTTGCTCACAGACAGAGGAATTTCTAGCTCATTACTGATGAGTAGTGAATGTTCAGAAACAGAGGTTGTTCAGTTGCAGATATGTTGTGGTATGTTAAAACGCTAGAAAAGTAATGATCATCCCCCTTTAGATGGCCCACAATACTGTAGAAGAGATTTTGTATTGTGTGTTTTCTCAGAGTATAAAACGCTGCCAACAATTAGTTGTTTTTCTCCTCTTAGATAGTTTCATAGCTTTTTGATGAACTTGATGAATTTCACATATTGTCATTGAGTTCAAGCAATGTCTTTCTGAAAGTGTTAACAAAAATTGTAATGACAAACTTTATATTTAATACAAGCTAATAAGGGATGACAGGTTTACTTATTTTACTATATATTATGCTACACTTTTTAGTATGAAATCTACCACTTTTGGAGTGTGCTGCTGATTAATGAAAGCAGTCTGTACTCTGACAAGGAGTTTGGTCTTCTACAGCCCATAGTGATGTACACATCAGTACAATTGTCTTACAAGGTTTGAATGGACATTAAAACAATAATTTAATTAATAATACAACTGATAATGATGTTTGTGTTGCCTAGATATTGTTGACAGTAAAAAGAGGATGATTAATAAATTGATGAAGTTGTTATGGGTGGAAATTATAAATAGACTCAATAGAAATATTTATTTAAGTTGTATCAGGTTAATAAATCTGGTAAGTCAAAAAAAAAGGTCACACATTCTGTTTATAGACATTCTCCTTATAATTGCTTAACTATAATGATAACATTTCAGGATCAGATTATTTGAGTGTGTTTGTGGGCAGTGTAGTAGCCTGTTCCTATGTTTTTCAGCACAGTTAGATATGATGTCGCCACAGCCACACAAACATATGATGACCGTTGAATCTGTCCACAGGATTGACCAGGACATGCATGGCAAAGTGGAGATCGCAGCTGCTGCTGTTCCAGAGTGACCCAGCTCACACTTTTTAAGATGCAGACGGCAAAAACGATGAAGAATGTTTAGAACTGCAGCCACTCTCATGTTTATGTTCTGGGCAACATGACTGGAGACTTAGCGCTTTGCATCAGGAAAGTGCCTTCTTGAAACTATGCTGCCTGTTACATTGTGGAACTTTTTGCTGTATTTCTTTGTCAAACAGCTTGATCTTCAGCATTTTTTCCACATGCTGTATGAAACCGTTTTAATCCTTTTTATTTACTGCCTGTATATCATGTCAAACTTAGGTTATTGATGTTCCTTAGTTACTGTTGTATCTACACTTTATTTAAGGCACTATTGTTACAAATGGTTGATGCATGCTCTGCTTTATTACATTTAAATATATATTTATATTCAAAAGGTGACAAAGGAGAGATATTAATATATTTTTATGGTTGCTCTGATTTTAAACTGCATTTTAGGAATCTGACCCACCCACTGAGTGGCATTTCATAGAACAAGTTTTGACGGCACCTTTTTCACTGTTCACTGCTGACGTTCTCTGTTAAAATCCTGCCTGGGGAAAATAAAGTTTTATTTTTGCCCCTCACTTGAATGTGCCCTCTGACTTGTGGAGGGACAACATTTGTGAGAGCAGCTGTCTGAATGGAAGATATACACAACATTATTACCTCCAATTCAAGTCAAGTGCCCTCTTCTTCAAGTGGTATAACTAACTAGTTAGAATTGGCTAAAATAATCCTTGTCATCCAGGTTATATATATATATATATATATATATATATATATATATATATATAAAAAAAATCAGAAGTTGGGTTGGTTTGGGAGTGGGAACACTCCCAGCATGCACTGGACCATATCTGTTTCGACATTATTCACCACAATTGAACATTATCGGGGAACATGATAAGACTAGGAGCAGTGTTGGTAGGTGCCTGGTGGGGTCTCCCAGTGCACATGCAAGTGATAATCAAGTCTTCTATTGAAATAATCCATTACTGCAACCTCATTTTTCAGCAAAATGCAAACAGTAGCTAATATTGTAATACATTTTGGGCTTTTAACAGTGGGAATCTTTCAATTGAGTTTACTTTTTTCTTCTTTTTTTTTTTGTCCATGGTATCTCAAATGTGTCTTGTATATTTTAATCTTGTATATCTGTGTATCTATAACATAGGTAGGTATTATGAAAATTTAGATGTAATTGCACCAACAGATTATAAAAAAATTCTCAATAACTGTTGTGTTCTCTAAAATCACATTTATATCAACACAAAACAGACACATCTGAAAAGGATGTGTCTGGGGGGGTTCACCTGAAAACCTGTTGGCCAGGATCCAGTCCACTGTCAGTTTTGTGGATTTGGATTTGAGGACTTAATTTAAACCAGGTTCATTTCAATCACTATTTTGCTCTGGATAACTCGCTCAGCCATATATGGAGAACAGGGTCATTGATCCACATTAGTGTTTTTATTCAGTGTAGTGCTCGTTTGTCGTGGTAACAACATATAGATAAATGTATAGCAGCACTAAAACATTTTAGCCAAAAAATCGCAAGTATGTTTCATTTGAACAAAATTCTAATGATAATCATATTATTAATACAATTAATAGTGTTTTGAGCTGTTCCATTTACAATCCACTAGATGGCACCACAAATACTTCACAGGAATCATATCAGTAAAGGCACAGAATATTGTAAGAAAACCACACAGGTTTAATAACAACACTGAAACAATAAGGACATTTGGAAAATTATATCGAACACCATACTGAATATTTTTAGCAATGTCATTACAGCACAATATAAAAAAATAGATTCTGAACAATATTTTGTTAAGCATGGGTGGTCCTAAATGTATTTGTTTTTCATTTCTTATGATTATAAATATTACAAAACGGTAGGAAATTCATCTGTTGACAGCAGGCGGTGGCCTAACGCTTTGAAATGCAGCAATGCCTCTATACATCTAATGGCAACATCATCAATCTCTGGATCAAACTTATTTGCAAAGAGGTGCTGCTGTTTCAGGAGCCACTGGATGTCACCAGCTCCATACACACAAACAGCTCGTCTGTAGGTGCCAGTGCATGGATAGTACGGGGCTCCCATTTCCATATCTCCTGCTAAATAGCTCCACTTCACCACACGAGCAAGGGCTTGCATGTCTGACACATCATACTTGTTGTTGGCTGGAACTGATCCGGGAACAGAGGGCATCCTCTGTAGAGTGGCCCACAGGTGCTCGTCAGGACTGTATGTGTCCTTCTCCCACTCCATAAATTGCTGAACCACTCTGTCCTGCATCACATGTTTCACAAAGGCTCTTGTGACGACAAAATAGGCATTGCCTGAGAACATGGGGCTGCTAATGGGTGGAGGGCTTTTCCTCACGTTTGTCCGGATTACAGTGTCAGTGACATTGTGATGATACTGCCAACGACCTTTCTTGTACTCATTGGTGACCTCTGTCTCCAAGCTGTTTCTTCCATTTAGCGCCTTCAGTGCTTTAACCATCTCTCCGTTGGTTTTAATGGGGAAGTCTGTCCCACAGGTGTTGAGCAAGTACTTCCACTGGATGTGTGAGTTCAAAAGGTCTTTCATGCAGTTCAGGTCTGCCTGCACTCGGGACCAAGATGCATATATCACGCTTTCTAATTTACTTGCTACAAACACATTGGGAAAACATGAAACTATTGCCCTCACAGCCTGCCTAAATTCTTTTGAGGATTTTTGGTCCACGTGCACGCAGTAGATGTTCTGGGGAGCGTAAATAGCTCGTAGGAGTCGCTCAAACATCTCAATCTTCTCGTGGATCACAATGGAGTAGGCAATGGGAAAACCATTCTCTTCTTCACTGAGAGGCACTGTAATGAAACTTCTCTTTTTAATATAAGCTGTACAGTCCGTTGTGACATTGAGGTAGAAATCTTCGGATAAATGATCATGCTTGTTCCTAGATGCCAGAAGCACCTCCAATTCACTTTTCTTGTCAGCCATATCTCCAGTGATGATAGCTGAGCAGCCGGGCAGGTCAGTAGAGAACTGCGGCAAATCAGGCACTGGCTGCCTGTTAGATGTAGATTCCCAAAGGACCAAAAAAAGGAGTATACCTATGAGAATGAGACAGAAGACCCTTAACATCTGGCCCCTCAACAACGCTGCCATCGTCACAAGGGTCATGTCCTTGTTAGAGGTGCCTACAGCATAGGTAGTCCAATCTTCAGTGAGGGTTATACGTTGATCAAGTGAGAGGCTGCAGCAGTGCTTCCTTTAATACAGGAATGCAAACTCAAACCCTGAAGTAGGTGTGTCAAACAAAGTTGTGAAAGGGATTTGTTGAGTGTACCTTGCAGCTGCCGCTGAATAGGATCTGATATCTTTTCATGTCCTGCTTGAGATACACATTTTAAGTATGTCTGCTTTGAGTTGTGTCTTGAAACACCATCTTCACATGGCGGCAAATGACTTGTATGTATCAAGTACTGTACATGATATTGGTCAACTTTGAACATATCACTTTATGATACTGTATTGTGAAATTACACCATGAGTTATTCTCAGGATAGCAATTATACAGTAATGTAGCCAGTTTTCAAGGTGTACTGGGGACATTAGGTAGAATTTATTTCATTTATTTTTATATTTACAACAAATCATGCAGATTTCAGTTATTTTACATGATGAGACATGATAATTTCACTGTTCACAAATCTTTCACAATTCTTTAATAACAAGTAAAAAAAGAAAAGGTCATATACATACATATACACAAATATATGTATTTATTTCATTTTTCAGTCACAAATACCTCATCTAAGAATGTGAATTATAAAGATACAGGCACTTTGTAGGATAAAACACACCCAAACTTCAAAAGAAACATACTACTACATTCTCTGCTAAACATTAACTGAACTACCTTGAATTCACCTGTCAGTCTTGATATTGTGAGTATCCACAATACATTCCACAGTTACTGTAAGCTCTGATTTGGATGTATCTAGGATTGGTTGAGACATGTGCTCTCGTCCACATCCTGGTCTGCATCAGTGTCCTGCTCATGGATGAAGCTGTAGCGTCGATAGACTGATCCTCCTCTGCTGGTGTACACCACATCCACCTCATCTCCACTGTCAGGCTCAGGTACACCATGGGGCATGTTGATACTGGCACTGCCGCTCAGTCTTTCATAGCTTTGACTCCAGCAAAGTGTTTTCCTGGTGTGAGCTTTTACCAAGGCGAATACAGCCAGAGCCAACCCCAGTGCTAGCAACAGGGAGATGGGCAAGGCAGCCGAGGTGTGATTCAGAGCTCTGGAGGACATATCCAGGTCTGTTGCCTGGTTGTTCCCTGGCTTGCGTTGGGGGGCCTCCACACACAGAGCTAGAACAAAAAAAAAAAAAAACTTACATGTAGATCGTTCCATCCATAGAATCCAATATTTCTTATGATGTGCAAATCTCTACCTGAGCGGCTATTGCAAATGCAGCAATCGGTGTCATTCCCTCCGGCCTGACAGCAGCGGGCACAGCGGTTCTCCACAGCGTGCAGAGCAGAATCACGGTGACAGGTCAGACACTGGTCAGCTCTGGGGCCCATACAATGCCTACATGAACTGTCACATGGCTCACAGGTTTCCTACAATGGTACAATTTTACAAATTAGTGAACAGCCCAAACAGAAGAAAAACATTTCAGTTGTAGACATTAGGCAAGTCACCAATGAGAACTGTGAACAGAGACAGATGTGCCATTTACTGGCATCTGTTGCTCTCAGTTGCAATAAGTATGAGAACTTTCTGTGGCTTGTTGGGGACAGATGCAACCTTTCATCAAGCATTTAACTCTCATGTTATCCAGATAAAGCAATTTGATCTATTAGAACTGTGTGTTGTGATTTGATTAGATTTGGCTTACAATGGTCTGGCAACACAAGAAACACATCACAACATTCAGAAAATATATACTAAGTTGTGTTACATCCAATTGGGATGTTGCATGTGCATAGACTGTATCACATACATTCTACATCCGGATTGGTGCACAAAGTATGTGATGTCACATTTTCAAGATGAACCAGTATGAAGAGCCCAGAAAAAAACACAAACACAGGTACATCCACACACTAAGAAGCTGGATAATTATTAATTAATTAAACATTTACTTAAATATGACCTTGAAATGAACATCAAGATCTCATTTATAGATATATCAATCACTCTCTGCCCATTTTATGAAGTACAGTAGAAAACAAATTTAAAATAATAATGCAACCACTTTGTACTTGAAGTTAAGAGGGATACACAAATCTTTTAAATGATAAGACTTTCTTTTAAATATAATAATGCCAGTAACAGGATTTATGACTTTAGGTTTTACACTTTATGACTCAAACCAAACCTCCTCTGAAAAGTAATGCCCCTCCTCACAACGTGGATAGCAAACTTTTTCCTTTAGAGTGCTGCCCCAGTCACACGTCAGGCAGCTCTGAGGCGAGGCATCTACAAACACACGTACAGACAAATAATCTGACAACTTGAGAAACAAATGGCAAGTGTTGACACATGATCAAGATATGGATATAAGATACAGTATCTAGAAGTGGAAACAGGTGTTAAGTTAAAAGTATCACTGACATCAGAATCATAGAAAATTACTCAATCAACCATTATAGAGCTGTAGTTGCTTTATGTGTACCTGTGCAGGTCTGACAGCTGGTGTGACACTGTTTGCAAATGTCATTGAGCCAATAAAAGCGGCGTGGGCAACGCTCAACACACAGTTTGGTGCCTTGCAGCTCCAGAAGAGGAGGTGGACAAGCCCTGCAGGACTCAGGCCCTGGTCCCGTACACAGTTCACAGGACTGGTCACATTTCTCACAGCGGGATCCCTCTTGGTAGTACCTGAAGAAATGTGAGAAATCATCAGACATGTACACAAACTTTTGATTCTTGCAAATAATAATTTAAGGTTTAATAATATTTCTACAAAAATTTTCTTGGGAATTAAAAAAAAATGAGCAAAGCCATTCATTTGCAGATAGAAGTGGTCTGTGGTGTTTTGGATCAATGAATGGATGGGAAGTCGTGTTTCTCCACTGCCCATCATGGGATCTCCGATCCCATGATGGATCGTTGAGCTTTGTACCCTGTGGGACAATGGGTGACACAGATTTGAAGGAGGTGCAGGTATCCTGGGGAACAGGTTAGGCAATCTCGGGGGGATGCCCCAGTACAGGTGGAACAGACGTGGTCGCAGGGCAAACAGAATCCCAGCTCCTTTCCATCAGCTTCCTGACTTGTGTCATATGTACCAGCCGGGCACTCGCTCACACATGTGCTGTCTGGAAAACAGACCACAGGCATTAGACCCACTCAGGCAGTCTGGTGTTCCTCTTTTTCTTTCCTGTTCAACACACCTTTTGGCACCTAACTAGTTCCATGTATACTGTATGTATCAAATGCTCTCAGTTTTTCTTTTTACAAAAAAGTACAAAGAGGTAAAGCTTTAGAACCATAAACAGATCAGTCATTCAATAAGCCCTTATAACTAATACACTATAAGTCATCACACAAGTAGTAAATCTTCAACTTCTCCTTTCAGTGCTTACATTTCAATATTCCTAGTTATGTAGGTCCAAAAAATTAAATTTTAAGAGCTACTACAGCCAATGTAGCCACACTATTTATTCTATTCACACTATTACCATCATAGATAGATAGATAGATAGATAGATAGATAGATAGATAGATAGATAGATAGATAGATAGACTGATCACTGTTGATCAGTTACATGCAGCTGTTTAAATGATGGTCTTGCTTTGTTGTTACATGGTTGCATAATCAATGTACTTTTTAAATTATATTTTGAATTCTTGCACCACAGTTTACATCCTGAAGCACATGAGTAGAAAATGCTCACTGTGAAGGTACTTGGGGACAGCACACGTCTGGCATTCATCACTGCCTGGCCCCTTGCAAGAGTAACAGTGCCGGTGGCAACTCATGCAGGTGAACTGGTCTTCATGTAGGTAGGTCCCCAGTGGGCAGTCTGTATCACCTGTCACACCACACAACAATGTGTTTGGATCCAACACGAGTCCCCTCTCGCACTGGATGCACTGGTTTGGGCCTGGGCCGGAACAGCTCATGCAAGTCTGGTGGCACTCTGCAAACAATGAAACATTTGAGGCAGTGTCAATACAAAGTGACTTATATTTACTAAAGAGGGTGTGATCGCCACTCTTATTCTAGAGCTAAATGATTATCATAAAATATATAAACGTTCACTGTGTTATTGTCACTAAGCTGAAATAGCCCCAACAGATAATATATGGTATTGACGGTTGTTGCGGTTAATGTTGTCATTGTTAAAGGTAAATTGAGCTTGTTGACGTATAAATCCAGCTCTTTCATTACTTCTTTAGTTGTACAAGTTCCACAATGGATTGCGTTGATCACTCAGTAATGCAGTATTTACCCAAAGCAAGCCTAAGCACAACATTGGTGATTTTAATCACTTGGGCCTTTATTGTAAAAGGATAAATCACAAAACTGGCTGGAAAATCCTCTTTATCACTTCAGATGTGCATAATTAGTCTTCACTCATGGTTTTTATTCTATTAGTTCATAAGGTTATCGGTCAAGGTTTCAACTGTCTGATTGTGTTGGAGGCTGCACCACCACAAACTAGATCCTCCAAAATGATCATAAAGTTGGATCAATACTTCCTTAAAACAGCTTCAACAAAAACTGTGCAGTGTTTGCTACATTACTTTAGCTGGGTGTGTCTGGTAAGTGAGTGCAGTCCTCTGTCAAACCAAGTCACATGTTTGAATCCAGGGGCTCACCTTGACATTCCATAGCTTCAATTTCATAGTAAGTACCAGCGGCGCAGTCTTTGGAGCATGTACCCTTATAGAGTTTGGGACTAAATGTCGAGCAGGTCTCACAGTCATCTGCCAAAGGCCCTGAACAGCTGGCACATGTGGGGTGGCACTGACCACAGCGGCCCTCCTCCATATCCTCATAATAGCCCATGGGACAACTAGCTTTGCAGGCACCATTCAGCATCAAGTACAGGAAACTGCATTCTGAAATTATATAGAGGACATGTACCAAGATATTTCAGGATGTTGCAATGTTTTACAATTCATTTCAAAATGTCATCAAGTAGGAATATTTTTCCTCTTAAAGATGAGGTGATAACTCACTGAAACAGGTCCTGTCATCTGAGCAAACGTCACAGTGGGGAGGACAGCGTCTGCAGGTACCATCATCTGCAGGATATGTCCGTAGTGAACAGTTCAGTCTGCACATGCCACTCCCTAAGTAGTAGCCATCAGCACAGGACAGACATTGGGAATTAATCCCATCACATGTCAGACAGGAGCTGTCACAGGCTTCACATGAACCCTCTTCTGTCTCAAAGAAACCTCTGAAAGTAAAGTTGGGAAAGTCGATAAGAGGGAAATACAGTAACCCTTAATACATCATCATTACAACACTGCTTAGATCAGCCAGTTTCTTACTCTGGGCAATTCGACCAGCATCTCCCCTGGTGGAGAAAAAGTTTATAGCTGCCTTTGGAACAACTGATGCAGTTATCACTGGCACCCATGCAGGCTTCACAGTTTGGTGAGCATTCTTCACACAGCTGAGTGGCAGAGTTTGCATAGGAACCTGAAGGACATTGCATTACACAAGAACTGTCCTGGTCCAGGAAGTATCCTAAGAAATACAAAGGCACGCACACATTGCACATTACCAACCGTGGAAATGATTATATTTACGTTATGAACCTAGATGGCAAATATTTGTACCTTTGAAACAAGAAGAACAATCCAGTGCTTGAGGGCCAAAGCAGGTCTTACAGGATGCATCACAGGCATGACACTCACTGTATTTCACTGCAATGAAAAGAATTAAGGTAGTTATCCTATCTCATGCAAGATAAAATATCGGAATATATTGGAATATATTGTCTAATGAAATCACATCAAAGTCATATTTGATAGGTATTGGATCCTGATAAAACTGAATGCTGAGAATTTTCTGTTTTATCGATATTCACCACTAGGGGGAAGAATAATAATTGTCAGGCGACTGCTGTCACTGGTTGCTCAGCACAAAGGGAAAACAATACACAGTTACATGTTTTAGTGCCGTTAAACATATTCATACACATACTGTATATACATACAGAGAAACAGATGACCGGGCTCGCTGCTGACTTGAAGTATAGTAGGGTACTGTATTGTACAGTTGTCATCATACTGCTAAAATTACTAGTGGTGTGAAAAGGTTGAAGTTAAAAAAATAGTTGTTTTTACTCACACTTTCCAGCAGTTGGTATCTTAGATATATACTTGGCTAAATGACAAGTGCTCCTTACAATGTAAGACTGACTGATTCACACATGTATGTAATTAATCACATCAGTGAGGCAGATATGTAAATGATTAGCCTCAAAACCCTGTACGGTTGATGACAATGAACTACTGTACTCCAGCACTGTTGACACGGACACCAAAAGTGAAGCAGATAAAGAGCCCTGAGTCAGAGAAGCCTGTCGGAATTGCTGCAGCAAAACAGCTCTCGAATGAAAGGTGATGAAGTAGACCTGGTGGCAAGGTGACACAATGAGTAGATCATCCTTCAACCTAGAGGTGCTTTAGCAGGGTTCAAGCCCCAAGCATCCGCCATGCTAAAATGTCCTTGAGCAAGACATTGAATCCCTCCAAATTCCTGGGACACTGTAGTGACCTCCGCCTTGAGCAAAGCAATTATCAGGGAATTCTATCAGGGAATCAACCAGTCAAGTGTCATCTTACTCAGTATAATTACTAACTCCACTGTCACCACGTTTGTCTTTCTTTACTTACTGCTCACATTTACTGTGAAATAACAGTAAATTATTTCACACGCCTGTAAATTTAACATTGTTTTTTGTTAGATAAATTAATCAGAGCCAAAAAAAAAAAAAAAGGTGGCTCCTCATACCTTCAAAATACTGTCCCAATGGGCAGTTAACCAGAGGACACTGTCCATGTAGAGAGGTGCTCCCACCAAGACAAAGCTCACAATCTGTTGAACGAGGTCCGTGGCACGTCTGGCATGAGCTGTGGCAAGGCTGGCAGCGCCACCCACTGGAGTCACTGAAGGTTTGCTGTGGACACTGTTTAGTACACTCACTTCCTGAAAAGGGAGAGGAGTACACAGAGCAAAGTGACATTATTTTCTGGTAAAACACTTCAGCAGATAGTTTTCTTGGAAAACCAGGTTCATATTAATTTTACTTTACTTTTTTTTTTTTTTTTAACTCTGTCTTTTTAATCTGTGTTTTTAAGTGGCTCTGATGTGGTCTTTATTTATTTGGATGTGTTCGTCTCTTCTGTTGAAATCCTTCCTCTCCGTCTACGCTTCCAGGGTCTCTCCCTCTCCACATTCCTTCCGACCGCTGGGGCAAAAGCAGGTCTTTTGAAACTAGATCTAGTGGGTAGAGATGAACCCTGTCGGACATAATGTATAATCACATGCCAATGAAAGTACCTGAACATGTCAAAGTCATGTTTGACAGTGTGGCAATGTGCTTATACAACCTTTTCTATTTTTAAAATAGCTACAGGGTTTATTTGTAATTTCAGAGCTTTTACTCTGATGCCCATGGAGAACACGACCTAACAACATCATACTAATTCCTTGTTTGCATAAACCACACATTTGCATATCTCATGTTACAAATTTGCTGACACAGACATGATTTGCAATCCAAATGAAGACTCACAGTGCCATCATTTGTCCTTAACAAGAATGATTGATTACTTTCACTCTCACTTGTGATTTAATAGTATTTTAAACACAACCTCTGCCAAAATGGATATTCAAATTCTGCAGTAGATTTGTAGTAAGCAAAATGTATAAAGATAATGTTTGTTGCTGGTACCATTGAGGAAGTAACCTGGCTGGCAGGCGAGGCAGCGTGTGCTACTCCTGCAATCTGTGCATGGTGTTGGGCAGGACAGACACACACCCCTGCCCCAGTCCTCGTAGGTGCTCTGGGGGCAATGTCTACGACATTGCTGTCTGAAACTGCAAAGGAAAAGGTTAATTCAAAACTAAAATCTATTACCATTTAAAGTATTTATTGATAACCAATAACAATTTGCAAACCATTTGTATGGAACTAGGCTTGGTCTATGTATGTGAAATCAGTCAGTAGTGTTGACCTGTGTTGACTTAACCAGGCTATACCAGCTATTAAACACAATGAAACCCCTTTTGTTTTGTAAAGCAAACATGCAGAACAAAACCACTGAAATATCAAAGACCCGATGAAAACGATTGTGATTGAACGGCACTTTTAAAGCTTTACAGTGGAAGAAGGATGATGTTGCTGCAGGCAGTTTAAATGGATGACTCTGAGGCTAGGCACATTGAAACCAAAGGAAAGACAAAACACACCACATGCAAGAGACAATCCCAACATGCACCGTGTCAGTACACAGCACACCTGCAGCTTTATTGTTGACTTCAATGCACCCTTCGGCCAAAAGGTACACTCAATCAAACATCAGTGGGGATGGCAAACGGAGATGAAGAAAATAATGTAGGCTGCTTTCTTTCAAGCTTATCATGGTTCTATTCTCTCCTTAAGGCAGAAAGTTAATTGGTGTTTTATTTGTAGCCTGGAGGCATGGGGAGATTTCTGTCATTAACCTGTCCTATCAGTCCTCCAGGGCTTAACTGAGCTATTAAACATGAGACGGCTGTCCTAAAAAAATAAATAAAAAAATTTCTCTCTCTCTCTCTCTCTATAGAGAGAGAGAGAGAGAAAAGCAGCTGAGATATTGAGTTGCAAAGATGTCGCACACAAACCATTAAGGCAAGAGTGACTCCTACTTTGAACACTTATCACTTGAAATGAAACAGGCTAAAAAGCAATAAACCCCTATCTTATACAGTTCAACATCTTCTGCGGCTTCCTCTGCCATATTTCTACACGAGAGAATCTGACCACCGACAGCCCAAGCTGCACTTCCTACTGCGTTACCGAGGATTTGGTGCTAAGATGCGGTAGTTGTTTGAGGAGGAACAGCTGGAGGCGCCACACTGCATCCATCAACTCACTCACAATAGCAGCTGGCCTGGAAACAGTGCACTACTTGAGAATGTGCGAGATGTTTAAGAATCCCTCTGTGCAAATATTGGACCATCCATTCCAGGAGAGCACATCAGCATTTCCAAGGCAACTTTTGTTTGGGGCATTTACTCCTTGAATTAGTTCAGAAAAGAGGAAAATATGCTGCGGTGTAGTGCCTAACATTAGGAAATATTAAGTGAATGACTGGTATAAACCATATTGAGAATAAATCACAGCATTTTTTTTTTTTTTTGGTTTAGCTGAACTTCACTCCTTGGAGAGGGAGGTAAATGTCAATAAATACCAAGCATCCATCATGCTGGGACTCTTTTCAGTAGGGGATGTTTTATGTGAAAGCAACACTGACCCCACTGATTCACAGTTATGCCAAAGCTGTCTAACTTCAACATTTTTCATTACTACAAGTGAAACCTCAAATAATGGAATTTCTGTAAGTGCTGGAAATCACAGCGAGGCTACTCCTACAGTTCATTATCATCCATGCTCGGATGGATTTCTTTTATTGGTGCTGTCCTCTCACAGTAGACTTAATAAGAACTGCAGCCACAGGTTATTATTGAGATGACCTGTCGCTCTAAATCTCTAAAATCATTGCTATTAAAGTAAAACTTACACAAGTAGATTCTCAGTAGACAGCTGAGTATGTACACTATCTAACAGTAGTAAAAGGAGGTGAGTGCAGTGAAGCGGCAGATTTTCCTTCAACCCTCCTCTGCTGTGATTCATACGAGCAGTCAGAGAAGTCAAGATGGTGCACCCTATATAATCACACCTTCTACTGACTCTGCTTTCCACTTACACTTGCTCTCTGTTTCTCCCTTCTCCTCTCGTCCTCACACATAACATGAAAACACACTTTGTTTAGTATCTCTGTGAGGCAGACCACTGTTCTATGTGCAAACCAAGGCTCAGGTAACAGTATATGACTCAAAATGGAAGGTAACCTGACTCACACAATACCTACACTCAAGGGAGAAGTACACAATTGAAGGTCTGTTCTAGCTCTGTAACCTGTGTTACACGCCGAGTCCAAATGATAAGGTGCTGGTGTAAACAGAAATACAGGTGAAATGTAGACTTTTGGTACATGAGGAATAACTAACCAAATTCTGCTAAACAGTTTATGGAAAGGTAGGATGTATTAAAACATATACTGCATGTTAAATTACCCAACTCTTTATCTAGCAAGACAAAGGCAATGGAAATAAAAACAATAACTAGGTCATTTTGAGGTTAATTATTTCTTGGCAGCACATTTAATGTCCATAATTTAAAACTGCAACAAAACTGTATAAATAAATAATACATACCTAATTTACATCAAAAAGAGAATAAGGCAGAATTTTACTATATTAAATAGAGCTGAAACAGATAGGCAATCAACAAGCAATGAATCTACAACAATTTTGATAAATTTTTAATAAGCAAGAATGCCAAAAATTCTCTGATTCCATGCTCCTGGATATGAGTGTTTGCTTCTATGATTGTAAACCGAATGTCTTTGGCTTTGGGGCATTAGTAGGACAAAAAAAAAAAAAAAAAAAAGCATTTTGTATATGTCAACTTGGTCTCTGGGAAACCACAATGGGCATTTTGGGTAGCATTTTATCAACCAACCAATTTGCCACTTGAGAGAATATAACAGACTAATCAGAATAACTGACACTGCTTGTTGCAGCCTGATCTTAAATGTTGGGTATCTAAAATGAGAATGCATTTCGTAATATACCAGGCATGGGATATGGGAAGATATGGGAAGGCAGAATAATAAAACAAGGAAAAAAAAAAAACTCACAGAAAGTAACCTTCAACACAACTGTTGCAGATCTCAGGGTCGTCTGTGTAGAAAATGAGAAAAGGTGATTAATTAGAATTGATGGCAAAAGCTGCATTGCACACCGTCATCCCCAGGGTTTAAACATATGTTGTTGATGTTAGCCTGATACGGGGAGGATGCACAACTTACCTGTGGAACATGCTTTGCAGCCCATCTCACAGTCAATGCACTCTCCGGTATCAGGGTCCTGCACCTGCCCTGAAACACAGATCACAGACACCAAATCCAGAAAAGTGAACGGCTTTCTATTAAGTTACAGCCTTACACAGAAACTCTGCTTTACATTTACCTATGTTGCAGGATGCCGTTTGGCAGACCCCATTCTGGAGTTTGTAGTGTTCCTGACATTTGGCACATATGTTGCCATCTGTGCAGAGTTCACAATTGGCTATGCAGGGCATGCAGGCATAGTGACCCCTGTCAGGATAGAGTCCCCGGGGGCAGTGTGTCCGACAGCGACCTTGGTGGAGAAAGCGTTCCTGTCCATCTTCATCTAAGGAGAAGGAGGAGGTGGGCACAGAAGACTTGTTAACATACAGCCTACTTTATTTTCCCCTTTGATGAAGATGCCACTATCCATATGGATCTCCTGCCAGGATAGGCCTTTTCCAAAAATCTGGACTCCCCTGGAAGTGAAAATCAATGAGCTTCTCATAATAAATACAGTAGTGGAGCCAAATGGTCCCAGCGATTACATGGGATGAAGAAAAGATGAAAGGACATGCTGCCAACTGTGTGAAAGTTCAGGGCTCACAGCGAATTACTGCACAGACACATATTGCCGAGGTCACATTTGTTTGCTTGAAAAGAGAGAGATGTCCCGGGCTGAACAAGTGCATCAGTGGCAATCATTAAGAAACTGAGGATTCACACAACATTTCGTCTCTCATGCATCCTTGACAAAAAAAAAAAGACAGAAAATGCATGTCAAACTTATGAACGATATCATAAACTGATGGCTGCCGCCCAGCACGTTGGCTGTAGGCTAGCAAATAACAGATCCCCGTGTGAGATCACTGACTGATGATGCTCCAACTATTGTAAGCAAGGGCAATCAGAGTCAGATGAGAGATCAGAGCTGTGGGCAGAGACAGAGTCTTGTGTTGGCCCTAATGATTAATATTCTGCCACCTGCCGCACTAGCCTAGCTGTGGCACCTGAGGCATCTCTGGAAGCAGATGAGTTACAGCATTGTCTCATCTGCTCAGCGCTGCACGGTGCGATGTGTGAGACAGAGAGGAGAGGGGCCACAAGCTGCTGCTGCCTTTCTAAACCTTCCACTTCCCAGAGACATAACCACAGCACACAGAGAGAATTGTGGCTTCTACATGACTGTAAGCTGCAGAGCATCAAGAATGGGGTTGAGATTTTTTGCTCCACAAAGAACATCACATAAATACTAACTCTGGGATCAAATGTGTACTGATGCATGCTGAATTCTACACAACAAAAATACCTACAATGCAATGTGCATTGAGATGCAGTCAGCAGAAGAAGAAATGCACGACTGTGGCAGTGTCAGGATGCATATATCAAAAGAAAGGGATGTAAGTGTGAGGGAGAGAGGGAGAGACTTGCAGGTTTTGCAGGTTAAGCCCAGTGAACTGCAACAGTAATACTTCTAGCCTGGAGGGATATTTTCCCCTTTTCCTCTGATTAACAAAGGCCCCATTCTGACATGATCAGATTACACTGTGAAAACTCCAGAGAAAAACGATCACACCTTCATTTCTTACCCATTTTAAAGGTGCCCCTGTGAAAAAAAAGTTCTACAGCCACTGTCCCGATTGTTTAAGAGTAAATGGTAAACCAGAGGTGAGTGCTCCTCCTCTAGCGCAAAAGCCTTTAAACAACTTTGCTTTCAGCATCCATTAAACAGTGAAAAAAAAAAAAAAAGAACTCCACCTCCCTTTCAACTGGGTTAATGAGTCTGTGACATGGCTTTGTTTTAATCTAGAATCTGTGGGGCCAAAAATGAATAAATAACCAAATGAAATAATTGTTGTATCTGCCAGCTGAAAGCAATTTAACAGGAAGAAATTATGAAATATCAGAGGTGACTTTTTTTTTTTTTTTAAACTTCGATGTAACCTTAGTTTAATCGGTGACCCAGTCATTCCCAGAAACTACCCAAGAACATGACTTTTTAAACCAACTCTTGGGTCCTCATCAGCTGCCTGGTATCACCAGTTTACGGCAGCGTTACATTTAACACACAAGCGTCCTTTTACAGGAGACGCGGCCATTATTTCATGATCCTACTCACCAACTCCACAGGTAGTGCATTCAAACAGCTCGTGCCCGTCGCACTCAGAGCAGGTGGGGTGACAGAGGACACACTGGCTCTTCAGCGCGAACTGTCCGCTCGGGCAGGGCGACGAGGGTTTGCACGCAATAAATCCGAAACGGCAAAGAAAGATCAGAAAGGCGGCGGCGGCGGCGGCGGCGGCGGCGGCGGTCCTCATGGCTGCGCCCGAGGACTTTTCGCTGGAGGAGGCGGCGCAGCAGCGAACAGTCAGGCTCCGGAGACGCAGTGTCCGTGCGGCAGGTACGCTGCCTGATCGATATGGGGCTCCGAGACACCAGCCCACAAATAACTTGCTGGACCAGTTCGTCTAAGTGAAGCACTGGACAATGAGCCTGGACTGCTGTCAGCATAACATGAAAATAAAGAGTCACGATAGATAGATAGATAGATAGATAGATAGATAGATAGATAGATAGATAGATAGATAGATAGACTAACCTTTACACTAACATTTCTCTAAAACATTTTCCAGTGTCTGTTTGCAAATGCCCTCTGATTAAAAATAGGGTGGTTCCCGATCCAGTCAGTCCCTGATAACACCTGACACACACACACACACACACACACAAAATAGTTTACACCAGCCCAAACTAGTAATCATATGCCACCAGTTTCATCAGTCTCAGAGCAGTGAAAGGTGCACGCAAGGAGTAAGACTGGTGTTTTTTAAGGGTATCGCACGCTTATAAGACATCCTATAATATATTAATGAATTATTTATACAGCATCTGGGTGATATAAAATGCTTAACATTTATAACTAAAGCCACGATCTTTTATTGTGGAACACTTGATGGTGATTTATTGACAAAGGTTTTCAATGGCCAACTTTTGCTGAAAAATATTAAAAAGGAGGAATGCAATTATAATGGGCCTATAGGCATAACATGTGCAAAAATAGTGCAAAAACTGACCCAAGGTAAAAGTCTTATGTGTATCTTGGTGTAACGCCATGCAGGCTGATTTGAGGTATCGATCACAGGTAGCTGAGATAGATGAAAACACAATCCACTTCTGGTTTTACCGGCTGCTGTTGAAGAACTATATCTCTCGGAAGAATATTAGGATTTATAATTGCCTCCATGCCGCCTACAACACCCTCGCCGCTCAGTGTTGTTTGAAACCCACTCTGAGGCAGGAACCGAAGTGATCTGAAGTGATTTGTTTCTGTTCAGACACAGCGGCCTCTCGCGGCTCCGGCCCGGACCTGTACCCGAGGGCGCGAGCCGACGCCGCTCACCGGCTGACGTCACGCGGCAGCGGCTGCCGGAGGAGGCGTGGCCTTGTTCTGCTGCAGCGGAGAAATATGACATGGGGATGAGCGAGAGAGGGGGAGAGAGTGAGACAGCCTGGTAGGAATTAACGGATCGTCAGAGGTCTGGACCGAAAACGTTACGATGGGGAGTAATGACTGAAAACACAACGGTAAGGGACAGACCTGCTTTTATCTTTATTGCCCCCTCCACGAGCAGCGCGACAGGCCGATTCATGGCTCATTGATAGTGAACACAATAGGCTGCCACTGCAGACAGGTGCACCTGCCTTTATGCGAGTACGTGCCTCGACGCATTCAACTTCAGGTTCCGTGCGAATACCTTTATTTTTTTAGGTCGAAGGCAAACACATCGAGGCCACACATCCCATCATCGGTTTTTAGGATGAGTCGTTAGCGGGAGTCTCACAGCTAAATGCTGTAAACATGGATGTGGTCTTGAATCTGTATGCTTAGTCACAGACCTTTGTGATGTAGGAACCAAGAGTGGCAATGCAATATACATATGTATCTGAGGCAGATGAGTATATTTTGTGATGGGAGCTCGTCCTAAAACAAACAGCCCATTAGCTTATTGAGGCTACGAAGCCTTTAAGGCTATACTTCCTTCTACAGGCATAGAATATTTATCATTACAGTGTATTTTGGGCCAGATGGCTTTACATGTAGAGGATGAGAAAACAGATATGACAGCTACATGTTTCATATAGTGAAGCCCGTCTGTTCATCTTAAAACACAGGACCCCTGACAATAAATGCAAATAGTGGGTCTGATTCAATTCTGGTGCCCACATACGTTCCTTTTATTGATGGCCTGATTTACAGTCTCTCCCAACTACACCCGTATGAAAAGATGGTGAGGGTACTGATTCATTGCTATGTTATTTCCCCCATTAATATCACCTTATAATGGAGGTTAGAACTCTAGTGGAATAAAGTCAGCCACAGTTTCCATTTGTAAACTGACGATTTACAGCAAATCAGCTTGTTTGCTGTATTACCTTCACAACTTGTTCAGCCACCTATAACCCCCATCTTAATTATTGACCCAGGTGGTTGAGACGGCATCTGACACTAGTCAAATCTGATTTGGAGACAGCTTGAATAAACGGGACAAAACTACAAAGCTGGGCCCGTGGCTGCCCAGCCAAGCCAGGCCAAGCCAGGCCAAGCCAGGCCAAGCCAGGCCATGCCAGGCCATGCCAACTCCATAGAGGGCTTCAGTGCAGCAGGGCACTGGGGAGAGGGCGCTTGGCACCTGATCAGTTACCACAGTGAATTCTGTTCCTGTCACTGGCATTTAGCTACAGAAAAGCAGAGCAGAGATGACGGTTGTTGTTGAACTCAGTTGGGCTTTTATGTCACTGTAGCAGTGCCGCTCTATCAAACTGCTTTTCCACTGATACTTAATGACATTCCTTTGCGAACATCTGTGCAGAATACACACAGCCTACTTCAAAAACCTTAGCAGAGAAATGACCCTTATAAGCTTCTATTGTATAAAACAACAACAACAAAAAAAAAGTAAAACGTTGCTTAATCAAAACATACCTCAGATTATGTTTCCGCACATTTTGCAACAGGGCACTCAGCAGTAATGTTGTGTTTTTCCACCAAGTCGATGCACAGGGATCTAAAAGAACCATCAAAATAAATCATCTGGACCCTGAAAATCACCTGCATACAGTGGCTTCAATGTCCTGTTTCTTTTCAAAAGAATCCCATGTCTCCATGCCTGATTCCCCCAAAGTTTAGTCCTTCAGAGGAGATGAAATGAGTCAAGTGCCCCTGGTAATCACGGCCCAACCACTGCAGGGCTTTGAAGTGGGCCCTGTTCCTCAGACATCTCTACAGGTGGGGAAGCAATGTTAAGTGTTCTGTCTGCAGGCGGAGGGAGGTCAGCTAGAGGCCACGGAGGCAGGCAGAGGGGCTTCTCTCATGCATGCATCAAATTAGGTGAGGGTGGAGGGGCTACTGGTCACCATCGCCAGAGTTGCTGTACTGTGGTCACATGCCAGTCCATACACAGGCCTTGATGTGGGAATTTTGTCTCCCAGTGAGCAAACCTATTCTCAGATTTGTGTGTGAAGGGAAATCTGAACCGTACCTACAAAATCCCAGAAAAATGAAGTAGTAAGCCTTGTGCCACGAAGCTGTAATAAATCCTTACACCAGTATTTTCCTTTCATGCGGTGGTAGAGGCTGCAACCACAGTTACAATACTTTATAGCGAGGTTAGATTTTCCTGTGTTAATCTGTAAGTCTGATTGTAATGTCTAAATTGCTAGAGGGGCACACAAGGGATCCCCCCACAGCTTGAAACCATAGTCTTTAGGGAACCATAAAGAAGGAGATGTTTGGAAGACTGGACATTAGCCAAGTTGTCTTTGGAAGTTACTGGAACTAGAAAATCCTAATTTGAGCCACAGTGACAAAACAAACTCCTCCTTGACAAGGCTGAGGTGGGATGAAGAGGTGGTGACCACTGTGGCTGACTGTGACCAGCTGTCACTGAAGCAAACATCCACAACAAGCATGGTCCTCTTTCTAATAAATGTTGTTTTTAAGTCACCAAACTCACATAAAAAGAAGCACGCTTATTAATTTAGGTACAATCCTCTTTTGACAGTTTTTCTTTAAGATGCCTTTTAACAGTTATTAGATCTGTAAGGTTTCAGCATTCAGTCACATGGCTGCTGTCTGATTTCTAAAACTAGGAATGAACCTTCAGAGTCAGGTCTGGTCTTTTTTTAAATGACACTTAAAGACCAGGTTGTTGAATCCTGAAACCAAAACCTACTAACAACGATGTTACATGTAATCAGACATTATCACCCTATTAACAAGATACTGCTTTTCCACACTTCGTGTGCACGAACTTCAAATAAGCAGATTTATACTTTTTTTTTTTTTTTTTTTAACTACAATTATAATTTCCAGGTTTTGAGGTTGAATGTGTTCAGAAAGAATTAATATTATAAAATGTATATGGAAGTATTCCCCTGGGAGACATTGGCCCTGAAGTTTTACATTGTAATACCACAGAGCGCATGTGAAGGTGGTTATTTTAGTATAACAATGTCAGTTGAATTTACAGTAACCCTTATGTTTGGCAATGTAAAATGTTTCTGTGGAGCAGGTTATGATAACCAAAGCTGGGTATTTTGAGTTGGTGCTTACTGGATTTAAACATGATATGTCGGCTAAACTACATTTGCCCAGTATTTTAGTTTTTTTTACTTATACTACTAGCATCAAGCCTGAGTGCGTGACACCCTCAGAAATAAAGAGACCACAGGTTATGTGTTTTGTGTTTGTCTGTGTGGGACTGGCAAAGATTTTTCTCAGCCTTTATCCAAATGTGACACAAGAAACAACAGGAGTCGGATGTTGTGTTTTGCCAAGACGATATCCTCTGTGACGGCCATACCCTGTCTGTGTGTGTGTGTGTGTGTGTGTGTGTGTGTGTGTGTGTGTGTGTGTGTGTGTGTGTGTGTGTGTGTGTGTACTCGTATGTGTGTGTACTCGTATGTGTGTGTACTCGTGTGTGTGTACTCGTGTGTGTACTCGTGTGTGTGTGTGTGTGTGTGTACTCGTGTGTCTGCCTCCTCCACCTAATTGCATTTGTGTTGCTTCGCTTGTCTGGTGCTCAGTCTGGGAGCAGGCTGCTAGAGACATCAGCCATTGTAACATTTTCCCCACTAGGCCCGATGGGCACAGCCATCCCCTGTCCTGCCTGGAATCAGCAAGGGAGCAGTTTCTAAATCAAACTGAACACTGTTGCACAGGATACCCTTGGTGACTCAATTTAGATTCATGCAGGCCCACAGTGTAGGTCATTTTCATTCATTCAGAAAAAGAGGTCAAGCCTCTTTTTCTCAGCAAAACACAGCTGCATCTGTTGGAAACACAGTGTATGTCCATCTATTGTCGTTGAAGAAGGCATTTAAAAGGAAATGCAGGTTAGACACTAACCGTAGAGAAGAAGAGCAGTAGCGCTCTTCACCTTGCTTTCTACGTCATTCATTTTCTTAAGTAGAGAAAACAAATGATCTGTTGTCTGTCACTGTCACTGCCCTTTCTTTTATCTTTTTTTTCCATAAGATGCAGCATATTCTCATAAAATGTCCACAGAAATGCATTAATGGAACATCGGGGAGTAAATTAGCCCTTTTTTCAGATACAGTTATATATCCCCCATTTGCATTGTTTTCTTTCTGGTGAAATGAACACAGGCTCTTTGATGACTCAAGAGAGCCATGAGCTTTATTATCTATAATAACGTAGAGATGTTTGGCAGGGAAACTCTTCTGACGTCACCCTATTACACATACATGAAGAGTTGTGTTAGTTTCTCAAGAATATGTGGTGAATGTCTGCTGATTATTCACCCAGCTGCTACTTTCCTCCCACTACTTTTAAAAATCCTCTCCCACACCCTGTTGTTGTCTTATCTGCCACCCACCCCCATACTTACTTACTTGCTATAGTGTCTGTACCCTATGTGTGGTCACTTGATACATAGATGGGGTCGTTCTAGAATATTTTAAATAAATAATACATTTTGAAAGAAATTGTTTTTTCATATTCACAAAAACATTTCTTCATTCTCTTTATATCAGATCGCACAAGTATGTCATGCTCACCTGTATTTATTTATATTTTAGCACCTTATGGTTTCCTTCTTGGTTGACGATGACGTTGTGATGCTAGTTGTCATGGCAAGTGCAGTTTAGGACTACGTATCCCAAAATTCTATGGACAACGAAACACTGTTTGTAGTAGCTACCGCAATGCTGGATTACACACTAACAATAAACAGCATTAAATTGAGATTTTATTACAGAAGCTGCATTGAAAAGCTAGACCAGAAATAGTGTAAATAGAGGTTAACAAGCCCTACACAGTTAAAAGAAATGGATTTGAATCTACGCTATCAGCAGCTGATTCAAACAGAAAAATCAACGACGAACCGTTACTCTAAACTTATGCTTTGCAAATCCACAAAGAGGTGGGGGCCATTTCAATAAAAACCATGGAATGAGAAACTTTTATCATGTAATTAATTGGTCTAAACTGGCCAATTAAAAGGGTATATAATGAATAATGAAATCCCTGTTTGAAATTAATTTTAAAGACCAGATCAGTGAAACACTTTAACCAAGCATCTCTGTTGGTGCAGAAACACTTTTTTCTTAAGTCCTTTGAACCATAAAGGGGAAACATTTTTGCATGCATCATCAGCCACAACAACATAATTAATTAAATGTCAGTTACTGATACTGGTCTGAGTATGACACATCTTTCCTCCACAATGCACCCCCGCCCGCTGAATGCCCTCTCTGTGGGTGCACTTTATAACTTACTTACTATTACTTACTTTATTTTTTTCATCCAAGATAGGCTGGCCCTGTGATAGGCTGGCAACCTGTCCAGGGTGTACTGTGCCCTCGGGTGGCATGGTGGTGCAGTTACCACTGTCAAGAAGAAGGTTCTGGGTTTGATTTTTTTTTTTTTTTTTTTTTTTTTTTTTTCTCCGCCGTGGGGCCTTTCTGTGTGGAGTTTGCATGTTCTCCCTGTGTCTGCGTGGGTTCTCTCTGGGTACTCCGGCTTTGCCCGTGGCCATGAGTGCAAGCGTGAGTGGTTGTTGGTCTCTGTATGTCTCTATATGTTGGTGGTGATAGACCAGCGACCTGCCCAGGGTGTACCCCGCCCTTGCCCAATGTGAGCTGGGATTGGCTCAAGCCCTCCCGCAGCCCTGGTGGATAGCGATATAGATAATGGATGAATTAGAATATGTAGCCTCTTCCATCCATGTTTGAAGCATTTGTCTACTGTCAAGGATACAACTTGTGATTTCTCAGAATCAGCTGTTTTGGTCAAGCATGACTGTCATGATATTTTTTGTTTCTCTCACTTAACTAATTCTCTCAAAATTGCAGTACTATGTGATGCACTAATGCAGTGTGCAGCTGTAGACTTAATACATCTGATTAAATTCCTTTAAAGTCATCATTACATATACAATACGAACCTGGAGAAACAGGGATTTAAACTGCAACTTGACTGATCATCAGAGGATTACGATCACAAGGCGATTATTCTAGTTATTTAATGGCTAGTGTTTCTTTACTGTTATTAGCATCTGGAGAACCTACAGACATTTACCCTTTAACTGAGAAGAAGACATTGGCAATGGTTACGTTAAAATAATAGGTGCAAGGTCAGATTCTCTTTCTTGGGTTTCTATTTGAACTATTTTGCCATCAGAGAGAGACGAGGTAATTTTAAATTCAAACATTAAATGTTGCAACTCAAGCTTATTTCACACATAGTTGGTAGCAAAGGTGAATCTCTCTCTGTTTAAATGCACAAATGTGTAGCTGTGCATGTCAAATAAACTTTGTGGCAGTGTCATTAGCCCAATGGTCTGCTTGAACTAATTCAATGATTTTTTGAAATTGTTTCCTTGGGCGTTCCTTTTGAGAGAAAATGCAAATGGATTTTCACTTTAGCCAGGAAACATGTCAACATTCATATCTACATCAGTAATACCCGTATAGGAACTTTGGGTAGGGTGTAGCTGTAACCTCTTAATATTTGATGTGGCCTAATTGATTGAACTAATACAAAGTGGTGAAAAATTACCACTGCTGTTTGTGGTATAGCCAGAGAGCTAGTTAAAACCCATAAACCCACAGCTTTAAAGGTTTTAACGTGTTTTTCTTCAGATACTAAATTAAGAATAAGGTTATGTGATATTGCCCTTTCCACCTACTTGAATGTACATGCACAACCATGCAAGCACCCACGCACAGAATAAATCCAATAGCGGTGCCACACTGTACAATACAGGTATTGTGAGATATAGAGACTTTAACATGTGTCAAAACAATCTGTTCTAGTATTTGCTTTGTGTAGAGTTTCTGTTCATATTTTCAGGGGTAATTGCAGGATGCTGTGGCTGCTCTGTGATTGAAGCAGAGTTGCTAAATACAATTATTTCCGTTATATATCTGTACATTTCAAATGCTTGTTTAAAGGTCCAGTGGTCTAGCCAACAATGTATGGTGCTTTGGAGTAAATTTTATTCTTTGTTGGAAACAAATACTCATTAATATACCTGAAACAGACACTTGTGTATGTATTTATATCAGCTGCATATTGCTGATGCCTTCTCCCTTTTTCTGGCATCTTCTTCAAATCAACAGTCAGGAACCCTCTGCTTTGCTAAGGCCTGGGTCTGTAGTCACAGCTGTCTGCTTGTGGCATCTTTCGAAAAGGGCCCAGTCGAGGAAAGAGGTATTGGCCGCTGTGGTAGGGGGCTGAAGGGACTGACATTTTAAGGGGTTATGATCTTGTTCAGTGCCCCTCAGCAACCAGTTCTTTGTTTGGGTGCACACACAGCTGAGCTGTGACTGCAGTGCTGTTTGAACTAGAGGTCCAATTCAACTGTAAGGTCAGACAGGAGAATCATCAGTTGCTTTATTATGTGGATTTATTGCTTGTAGCGTAAATACTGAACTAATTTGTTTTGGGGAATATATGATGTGCAGCCTGTCGTATTTGTGTCTGTAAATAACTGGAAGCAATTTTTTATGGCCATAAAGTCGTGAAGCTAAATTCAGGATCAGATTCACAAAAATCTAAGGTTTTCAGGAAGCATTAGTGTCCCTTAGGTATATGTACAGTATAGTGCTGATGTTGTCCAATGCAGCATTAATTGAAATTTACCTCAAATATTAATGTGGTGATGCATTTAGTGTAAATTATCAGCCCTCCAGTCCATGCATATGCTGTGCTGGCAGTGTGCAGCACAGCAATGAGATGTAAAGTGACATTATTGCTTCAGGCAGCATCTTTCTCACAGCATGTGAAAGGCTGCTGCATAGAAGCTTGGCTGTTTTTAAAGTTTTTAGAAGGATTAAGAGCATGAAAGAGAAAATGTTTGTGTATGGTTTAATTACAGACTTTGTCTCGAGGTCAAGACTTCAGAGCATTACACTTGTTTTCTGCTGTGCATTAAACAGCAGTTAGTGTTTGACTGACATGCAGCAGAATCAGTCTTTCCACCTTCTTGGCTTTTTCTCCCATCTTCTTGTTTCTGGAAGTGGGGCTCAGCGTTGATTTCTCAGGGTGTGAGGGTGCTGTGAGGTCACAGCAAAACAATGCCTTTCTGTGGGTCCTGAAGGCAGGGAAAATCCCACTAGTGAATAGAGCATAATGAGGAAGGACTCGGCACACTCCTAGGTGGATAGGGAGGGAGGGAGGGAGGGAGAGAGAGGGAGAGGGAGAGGGAGGGAGAGAGAGAGGGAGGAAAAGAGACAGAGAGAGAGAGCTCTCAAAAATCAAAATGGATAAACTTAATGAGTCTGAAGAGCCCTTGCTTGAACATATCGTCCAAGGCCCGGACTGAAACACGTCATACGTTGTACAGGCTGCCAATGATATTGTCTAGCGCATGGCCACGTTTGCTGCCCCTATATACTTCCTATTGGTGATGCACTTATGCAATCACCACAAATGCAAGCTTGCCATTGTGGCTGCAGGATGAGAAGAAGGGATTCAGGCTGACTGACTGATATGAAGGCTGAATAGCAAGTGGTGCTTCTACTCTCCATTGAAATTCACTGATTGAATCTCGTGCTCTCAAGCGAGGGCCTTTGAAGTTTGTAGTTTGGTAAGACATTATAATATCCCATTACATGCATTTCCTGTGCCTTAAGTGTGCTGTGTTATGAAGCACGCTAATGGATTGTGTTGATTATTCACTACTGATGCAAGGTGGAAATGATCTGTTTGACTGGAATTGTGCTCATTTGTTTTTCCAACGCCCAATTACCCCAAGTCTAACATAACAGTAATTTCCATTGCTGTATCTTTCCTGTTTCTGTTTTTATTCTCTGAATCACACCAATAATAGCTGTTTTGAAACAGTTTCCATCTTGTTGTGTTTTAAAATAGCAAAGCTGTATCCATTGTTGAAGCAAAAACAGTCATTTTTTTTCCACTGACCATAACTGAGAGGGTGGCTTGACATTTTGCTGTGCACAGGCATGTGAAAGAGAACTGGGTAAGAATGAATGCCATCTTTTATTAGCTGTCTTCTGTGTTTTGGCAGACCTTCGTGGGAGCACTTCTCTGTTAGCTTTGAGATGGGTAAACATGCAGAGGGCACACTAGGTAGCGGTTATTGGTTAGTGTTTTTGAGTACACACACACACACACACACATACACATACACATACACACACACATACACATACACATGCATGTTTGTGTTCTCATGGACCACAAGGCCAGGGATCGTAGGACGTTTAGCACAGCAGGTTCTGCCTGTTGGTGCTTGGCCCAGCTAACTGCTGCTCAGCTCACCCATCGTTGGTGAAGCCACATTTGGCCCAGCAGAGCTGCTTGTCCAGGCCAGAGTGTAGGATTTTATTATCTGCCTGGTTTGAAGAATTCAAAATATTCAGTCAAGTAGAGGAGAAATCGGATTCTTAAAAGTTTCAGTAACTTCATTTGTGTTTGACCAACTAAACCCACATCCTCCCTTGCACAACAGGTCTTTTGCCTCTATTTTGTTAACCAGGCTCAAGCTTCGGGTTTCAGTAATCCTGTTGACACCTTAGACCCAAGCCGCCTACTATACTGGCTAGCTGTGAAGTGAGCAAGTTCTTTTAAAAGCAGCATGCATTGAATCAGATGCTGAAATTAACTGTCTCATTCTTAAATTTTGTTTAATATTGTCTTTAGTTGCTTTTTATTTACAACAATAAGCTGACAAACCCTAACCCACACATGAGCGGGAACCGTGGGCTATTTCTTTCAGGTGATGTATCATAAAAACAGAAATCAGTAGAAAAATTATAACATATGACAATGAAAAGATGGATGTATTCAAGAACAACAAATGGCCTAAATCAGATCATACAGAACAATCAAACCAAGATGATTATTTTCAATATTGACTAATGTAGGAATTGGTTATTGATTATTCTTTTAGACTTTAAATGTCAAGACATATTGAAAGACAAATGCTATTACAAGCTCCAGGTGATAGTATGGAAAATTTCTAAAAATGTATTTTGGCAGCCATATATAGATAGATACACACACACACACACACACACACACACACACACACACACACACACACACATATATATATATATTAGACACACACATATACTATACTATATTAAGTAAGAAACACTACTCAGCTGCTAGACCTCCTCTGTGGGTTGGAGGCTGACACCAGATGTTCTGCCACTGGCAGGTTTAGCAGCAGCTTGTCACAGTGTGACATCTGGTCTTTATAAAAAGGTACAATTCATCCACCACCATCAGACTAATCAATTTTTCACTTTGTCAAGTCAAGATGGTTGTGCATCAGGAGGAAGGCGTGATGAGACACAACACTTCCTCATGACAGGATTTTACTTTGTGTCCAGCTTGAGATTGTTTCTAGATAATATGACCTTATTCACTGTTACAATTTTGATGAGGACTTTATTCTAAATTTACTAAAAGCATCACTGGTTTGCTTCTCATCACTGGCTATAGAAAAAAGAGAGATAGCACTTTCTCCCATGACAGAAGGAATAGTGTATTAAATTGCATAACATTGATCTGTGTTTGTGTTATTTTGTGCCTCCCTGTTGCAGTGTACTGTGTGCTCTCCTTCTGAGGCAAGGATCTTTCAGGTTGTTAAAAGGCTTCTGTGAAATGGAGGAAGTGAGAAGTAGATGCAGACAACACAGCTTTAAGGCAAATAGGGACAAAATTATGAATTAAAAAGACCATAGGAATGTTATATATATAAAGGTACCTAAACAGTGTAAAGGACTTTTGAACAGCATCAGTATTGTATGCTGTAGCACACAGGCCACTCTGCGCTCAAGAGTGCTCTGACATCTATATAACCTCACATTTGCAAAATATTAAAATATAATGAGAAGCAGGCTTTTAAAAGCTTATTCAAGAACATAACTGCAAATGTATACACTATTGTTAACCTTGGTGTATAGGATTTGCTGCCTGGCCATTTTTTAGTTCTCGAGGAGATGCAGTGCAAAGAGTAGTGTGTAAGTGTTTGTACAGAATGTTCACCTCCCACCTGCTGTGTATCTGCCTTGCATGTGGGCGATCACCACTCACTATGGATTTAATTATCTCAGCTATAATTCATCCTATTGTCACATATGTATATGTACATCATGGAAAAATATCCTGTAGCACATTTGCTTGTTGGGGTGGAAAAGAGAATCTGTATTAAATGACAAGTAAAGCCTCTGTGTGTGGTGGACTAGTTGGGCATTGCTTTTCTTGCGACTGGCTGTATTACACTGGGAAGTATTCACAAAACTACATCCTGCAACTCTTCATTGTTGAGTGTTGTAGAACAACTCGCAGTAAGTCATTTTACACTTTCTAATCAGCCAGCTGGTTTCCTGGGACTTTAAAGAAATGAAGCTTCAAGTAGTGTTGAACAATAAAAAAAGGATGAAGTGGGTGGAAAGCTGCAGTACAGTATTAGCATGTGAAGTTTAGGGTGAATTTGCATTTAATTCTATTCGAGGTTGAGTTAAATGTGTTTGTGTGTGTTCATTAGAACATCTGTAAAGCTCCTCATCTCTATCTCCTCATCATCAACCAGCAGCAGACATCAGCACTGTGGCTCTCAGAGCTGCTGATCCAAGCTCCCTGAGTGTCTTGTGTTATAATGTATATTCTGTTTTCCACAATTCTTCTGCTCGTGTCCTAATATTGACTGTGCATATCTATGACATAATATGTTTGAGCTGACATATATTTAGTAGGTCACATTTGTATCAAATCAGATACTAAAGGCCACATCTGTCAGAAACGGGGATTTGTTTTGGGATTTCATACTGTATTGCTGCAGTGTCTGTGAAGAATAATTAAGAAGACGACTGTCCAGTGCTTTGTGCAGGATGTTGACAAGTCATACGTCTCTTGTTTTTCACTGTCAACAAATGGGTCCTTGTAAATATGGTGGGAATGGGGGTTGAATGCGCATGTGTCCATGGACAATGCAAATATATAAACAATTCACTTTGTGTTTACCTATAAGGGGAATACAACTTGGCTACATTCTGTTACTAATATACTTGCTTCTCATAAGTGTCATAGCACAATGGTAAGAGAGAAGAGTGCGACAACATTTCCCTCAGTGGCCTCAGATGTATGTATGCATTGAAACCACAAGATCAAAAACACAAACTGTACTGAACATTGCCTGACCCAAATATAAAGTGCAGGGACCCACACACACTCATTTCTAAATGTAAAAGTGTAAAAGCAGTTTGCATGTTTTTGTATCTAAAAAGATAAATCCAGCCATGAGCACAATGCACTGTAGTAAAGGGTACAGCACAGTAAGTATAGTTGTTATATATATAATGATGTATATTATATTATAATGTTTATTTTAATATTATTATAATTATATTATAATTATAACATTATATTATAATGTTATAGTATAACATATAAAGAAAATTCTTCTTTAATAAATGTACTTAGTTGCATTTCACACCAATGAAAGAATTGGAGCTATGTCTATGAAATAATAAGGGGACTTTGAGTTCATACATGGGGTGACTGTATCTGAGGTGGCAGAACAATTGGACATAATTTGTATGTATCAAATTGTCTTTGAGCAATAATATGAGGCATTTCTCAAATGTAATGTCATTTTTAACTTTAACAACTTTAATCAGTAAAATATTTCAATTTTCAATCAATTTCCTTGTGGTCACCACTTGGAGATGACTAAACTGGAGGAGTCAATCGGTTGATCGGGAGTACTCATTGAAATTTTAATCAGGAGCCTGCCAGTGCCTTTTGTAATCAGCGTTACCGTAGCATATCTATTTAAGAACTTCTGCTTTATTTATTTGTAACACATGCAAACTCATTTTTACTTGAGGACAACCTCTGCCTCTGGAGTTGAAAATCCTTGTGCTATATCCAGACCTGCTAATTATTGCTGTTGATCTAGAAGCAGTGGTTGGTAGTTATTCCACAGTTGTTTGTCATTGTTCAATACATAATGGATGGGAAAGGCTACTTACACTTATATTTCTTTTACTTTTACTAGACAACTTAAATGATTTTAAAGGCCCAAGTTGCTGTAAGAGATTGCATAAATAAACAGAGGACACATACAGTACATGAACCTTTTTACTGTTCATGTGAATTATGCATGACACCAAAGGATATTTCAGTCCCACTTAAGAGGGCTTTGACACTAACTCCTCAGCACTTGCCAGTATTCTGCTGAAAGGGTGGTGTGATCTACTGGGGAAGATGGAAGAATATCCACTGAGTTTCCACTGTGGCTGCTCTCACACTCTTCTCTCACTGTCTCCATGTGTGTTTGTCTCTCACACACACAAACACACACACACACACACACACACACACACTACATAATCCCATCCCTGCCCGCTGTGTCATGCAAGATCATCCTGGAAAAACAGCATCCCACCAGTGACCTTCTCTGCCTTTACCGGCATCAGCGAGTTAGCATTTCATTACGTAAAAGCGGCAATCGTGAAGCTGGCACTGCACTTTCTTTACCACGTTGGCGGTGGTGTCACATAAACACCTGCATCTTAGTGTGAGAACCTGAAAAATGTGATTACGCCAATGTAAATAACTTTATAAGGTGGAGGCTTGGGGGGGAAAAGGTGCTGCTGCTAGCTAAACGTCTGTTGGTTTTTTTGGTTTTGGAAAGATTGTTTATGAGTATCTAAGAAGAAATTACGCTGCTTCACTGTGACTTCACAACAGCTGACAGGTGTTGTTACAAACACCACAAGGCCAAGTAACACCCTGCCCGCCCCCACCCCCTGGGCTTCTACAAATAAACCAAGTGATGCAATTTCATAAAACGCATTTTATTTAAAAAAAAAAAAAAAAAGATTTTTGAGTCAATAGTCTAATAATGATGAAATAATAACTATTCAATAGTAATACTCAGTTAGTCAGTCAATTGCATGAGCAGTCAGTAGGCAAGGGAGTTTTCGAAATGACATGATCAAAGCAAGGGCTTGAGGGGTAATTGTGGATTAGTGTATCAACACTGATGCAGTCATACATGTGTGTCGGTTGGGTGTGTTTCAGCAGCTTCAAACAGAAACCTGCCAATCTGAACTTTCTGTTTCATGATGATAATTTTAAATATCTCCGTGTTTGTCAGGGCTCCCAACATCCCCGGTGTCTTCCTCTGCACTGCTGCCTCTGAAGCCATGGACTAGAGCTGCGTCTGGTCCTGACAGTCCTGTGGTCATCAGATGGCTTCTCAACAACCCTCAGCGAAAATACAGAAAGTAGGTTTGATTTACTGTAAGTCATGTATGCAAATGAGTTTAGAAATACACATAAAACGCAATTATAAAACTCATGAATCAGCAATACCGCTGCACCATGAATTGCTTTCTTCATTATGGTGTACATGGATGCTGTAGTTCAATCCTCTTCTCACCCAATTGGTCAGTATTCAGATATTTTACATGTAGCAATGCAACAGTACAAAATGACATTCGGAATCTTAGTGAAGTAGAAGAAAAGAAGCAGCATTATCAGCAAAATGTACTCAAATGTATCAAAGATAAAGGTATTTGTTGTGCTGACAATGTCTATAGTGTTATATGATTTTGTTATTGATACAGATGCTGTTTGCTATGGTAATAAATGGACTGACTCATTGTTATTTCTTTTCTTTCCATGGAAATAACCTTAAAATAAGAAACAAATGTCAGCCTCGTCCTTATAAGTAGATCTTTTTCTAGTTGGCTGCAGTGTGTGTCACTGTGTGTCATAATGCCTTCATAATGCGTAATACGTTCTGTAAAAGTGACAAATATGCTAATTGTGATTGTGCATAACAAGAATCTGGACAGTCCCAGTTCTATGTGGTTTTATGTCAGATAGAAAAAACATGAATTAGGGTTTGTTTTTTTTTTTTTTTTTTTTTTTTTTTTGAGTAATAATTACCTCCCACAGGGACAGTGATCTGAACAAGGCTGTTCAGAGAGGAAATGATTAGGTCATAACTTTATATATATATTCAGCATATTCATTTCTGTGACTTCCTCCACACCACTAGACTCAAGGCTTTTTGCCCCACAAAGCAATATTGGGATTTTCACTTGTAGCCCATTATTCTGTATTAGGGATGGAGTTAAGTGTCCATCCCTAGAGAGTATAATTATGCACATATGTTGTCTCTCTGGTCCCCAAAGGATAGGATAATACCTCACAGTCTTTCAGGCCTTTTGAATTTCCTGTAAGCAGTGTCCAACAATTGAAACAGGTACATTTGTCTTTACATATTATAAATAAACATGTAGCAATCTAAATAAAGAGAAACTGATCCTCTCTAGACATACATTTGTAGCACCTTTCAATATGACCTTCATATATAATAAATTAACTGTAATCTTGTGATCTCTGACAAACTTTGCTCACCACTGTGTTTCCTGTAGTTCACATGTACTTAGATTTTGTCAGTACAATATGCAACATGCAACACAGTACAAATGGCTGACAGTAAGTAGGTCAGCTAAACTACATCTTAAGTGCAGCTTTGACTCATTAATAATGCATATGATAAAGACCAAAAGTTGCTGCGTCTTGAACAAAGATACTTTTCTCTCTCCACTGTCTTTTTTTTTTTTACTTGTGTAGCCTTTAATTTTCATAATTTTAAAATTTCAAAACTGAGATTGTTCTGTCACGGTCAGTAAAAAATATGCCATGATGTCCTGTTCATCCTCCTGTCAGAGTAATCCACTGATATTCCTTGGCCTCAGCAGCAGGAAACAGCAGCATTTTGCTTTGCGTCAGTGACAGTCGGTTCATAACACTGAGCCATAACCTAATGGACAGTCGTGTTATGTGGCACACACGCTGAGGGGTAGAGCCTCTCTGCCGCTTGCTGCTCAGGGACGTGGGCAGAGTATCGCAATGTCTCCAGCATGCTCTCACTCCTCTGTAGGTCACAGCCACAAGCTTGAGCCTCCGGTCTGCACACAGAGGCCTGGTGTCAGGGCTGCAATGCTGGGGGAGGTTGTTTCTGAAAACGAAAGCTATGCATGAACTCATTCATTCCATCAGCCGGGGGAGTGAAAGCGTGTGCATCTCACAAGTGATGCTTTTGACATAAAGTGACACTTGATTAATTAGGGCCCTAGTGTTATATAGACGCGATGTAAGGGGCTCTCCAGCTAGCATCATACAAAATACCATCACGCTGAATCCTCCGCCTCTAGAAGCAGTCAACAGCAACCTTTCCTTTCTGCCCAATGCAGATTACTGATGTGGTTTAAGACTGGATCATACCCAGAAACCCCCGTTTGACACTCAGTGGCAGGAAGAGGGTTAGCGTTGTTATGATCATGGGCGATGGGCCAGAGGCTTTGGAGATAGGCAGGTGTGTCCTGGATACGACCTCTGGCTGTGTTGTTGATATTACATCTGTGCTGCTGGATGTTATGTTATGACTGTGAGCAAGAGCTGGGAGGAGCACTGGGAGTGGAGTGCTATTCACAGTGCGATGAAGTATCAGCTCTATGAAGCATTACACATCAGTACAAGCAGGCTGGGGATAGTGGCTGGGATTATAATAAGAGTGAGGAGCAGGCTAGGTTTCTCAAACAGGGGTTAGTGAGTGATTTTGTGTTTGTTTTTTTTTGTTTTTTTCAAAGCTGTGGATTGAAAGTGTGTGTAAGGCCTTTTGTGTTTCTCGTTGCTGCTTTTTCCCAGATGAGAACGTGAAGGCTGGCGTCCACCAAGGCCACCGCTGCACCTTGGGCAGCGCACACACATGATCACATGACTCTGGACATGGACGCGGTCCTGTCAGACTTTGTTCGGTCCACGGGGGCAGAACCGGGTCTGGCAAGAGACCTGCTGGAAGGTAAGGGATCACTGTACACCGAGAGACACTGTCCTGAATCTTTGGTCGTCTGCCCCCCCCCCCCCGTTGTGCTGTGTTTGCACCCGAGTGAGTGCAGGAGAGAAAAGAACAGAAGAGGAGAGGAAATGAGAAGAAAGCGAAGCGAAGGAAACAAAGGAGGGGAGGAGATGAGTGGGGCCTGCGACAGTGAGCCAGCTTGCTGATTTAGAGGCCAGTGTGACGGTTTTACGAGTGCACTCCCCAGGGGGAGCTTTGTGCCCATTCATTGGAACTCATTGAGGAGCAAAGTGCTACTGGCTCTTGTATAGCTTACATACAGGGCCACTTGGAAAAAACACACAGGGGAGCAAAAGTGCACACAACAACAGAAAGCTGATCTGTTGTATTGGCTTCGGTATCTAGAGACTGTAAAAGTGATGTTTTTTTTTTTTTTGTTTTTTTTTTGACCAGAAACATGTGCATCCCAGCATCTGTTCAAACTGCAGTGAAGACATGTGGAGCTCAAACGTGGATGCAGTGTTTTCTGTTTTATGGGAATAAAAGCACGAACCACACTAATCACACTTTCATTTCGGGGATGAAATCCTCATAGAGTGTTTTCAGTACCTTCGTGTCCTGGAAATATTTTTTGTCTGTGTGTACATAATGCAGTCGGTGTCTAGTCTGATAAAAGGATTAAAGTGTTGGTTGTCTCTCTCTCTCTGTCTGTCTCCCTCTCCCTCCCACTCATTTTTTTTTTGTTTGGTTTTTTTTTTCTGATTCTGCTTTGGCACTAAGCCACAGGAGAATATGTGTGACACTGACAGACACCAAACAAGACACTGCACTCAGACAAGACAGACGTGAGCCTGGATGCCCTATTTCAGTGTTATGCCTGCTGCTTTGTTCTGATGTCAGCTTAGCTATCCAGACCTGCGTCAATCAGCTGCTCTGTTAACCTCTGGTCTGAGTCAGGCTGGTGTGAGGGGACTCACAAGGGGCGTGACAGAGAAATATGACAGCACCAAATCTGGTGCTTCCCTCTAGAGGCTGGTTTATGTACTGAATCTACACCACTACATGTGCTTTGAGAGCAAGAGGAGAATATGCTAAATGTTCAAGTTTATTGAGAACTATATTTTCAGAGAAAAAAGGTGAGGGGTTTTTAATTTTCACAGCAATGAAAAAAAGTTTAAGAATCTAATTTTGGTAAATTTTCTTTAATTAAAGACAGTAGATTTTAGAGTAAAGCTTGCTCAGAAAGATGTGCTTGTGTGCTCATGAAGCTACTCCTCCTACATGGAGGATGGTTTAATTCTAAATCTTGTAATGAGAAAACAGAAGTCCAGTGAAGCTACAGTGTTTGTAATGGACAGGGATAATGTATGTTCATACTGCAGAGGAATTTATCAGTGCTCCTTTTGCTGACAACAGCCATTAAAAAACAAAGGAGCAGAGACAATGCTTTCTGTACCACACTAATAGTGGGCTAATGTATGTATGTAATGAGGCATTTAAAGACCATGCATTAGGTGCTGAATAGAGTTTTGCTATGTAGCCTGACCCTGTTGTTCCAGGATCCATACGGTGGAATCAGTTTTGTATTGATTGACATGAGAGACAGTGATTAGTGGTGCCACGCTTCATGTTTAGACTGCCGAGAATCATCATGTCTGGAGGTCACGGGGAGAGAGGATAACTTTCTCCGGGTCTCTTACACCAGGAGTCCATTAATGGACCCCGTCTCACACACACACGCTCAAGTTACATATAGACAGACACCCGGCCCGCCGAATGTTCGCCGTCAAAGCCGGTTATTTGAGTTTTATAAAGACTGTTTTGCAGATAACTCCTGTGGCATCGTGAGAAGACACGCTGAGATATAATAAGGCTGAGGCGTGACTTGTGTCTCTTCAACCTGGAAGGGATTTCTGGTAGAAAGACAGCACCCAGAGGAGACAACTGTGTCTCTCTGTGGGTGTGTTCATGATGTGCAAGTGCTACCACTGTGTGTGTGTGTGTGTGTGTGTGTGTGTGTGTGTGTGTGTGTGTGTGTGTGTGTGTGTGTGTGTGTGTGTGTGTCTGTGTATGTGTCTGTGTCTGTGTGTCTGTGTGTCTGTGTGTCTGTGTCTGTGTGTCTGTGTGTGTAGGTCCCTCCTGCCCATCAGGATATTGCTGTCACTCTAGTACAGGATCTGTCTCCCCTCACAATCTTCATTTTTTGTGGCACCACCCAATCTCAACCTCTAGTTATTCAGCTTATGATGCAGCATGTTTTTCTCTCACAAAAGCACCGTATCGCACTGTTCCATAGGAACTGTATATGGCATTGTAGTAGAGCTTAGTGTTAATACCTTTTTGATATTGTAGATTTCAGCAGTATTTAATCAAAACAGTAATCCTAAAAATCTTGTTGAAAATGAGATTATCAAAATACCCAGCGCATTGATTGTTTTTATCAGTGACTTGGATGGGAATCTGTCTTATCTGCAGGATTTTACCTTACTATTCCTCTACACTTTCTGCTTCTCATTTGCATTTTCTCACTTTTTTCTGCACAAGATAATCCTGTTTACTGTAAACTGCTGTGAACAGTGTCCTGTTGCACCAGGAACTTTTTGCGTGGGAACATAACACTGGGTGAAAAATTAATATAAACCACCAGGTCAAAAATAAACTTCCGAAACCTGCAACATTTATCCTGGATAAATAGTATATTGTCATTATTGTAATAATTTCTTTTTTTTTTAATTATTATTTTTTGGCCATTTTACAACTTTATAAGATAGGCCAGTGTAGTTGGAGACAGGGGGAAGTAGGAGAGTATCGAACCAGGGACTCACCTGCTCTGAGCCTATGTGGCTATGCGGTATGTGCTCTAACCACTTGGCCAGGTCACCCTTAATGTTATCATTTCTTGACTATATCCTTTTTTTCTCTCCTGCAGGTAAAAACTGGGACCTCAGTGCTGCTCTAAATGATTACGAGGAGCTCAGGCAGGTCCACACTGCCAACCTGCCGCAGGTCTTCAATGAGGGCCGCTACTACAAGCAGCCAGAGGCACGTGACACACCCACCCATGTCAGCAAGATCGACAGGCCGTGTGCACAGAAGCAGGAGGACAATGCACAAGGTAGCAGGGCCACCTCAACCCAGTATTACCACAACCAGTGACCTCAGCGGTTTCCCGCGTCTTCACCTGCTTCCCACTCATCCATTCAATTCTTCCTTCTTCCACCTTTTAGAGAAGCGTCTGTCCCGCGGCATCTCCCACGCCAGCTCTGCTATCGTCTCCCTGGCGCGGCTGCAGGTGGCCAACGAGTGCACTAGCGAGCAGTTCCCTCTTGAGATGCCCATCTACACATTCCAGCTACCAGACCTCAGTGTGTACAGCGAGGACTTCAGGAGTTTCATAGAGAGAGACCTGATAGAGCAGTCCACCATGATGGCTCTGGAGCAGGCTGGTGAGTAATGCAGGATATAATATAATGTAATATATTCACTTACAGTACCCACCAGCAAGTAATACAAGACATGTTACAGAGTCTTATAAGCTTCACTATATGCTTTATTTAGATTACACTGACATGCAGAAGTCCAACAAAGCAGAAGCAGCAATGAGAAATGCTAGAGGGTGAGACTGAGAGTGAGACCGAGCAGATTATACTAGCGAGACGACTAATTCAAAAAAAATCCTGAATCTCAAAATGGTCCATCTCCCAGCTGTAGCTTTGAAATAATGAACAGAAAGTAGTTAGTGAAGTTTCAAATCTTCCAGCAGACTTTCCCACACAGAGTGCAGAGATCGTAAAGCCTTCGTAAAGAGGAATATTGGATCAATTAACCATTATCACATAAATAAGAGAGAGGCTTTTTTTAATTGTCTTGACTCAGCCCAGTGACTCCCACCCTGGCATACATGTGCAAACAGAATAAAAAAAATAATGAGCTGAAAGTTATGGCTAAAATGTTAGTTATCTAGAAGTAATAGATAAATGGTCACAACAGAATACATATAAAATCATTTCAAATGAAAATATTTATGATTGGTGGTGTCAGTGGAAATTAAATTGTCGGTGGTTTGTGGGTGACAGCTTAAGCAGATATAGATGGTTAGGAGCCAATCAGAAGATTTCTGATCTTTAGTGATAAGTGAAGAGCTTACAATTGCACTGTCATAAATTTAATCAAAATGATATGCATCACCAACTGTGGGTAAGACCAACGCTGAGACACTCCTATAAAATATGGTTCTCTGCAAATAAGAAACAGTAAATTCAGGCACAACAGCCTCACTTCATGGGTGGTTGAATCTTTGGCATGGTCGTCCATGCGCTCTGAGCATGGACCTTTCTGGGATGTAGCATCATTAAACACACCGGGATGTAATGGCGGTCCATCCTTCCAGAAAATTAATCTAAATATGTAAGTTAAAAAAAAAATTTTTTAAAAATCAAGAACTGCAATCTGATGGGGAAATTCGAAACACATCAGCATTTTGAGCCCATCTACACTGTGGGGTAAATCATTCAGAGCCTCTTCTGTGTTTACTGTTGTTGAATAAATGATGCGGTCAGATCAGCCCAGGCTCAGAGCAGTGAGGCTGCCTGCAGTAAAGCAGTGTGCAGCGCCCTGGGCTGTGAAGCTGTCGTTTTCTCCCTCAGGGACACAGGCAGGGTGGTGATGGAGCAGAAACTGGAGATACTGTAAAAGTCAGGCTGAGGAAGAAGATATTAAGATTTTTTTTTTTTTTTTTTTTTTTTTTTTTTTTTTTTAGGCGTCTGTTTATTTAAAGGTGCAAGCATATGGCCTGTGCTAATCATTGCCTTCAAAGTTCAGCTATCGAGGCTAATCATTCTTGTTGGCTAATTGCACTCAATGGGCCGTTACTGGTACCAGCTCCAGTACTTGACAGAGAGACATTAAGTTACATTTGAATATGAAGGTTCACATGAACAAGTGAAGGCTTTTTTTTCAATTGAAGCTGATAGAGGAAGTCACAATTCTATCACTTAACAGACAGCAATGTCAAGTCAATTTATTTTTATATTGTGGCACTTTACAACAGAAGTTATCTCAAGGCACTTTCCAAATAGATTATTTACAATTAAATTATTTACAGAGACCTAACAATTCCCATCAGGAGCAAGCACTTGGCAATAGTGGCAGAAGAGGCAGAAACCTTGAGCAGAAGAAAGCACCATTTATCTACTCTACTCTTTCTACATAATTTAACTCTATTGGTCTACTCTTGGACTCTACATTTCTGTTAACACAGTTTTCTCTTCATTTATTTGTATTGCCTCTTTCCCAACCTATAGCCCCTGTTAGATTTTTGAGGCTGGGCTTGTGGAAAAAATGAACTTTCTCTGCTCAAAAATGTTTTTAAAGTATTTTTCAAAGTTTACTCTGAGGCTGGCTCAGCTGGGACAGGTTTGAATCCAATCCTGTGGTCCCTTTGCTGTATGCCACCCACCCTGATTCTCCTGTCTCGCTCACTGCTATACAAATAAGTTTCCCCATTTTGTACAGAATTTATACACTTTTTAGATGCTTTATATATATTTTTTGTAAATCTGTATCTTTTATTATGGTTTCTAATTTATGCCCTCTTAAGCACTTTGAATTGCCCTAGTGTATGAAATCTGCCATACAAATAAAGCTGCCTATTGCATTGCACCTGTGTGCAGGTCGTTTGAACTGGTGGTCCACCATGTGCACCAGCTGTAAGAAGCTACTTCCTCTGGCCACCACAGGGGATGGGAACTGCCTACTGCATGCTGCCTCTTTAGGTGAGCTACTCATGTACACTTCAGTATATTCAATACACGCGATAACCATAATGTCTGTCATCATTTCTCGAAAACAGCATAAAAACATTACGCTTGGTTTGGAACAACTGTGCAATGCAGCATCGCAGCTGCTGAATCCAGGGAGAGGAGTGAGCAAGGAGGAGTTAGAGAGATGAAGGAAGCAGGGAAAAGAGGCGAGAGGAGAGATAACTGACCTATGCATTGCGGGAAGCTTTAAGCTGCAGAGTTCGCGGGGTTCAGGTCTGTGCTGAAGGAGACGGTTGACTCCCCAGTGTGAGGGCTGATGGAGCAGCAGAGGGTTAGAGGCACTGGAGCTAATGTAATCTGCACTGACAGTCAGATAAGTAAGGCCCTTTGATGAGTGATGAAAGACATTTTTAGTTAAAAAAACTGAGGTCACCCCCAATGATTTATCAACATAATTGCATGATTTGATGCAGTTAAGAATTCTGTAAAGAAATCTGTGGTGTTTTAATAAGAATCATGTCCTCGTATTTTAGTCATGCATGTGAGGAGGCAATGTTGTTTTACCTCCTCTGTCTTAACCTGCGTTGTTTATCTGTGGTGATCAGGGATGTGGGGCTTCCATGACCGAGACCTGATGCTGAGGAAATCCCTGTACACCATGATGAAGAGCGGAGCGGAGAGAGATGCTCTGAAGAGGAGGTGGAGGTGGCAGCAAACCCAACAGAACAAGGAGGTTGGGATAGTGTCCATCATTGCACACTGCACCTCCTAAACGCATCACATCCTCTTTCACTAATGACACATTAAAATATCCGGGGATGAGCCTCTGTTAATAAGCGCTGATTTTAGCTTTCTTGCTGGGCTGCACATTTGGATTTTTGCTGCAAGGAAATTAGTCTTTCTATGATACCAAGTGTGCATTAGTAGCAGTGCTGCTAATACTGTCAAATCCTCTGCACTTCCTCTCCCTTCTGTTGATGTTCATGGATTAAAGTATTTGCCAATCTATTAGAAAAATTGTGTCACCAAAGATAGCTCAGGCAAAGAAGTAGTACAGATGCTCATGTTTTAAAAAATGCCCATGGCGTCTTGGTGGCCCAGTGATCTAAGACGCAATCCATGTAAACGCATTGTCCTAGTTTGAGTCTGGTCAGGGACCTTTGTTGCATATTCTCCACCTTTCTCTGATTACCCACATTTCCTCTCAGCCTCCTCTGTCAAACCATCTGTTAACAGCGGAAATGTTCACATATGCACATGTGCAGATGCATTAAGCTTCAGGAGATAACCTTGCAGATGCAGAGGAAAATAGTAATGAATTGCAATCAGGATTGTGTGGGTGAGCACCACCAGTGTTTTTATCTGAGTTTCCCTTTCTGTTTGTGTGTTTTTGCAGTCAGGGCTGGTGTACACTGAGGAGGAGTGGGAGAGAGAGTGGAACGAGCTGCTGAAGTTGGCCTCCAGTGAGCCTCGCACTCACCTCAGCAAAAACGGCAACACCAGTGGAGGGTAAGCATTTGGACTCTCATACTATACACATTTAACACCCCCTTCCCTCGGCCAAAAAGAAAAAGCTTACGAGCATACACAATCTGGATTCCCAAGACACAACGCATATCACATTCCTTTAACCAGGATCCCGCAGTGTTTGCATTGTAATCATCATGTAAGATGGAGAACAGAATGAAACACAGCAGCACTTTCATCCTACATCACACGTTGTGACTCTCCTGCTGTGTTTTAATGCCTCGTGCGTTGAAACACTGCAGGATGCCCACAGTGAAAACAAAAGTGACCTTCTCGCCAAGATGGATTTGGGGAAACTGCTCCCACTCGGACTGTTGCTCTTTCAAATTGCTTCTTTGATTTAATGGCATTGTTGAAGCTCATGTGTGAGACTGCACCATCTACTGGCTGCCTTCGGTATTCAGCATTTCTTCCATAACAGCCTCCCCTGAGCTCTGGGTTATTTTAGCTGCTGCAGGTGATGTGATTCAAGTCCCCCCTACCCCCCACCCCCTCACTCCCTCCCTCCCAGTTTATAAACAAGTGTAAGAGTGGGTTTATCTCAGGCTACAGAGGCAGATTGGAAACTAACTCTGGTTTCCTCCTCCTACGCACAGAAACCTTGTGGTTTTCTGGTTCCATTTTCACTGTAATAAGTATATGAACTCTCTCATGTACTCAGTAGATATAGAAGCTGATCCAGCAGAGCTGAAAGACACAGCCATGATGAACAAAAGAACTCAATGCTCCTGCTTTAGATTTAAATGTCTTTTAACTACATCTAACGTAACACGTCCAAAGCACTTAAGAAACAAATACTGCTTCATTATCACAGTAGAATCTGAAAGAAACAGTGTCTATACATGCTCTTTTTACATTAACTTGCTTGTTTTTCTCAGTGTCCTGTACAAAACCCCCTGTCTCTGAAAATATCATTTTAAAGAGCATAATTTACTCATTCAGTCTGGTGGCTGTAACCTCTCATTGACTTTGACTGTAATACAGTAATCAGGTTAGGGATGTTTGATAGTCCTAGTGTGAGATGAGCCCCTAAATGGGATGAGTGGGACTCACATATTAAGAGGCTCTTTATTAGAGTAAATGTGGCAGTGTGGCTGTTTGTGTGGCTGACAACTTAATTGTTGCACATCCTCTGGTTCCCTAGTGGTTGCATGCCTGAGAGCTCAGCCTCTGCTTTTTCTCTCCATCTCCCCCTCCCTCCGTTGTTCTCTCTCCCGCTCTCTCATCCAAACACATGTATGAACAGATAGGTCTTTGTACATTGCTGTCCTGTCTGTTAAAGGTAGCCAGAAGGCGCAATGGATCCAAGTTGATCTGATTATATTACGCAGGCACGTAAATAACACATACATGTAGTATTTCAACTGCAGATGTTTTCAGTCAGTGCCAATTCAGGAAATTGCCAGGAATAGTATCCCATGATCCCACAGTGTTATTTTTTTCTTCAGTGTGGATAACTCTGAGGATCCGGTCTATGAGAGTCTAGAGGAATTCCATGTGTTTGTGCTGGCCCATGTGTTACGCAGGCCAATCGTAGTGGTGGCTGACACGATGCTCAGAGACTCGGGAGGAGAAGGTAGACTGACAGCATCTTGTGAAAACCCTCTACAATACAGTACAGCAAGCAATGGACTGGTACTTAATATAGTGCTCTGACTGAATTCCAGCGTTTGCTCCCATCCCATTTGGAGGACTCTATCTGCCCCTGGAGGTGCCTCCAAGCCGCTGCCACTGCTCGCCTCTGGTCCTGGCCTATGATCAGGCTCACTTTTCCGCACTGGTGTCAATGGAGCAGAGAGACCAGCAGCGAGAGCAAGGTAAGCAACCAAACATCATCTCTAACCCAATTACATACTAGCAATATCCACAGCAGGTCGAAATCTAGGGTGTAAACCTTTGCTTGACCTCCTGCTTTTGAAAAGTCCAAGGTTTCACCTTTCAGTCTACAATAGTTAGGCTGCCTTTGCTTTTACCGTAGTGCGTAGACTGTGAGAGTGAGGGCGAGTGGTCCTGCTAGAGGTGAATAATGTATGAGACAGCAGTCTAATTACCTGTGATCCATTATTAAAACCAGCCAGTTGGAAGCAGGGGCCAGGGAGTGGCCAACATGGAGGGAAAGTGGACAGCAGCCACCTTCCTCTGACTTACTGAGCAGCGACCAAATAATTCAAGCCTGTGTGTTATTCTGATGTCTACATATCTTTCTCTGAGGTCACTGTTAGTTGGATTTAGTTTGTCAAAGTAGGCGTGTCTCTTTATGCATTTGCCTTTTTCACATGAATCTGTGATATGGTGCTGAGCACAGCATACTGACTGTGTTAAGTTGTGGCGAAAGAGTGTTGATTTTCCGTTGTTTTTGAGTGACTCGTGTTTTGGTCTTTCAGATTCCAGTGTTCCCAACTCCGGATGCACTGCTTATTTTTGAGGTCAGAGTAATCCTCACAGAGGTTCTTTAATTGACAAATAGAGAGGATCTCCTTGACAACCAGTCTTAGTAGTCACGGCACTCTTCTCTATCTGACTCAGTGGGTGGAACTTGCTTGTCATTTGCGTGGGCAGCCAGCCAACTCTCTCTGTCTCTTTTTCTCACCCTAAAATACAGATGCACAAATACAGATGCACTTACGCACACAGTTTCTTTCTTCCTCTCTCTGTCTTCCTGTCTGCCCCCCCTCTCTCCTTGTGCTTTTCATGGTACTTAAGGTCCTACTCTCAGCCTATAAACACCAAACTAGTTATTAAGTCAGGGTATGACCACTGCAGACTAGCAGACAGACGTGATTACTAACCTGCCATTCCTTCCCTGCAGTCATTCTTTTCAGTACCAATAGCACATCAAAACCAGCCTGCTCCACAGCACATAACTATTCAGCACTCCTGCTTCTGTTTGGGTGTTTTAGTTGTGGCAGAGGGGGTTTTCTTTTTGTCCACCAGATGGTGCCTATGTCCAAAGAACCTGCTGAACCTCCATCATAACACTGCTGCATGACTGTACTTTTCTGGTACACTGTGTCCTGAGATAGGGTCAGAGGGTGTTTTGTCTGCAGTCTGTCACCAGGTTGTTAAGAAAACATTTGTAGGTTTAGCTTGGTGCATTTGCATGTCATGTGATGATATATGACAATGATACAAGTCTGTACTGCTCATGTTTTTGTGTATTTTCTGAGATACCGTTTTATGTTATTGTATGATATTAGTAGAACTTGAAACTATTAAAACTTTCAAGTTCAAAAGGTACTATGTTGCCTTGCTGGTTGATTTTTCTGAACAGATGACAGGAAGACAAAAAGAAGGTCAGACGAGGCAGGCAGACAGACATACAGACCTAATCTTCTATTGCCAATTAGGGCAGAGTAGCTCTAGCCAGCCCCTAAACCCTCACCACAACACCACAAATGGGCAGGGTCCCGGACTACTGGGGCCCCAACAAACCAACCCTCTCTCCTGACAGTCAGGCCACTGTGTGGATGTCTCAGGTGGAGGGCTGCTCTCAGTTTTCCCCAGCACAGCGAAGAGCATCCAAGGGGGCTTTGGCCCTATGTGTGTTCAGGTGCCAGAGGCTGGGCTAGAATACAGGCTCTTTCTTCAGCCTTCTGTATGGAAGATTATTATGGCAGAGTCCCTCCCAGTAACCTGATTCTAAATCACACTGACACATCACGCTACTGCCCCTTTTATGGCCTGCTTGCAGGGCTGCTGGGGCTGTATTGATGGTGAATGGTGAAAAAAAAACAAGGGAGGGGTGTCTGAAGTCAGAGGTTATTGCTAATGATCAAAACTTTCTTTTATTTGTGTTTTTGGAGTAGTCAAGTGGTTTTCCTGGGCAAGGCAGTCAGGGGAAGCCAGAGTCTTGTGCACATGGGTATGTTTTCTATCAGCCCACTTATTATTCACCTGCTGTGTGATAATTACTAGTTGCTCAGTAGATGCCGCTGACCATGACTTTTATCAGCTTGTTTGTGCTCCTGTGGTCCAACAACGTATGAGTGGAACTGGCCCTTTGGAAAACTCTGGAGCTATTTCAAGCTCTGGTCCCAAGACCAAAACACTTCCAGGTTTTCATTGGCATCCCATCATCAACCCACTGACACCCATGTGAATGAAGTAAATGGACGTCTTTTACACAAAGACCACCTACATATCAGTGCAGTGTAACCACCCAGCTCTTTCAAGGTTTCACTTCTCTATCTATGGACACCCAGTGCATTACTCACCATGCAGTCTGCATAATTAAAACAAAATAGCATTTAGAATCCAAAATTTATTTGTTGTGGTTTTATGTTATTTCGAATGTGATGCTGTTGTAGTTACCACCATGGTTCCACTGTTAAAATCAGTGGCAAAAAGGCCCAGGCTTGTTTATATGCATGGACTGCTCTTTACTCTGGTGAATTGGGCCCTTTAAATCTGCAGCTGTGCAGAGTGACCAAAGTCAGGAATTTAAATTTGTGCATTTTCCAGACAGAACAAATTGTTCTTGAATCGCAAAACAGAGGAAACATTGGCTCAGTGTTCCTGCTGTGAATTAAAGCTTGTAATGGGTGACTTTGTTCTCAGAAGGGAGTAAAAGAGGAGAGAGATTTCACTCTCATTCTGTTCTGATGGCACATGGCATCGCACACTTGAGGTCCTTGAAGATGTTTGCCCTCATCAAAAGAGTCAGAAGAGGTGAAACAACTTCAAGAATTCTGAATCCATTCATTTTGACCAAACAAAATAAAAAAGGCAAATGTCCAGTCAAATCATGTGATCATGCTTAGAAAGGTTATGTAGCTCAACAGCTGTTTCCTCAAAGGTTACACCCAAGTTTCCCCTCTTCTCTCTGACCCCTGAATCAAAGATGCAAACAGAGCAAGGTGAGGCTGGTTATGTTGCTGAGTACACAGCTCGCATACCACAGTGGGGCTATGATGTCATCCATGCATAAGCTATGGGAATCGGTCATTCAAGGACAACAAAACAAGGCTGCCAACAGGGATAGTAAATACATTACAGCACTCTTTAGTCCCCCAGAGCTCAATTGGCAGTGTTGAATCTCTGAATCTGGACCGTGCCCAAGTGGGAACAACAGCACACGCAGCACTTTGGAATGGGGAGAAAGGAGGACAGCTGCATCGTGGGAGCCGGGACACCACCTCACAGACCTCCGCTGCCTGCTGCATGACCTGAGTGGGAACTGAGTGGGAGCTGGTTCACTGTCTTCTTTCTGTCTGTATGTGTATTTCAGATTATGACTGAATTTTTCTGGGCTGGAGTGTCCTACGAAAGACCCTTCTTTAAGAAAAACACTTTTTTTCCCCCCTCCCAGTTTTCAGTGCTTCCATGCCAATGCTCTTATTACTGTTTGACTCAGTGACTGCAGGTATTAGTCATTCCTTTTTTTAGGTGGAGGGTGCAAAATGCATTGCAATGTGCTGGTATGACGCAAAGGCAAGCTTGACATTTTAGAGCACATTTCTGGACAAGCCTAGTTTGTCAGTGCTGCTGTGAGTGATGCAGTATGTTTGCTCTGCGGATGGAATCTGTTTGCTTTGCAGCTAGTGTCAGATACAAATAAGTAATCATGTTAACAGTGTTTGCGTGGGTGTGACTGTACTAAATCTATTTGAAGGAACTAAAAGCATAATCGCAATGCATGTAGCACCAGTGTTTGGACACCTGGCATGCTTCATCATTTACTTTTGCACATATGCAGTGGCAATCAGAAAGAGACACAGGAGGGGCAGAGTCAGGGTTCAACCTGCAGTTTCATCAGGGACACATGCAGTTGCTGCTGGTGTCACTGTCTCAGTGAAGCCTGCAGAGCAGAGCAGCCGATTGGTAGTAGAAGAATTGATGAGGTAGGGAGGAGACTGTATCCTCCATCTGGGGCTGACGGTGAAGGCTGGAATGTCCTCGGCCTGAACAGCCTGTCCCTCTCTGCTGTCATGTGGACAACAGCCCCCACTCTAAGTAGCCTGAGGAGAGCTGTCATGTGGGCCACTGGGGTCTAGCTAGTCCTTCTCACACTCCTGTTTTAAAAAGCGGCACGCCTCCCACGAGAGGAAGCCTGGGTGGGTGTCTGTTTTATGTTCAATGTCCAGTGATTAGTGTTGAAAATCTCTTCCTGTCTTATAAGTAGCTGATCATATCAGGGGAGGATGAATGAAATTATTTCAGCAGTCTTGCTCTTATCCTGTATTGCTGTGTCTAATTCTAAGCAGCGCCATCATCATGCCAAGTCGAGACGAACATTTCTCCATTGTTAGCTACAACCTGGGTCTGGGAACCCAGCAACGTTGCGTTCGTTACCCCCAAGATAGTCCAACTTGTTTGGAAGAGAAAACAAACGAAATGACCCAGGCAGATGTAAAACCTTCATCAATAGAAAGACCAATTTGGTAGTTTAACTTTGACACGACATTTCTTGTGTATCAAAGGATAATTACAGACATTTTAAGTGCGCTCACTTGAGATTTACCTCCAAACAAAGTGGTTCAGATCATCGATATGTATGTGAAGCTTGGTCATCCAGGTCATGTTAGTTCTTAGTGCTGTATGAAGCCATTTGGACCTGCTTGTGGTTCTTAAAGAAGTTTGCCCTCATCAAAAGAGTCAGGAGCAGTGAAACAACTTTAAGAATCCCAAACAAGTCCAGTTCAATTAACAATTCATGTTGCTCTTATATTAAGTTTGTTAACAACTGTTATGTCATCTAAATACTTGTGTTTGTTGTACCAATGTTGCTGTGTTCTAGGTCTTGTAATTACTCTGAGAAACGCAGTGTTATTGCTGTTGGTAGAAAAGATGGCCAGAGCATTCATTCTTGACCTTGGTAATAGCACTGTGCTGTATCATATAATACAGTCGAAAGTTTCAGAACAGCTCACACGTTGTAGAATGGCCAGAACAGTAGTTTGGAGAATCAGGGACCAGTCTGTGTTATAAAAGAAGCAACCACTGAACCTTGTCTGTCTGAATGAGTCAGTATGGGTGACACTCACTGGTCATGGTCACTTCTCCGCCTAAAAAATGGATGGCAGATAGAATCCACCACTAGTATACTTTACCCCGCGCTGACAGGCATCAGGGATAATTAACGTTGCATTATCCCAGTGTGCCATTATGGTGTCGCTTTAGCTCTGACACCATGACCATCTTGAGGGTGAATGGGTGGCGTGCAGTGTAGTCTCCCGTGGTAAAGCCAGACCAAACTAACCTTTTGATAATCTCATCTCTTCCAGCTGTTATCCCTCTGACTGACTCGGAGCACAAGCTGCTGGCACTCCATTTTGCTGTGGACCCTGGCAGGGACTGGGAGTGGGGGAGGGATGACAATGATAATACCAAGCTTGCCAAGTAAGTCCTGTATAGTATATCATAGGGTGTTGATCCTTATCAACAAAGCAGACAGAGGTACTGACTATGAAAACATCCTAGAGAAAGGGTGAGAGAGTGAAAACTGCAATCCAAGGCACTACTGTTATTCTACACACAAGGCTGGATGTGGGGGATTTAACTTTGATTATGGGTTGCAGGTTCAGGTTACTTCAAAGAGTGAGCAGAGAGAGAACAAATTGTGAGTCATGTCAGTCATCCATACGGTTTCCCAGGAATGGCCTCACTAAAGCAGCAACACCCTCTCTGAGTTTAGCAAAGAGTTTATGTAAGGGTTTCTGTTTCACATTCCTGCCAGTCAGGGGGTTAGTTTATCGTCCAACCAACTGCAGAGTGAACAATGCAGATATACAGAAAAAGATGCTCAAGCCTCTTCGTAACACCACCTCGTTTTATTACCCTTACTGCATTGCAAATGATGAATAATGCAAGGTTTCATGTCTTTAATCTTCCCAAAGTTTTTAAATTTCGAAAAACCTTTCGAAAAAAAAAAAAACAGATTACACTAAATCCATAATCTCACTGTATATTCCATAAAATTATGGTAAAATCATTTGTCAAAGGTCAGCTGTGATATACCACTGGTTGTTTTTAATCATGCCTGCTCTCCCGCAGTCTCATCTTGTCTCTGGAGGCCAAACTCAACCTGCTGCACAACTACATGAATGTAACATGGATCCGAATTCCATCTGAAACAAGGGTAACTTTTTCTTGCATGTGTGTCATGTTCGTCATGGTTAATACACCTCTGGAGAGACTCCCACATTCCAGATGTTCTTGAAACCACAGAGTCCAATCAATCAGTTTTATTTGCTGTCAGAATGCAAATCTTCGACTCTTCAAAATACATAAAAACAAGTTCTTATTTGTCTGAATTTGTCTGGGATACACTTGGAATTTTTTTAAAGCTCTCTAAAGCTACTTATAAGTTAGAAATTTATTTTGGACAAACTCTTAAATCTAAATGTCATGAAATTCTCCCCTGAGACATTATTGCTTCCGCTATAGTCTGTTTTCTTCATTGCTGTGTGTGTGTGTGTGTGTGTGTGTGTGTGTGTGTGTGTGTGTGTGTGCAGGCTCCCCTGGCTCAGCCAGAGTCTCCCACAGCCTCTGCAGGTGAGGACGTCCAGTCTCTAGCTGAGTCCATGGATTCTGACCGTGAGTCTGTTGGCAGCAACTCTAATGTCAACACGGGCAAGCCCAGCAAGGAGAAGGACAAAGACAAGCAGCGCAAGGACAAAGACAAGAGCCGGGCTGATTCTGTAGCCAACAAACTGGGTAGCTTCAGCAAAACCTTGGGAATCAAGCTGAAGAAGAACATGGGAGGTCTGGGTGGCCTAGTACATGGCAAAATGAACAAATCTAACTCTGGCTCAGGGCGAAATGGGGAGAATGGAGGGGAAAAGGCAAAGAAGAAGGAGTCTAAGACAAGCAAGGGAAGCAAGGAGGAGTCGGGTCAGTCAGCCAGCTCCACCTCTTCTGAAAAGGCCACTAGTCCTTCTCCTACAGACAGAGACAGACCCTCTAGCTCCTCCCCAACTGAGAGACAGGACAGTGCAGGGAGGATCACAGGGGACAAGACCATGGAAAACTGGAAATACAGCACCGATGTCAAGCTCAGCCTCAACATCCTGCGGGCTGCCATGCAGGGGGAGCGTAAGTTCATTTTTGCAGGCCTCTTGCTCACTAGCCATCGACACCAGTTCCACGAGGAGATGATCAGCTACTATCTGACCAATGCCCAGGAGCGATTCAGCCAGGAGCAGGAGCAGAAGAGGAAGGAGGCCGAGAAGAAGCCCCCTGCCACTAATGAGGTGGCTGTGAAGAAGCCTGAGCATGAGAGTGTCTTCCAGAGGGAGAGATCGGACAGCTCGCCTCCAGAGAGCTGCTCTCCCGTCCTACCCCACCACACCCACACCCACAACCACACCTACAACCACAACTCACAGCCCCCACTAGGTCTTAAGATGCAAGGCAGGAACAGTCCCACACCTGCAGCCCCCCTTGTCTGTGTCCCTGTGCCTCCCCTCACACCTCCAACAGTCCCCCACCATGTCTCCCACCCAGCCCCTGCGCCTTACTCCTCCCCCAGTATTGGTGCTAAGAGACCTGGGCCCGTTCCTGTGTCTGCCCACTACAGCCATACACCGCCCATCCAGAGGCACAGCGTGATTCACATACAAGATGTCAACATGCAATCCTCCATCTTCCAAGATGACCCCTATAAGCCTGTGGTGGGCAGCCTAAAGACATGTGCCACCTACCCTCAGCAGAACCGCACACTCTCATCCCAGAGTTACAGCCCTGCTCGCCTGTCAGGGGTCCGCACCGTTAACACCATAGAGACGCTGTCCTACAATATGCCTGGTGAACACAAGTCCCACACCTACACCAATGGATTCGATGCGGGAGACATTCAGGACTGCCTGGAGTTTGCTGATGAGGACAACTCGTCTCACACCTGGCTCAACCAAGACAAAACCAAAGGGCGGAGCTCTGGAAGCCCTTTGTACTGCTTTCAGCAGCGCCGCTGCAAGAGGGAGAACTGCTCCTTCTACGGTAGGCCAGAGACAGATAACTACTGCTCCTACTGCTACAGAGAGGAGCTGAAACGCAGGGAGAGGGAGAGCAAAGTGCAGAGGCCTGCATAGCCATCACCGCCACTTCAGCCACTTGTCAGCAAGGCCGCAGGAGACTTGGGGGAACGACACCATCTGCACTCTGCATTTAGAATAACATGATGGCAAACATTTTCCTATTTTTGTTGAAGAATGCTCTTGTATTCCTGTCACCCTCCCCTTGTTAGTAAAGATTATTACTTTATGATGGGGGAAGCAGAACTTGAAACAGTGAGCAGCTTTGGCCAGTTATTGTGCTACTTTTGTTTTATTTCTGTCTCATTGAAGTTAGTCTTTTACTTGTTTTAGAGTAAAAGTCATCTCTGTGATGTAACTTTCTTTAAGTGAGGGAAAGTTCTTTATTTTTCAAAGGTTCAAAAGATTTGCATCTTATCTGGAGGAAACATTTTAGCTCTTTTAATCAGTTTGAATGCAATACCTCTGCTTGATTCTTCAAAATCTCTGTGGGAAATTTGTAGTAGTTTTGCAATCAAAAGAAATTTAACGGGAGATTAACATTAGACTTTAAAGCAATAAATTGGTGATTTTCGCTACACCCTCTCCCAATTTTGTCTATGCACCAATAATATAGTTACTGTAGGTTAACTGTGTCTTGTAAATTGTAAAGGATTGTCACGGTGTGCTTTTGTAAACAATTTGAACTACAGGAATTAAAATGTGTAAGCATTATAGATTGTAATGTCTGACTAGGATGAAATGTAAAACTATCTCATTTGTTAAATGTACCTTTGTTCTGACCATGATACAAGGGTTTGCTGTGTCAGAATTGGACTCAAAATATTGTGTAAGATATCATTTCACATTTTTGCCCATAGCCAACTTCCTAAAGATCACAAGCACTGCCAAACTGGCTTCTTTAAAAAAAAACAAACAAAAAAAAAACATTTGGTTCAAATTTTCAAAATGTTTTTTGTGCCAAACACTGAACAATGTGCATAGGACAAAATTGCTTCTCAAATATGCAGTGTTTATGGTGTGTTTCTCTGAGTCGCCTTTTAACCACTCTATTCAGTAAATATGTTAGATGAGGAGAATTGGGGGTAGTGAGAGCAGACCGATGCGTATTTGTCCAAAGTGTGATTACGTGTCTTTTCCCCCTACACACACTACACGATGTGCAATCATGCTATTAGCACTATGTGGTGACCTGCAGTATAGATGTGTCACCGATCCAGTGTGAGATTGTCTGTTCTTCTTCCATATCTAGAGGCCGTTAAAAGAAGCACCTGCTGCTAAGAGCACCTCAAGCCTTTGTGATCATCAGTGCTTTAATCAATCAGTGGGTTTTGTAAAACCCCAGGCCTCCAAGTGCTTTCTGCTCATTCGACATGACTACTGTAAAGACGCAGTGTTTGTGTTGCTGTTTGTTCTGGTGATGCTTGGATAATGTACCATGCTGTCCTTAACTAAGTGTGTCCTGGCCAAGGATGTCCACTGCTCCCTCGGTTCGCTTCTGTCTCTCTCCTGTACACACTGCAGTGTTGCTCCTCTTTGTTTCTATGTGACCAGTTCATGGACTCTCACCATGTTAGAACTGTAAGATATGATTTTGTATTCCTTTAAGAGTTTTACACTACTTTAAATTATTAATTTGCACATTAGGTACAGATGTAAATATGAAAAAAATAGTTTATTGTTACAAACATGGTGTGTCTGTGTCATTTTTGTTTTGTTTATTCAGGCTAAATATTATTTTTAACCAGTTCTGTCTTCTGGGAGTTTTCAGGTATGTCATAAGAATCCATAAGAGTTGAAATCAGTGTGTCACCCAACATCCTTACTTCAGCACATTAGTGTTGCATTTCAATAATACTGTGGACTAAGACAGATTAAAGAGACACTTCAAAGATTTTACACATAAAGGTCACTTTATCCATAACGGAGAGCACTACTCAGCCTGTGAGTCCTATAATGTCCTGTATGTCTAAAGGAGGAGTCTGAGAGAGCGATGTGCTAGATTTTAGACTTCAACCATTTTCCAACAGGAAATCTTGTGTTTTAAAAAAAAATCAAGCAAGGAAGTTATAGTAAAAGATGCTGTTAAGCAGCATTATAGGAACTAAAAGTCAGGATATCTGAGCCTCTGCTACAACATTTTATGTTTGTAGCAAGTGTCCTAACATTTATGGAAATTTGATACAAAATTATCAGACTACGTAATGTGGTTTTTCTACATTTAAAAGATTAATAAACAAATAAACATCAACCTCATCTGCACTTACTTCCTGTTGAAAAAAAATCTGGATCAGGTCTTATGACCAGGCCACCACCGCCGCTTGACAGGTGATCAGCAGGAAATGACTGCACCGCATGTTTGAGTTTCTGTTGCTAATGCAAACTCTTGCTCGCTGTACTGACACGGTTTTGGTGACCGGTGAAGGAAATATCAAGATGATTACTGTCACAGGAAACATCTACAGTCTGTTCTGACCAAAAATCAGCAACTAGCAGACATCAGAGTGATTAGCATAGTTAGCATCTTTTGTTTATTTATGATCTTTGTTTGCTCAGAACTGGCAGTTGCCAACATGGATTTCTTAGGTACAAATGTGCAGCTATGGTGTTCACTACTTATTTCACTCATGGTACATCTATTATATAAAAAAACATCTTAACAAGACTAAAATCTTTATTTTCATCAGAGGGGGGTCTAAAAAACAATGACCAAAATTGCTGAAATAGTCTAAAATATCCTGATTTTTAGTCACTTAATTTGGGGAAAAGTTCAAAAAGGTTTGGCAAGTGCAGCTCCAGCAACTTTCAGTAAAACCCTTGTGCTTGGAACATAGCAAAGTCTTTTACACACTTTTAATTTTATGAAAGCTGTTATGAAAATAACCCTCCTGAAATCACTATGACATCACTGGGGTTGTTTTGTCAAACCAGACAAAACACAGTTTTCCGTTTTCAAAAGTTTTCAGAGGCTGTGTAATACTCTCCTTGTGTAAAAATTGTGCACTGCTCCTTTAAGAGGCTCTCTGAATTCTTGGAATAGGACATGCACTGATTTATAACACCCAGCATTAATGGAAAAAGGTAATTAATCTTGGCTCAGTTTATTGAATTGGACAGAACTGAATGAGGGGAAAATTCCCACCAAAATTGGTCTGAGGTTAGAGTTGAGATTCTTCAGCGTGAACTGCCAAGTAGGGCAGCATTCCAGACGGAGAGCTGTAACTCCCATCTTATTCCTCCAGAGATACTCGCTCACTGGCAAGAGGATTGACGCCAAGCAGCGAAACGGGCCTTTGAAAAGCAGCAGAAAGTCTTCGAGTGCATTCGTGTGAAGTCTCCTCTCCATCCCTACGACGGTTAAATGTAGTGAGGACTTGTCACACAGCAAAACAAAGAGACAAGTGATATCAAAGTTCACATTAACACGAATTTGAGGAGAGTCTGGTGATGTATTGGTCACCATAGATATGTTAGGATTAATTAAAGCTTATTTTAATCTTCTAATGCAGAGTAAAGGAGCCTCTCACAAGAATAGTTCAGTAAGAAGAGCTTCATCCTGATGCATTAAAAGCTGTTTCCAAAGGCTTCAGTCAGATTATGATTTTTTACACAAAGAACAATGAGACTTAGACTACAGATAGTTTCTCATTTAAGTTAAGTTTTGTTTTGTTTGTTTTTTCTTATTATTTTAGCCTCATTAGCTATAATATATGTGCTATAATATATTTCACCCTACTTTTGTCAGCCTGAAAATTTTCAAAAACTATTTGCTCTTGACTTACTAAACCATAAAGCACACACCGATATTAAAAAGTGAGGAGAGAAACAATGACTTGCAGCTGCTAACAGAAGTGTAAACACAGTAACAAGTCAGTTTGTGAGAACTCTCAAATCTACCCATAAGCTCCAAAAAGATCAGCATCTTTCAGTTTTTGTTTTTTTTTTGTTTTATTTGTGTGTGCATGTTGTTCTTTTTCAATAAAAAACCTACGAGTACAAGCTGAGGTAAAATTAGTCTTTGCTTTTTCAAGTCCACTGTCTGTACAGAAGCAGCAGGCTGAGTTGGTGGAGTGAGAGTGAGGGGAGGGTTTTTCTCTGTGGGCAGAAGCCTGTTATGTGTGGGATGCATTGCATACTTCTGACTGAGTGTATATTGTCTCGTGACTGGGCTGCAAGAGACGACAATGTGGGTTAGACTCACTTCTCCAACTGTTGCCTCATGCCTCAGGTCACGGTTGTGGACTGTAGCTGCTAATAATATGGAGTGACTTGTCCAGTTTTGAGGATGAATTACATCTCAACGTGATATCTAACAAGGAGGGCCTCTCTCGTCACAGCAATATATCCAGAGCTCTTGTATCCTGGGTTTTCCATAGCAAGGGCTGAGTGAGACAGAGTGCATTGTCTACTTTCTTGGATCTTCTTTTTCCCAGAATTTCCTTTGAATTTGCATGAGGGACCTCCCTTTGCTTTTCGAGGCAACAAAGACCGCAGGCATACAGCCGTTGTTTGGTAGGCCTCTTGTCCTCTCAAATAGTACAGCACAGCCTCCATGTTGTCAAATTCACTCAACTCATTTCTACCATGCACACAAATACTGAAAACACCAGCACACGGTGATTCTTAACTGCCTTTATTTCCCTTTCAGATGCATGTGTCCCCTTCCTCCTGCAAATAGAGCTCATTAAAGGCTTTAACATACCACAACAGTTCATGGATATAGATGTTTATGGTAAGCAGTTGCCTTGTTAAGAAGATGAAATTAAAATGAGGATAATAATGTATAACCATGGGTAAATATATTTAGTATTTAGATCTTTGTACTGTTCTCATCAGCTAGACTGTGAGCAGCTCTACCTGACAGTATTTACAGTGTTTTAAGCATGATTGCTGCCTTTGATGTCTCTGCTGCAGTGAGTGGTAATGCCAACCCCCCTCCCCACCTCCCATAGCTAAGCCTTGTTCTCAGCCAGTGCCAGCCTCCAATATCTGAGCTCATCCCACCCGCTCTGCAGGATCTAGCGCCAGCCCTGCCATGCACTGCACTCGAGAGTGGGTGGCATCACATGGCCCTTCAGCCTGCCTTCTGGGGCTTGGCATGGAGGAAGAGGGGCGTACACACACACACACACACACACACACACACACACACACACAGAAGCCTCTGTGCGATTAGGACCACTACTACTGCTGACCACATCTCTCCTTCTATTTCTGTGGATTAATTCCACTGAATCTCAAAGTCAGCGATGCCCACACACCTCAGTGGAGCATAGACCCTTTTCTAGCCCGCAGAGCCTCCCACGCTCTAGACTTTGAGTGTGTCTAGCTTGGGTGCACCAATCAGTGCCTAGTAACACCACCCACCCACCCCCTCATCCTCATCTTCTATCTCTCACAAACTGTACTGTACTCTCCCTGAGACAATGCATTCAAAATAACTCATGGTTGAGCTTCTTTGCCACTCTGAGTTTATTCTATATGGAGAATTTCACCTGGAGCCCGGGTGCTCAGGAGCTGATAATCCAAAGAAAGGCGTGACTGAGGAGATAAATCAGTCAAACTGAAACCACCTCCTCTGCCCCCACATCCTGTCTGCAGGGTGATACCAGCAGAGATGTGCACTCACTGCTCATATAACTGTCTGTACTTTGCTCTGCATCTGCAGCAATATAAGTCACTACAGAGGAGAAAATGTGTCATCTTGAAAATAAACACGTGATTGAAAGACATGCAACCAAGAAGAAATATTTACCCTTCCCACACAACCAGTAAAACCTCAGATCTTTCTTGTAATATGACAAGATATGTGTGAATTAACTCAGTCAGCGGTCTGCACTGGGACTCTGGTGAGACTCTTCCACAGGATCTGCATATTTATGAGCTCAATTTTCCTTGACAACAGCTCCCTGCCAACATTCAACACTGAAGACAAAAATCAAATAAATGAGTTAAATATACGCACATTAAAACTAACTATGTAGAAATCCCCCATGTTGCAGCATAAATATAAAAACAAGCTCTGGGAACATGCCGGCTGTGATGGCACATCAAGTTGTGTGGTGGTGCCAGGGGTGGCAGCTTGTCTGTTTGTGTAGCATGGTGTGCTGCTAGCTCCAACCTGCCTGGAGACAGGAGGTGTACAGATTGAGCAGGGAGAACACCAGGCTCCTCATCAAGAATTTTAATGCCTTGATTCTTTCTCTTCCTTCCTGTCTCTCTCCACATCGCATGATTCATTGTGAGCAGGAAAGGCCACACCCGTGATCTTTCACAGCAGCAAATGTGGATGGAGTGCGAAACTTTGCTCTGGATTAAAAGAGCACTTCTCACAGGGGGAGGGTGCAGCTTGTAGTGAATCATCCATTCTTCTGAACCTGGGCACACGTACAAAACTTCACACAGTTTATTTGGCCTGAAATACAATATGGAAGGAAGGAGTACCCAGCATTCAGTGCCCCACCTATTGTTGATACCCCAGCAGTTACTGTAAATATTTGCATGGGGGAACAAGGTGTACTTCCTGTTGCAAAAATAATACTGAAGTGCATGGCAGGCGTGTGAGAAAAGGCTGTATAACTGAGGAACATGGCACCTTTCTGTATTTCTCTGATGTAACTGTAAAGTTTAAAATGTTTTACAACTATAAATGAGGAACTTCAAAGGGGAATGAACCAATTCTAATATCAGAGAAAGATTTTGTAACATTTTAAAGATGAAAAAAAAAAAAAACACGTCAAGTTGCATTCACAAGCAATAAAACACACACATGCTCAATTCAATACAGTCTAGAGTAGTATGTTACGGCAGATAATGTCACCTATCTTACTGACATTACTGAATCAGTTCCCTCACTTAAAGGAATATTTTTTTTTGGGATTTACTTTCTTGCCACGAGTTTGATGAGAAAACTGATGCCACTTTCAATTCTATCCAGTTAATATAAGGCCAGAGCCAGTAGCCAGTGACCTTAGCTTAGCATAAAGAATGGAAATAGGGGGGAAAGCTAGCCTGGCTCTGTCCAAACATAACAAAAATCTACCAGCATTTCTAAATATTACTAGTTAACATATTTTGTCTAATCGATACACAATTCATAGTGTATACATAACAAATTGTGCCAGAGTAGATCCACAAATTGGTCATTTTTACATTTTTCATGTGTTGAAATATGAACTAATGTAACCTACAGTACTGTCAAAGCACAACTAAGAGAGTGTTATCAATCTTCTTGTGTTGAAATAACTGCTTTAATGACTGTGTTGACATTTGACATTTATCACCATCCCATTGTGTGCTAGTTCCTATTAACTATGGCCACTGGTCAGCAAATATCAGTAGTGTTGCCTCAAAAGTTGCCACAAAAGAGCACAAACAAATTTTAGCTGCTTATTTTATGAATTTATTTCCAAATGTAAACTTCACTATTTCATGCATACAAGTTATGACAACATACATTATTCAACAATCTGTTATTTTTCATATTTGCATAGGACATGGTCACAATATATTGTCTAACATGTAAAAAATAATGCCATAAAAAGGTACAGCAGAGCAGCTAAGACCAGCACATTAAAAGATGTGTAGAATCCATGGAACTGTACAACTGTAATACTTGAATGTAGTGATTTTGGTTTGCTGAGAGAAAAAAAATAAAACGACACCTGAAGGTTAGAGTGAGGTCATTGGAGAATGTACTGGCCATAGCTGAGTCAAGAGTTATTTACAGATTAGATTTTATTGGTGCTGAGAGGGAGAGCAGCACCATGGAGTCACTACAACAGGCAACTGATGGTGATGGGCAGAGGAGAAACACACAGAGGTATCCAAAGAGCAACATTACACTGAAGAGGTACATTGAGGACGAACAGGTACAGGAAACTGAATCAAAAGGCCCTTTATAATCAAAGGGAGGTCACTGACAGCACTTTGTGCAGCATAACTTGGAGCAGACAATTCCTTTAAGACAAAAAAAAAATGTCCAATGCTTGAGTAAAAGATGTTTTTAGTAATGAGCAAACTGCAGCGTGAGATCAGGCAGTTGAGCAAGACCACATGGTCAGTGAAGGGTACTGACAGATATGGTCTGCTAATCCACCACACTGCATGTTCCTTCTTCTTTTTGTCTTTTACTCATTCAGAATTGGTTTGCTCGAATGATTTAATGAATTTTATTTATTCAAGTTATTAAAAAGAAAAAATGAAAGTTGCTTATTTGAGATGTACAAAAAGGTCCATAATCAAGCACAACATCCATCGATCAACCCTTACAGCACATAAAGTTTGAACGCAGGGGTCCAGACTGGTTTGGGTTCAAAATTACTGCAACATTCATCTTTCCCTTCAAAGCCTTTGGTAACAACTTGTAACTGTGGAGCCTCTGATGAGCTGTGAGAACTCGAAGCTCCAACTCACTGCTCAAGAACCACTCTATCCTTTCATGGCTGTCTCTTAAACATTATCCCCACTTAAACAAAATAAAGGCTCAGGCCTTTGTCGTGCGGGAAGACATGCTCAGTATGTCCTCAGCTTTTAAATATTGCATGTATGGTGTTCATTGGAATTGGCTTAGCCTACACAAAGAGCCTGCAGAGAAAAAAGGAGAGATTAAACCTGGGAAATGTTGACAATGAGAAACGTACCTTGTGCACAACTCACAACGTGTAAAACCTCACAGTCAAGACAGACTTCTATTCATAACCTACAAAAATGCATCGGGTTGATGTAAGCAGCACATTTATAGCAAATGCAATTTTCAATCCTTTGGAATGGTTGGGCGTTCAATGTCATTAAGATTGTTTCTGTCAAAAATACCTGTAATAAGCCATTATACATTGCTTGAGTATTGTACAGCAAAAAAAAAAAAAAAAGAAGAAAAAAATTAAATAACACAAACCAAATGAAAACAAAGCTACACAATCAAAATGTTTACATTAAGCAGAAAAGAAATATTTAACTTAGAACACTTGCATATTAAATATGCAGAGTTGCTTCATTAAATCCTGTACACAACATAAAAACCTGTCACACTTTATAAAACTGTACAAGTTTGTTAAATGTCTGATAACAGCTTTTTTTTTTTTTTCTTTTTATCCTCAACCTCTGTATCTTTATGAAGTTACCATTATGGTTTTGGCACGCAATTGCATCAATCATGCTTTTACATTGAGATCAGTCACAAAGATTTCATCTGAGATGGTCTTATCAGTGATATATTCATTCATATGAATTTTTTAAATAAGATTACTGTTAGTTCTTTACATACTAGGCAACAATCTGTTCTTTATAATGTATTGTACAATTAGAAGAAAAAAATATTGACTGGTGCATTGTTAGCATCTCATAGAAACCTTGTATTTCCATTTCATTTGTTTAAAGTCCTTGTCGAACTCTGTAATCTTACTGGGATTACAACTGTGAAGTTGGATCAAAAAATGCAAAAGGAATATTATACCAATTTACAGTTGACAACATCCCAAACATTATGTTTAAACCAGGACAAATATCTGGAGCTGAATAGGGAAGGGATGGTTTAAATACTTTTGTATAATAAGATAAAAAGATAAAAATATGCTCTAATATTTTCCCAGAAAGATTACATTTTGAATCTACAAGGATGTGCAGGACCCTGACAACATGGGATGATTATATAAAATGTAGCCCAGTGTTTTTGTTATGTTTTTTTGTTTGTTTTGTTATGTTTTTTTGTTTTTTTACAGAAAAAGTCTTTCTTTCCTTCTTCATTCAAGTAAGGACAAACAAAACCACCAGTTATTTGTGCTACTCATCAAGCAAACGTAAGCTACATGATGGATGCTTTGAAAAGATATGAAGGTACAACAAAAGTCAAATATTTCGAGAGGTATGATTTTTGAAAAATATACAAGCTTAGACATTTTATATGAGACACAATAAAAGCAACAATAAAAAATGATGACTACATTGCTAACTCACAATGTTGTGGTCTCTATTCTTATGGAAAACTTTCAAAAGAAACTACATAATAAAGAAAAGAAGTCACTCCATCAGAAATCAACATACATAGAGGTCAGGAAGGTTCCTTTTCTAATCATGACCCCAAACAATCCTTTCATTTTCTGACTTTTCTGAGGAATTTTGTATAGCAGGCTAACTGGAATAACCTACATGCTGACATCAACAGAGTATTAAGTGTTTCTGATTAAAGGGGAGAAACCCAATTAATAGGGTTAAAATGATGTTATTTAAGCAATAATGGTGCCTTTAAACAGCCCGGCGAAAACAGTTAACCTCAATGCTGTGATGAATTCAAAAGAATTGCTGAAATGACCTGAAGACAATGGGAAGAAAGAAAAAACAAACAAACAAAAGAACAGATTATTCATCTTTCTCCAGAGGTTAATAATTATTTGACAACAAAAGCAAGTACAGTAAAAATGGACATGTACAAAACTGTGTTCAATGGCCTTTTTTGTTGAATTATTCAAGTAGATTTGGTACAGTGAGAGTAAAAGTTATGAGACGCTGCCTGTGGAGGCCTATATGTCACTGGAGCAGTCTGGATGGATGGATAGACTGGGATGTTTACACTGTCGCAGTCAGTTTGTTTTCCAATGGTAGGAGCTTCCTGTCGCCTACTGTACAGTAAGTCCACCGACACTAATGGTCAAGGGTCTTTTAAGGGGCATTTCACTTCACTGAAAACAGCGTCCAGAGTGCCCAGTGCTTACTAAGGCGTATAGCAGGACTGTTGAATGTTATGAGGACATACTAGGCTGGAGCTGGGCCCCTATAGAGGCATTCCTGTGTTTCCAGTGTGGTCGGACACTGACCAGCAGTGAACACTAAGCACCCAGGAACACCGTGGGAGGCTGGCAGACATTTGTGCAGCAACTGATGTTAAAACAAAATCCACAAACTGTCCCATATCTGCTTTGCGGATGTTGACCCTGAGGTATATGTGCAGATTATGGATTAAAAAGTGATTCATGAAACCTGCTTGAGGGCGAGTCACTCAGATTTTTTTTTCTTTTTGCAAGAGAAAGTTGCACTACAAACCAAGTCAAAAGTTGACTATAATAATAATAATAATAATAATAATAATAATAATAATAATAATAAAAGATTTGTGCACTGAATGAGAAGGCCTAGTCTGTAATCTCTTCAATGTCAGTGTTTGTGGATGAATAAGACAAGAATGCTAATAAATGCTATGAATCAATTATGACAAATAAATACAGTGTCATCTTTTGCTTTGTTATTGTAAAGCCAGAGAGTACAAGAAAGTCTAGCATGATCTGTTTAATTTACTCCAGGTCCAGTGTAGGTGGGGCAGAGATTGATACAGGAAATTAGTACTTATGAGGAAAAGGAGAGGAAAGGTTTTGGGATAAAGGCTCTATTGTTTGCACTTGTTCAGAAGGAGAGCTGTGGAGGGGAAATTGTATGTCTAGTAGGTTATAGGTTTGACCCAGGAGAGGCTCAAATGAAACTGGACCAAAGCCACTGTATCTTAAATCAGTTTAAATATGGGCTTTAAATTGCAAGCATATATTCCGCTTTCACCAGTAATATGTTTTTAGTGTTAGTTAGTCTCTCAGTTGTTTAGATAAAGGGGTTTGATAAACTTTGCATGAATTAGCACCCTGGTGTAATACAAACGTATCACATGCAACAGTTTGAATCAGGAGAGCAGATGGAAAGTGATTTTAGGTTGTGTCTGTAATTGATGACTTAAAATATGTCCAACAGATGTTTGCAATTTACATCAGCTTAGCTCGTGTGTGTGTATAAAATGTAATGACCTCCATGTCCTCACACACACACACA
>CM076652.1:15926138-15939439 GCA_038496675.1 Rachycentron canadum
TAATAATAATAATAATAAAAGATAGAATGGATAGAATAGCTGCTCAACAGCTATTTGAAGAAGTTGTTTATGAAAATCAAAAGTTTTTTTTTTTTTTTTTTTTTTTTTTAGAAATGGTAAAAGTAAAACCCTCTCAGTGCTTCTTCCACTGAGAGCTGCTGATCAGTGGCATTCAAAGTGTCATCTTGCAGCCTGGAAACTCACTTTACATCTTACAGAGGGTTATTTTTTTTAACATGTGGTGTTTTAAGGAAACTACTGTATTCCATCTAAATAAGGGATGTTTTCTTTCTGGAGGATGTGACAGAGCTGATTCTTCACAACTTTTAAGAGAGATGGCTGCTGCAGCGACCATGAGACAAGGCCTGCCATTCATGAACTTACACCTGCCAGACCGCCTCAAAAACCCTCTACGGGTGAGGTCATTAACATGCGTATGGTGTGAAGCATGGAATTGCAGGGTGAGAGCCGGACGAATTGTTGGTAAGATGAAGCTCGCACACGCAATTTATGATGTCTAGAAGGGTCTGACAGGACCTCACTACATGGATGAAACTATTTCCAACCATAGTGCCGAAGCATTAAAAGCAAATGTAGGCATAACACAGACTGGCGGGGCTGCAGCAGTTTTCATAGTGGTGCCCGTTTCCATGGAAGGTTTACTGTGCCTTTTGCCTGACTTATTGAGGCATGTCTGTCTAGAAAACACAAGTCAGCTTTCTCACGGGACATCTGAGCTTCACAGGCAGGACAACGTGAGGCTGGTGAGCACTGCACTTTGCTGATATGTTCATTTTGGTTCAGGTGTTTTTACAACAGTTTAAAAGCCCCCTTGTTGTGAGAGAGAAGTTTGAAAGCAGCTGTTTGAGTGCTTGGGTTTATTTGGTGTGAATTTGGAGCAACACTTTCCTTGGCTTTATGATATTTGCCTCTCCAGGTGGAGTAGTGGATCTCTCCCTGTGCTTAGGATGGAGTTGGGCGCGTCCCACCCACACTGCCGGCATTGTCTAGGTAGTACTGTTGTTCATACATTTCTCTTTCTACTCTTATCCTACAGGTCGGATCAAACTACTAATTACAGCCATTTTTCCGCTCATAGCCCCTTCAGTTGGAGGGAGGAAGGGAGTCGGGAGAAGGAGGAGACGGGTGGAGGGGGTGGTTGTCTGCGGCTGGGTGTCTCCTCCTCTGTGCTGCTCAGCTCGTGATAAACTCTTTTATCAGGAACTGCCCCATCTTGCCTGTCTTTTGCAGATAGCTGCTTTGTTCGCTCTGTACTCCACCACGTTGCAGCCCAGCCCAAAACTCTGCCCCACATTTGACTCCCAAACTTGGGTGACCTTATGTAGTCTGGCAGGTTTGGTGCATCACCGCTCTCTGACAGGACAGGTAGAGCCAGATGAGTGAGGGAGGACTCCCTGGGAATGGCATGTTAGCACTCCTCCTCCTGCGAGCTGTGAATAGCTTCTTGTGGGATGCAGCTGTTTCCTCCAGGGAGGCCACAAAAGGCAGAGGCAGGAGGAGGGAAGAGAGCAGGCTGTCTGGTCCTACCTGTGATACTGCCAACCACCAGCCCCAGGCCTCAATGAAGGGCAGCTTACAAGACTGAGTAGAAAACTTTCTTTCACTCTCGTCTTTGGTATTTTTTCCTATGTGCTTCCAAAAGGGATAAACATTGTTTCAACTAAAGTCCCTTTGTGTCCATTTTTTGTGAAATACTGGCTGATGATACAGCACTTTTATTAAAAAAAAAAAAAAAAAGCATGAACAGCTGCTTTGAAACTTAACTCTATATTTAAAGGTTCTAAAGTTTCTTTAACTGAGTATATTTATCAAAACTGTTCTCCCAGTATAATCCCGATCCTCCCCATAGTGCAGATTTACACAGTATATACTGCATACTGCGGTTTAATGAAATACATATTTAACCCAGTGTAATGGCAACTGAATATTAACATTGCAGAGGAGGAACAGATGTATTTTGTTTACCGAGGCGAGAGTTTGGGGACCAATTATATAGCACACAGCATTTACATTACATATGAATCCCCAGAACACAAGGGAGAACAGAACATGAGTTTTGTGTATGATTGACCATGTGACCGTAGGGCTAGTTTCCTCGAATGTGAAAACCAACAATATAAAAAAAAAAAAAAGAGTGCAAATTGTGTTGCGTGTAAGGCTGCTATATATGTACTGTATGTTTCTTTTCACCATGTTCATTCTTTCAAGCTAACAAGGCCATCCCTGAGCAGGGCGTAAAATTCAACCCCTGTTGAATTTCAGAGTAAAGTGATGAGTATATTGTGCAGTCAATGTGAGTACTGTTAAGTACTGTGGTATTACAGAAATAGCAACTGTCTTCAATCCTGAGGTGTGTGTGTGCCCCTTCTCCTCACCTGTTCAAAAAAATAAAGAAAAACAAACAAACAAAAAAAATTTGATAAGACTTGTCAGGGTGTCTTTTCTTTTTCTTCCAAACCGTGTCTAGCTGACTGCGAACGTACATTGGACAACTAGCCATCATCAGAAGCTAAAGAAATACAGACATATGGTACAGAATGTAAATATTGCCATCTGGGAAAGGCATTACCTTCTTTTAGGATCACACAAGTAATTGCACTACAATAAGCAGTTATGTACAGTATGGTACACCACAGCAAGCGCAGGAATAGCAAAGGGGGGGTTGCTGACAACTGTGCAACACAAGTATTATGACAAAAACACAGGCCTCACAGGTTGGAGGCGGAAAGTGCGACTGGGTTTCAGTTTAAGGCGAGTTGGCTGGGCTGAGGGTGGGGCTGAGTGTGGGGCTGGAGGCATCTGAGCGGCTGTAGTCGCTGAGGGAGCTAGGACGTGTTGTGTTGCCGCCGCCGCCACCATGAGGCCTCTTCAGCATGCCGGGTTGGAAATCTGAGTGGCGCCGGGCGTGCTTCATCAGGTGGTCGCTGCGCATGAAGCGCTTGTCACAAAGTGGGCAACCAAACTTTTTCTCCCCTGTGTGGGTACGGTAATGGCGGGCCAGCTCGTCGGAGCGAGCAAACTTCTTACTGCAGTCTGGCCAGGTACATGGGAAAGGCCGTTCACCTGCAAGACAGAAAAGGAGAGATGTCAGTGCATAAACAGGAGACAACAGCAGCGTGGCTTTGAGGGGCCACGTCAGTGTTTTAGCACTGCTTTTTTTTTTTCTTTTGAGCTGGTGTTGGCCAGGCCTTATAGACAGCCTACTGATTTTAGTGAGATATGAAAATCACCTCACAAATATTGTGGAAGCATGTGGACTATAATGGATTTCTTATTTCAGGTCTTCACATGCAATTTAACCACTGAACTAAAATAAATGCCAGCCAATGGCTGCCTGTTAGGTTTAAACAAGACAGTCAGAACGCAGTTGAATGCACCTAAGAAACTGTTCTTGAGAGAATGGGGGGCAGGAATGTAAAGTATATGTGATTTGGATTAAATGGGCCAAAACATACTGAATCCATCTTAAATGCTTGAGCTTTAAACACTGTGTACAAAGGGGATCACATGGGTTTTTCAGAAGTACTGATGGTTTTACATGCAACAAATTAATCTTAATGCATTCTTACTTTTGCACTCTGACCACAAAGCTGCTGTCATAGTTAAAGTGGTGACTCATTACGAAATGTTTACAGGTTAAAAGTACACCGCCATGCATGGCAAGAGGACATTTTCAAAAGAAGACAGGTCCTGTTGAACAAGACTGTGCTGTTTTCTGTACATAGTTGACTCTGAGCCATCAAGAAATAATGATTTTAAGATTACTGCTGGGTCTGACAGGTCAGTGAAGGGGACGATGTCAAAAACCACAAAAGACATCTTCAAAATACTAAAAAAATAAGCGAGACAAGGGATCTTTAGTGAGCCATGGGAGTTGGGGTAAATCACCTAAAAATTGGCACTGTGCTGAAAAAGCAGACACAGTTTAATTATCTAAGCTCCAGATGCTAATCACATTCACAATGGTTGCCCAACCCATTTTCCAACATGCAACTATCTGTGACTCGGCACATGGGAAATTACACCCTCCCCCACCTCCATCAGGCAATAAAAGTGGTCTTTGACATAAATATACTCAAAGCCAGATGGTACTATATATCTTGTGGTTTCCTTCTATTCTGATGTGGAAACAGTGCACATGCAGCCTAAATGTAGAGGCCAATATGTCTAATACTGTATTCATTTAGTTCCATTTCGCTGAATTTCTGCCTGACAATAGCTACATCCAGAATTCTAATTTTACCAGCGTGACCTTGCAGCACTATAACGAAGGGCGGGACGTTTTCTTTTTATGTTATGGTTTCCTGAGAGTAAGAATAATCAGTTTTCTTGTTGGCCTATATACCAGGGATTCTAGGTATGAAAATGAATAGATGGCGAGATGTGTTAGTGTTTATTGGTAGCATGACAAATGAGCACATAAGAGCAGGTCTGCCAAATACTGTCTTTGTTCTGTGGTCTCCCTCAGGGCAGCAATGGAAACAGTGCTGTTCAGCATCAAACAGTCATATGCTACCTGATGCCAGGGAGTCTCAAAAACAACAAGAATTCAGTGCACAACTAGTCTCGGCAACCCCACCCCCCACCCCCACCCCCCATACCGCATGGTTACAAAACATGCAGACAGACAGAGCAAGTCTAGACAGCCCAGTCTGTGTTCCTGCCTCTGACGCCTCACCTCAGCTCCAGACAAACTCAGTCAGCCCTGCCCATTACACTTCCATAGGGTTCATACAGAGCTCAGTGTATGTAAACTCTGTACTGTAAACTCTGCAACTGACACAGATTTTTGCATATTGCACACAGCCTCGTCTTCTTTTTTCCCTCTCCTGCTAATGTTGACACAAAAAGAAACACATCCATCTGTCTGAATCTGAGTTACAGTTCACTTTCATTTGACCCGGTTTGCGTGCCCTGGATCACATCCTTGAAGCATACTTCCAGCAGAAAAGGGAGGCAGTGTAACTTTTAGGGCAATAATCTCTTTGAAGAGACTCATGATAGTCTGATTTCATACCTTATTAGCAAGAGAAGCAGCCCGTGTTGCCACCTGGCACTACAAAATGAGTTACTGGCTAAAAAAGAGCTAAGTTCTGTATGCTGCTTAAGGCGAAATAACCAGTGTAACTGATCCAACAACATTAATATTTAACAAGACACCAGAGAGCTAGGCTGAGATATCCAGTCTAACTGCCCTTATACAGAAATGCAGTCATAGTAGACGCATCAGGTATCCTACATCAACTCACCAAGACCCATCAAGTTATTGAGAGCTCTATGAATTATTAGAAAATGCTGCACTAAGTGATATACTTCCCATTTCCACCTCATTCTGAACTGCTTTTGGCATTTAGGCCAACAATATGAATATGCATCAAAATCCTCGCTGCTTTAATGTAAGCCTGAGAAGACTAACTTGTATTAAAAAAACCTCCAGTACCCAAATTAATTGTTGCACTTGTTTCATAGCATGAGGATTGGGAGGTTTAGAGAAGGGAGACTTTGATCCTGAGACGAAACACTGATAGGGGCTATTACCCTGTTGTGGTAGGAGGATGTCACTCTCCAAGATATTTCAATAGACTGCAGCTATTACTCAGCATCTTTGATGAGAAAAGAATGCAGCAAGCTACTCCCCTTACCCTGCTGTTCTTCCCATCTAGTCCCAGTGTTGTCACAGCAGGGTGGACGCCAGGCTGCACCGATTGGTTATCCCATCTCTGGCGGCGCGCCACATCCAGGGTGTGGTTTGTCTTTCTCAGAATGTGTCAGTTGCAGAAGGCGAGGTGGTGTGGGGGTGGGTGGGGTGGGGGCGCAATGAGTGAAGCTTTTCCCTAACGAACACAGTGACCCAGTTACCCGTAAAGTGAGTTACATCATGCACGCAAACTGTACCTTTGCTTAGCACTAGTGTCCCCCCCCCCCTCCAAGGCGATGTGATTATGTCACAGGTACTCTTGTTATATAATTGTTCTCTCTGAGGCCACTGGGTCAGTAAATAAACAGCTCATCTCTGCTCCTTTTCCTCCGACCTCCTCCCATTCATAGCTCAAAAGTTTGGCTCCTTGGTTTCTGCAGAAATGGCTAAGAGAAATGGAATCTGTCTCCCTGGTGTAAAGGGATGCTGTCTGTGAAGGCGAGATCAAATCTCTTTTTGACGTGAGCAGCAGCACAGGAGCTCAACTCGGTCACCTGCTCCAACAACAGCAACCACCATTTCAAACAAGAGCAGATAACATTCCTGGTGTGTCCTCAGGCAAGGGCCAATCTTACACAGTGTACAGCTAAAACCTCTATGTGAGCCTGTCATGAGAGAGCTTGAGTAAATAGCTCTGCGGGGTGAGAAGGGTGAAAAAAAACAGCTCCTGTGGATACGTTCGAGATCACCTTGAAGTTAACTTTGTTCTGCTTGAACAGTGGGAACCAGAACAGGAAATATCTTTTGCAGAGCTCAGAACAGCAACAAGGTGTACAGGAAAATCTGTATGGATTTTTACAAGCAAACAGCTAGACAAAGGGAAAGTAAGGCTGGAGTCAAAGTGTAGATCACAGTTCATTAGAGTTAGAGCTACCTCACTTCAGTGCATGGTTTAGTGGCATAGCCAGCTTGGCAACATGAAATGAAAGGGACACCACTAACTCCAGTGGTAGAGCTCAGCACAATCCTGTAATTTGGTTGCATGTTTACAACAGACTATGACCTGTAACCAACCAGGAGCCAGCTTCTCTGCCAGGAGACATCCATTCATGGGATTTTGGGTAATACTAAAATGACTGCTGAGTCCGTGATCAGCAGAAACCACTGGAGCAGACAGGGTTAAACCAAGTGTGGCCAGCCTCTCCCACCACACGCACCATTACATACCAAGATGATATAAACACAAGCATGTGTGTGCAGAACAGTAAATATACATTAAGGCTTTTGCAGCTCGTCTTTTCATTGTTCACATAGCTGTATATGTGCAGGCTCCGCTTGTGCAAAAATAACAACAAAGAATCACAAAGTTCTGCGGTCTGTAGAAAGACTGCTTGATTTGAAACACATCTGAGATCAGAACAACTGTTTACGTGGCTGTTTGTCTATGAAAATTTGACTCAGTGGGAGAGGAGTCAAATTACAGAGAAAATCAGTCAGTCAAAACATGTTTTCTTAAAAGCTCCATTCAGAATTTGATGCAAGCAAGAATATATCATCTCTGTAGTAGCAACAAAGGACCCTTGGGTGGGTCAGGTACTCGTGATGAGGACCGGCTCAAACTTGTCAGGAGACAGCTCTGAAAACAGGGAGCATTTGATCTATTATCATCTTTTGTCTTTATTGTGAGGGACCTTGCTTGACGTTGAATAGTCGGGCTCCCCTTGTGGGCCTATAGCTGTCAGGTTGTGAACAATAGCAGCAGCCTCGCTCCCAGCGGGAAAGCCACTCCTGTAATGCATTTCAATCAGACAGGCTGTGCGTACTAACCGTAACTCACTCCTCTTGGTCTGCACTGCACAGGGCTATTGACATTCACCCGGAGACATGCCGCGGGGGTCGAGTGTGACTGTCTGATTCCTGCACACACTTAGCCATACATTACTTCATCGCCTTAACTCTTTAAGGGAAAGACTGGGATGGCTCGCCTGCATTGACCAGATCATCACATTTGCCTCAATTAGTTAGAGTGGGCACTCTCTTTCAGCCTTGAGTGCATGCTAAAACAACCTGCAGCCTTGAAGTGTTACAGGCAGTCTCCTTATCTTTTAAACCCTGGTTAACTAAGGAAACACAAACAGCTGCAGCCATTAATGGCTGTTTACAGTTGGTCCATAGAAGCAGGTGGGAGCAGGGATGCCCCATGATCCATGACTCTCACTCACACAGTACAATGTCAGCTCATTCCACTGATGGAGTCTGACTAGAGCTCATATGAGCCAGAGATACTATCTCATATGTCTATCTCATATACTATCTCAGTGCCAAACAAAGAGCCATAGCCCTGCTAGAACCCAAGAGGCCTCACTACACTGCGATAAGAGAAGATACAGGCCTAGTGTTATACCCGATACTCTGATGGTGAGTGTAAGAGAAATATTTTCATGTCTGACAGGGAAATGATTATGCCCTCCATCCCCCTAAGACTGACCAAAATACTTCTCATGTTGTGCTGAGGACCACACCCCAGTGTGTCGTGGTTGCCACAATCTGATTTATCGCGCAGAGAAAGGGGACACACCTCACACACTGTAGGGAACATAAACATCCCAGCTAGAGACAAAACACTCCCCCTGACATTAGCTCCACAGCGACTTTTCAGCCATTGCTCTTCTCTCTTATTCACGCTGTGCTGAAAACACCACAGTGGTCACAGTCAGAGTCTAACTCTCAGATGCGACCCTGTGAGTGGCGGGCTGACAGGGGTGTTCCCTGCTGCAGAGGTCACAGCCCTTCAAACGTTAATCAGATTAGCTGCAGATGCAGCTGAATAAATGACCTACATCAATGGAGGGCATTGACAGTGAATATCCTAGTATCTAACCCCACCCCCACCCTGCCTCACTGTATATTCTCTGTCTTTGTACAGCAGAACACTCCCCTGCATGTGAGATGCGGTTGGTGTTTTTTTGAACAGTAGATGCAAAAAAAAAAAAAAAAAAAAGCACAAATGTTCCACAGGTCTGTATCCCTCTCTTCCTGCCACTGGTAATCAACACCACACCACAAGCCATGGCCGGAGCTTGGCCTAGCAACACAACACGCTTCAGCACCTATTTTGCTTTGCAGGCTGGAGAAGGGTGGGAGGGGCTGGTGGGGGAGCAGACAGAGTAGCTTTTATAGTAGTACTCCAGAGCCAACTAAAGAATACATGAGCCCTGTGGGCCATTGAAAGCAGCATAGCCAGGATACCTGCCTTACAGGGGCCTTTCAGTTTTACGATTGTCCACCATGCGCGTCTAGCTGCTTAATCACAGTTCAAGCAGTTTAATATTCCAATATTAGTAGTAAACTGTCCTATGGTCAATATGTCCACGTGTAGGAGGGCATATGGCAAAGTGCATGCACCAGAGAAGGCCTTGGCCATGTCTTTCGTGGAAACGGCAACACTGGAACAGAGGATTAGAACAGGCAAGATGGTGGCTCCGCTTTGGTTTTATTTACAACCCGAGGATCAAGTAGATTTAACTAATACCTTGTTTCCACTGCACGTACTATACTGTACTGCTACATATGGGCCAACCAGATTTCATTTACAATGTCTTATCTCACAGCAAGAGATAAAACTATAGGCCCCGTGAAGCTTTACTTAAGACACCATGGTGCTTTGAGCTTAACTACATAATACTATATGTACCTTGTTAACCATTTCAGTTTAGTGTGTTAGCATGCTAGCATTTGCTTATCAACACTAATGTGCAGCTGAGGTTCAGAGGAATGCCATTACCTTTTGCATGTATTTGGTCATAAATGAGGCGTAGCATTAAAACTACAAATTTCAAACTGCTGATAGCAATAGAGGAAAAGTCAAATGCTCACCAAAGTCATTAGCACTGATGATTGTCCTGAACCCCATGGCAACGCATCCCATGATTGTTAGGATATTTCAGTCTGTCTCAGTGTGGCGGACTGACCAACATTGCTAGCATGGCTATAAACATATAACTTGCAGGATCTCCAGAGTGGAGACAAATGGAAACTGTTGAACATCTCCTGGCTGAGAAGTCACTGTTTTATTACATGTCAGGCGAAATATGGCTCAACAGGGAGGGATGGTGGAAATCCTGCCGTGTGGCATGTAGACAGACTAACCTCTTGTGCCCCAGAAGAGTTTTTGCATATTGCTGTGCCAAGGTCAGGCTCAAGTAAGAGCAGGAAAACCCCATCTCCACCCTGCTACCTCATCACTGCCACCAGCCACACAGGAACACTGTGCACTCTGTGTAGCAGTGCAGCCAAATATAAAACCACTGGCAGAGATGCAGTATATATAATCAGAGAGTCCTGTGTCTTTTTTCCATGTGGAATTTAGGATAATTTTGCATTTTAAAAAAGTGTCATTAACCACAGTTATTTGACCAAAAATAGAAAGCATACATGAATAACTGGATCTACATGGCAGTGGAACTGTGCTGCCAGGTGGTGCCACTTATTTTTTAGGACAGACAGTAATAGGCTTTACAGCCATCTCGCAGTATTAGAGGTACCCCCAGCATAACACAAAAGAGGTCCAGACAAAACGTCAAACCAACTGTAAAATATGTCATTAGGCTCTTTGTCTTTGGGAAATATTGACCCTGTTCTTCCTGGTGATTCAAATAGTTTTAGAATAGGTCTTGTACATTGACAAGATGGCCTTTTGTGAGACCCAGCTGTGGGGGAGCAAGGGGGGGCACAGAAGGCCCGGGCTGTTCTTTCTGAAGAAGACATGACTTGTAATGAGCTTGTCAGGGGCCATCTTTCCTTTGGATATGGCAGTCTGCTTGACATGACCAAAGCAGAGTAATGAGGCTTCACAGAGAACACCGTGTACTCAATGACCGCAAGACACCTCTTGGGAAAGTGGGTCTTCATTGTTAAGAGTCCGTTATACTCTTAAGAGAGAGTCCAAAAAGAACAAATGAAGAGAAACCTATTGGTGCTCAGAGAATCCCTCAGGAAGAATCAGGGGCAGTTGCCTTTATGGTCTTCATTTGTTCCATTAGCATCAGACAACTGCAGTTTCCATACTGCCGGATGAGTATGTATTGGGGAAAGGCTCCACCTCCCACACCAGCAGATCAGACAAATGCTGTCTGCTAACCTTAGACCCCTAAACTTCTGTGGATTCCTCCCCATCAAACTCTGTGCCGTATAATGATTGATTTAAATTCAGTGTGTTCTCCCATGTCTGCTACATCCTGGTGTCCCTCTTGTCCCTCTACTGTGTTAGAAGAAACTAACTATGTTTGAAAAGACACCTGCAATGAAACCACTGAAGAAGCCCTTAACCAGAAACTTTTTAATACCTTTAAAGAGACAAATTTCCCAGTTACTCTGGGATAATCCCCAGATCTTGGTGTGGACAACTTTTCTACAGTGAAAACTTCTCACGGTGAGGTTTGAAATTTATCATTGTTTCCTTAAAAACATTATAATGTTTTGGGTTTTTTTAGGGTGGAATTATTAAAGTGTTCTCAAATCCTAAGCAAAGAAAAAAAAAAACCTGAAACTATTTATATAGCAGAGATAATCATTACTGCCGGGTGAAGTTCACTTTGAGTTTGTAATGGGGCTGATTTTTTGATGTACTGTAGACATTGCACAAGAAATACACTGCAGCTCAGGTTTCAGCTCCTATTACACTGACAAATCACACACAAGGGTTGCAAAAGCTGGGATCATGAGGCTTTGGGCGTTAGAGGAGTCAAGTGAGGACGCCTTGTCCCCAGCTCTTTGTATAGTCTCCATAACAGTGTTTCCCCCCTCAATTAGATAGTGGTGTTTTGCTGGGACTGACTGGGCTCACATCCATTCTCTCTTGACTCTGCTAGTAGGGGCTGAAGGGAAGCACACTGCCAGAGTCTGGCTCTATGTAAGCACTGCAAGCAGTCTGGCTGAACTCAGATGACCCACATTCTGGGACCATCCAATCAAATAAGCAGAGAGCCATTATTATCAGAATTTATGGGACACGAACCAATCGTGAAGCCAGGCGCCAGAGCATATCCAAACAGAAAAGTAGGCAAAAGGAAATGCTTAATAGGCAAAGAGACAAGGGCTGGGCTAATATGGAGCAATAAAACTGCACTAAAAACACATGGCTGGGGCTACAGGGAAGTGCACTGTGTGCTGGAGGCTGGCACGCTGAGAGAGCTGCCGCAGGTTTGGCTGAGACAAGGCAGCTGAACTGAGATGACTCATGTTTTGTGACCGTCCTCATTATCAGAAATTATAGGACACAAACCAATCACAAAGCCAGCCACAGGAGTGTGTCCCAAAAGAAAGGAGAGGCTTAATAAGCGAAGAGACCAGGGCATGGCTGATAGAGTGCAATAATATTGCACTAAAACACGCTGTGCAGAGGACACACAGGCAGTTATTATTAGAATTATGGACCCTTAGTTTATGCACATGCATAAGTCAAATCATTCACTTAACTTGCTCTACATGACAAACGTTGGTTCTACGTCACAGCTCTCAGCACCAAGCTGGAGCTGATAGATAATGGACAAAATTACAACAAAAGAATACATTGACACAGAATTATCCACTTACTACAAGAAAAAGCACCATATAACCCTGTGGTGTCTTTTAGGGTGCACTTGCAGTTTTAAAGTTAGGCTTTGTTATTTCAATGTCATATGGCATCCATGTGAAATTCTTCTATAGCACAATAAATCGAGTGATATAAAGACACAGACACAAAGCCAGAAAGGGGAGTGCGTTCCAACAGCGAGGCAGGAGAAAAAGAAAAGCTTTATCAGCAACGAGACAAGAATTTACCCTTGTATAAGGGTTGCAAATAGTTAATATGTGAGACAACCAGGGGGCGAATGGTGCAAGAAGGTGTCTCATATTGTGTTGAGTTGGGTGTTTTTCTTGCACATATTTCTGTCATGTCCATAAAGATAAAATATGTGTCAAGTTCTTACAAGGCGTTTCTTATGTGACCCAGAGAGGTCTGTTTTGTTTCTGTTCTGTCAGGCATGATGTGTGTATGCGTGTGCGTGCGTGTGCGTGCGTGTGCGTGTGCGCGGAGCATAGCGGTGGAAAGAGGGAGCCTGAGCTGCAGTCTACAGAGCAGAAGCTCCTCAGTCGAGGCTCAGCTAGCTGAGTCTGTTGCTGGCCAGATCAGCTGGCAGTCTGTCTAGTGGGGGTGTGGCACATCACAACAAAGGGCTCTGGGCAGACGGACGACTGCACAGCTCTTATCAACCCCCCCCCCCCAGTTTGAGTCCATCTACACCCCAATCCCCCCCCTCACACACACCCTCTCTCTCTCTCTCTCTCTGAGTGTGTAGCCTGTCCTGCGGAATGCAAAACGCACGTATGGAGGTATGGACCTGCAGGAAGGTCACGTATCAAACCGCTGGTCCGGATCTCGTGCACTGAAGTCTGCTGGATTAACCGTGAAACTTTTTGTTGTTGTTGTTGTTTTTTTGTTTTGTTTTTTTGTTGCTGTTGTTTTTGCATGCCCCACATTAATGCACATTACATGCCGTCGAAGGATTTTTCATATTTATTTTTCTCATGTTGGCTTGAAACAAGCCCAACTTTGCCCGATGTAATGTGCGCAAGGGAAGGCAGGGCGGGGGGGGGGGGG
>CM076652.1:15944436-15973345 GCA_038496675.1 Rachycentron canadum
ATATATATATATATATATATATATATATATATGCAGACAAGCCCCCCTTCAGATAGAGAGAAAACAAGAAACCCGAAGTCTTTGTTTAGTGCAACGACGCTGGTGACAGGAACTCTAGAAACTTGGATGTGTTGACTCCCATCGCGGCTTCAAACACTCTCCGGCATAGTGAGCGTGTCTCCGGAGCGCCCGCTCCTGCCGCTTGTATCCTTTGCTGGGGGCGTGTCGACCGGCGGCGCTCGGCAGCATCGTCAGACCAGCCGCTCATTCATTGGGCACTGCGTGTCCCCAAATGCACCAAAACGATACGAGTTTACTTGAAAGTTTCACCACAGGTTGCAGGCAAAAAACCTCCAGGAAGAAAACGTGCAATAAAATAGAAATGTTTTCTGGGGCGAGAGGGAGCCTGCACGCCCGCACTGGCATAGCTATTTTGTAACATTTGAACAAAATACTAACAAGATTGGACGCATTTGGTTTGGGCTGCGACGACTCGTTTTTTTCATATAAATCCGCTGATTTGGTCGATAAGAAAGTAGCGAAGAGTCTAAACTGATGTCTACAGGCTTTTTATATGGAAACATCGAACCCACCAACAGCCCAGGCCTTTCACTTTGCAATGATATGAAACGATTATTACACGATAATTATTGCATAAATCCCAGAAATACTTGGGCTGTAGGCTTATATGCAATAATAAAATGGCTGCAGACTCATTTTCTCTGATTAATTGTAGATTGTTGAAAATATAAGGTTGCTTCATAAGGATATTAGTTTATGTGCAAATATTATACAGGAGAAATTTTCCTTTTTGTATACTGAAAGTGGGTGGGTTTTTTTCTCATGAAGTGACCTGATGAGGTGAATCTCTGAATCCATTGTGCCAATGACTTACCCATCAACAAATGACGAATCACAAATGAGCAACCAACAAAGTAAAAAAATAAAAAATAAATAAAAAACACACAGGTCACAGATGAACATTTATTTAAGGGACTTGTTTAGTCTGCAAAATGGGGTACAGTTCCTGATTCTTTGAATAGTATTGTGTCATGTCCTTGGAGCAATCAGTACTGTGGGGCCCCGGGCCAATGCGATGCTGCACCACAAGTGAGCTCAACTGCCTCCGACTGCCAAATTATTGGCTTAGCCGGCTGAGATTCCTCACAGGGAAAATAATTCTTCCTCACAGCCGCTCAAACGCTTTTAATTACATTCTAGTCAAGGAAGGGATGGTGGTGTAAACATAACTTACAATAGTTGTTACAGTTTTTCAACTTTCTGTCTGACCTGTTCATTGAACCTTCTTCTTTTGATGAGTGGGGTGCACTCATTAAAACATTTGTAAAACATTACTATTGTGAACGTATAAGTGCACATTCAAAGACAGAAATTTGCACTGCAGCCTTGCAGACTCAAAAATGTCAGGTGTTGACCTGTGAGAAAGATTATGATCCATTTCCAAGCATAATATTCTGCTAAATGTGACATCAACAGCTTGTAGGGTTTTTTTTTTTTTTTGTGGAGGGGGGGGGGGGGGGGGTATGGCAGCTTACTTTCAACAAACTACCAATTTTACCTCAAATCCCTCCTCCGAGCAGCTCTGTGGCCCGTGCCAACTGAAATGCAGCCAGCCACCACAGGCAATGTCTTCTTCAATTTATCCTCAGGCCAGAGACAAGGGACACCATTGTGGGGAGGAAAGAGTCAAGATACCACACTTTGAAGGTTTTTGTCATCATCAGACAGCCACTTATTTCATGATGTCTGTTTTACAGCAAAGTCAGTTTGATCATACGTCCAGAAAAAACACAAATTAGAGTCTTTAATTGTAAAAGTATTTTTTTTCATTAGTTTTTTTAAGTTTAGGTTTCCAAATACAGACTTGCAGTAATAGCAGATAATCAGTTACAAAGTCCTGAGAGAAAACAAACCAGCTTGTGTTATTGATTAGTATCAAGGACGCACCTAATGTCCCTGTTAACCCCATGCACCCAAATATACCCCAATATTTATATCAAAGACGTTTTCAAGAGGCATTGGTGTCACATTAGGTTCAAACTAATGTGACACCAAAAAAATCTTCTTCATGCATCGTGTTTTTAATGCTACAATTCAGCCTTTTCAGCTCTTATTTATCCAGCTTGAAGCTCGGTTAACAAAGAAATGTTGATTCAAACACATTAATTAAGAACAGAAATAAACACATACTCCACTGATACAGGATTAGACCTGCTTTCCTGCAGCAGCTGATGCTCTCCTGTGAGAATGAATGCACACTTTCAGCAGTGCGCACAAAAGCCCACACTAGAAAGTTCCCAGTGTTCACTGTGAGCAAGGCGATGTGGCATTCAGAAGGCCATCTGGCTGTATTATTTTACATATTCTTTCACCACAAAAACATGGTGTTCTTGTGTTTCATGTGGTGCTTTGGCGATCTATTCTAACGAGAGTACGTCAAGAGGGTTTAGTTCCTCTTTCACAGGGTTATTTCCCAGAGCTGTGTAGAAACTGCAAGTGTTTATCAATTCCCACTGGGTGTCAAGCACAAGAAGGCCAAAAGAGACAGTGAGGAAATCTGCTGCAGATTATACAACTGAACCTCTACAAAGGTAACACGCAGGAGTGGAAGTGCTCATTTAAAAAAAAAAAAAAAAAAAAAAAAAAAAAATCTCATTCAGGGTGAAACCGTGAACCATCTCTCTCTGTAGCTGCAACAATCTGATGATTCAAGAGACCTTTTGTACATTCCCAAATCCCAGCACCACTCCCCCAGTGTGCCAGAGTCCAAACAGCACAGTGTCTGGCACTGACATAAAGTTCTCAGGCAGGAACAGTGATTTGATTGGCCTCCTCACTTCTGTTTGTAATGGGAGAGATCCTCTTTAAGCACAGGACAGCCTGACCACTTTAACAATCTGGCTAGCCTGTCATGTCAAGGTTAGGCTCTCAATGCCGAAAGAAAAAAAAAAGAACTACAAAAGCATGAAACACCACAAGTGGATGTAGATTGATGAGTTTTTCTCTTCTCGGCAGCAGGAGGTGATGTTCAATGGAGGATGCAGAATTCTGGCATATGACCTAAGTTTGATCCCAATGTTTGGGTAAAACATTGCGTCAGACACCAGGCTGTCATTAACTCTAGACAGAGCAGTGCATTGTTGTCTTTTACATTTTTCCCAATGAATGCACAGACCTCGTTTCATATTCATCACAAAATCCATGTTTGACACACACACTATAACGATAGTACAGAGCTAGTGGCTCTGTGAAGCACGTGGATGAAGTGCTTTGAGCTACATGCTAACATCAGCACACTAACATGTTCACAATGACAATGATAACATGTTGCTGTAATATTTACTAAGTGTAAAAGCCTAGTTTAGTGTGTTAATATTGGCATTATTAGCACTAAGCAAAACCTTGTATTTAGTAGTGGAGAAAAAGGACCGAGGTACTGGACAAAATAAGTAACATTTTGACCTGATTATGGCTCTCAACGAAAAGCTAAGATGTCCCTTCCTGCAAGGCTAAAAAAAGTCCTCTTATGTTGTTTTTTCATTATAACAGAACTTTTCACCACAACCTGATCATTTATTAACTAAGAAGTTTCTGCTTGGCTTGCTTTAATTCAGTGCTTAAGTTGCCTCAGCACTTCAACTTGACGAGCCTTCCCTGAAATGAAAATGAACCAACTCTTATCAGAACACAAAAGTAATAAAGCACTTAAAGGGTGTTGTAGTATGGAGCTAGTCTTTCTGGAAAAGTCATGTGTTTTATGTGTTCTTGACTCATATGAGAATTATGCAGATTGAACTCGTGGTTTCAAGTAAATCAGAGACACTAATTTGCTGATCATAATTACTTCTAAGTTGTGTGAGTAGTAAAAAAAATACAGAACATATGGTGTTGAAGTGTGGGTACCATACAGTCTGTCTTTTTTGTTGTTGTTTTTTCTATCTTACTCATCCTTAGTGACACACCACAGTTCGGACATCATGACCACTGTTGACAAAACACGCTGCGATATCACCTGTATAGAAGAGGATTAGTCAGACAGAAGATACTATACATGTGTTAAAGTGTAAACATGTTTGAGCAAACATGTAGCAGGTACTATGTCTAATACCCACCATCTGAGTCTCTCTGAAACAATGAACTACACGTTCTAATGTGTCAATAAACTATGGATAAATTTTGTTCCTTTCCTTTGAGGGGGGAACAGCAGATTACATGCAGCATGTATGAATGTAGTAATCACGTAAGGCCAAATGAGTCAGTCAGGTGTAACTAAGACGAGTAAACAAGTCCAAACTGCGTGTAATTGTAACAAAGTGCAGCCTGCCTGCAGTCTAGCAGGATATACTGGTTACAGTGTTATTGGGTCCTTATCATCAAGACTCCACTGTCATGACACTACCATTAGACACACAGAGAGCAAACAGGAGACTCAACAAAGACTGCTGACTGTTCAGGACAAGAGCGAAAGCCAAATAATTACTTGGCACTTACTCAAATAAGATCACATGTCCATGCTCCTTTTCCACACTATTCTCAAAGATGACTGGGTTTTATTCAAAGAGGATTCAGGAACAGATCTCTCATGGAAAAAAATACACCATATGATGCCCTGGACATTCCCAGTCTGGCTCGACTCCTACCAGTTTGTCAGTCAACTTATTGTCAAGTTTTGTAAAGTCTATCAAGGGTACGATTTTCAAAGGAAAAGTTTGACATTTTCGGAAATGCAAAGCTTTCATATTTTTTTCTGATTATGATTCTTCATATAATGCCATAGTCAGCAGTCAGTTAACTTAGCTCAGTATAAAGACTGGAAATAGGGGAAACAGTAGTCCTGTCTCAATACAAGGTTACAAAATCCACACTCAGTAACAAACCAAGCTCAGTAATTAAGACATCATAAATCTTGTTTATTTAGACTGTACAACAGCAAAATGCACATTCATGCAAATAAATGAATAAAAAGGAAATGCATGACTTTATGTGGCGTCACGTGAGATTGCAAAACTACAGTAGTTATTACTCTCAGCCAAGAAGCAGAAGTAGTTGCAGTCATATTTACATGGATTAAACAAGTCAATTGTTTTAATTAGTAAGGTTTACAAGTGCTGGTGGGGGAATTTTGTGCAGATAGCTGTTTCACCTTCTTTCAAGTCTATATGCTAAGATAAGCTAACTGTTGCTAACTGTGGTAACATGACAGTGGCATCATAATTATCATCTTGCTCTCAGCAAGAAAGCACTAAGCATGTTTCCCCTAATGTTGAACTGTTAATAGCTAAATCTAGGCTAAGCCTTCAGTGGCTACCAGTATATAAAATGTTCACATTAACAAGGTCAGATAATCATATTTTCAGTTCGCTGGTGTTTTATAAAAGCTGTATGAAAACATCTTGCATACTCAGACATGTGCATGCCTGTAAAAGCTGTTCATGTTGAGGAAACATGTATAAAGAGACACTTAGGTGCAATGAGGTACCAGTGACCTGCATAGGTGTGTGCAGTAAAGATAACATGCAAGGAAGTAGCCTGACACATAACTCCCTGCAAAACCACCAACTGTCATGTACATGGATTAAACAAATGTTTTGATCAGTGAGCTTCAGAGGTGCTGGTAGATGGATTTTCAGATGTTTCCCCCTGTTTCAAGCCCTCTGTGCAACAAGGTAGCAGTGACGTGTATAGCTATGTGTAGTTAAGATAACTTGCAGATTAACCCACATAAAGACTGCTGGGCAGTTTGTACATGTTGTCATACTGATGCCCTTCTTCAAGAACAACTTGTAAGTTGAGACTGGAAGGAAGATGAACAAGCACTGTAAAATTCAACAGCACAAAGGAGCGCTCAAAAGTGCTCTGCCTGCCACCTTGCAGGAAGGGGATGGATGCTGAAAGGGGGTTTCTGCATCGGTTCACAGAGGGGTGGGAGGTGTTGTTGAAGATGGAGTTCAATTTGGTCGTCATCCTCCCTCTGCCTTTGCCTCCAGGCTGTCCATGTTCAGCCACACAACAGAGGCAGCCTTTTTCACCAGTATGTTAATCTTGCCTACCTCCCCCGCCTCGGTGCTGCCTCCCCAGCACACCACCACAAAGAACAGACTGCTGCCCAACACTCATTGATGAGAACATGCTGCTGTCTGTTGCATAATATGAGAGACGAGCCTTCTCAAGAGAAGTACTCATATCACGTGACGTGAAAGTGACGACTGTCATGCGTGCAGAATTGGGTTCATAGCTAAAATCCACGTCACTCGCTTGACCCTCGGCTGACGCTGAGCCACGACTATGTTTTGCTGTCATTGTCCCTTCACATCACAGCGTGGTGGCTTTGTACACTTCACACAATACAGCTCAAAAGAGCAAAGTCAAGCGGACACAGTTTTGTTTTTGCACCCATTTGCTGGTCAGTAGTGGCCCTATTCAGAATGCATTGATCAGTGCAGTAGCTGGGGAGGGATGTGCCTCGCAGGCACTGGTGAGGGGAACGGATTCTGAGTTACACCATTCAGCTCGGTGGGGAGTCCGCAGGCGTTGCATTAACTTGCTGAGCTGATGGCATAGGGATGAGGGTATCTTTTCTAAGGCCATTCAACAGAAGCACTTATATGACATGGTGTCCACAAAGAATGAACCGTGTTCGAGTCTATGCAAGAATGCACAGAGCACTGCAACACAACACGGACTGGATGACTTGGTATTAAACATTAGGCTATATGGCTGTAAATGATGATTATTTTTTTTATCATTGATTAATCTGCTGGTTACTTTGTCTATTAATAATTTAGTCAATTATTTAAAAAAAAAGTAATTGTCAAATAATAATTGTCCAGAGCCAAGCTATTTCCTAGCCTGTTTTATCTGACCAACAGTCCCCCAAAGATATTCATTGTACATTAACACAAAACACACAAAAGCAGCAAATCTATATTTAATCTTTGCTTAAAAAGTGACGGAAATGACGAATCAACATTTACAACCACATTAATTTTGTCTTGATGGTCTCATTTAATGAAACTACTGTATCATATCTCTGTAAAACATTCACTTGCCACTGAGTGGTTTATGTTCATAGAGAAATTGATACCCCCTTCAGTGCAGATAGACAGACACTACTTTAAACTTATTAGACATTGTGAGATAAACAAACACATGACCTTGTGTGATTTGCCCTAATTCGCCCTTCGCACCATTTTGACTTGAGCTGTGTCTAATGGACATTTGACAGTCTGACAAATCTAAAAATATCTTGAGTTTTCGTCGGTTTCGGTTGTGTTTACAGCTTCTAGACCGATGCTGTTTGTGCATGATCACGGATCATGCATATTATGGATTAAAGCATATGTGCTGCAGATTTAAATGATGTGTGTTGCAGCGAGGGTTCAAAGAGAGAGAGAGAGAGAGAGAGAGAGGTGGTGGTGGTAGGGGAGGGGGGGTAGGTGTATTTCAAAACATAGGATTTCCACAGAGGTAGTCTTACACCACATGGTTGTTTTCACCGCTTCGACCGGAGAGTCACCGAGTTCACAAGTGGGCGAGGCTCCGCGCACACTGAAGCGGCGCACAGCCTCTGCTCGGGGCACGAACCGGGCTGACCGCGGGGATGCGCCCGGCGCGACGGGGCGAGGTGCCGGGGAACGCAACGGGAGAAGTTTGCGGCGTCTCCCCTCAAACTCTCGCCGGTTGCCGTTTCGTCGCTCTCACCATAAACGACACCGTCTACAGGGGACGCGCGTTGTTTATCCTCGAATGACCCCGATGCTGAAGCGAGAACATCCCGTTCCTGGGTTATTAATAGCTCTCCTTGCGTCACCAAACTGTGGCGGACCGTTTTGCTAGACACGCAACGGAGCTACAAACTGTGCCAGCAACACATTCTCCTCCAAAGCAAACATGGCTATAAAATAGGTAGTCATCATTCTCCACCAGCTGTCTGCGGGTCCCTGCAGCCAATGTGATTACCACTTGCATGTGTTACACAAGTTGTTACTAAGGAAGTGAGAGCTGACACTAACTCAGCCAGTTAGCGCGCATTGATCTGGCAGTTTGGTGTCAAACTGAGGGGCGGTGTATTTGTGTTTATATAGATTAGTCAGTCTTTCAGAAAAAAAAATAATTTAAAAAATCAAATAAAAATACAGTAGAAAAAAAATATGCACACAAAAACTGCATAAAGCAATTTTCCAGCCCAACAATCCAGCACAGTGTTGTGCCAGGAGGAGAGCCAATGTTGTTGATGAGCTGAAAGCCATAGCCCACAATGTACAATAAGCCATATGTTAATCCCCCCCACCCAACACACACACACACACACACACACACACACACACACACACACACACACACACACACAAGTCCTGGAGCCAAGTGAGGCTGGAGCTACAGACCCGGGCCTGCACAGCTCCAAGGGGAGAGAAGGAGGGAGGGAGGGGGGAGAGGTGGGAGGAGAGTTTCTGTTGCTATGTTCTCTGGGAGTCTCCTATCTGGAGGATCTGTGGGCAGGCTGATTTTGAGGGCTGACATGGCAATGTTGTATGTAGGTCAGCAACAGTAAAACAAGTCAGGCAGCCACAAAGCACACTGGAGGAGAAGTGTTTGTGTGCACTGCCATAGCCTACTGTAAATCTTTACATATTACTACAAGGTGGCGCCTCAACCAGTCTGTGCAACCAGTCATACGAGTGGCTCTGACGTTCTCCAGTGTCATCCCTTCCATGATATGACGGCATAGCACCCACCACACCTGCATACACAAGCACAAGGGCTGAGGCCTTCACCTTTGGATGAAGCATGATTTCAGATGCCAAATGAAACATCCCATGGAATAATTGAAAGTATGCTAATGTGTGTCTGTGTGTGTTGCAAAAGCTCTGGGTATAGAAAAAGGAATACAGATGAAATAAACAAACTCAACACAAGGAGTACTTTTTTTTCATTCCTTTACACTCCACATTAGTTGGATGTGTTTCCTCAACTGCCATGAAAACAACTTTGCATGATTTGCACAAAAACCTTCAGGTCGTCTCATTCATGTTCATGACTTTGGAACCAAAAACAAACACAATCTGTTGATGAAGACCATTGGATACAATTGAAAATAAAGCACATTTGAGTCAAATTTGTTTTATAATCTGTTTCAGAATGACCTGATATTATGCAAGTCCTGAGCTGAGGTTCAACTTTAAAGCAGGGAATTGCTGATTTTGAGGGAACAATCATAAATTGTTTTTAAAAATCCCTTTTTCGTAGTTTTAGGTGCCTCATATTTCTGTTCACCAGCTTCTGTACCATGTCAGCTTTGTCTCCGTCAAACCCTTCCTTCCTGTGTGGGTGTGAGAAAACAGTTTGTTTTTGAGGGGAACAATGTGATTTGCACAGACCTTACGAAATACACATTTATACAAGGTTCCCAAAATGAAAGCAGAATGACGCTTGTGTTAAAATCTCAGAATGACTTTGGGACCTTGGATTTCCTTGGCTGTGAAAGATGTCTGGGTCAACAACATGTGCATGAATGACGGTGGATGGAGTGTGACAAGGTTGACTAGGCTAATAAACACCAAGAGGACATGACTTTGGGTGACTCAATAGCCAGTGGAATTACTTGATTAACTGTATTTCACATGCTTGAATTTCATTTCAGACCCATCAGACTACATTCACATTTGTAGCTGTTACATAGCTGAAGAGGGTTTTCTCAACAATATATCTCTAGTTTAAAGAGGCCGCATTACAGATTGACCAGATTCAATCATTTCAGTCTTTAGCCAGGTCTTTAAAGATTTGTCTGCCCCAGCAGCCCCAACCAATTACCTTGCTGCTGTTTGCTTAGTCTCCCACCACCATCTGTGTTTCAGATCATCCAAGGCAGTTCTAATTACAGTCACAGGCAAGAGCCCATAGATAATGACAATGCTGCTATGATCAGCAGGATTAGACAGGTGCTTGTCGACTTGCTTTGACTCGGGCTTTTACGGTCTGCAACAGACCCTGGACAATCAATGAGAAGATGAGAACCTCACTGACCCTTTGTTTCCTGCTGACAGACATTAACAGTGCAATTTTCTTTAACAGAGGTGTGTTTCTTTTCCACATCATTGTTGATTTGCTTGCTGTCTTGTCACAGAAAATACACTACTGGTCAAAAGTTTAAGAGCACATCGGTTTTCCCAATTTTTACTGAAATGTAAGCAGTTAAAGTCCAGTGGATAACCTGACATGTTACAAAGGTAAGCAATAAACTGGCCAATGTAAGAAGAAAAAAAAATACAGCATTGGAAGTAAATGTATCTTAGAAAGTTAATACAAACATTTTCTACAAGTGCCCCCAACTAGCTGTGTGTTACTGTGTGTTCCCTTTGATGCATCATTAGGACAATGCTGTACTGCTGGTAGTTGTCATGTATTTTGCTATCACAATCACAATAGAGGGAGAAAGAAGAGTAACAAAGGAAGACATAGTTTAGATCATCAGACAGAAAGATAATGACCCACAACATTAGAAGAAAAGAAAAGGAAGGTGCCTGTAAACGATGGGCCAGCACAGTCTGAAACCAGCTGCTGGGGAAATAAGTTAGTTTATTGTTAGGATTAACAATCGTTTGATTGAAATATTTATTGTTTATTTGGTCTATGCTTTAGTTTCAAATACTGAGACAATGTGTACATTTGAGGCCTCCAAAAATTGAGATGTCTTAAATCTATTATTTTCATGTTCACACCGGTAGTGTAAACATGATAATCATTGTTGCAGTTTAATTAAATACAACAATAGCAGTTTTTAAAATGTTATGATGTGATGTAGTAGCAAACTTTTAATGTTGGCATTACAAGTTAATCAATTGTAATTAAACTCGTATTTTTGCAGTGACCTGTTGGCAGTTCAACTACATCCATATGTGCGTAGTGAGTTTTTGCCAGTTCTTTGTAGTCAACTCTGACTGTAAGCAATTATTGAAAAGGAAGGAAAGATTATTTTATTCTGATTTTACCTTTGTTTCTGTGCAGGTATTGCTCAGTGTAACATTACATTCTTAAATATTTATTCTCCAAGTATTTAACATATACACGTCTTATTCTTATATGTTTTAGTCTGGTTCAGTCTGGAATAGTCATAGCTCATCACTTTCTCATGCCACATAATACTGTGTTTTATGTATGACCTAGTCATAGAAACATCTCTGGGGATTATGCAGAGCTAGCATAGCATTAACAACAGCCTGTGGCTCAGATGAAGTGCTGAAAATATGACTGTTTTTGGCTTGTAATGCTCAGTAATCCCGCTCACAGCACAGAGTAATCAAACAAGCACAGCAATGACTATTGATTTTGCTTGTTTACATCTGATCCTCACAGTCACTTACATCTAGCTATTAAACTGTGGTCATCATCTGACGCAAAAGACAACTATATCATGTGGCTTTGGTTCCTGGTGCAAGTGATGATCAGCAGTTCAGTGCTTTTTGTCTGTCTAGCAGTCTGTTTCCATGTCACACTTCCAGAGTGTTAATACAGTTCAAATATTTCTTTGGTCACATGTCAGTCCATTAAAGGGTCAGAGAAAGCATGGGGTAGAGAGGCTTTTGAGTGTGAATCCCACATCTGGTTGTTTGGATGTTGGACGATACGTTGATTCTGGACGTTTACGCAGCTGAGTGCAGGACTCAACACCCCCTCCTCAAGTAAGAAAGCTCTGCTGGGGAAGGGCTTATGGTCGTTCCCCCCTGACGGCACACACACTGCAGTCACAATTTATTAAACTTCTCTGATCAAAGGAATCATCCACTGTTCTGTTCAGTTTGATATATTGTGAAAGAGTTTGTGGTTCAAGTGACTTCCTGCAGGTCAAGAGAGCTGCTGTTTTACAGCCCCACTGCAGCATATGGATTCCCTGTTAACCTTTGTGTGGGCCCCAGGTCAGTTTTGGAAATGCCTTACGCCACTGTGTGCTCACTGAGGAGCAGAATAGAGATATATAAACTGGGCAGCTGATTAGCTGCTCCAAGCAGGACATTCATGGAATGCATATCTCCTTGGGGAAAGGTTTCCAGGAACAGTTTTGCTCAAGTGGTGCGCAATGAACCAGTCTGTGAGCAGAAGGAGACAGAGCTGGGTGTGCACAAGCCTGCCCCAGTGTTGACCAGAGAAATTTTTAGCCACAAGCAGATCTATAGTCTGCCACGCCTCCTTCCTGTCTACTTCCCTAAAATCTGTTTTTGTGCTGACAGTGTAGCACAGAGAGACCACTCCTCTAAACATATGCCTTATCATCAGTGTTATCCTCATAAGCTGTAACCTTCAGGGGGACCTACGGCTCAACACGCTTGCCTATGCAGTTTTACCCTTCACCCCGTTCTGTCTCCTCTTGAGTCCCAGACATCGTAAACATCCGTTCTCTGACATTGGTGGACACCGGTGAGACTTCCAACCCTGCAGCTCTGAGACGTGACCCTGAGGGGACTTCCTCCTTCACCTTTAAAAAAAAATAAAAAATTCCCTATCATTTACACACACATAATTTTCATTGCATCCTCATCAAAACAGGTTTGAAGAACAAAATGATTATTTTGACAGGAAGAGCCCATATCATTTTTTTTATCCTGATAAGAAGAGTTAAGACCTTTGCTGCATTTCCAGATCCTAGGTGTTGCCAGAATCCGCTTTTATCTTCTTGTGCATCTTCAGTTGCAAGGTTAGATGGCTTAGACCATTTTCCTGCAATACAGAAAACATTTGCAGGCTGTCATATTGTCATAGAGGATTAGACTTATTGGCACTGCACACCACTGCAGTTTGGCATGTAGACATAGGCTACATGTATAAAGATAAACAAATGTACAAAACAAACAATATTAATATTAAGCAGCTGTAATATATAAGAAATAAAATCATAATAAAATAACCAAAACCAATCTATAAAATGTACAGTTTGAATGAATACAACTATATCAGTCATACAACAATGATATGTACTGCATGGACACAACCAATACACGGTATATTACACAGTGAGTTATGTGTTTATAACAGGATAAACATTGAGCAGGTCTGTAAATGATGTGGTGTAAATAGAAGACAGTATGTCCAAGTTTATAATCTGCAATATCAACCAAGAAATAGATCATTGGTTAGATTTTGTTTCAACTTTTTTCAACAGTGTTAAAGCGAGCCTTAAATGTTTTGCTGACGTGCAAACTATAGGTGAATGGTAAATGCTGAAACATGGTGTAAAAGTAGGGCAGACAGATAGGAGCCAGCAAAATGATTCAACAATAATGAACACTGGCATATCTATCCAAAGTTTAAATACGCTGCCATTAACCACAAAAATCTTTAATGAGTTCTTTTGTTGGGTTTGAAAAATACAAATCAAGTTTTAACTGTGTCACATCTAAGTGGTGATTATGTGGGGAACTCAAGGTGCTACCACCGAGAGCTGAGAGGACATGTCCCAACATGGCCCACTCATAACAAACCACTATTTCCTGCCCCTTAAGTTCAGGCAGTGTTTGGTCTGTCAAGAGAGATGAAATGTCAGTACACGCACATCCACACACCCAAACACACACACACACATACACACACACCGTTGTGGTATGCTATCTCCTTTAACACATGTAATGTAGTGTTTCTGTAATCTATCCATCCATTTTGAGTCTACGGAGCAGTGTACATGTTGTTATCAGGAGAGTGTGTTTGTCCTCCCCTGCAGTACTGAGGGACTGAACACACCTGAAGCACCAAGGTCTCAAGTGAGGGTGTAGTCCGTTTCCTTAGCAACCAGGAGAAACACTGGCTGGTGTTTTCACACAGTCGAAAACACACAACTTTTATTGTTTTGTTACAGCGGGTCACTGAAGATCACCTTGATAAAAAAAAACCAAAAAAAAAAAAACCAGCACACACGCAAATAAAAGCAGACGTAAATGCCTTTGTTTGGTGTTTTTCACCCGCAGGTCTCTGAAGAACACTTGTTCCGTACATTTAAATGTTTGGGTTTCCTTGCCAGGGGTGGTGCCTGTAAGCACTTCACAGCAACAAAGACAGTCTTCCACAACTCGGCTGAACTGGACAAAGTGAAACATGTCCTCTCCCTTGAATGGTGTCTCCTTCCAGAGTATCACATGTGGAAGTCGTTAAAGCCTAACCTGCTTTCCAGCTGTTGGCTTTATCCCATCTGGCTTAAGTGATGAAATTAGTCACACGAGACCTTTACAAATTATCAAGATAAACAACTGAAGGTAAATTGATCTTGATGCAAAGCAGGAGCCACAAAAACAACATTAATTATGGGAACCATTTCTGTTTGTGGTGAGTTTGCAGATTTCTGCTTATGGTTCTGCCGCACTGGCGGATTTAACATTGAGATAACCTCTAAGACAACCTGATAGCATTAAACCACCAGCAGTTCTTAGTCATAGTCAGTATGTGACCCTATGACCAGAGTTATGAACACATTTCCGGGCCATACAATATCTTAGAGCGTCCTCTAGTGGCTGATGCTGGGTGCTACAAGAGGTATGTTTCAGCTGAGGGTTTGCTGTACACAATGTCCTCCAAGGAGATACTGTTAGATTAACCTTCACTGAGACTTCATATGAGCTGTGTCAAACTACATTAATCTTGACAAAAATTTTTATTGATTATCTGATTATTTGAGCAGACTGAATAAGGACTCATAAGGAATCATTTTCTAACATACATTTGGGCACAAGGGATTGAAAGCAGTGACTTCTTCTGCCAACCAGCCACGTTCATAGATGGATTCATCTCAGGGTGGAGTGACTTTAAATATATTCTGCTGCCTGTGAAGAGAGATTACAGTACATCAACATCCTGTTGTATTTTCTTGTGGGTTCCAGTATCATCCATCTAAGGTGTCACATCAACTGCAGATCTGCGTCAACAGTGGCAAAGTTTGCAGAGAATCCAACAACACGACAAAAATCAAAACCGCCAACCAATCATTTTCATCATAAGCATGTACTGACATGTAAACAAGTATGGCTGCACAATTTTATTTATAGATGATTATTGAAAATAGACATAACATGCACTTTAAAGTTGTATTATAGCAACATGGGTTATTCCAGTTAATTTGCTTCTTTTGTCCTGTCACAGTAGCATATGTGCAGAGAGTTTGAAGAAATGCTATATGTGAATGTTTATCTGAGGAAACTTTGATTTTGAATTTTGAATCTGAATCTTTCAGCTTTCTGAGACAACTGTTGATGAATGCCCCTCTTAATTTTATTATTACCTCAGTTTTTCCAGCCTTCACACCCACATTAGCATTTTTAGCCATCTTTTTTTTTATATTAGGGTAGGTGCTAACTTTTGCAGAGTTTATATATTTATTAATTCAATTAATTCAGTTTATTAAATCAATGGCCCTCCTAGCTTCTGCTTTACCCTCTTGGAGACAAATAATCTCTTGCACCTTCTCTTGGAGACAAATAATCTCCTCCACTGACACATGCAAAGCCACCAACAGATGATAAAGCTCATTTGTGTCTGCTTACAAGGAGAAATTACGCATTATCCATTCTTAGAGGCAGACAACACGTCTGGCTGCAATGGGGTAGATAAAAAAGGAAATCATCCATCCATGGTTGGTTTTGATTATTTCCAACCTTGTGAAAACATCTGACTTTCTTCACTGACCACAGCAGGTACAGTTCTACCGTGAAGCTCATGCCGGTTACATGTCAGTGACCGTATGCTTAGTGATTTCATCTTGCGGATTAGTAGATTAGTTACCTCCCCTGGTTTTCTATAGCTTAGGTTGCTACAATTCGTGAGATTCCTCTACAGAACAAAGGGGCTTGGTTTGTTATCTTGTCTGCCTTTTTTGTAGAGCTGATATTCTTTTGGGAAAGCTGTCAAAAACTGCTTCTGGCACTTCTGGTGTATTTTTTTTTTGATAGTTTTGAATGTTGCCATGGAAATTTTCCTTCTCCCATATAACGGCTCCATTTAGTAACCAGCAGAGGGAGTTGCTGGATATCCAATTTGTCCTTCTAAACATTTCTTTTATCATCTGTAACCGAGATGTTTGCGTTTAGCGTATTTTCAGATCAATCATAGAAAACGTCTGCATTTCGCTCATATACCCAGAATGAAGATTCTTAGATGTAGGAATTAAATCATTTCACATCAATTGTACACAATTTCTTTTCAGCTCAACAGTCAGTAAAAATAACAAGTCATAATGACAATGTATAACAAATTACAGCTGGCCTGAGGTGCTAAACTCAGTATTAAAGTTATACAGTTGCTTATTGCTAATGGTTTCAAGTTTTCAGGCTCTGTTAATGAATAGCACTATATTTGCTTGGCAAAAAGCAAAGTGGTATTAGGCCTAGGCCTAATAGTATTATTTTCCATTAATTTTGTTTTTATGTAATTATGTAACAGGTCAAACTCTTCACAATACTTAACATAAAGCTGCTCTAAATCTACTACTACTTCATGTGGAACAAACAAATGCCGCTGTCAACTGGAAATGAGAGATTATCTATCATGCATTATTCTCCAAAATTCAATGGCAGCAAAACTATAGAACATTTAGCCTTTTGTTAAATAAGGGTGAATGGGTGATGATAGAGGGTACATCTCAAGCAAATTCAAAGGATTGTTCGCTGTGTTAATTCTGGATTTTGACTTTATACGTGTGCATACTTTTGTGTTTGCACACTGATGCACTCCTGTCTTCTCCTGTCAGACACACTGAGCCTCATCTGGTGGGACAACCTTTGGCTTTCTGCCGGCTAACTTTAGCCTCACAGCTTGCATGGTCTCTCTAAGCCTTTTTTGGGGTTGTGGTGTGCCAAAGTAGATTTACCTCCAATAACCATTTATTAAATCTCTATCCATTAGACTCTGAGGCTTCGTAAGAGCTGGCTGCATTAAGCCTGATTATAGGATGCCCGGCAGAGGAAAAGGGTCTATGTGTCAAGTGTGTCATCGAGTGATTTATATCCCTGGCTGGGATCTCTGTCTTGTCAGTCGAGAGTAAGCTGCGGAGAGGAGAGAGAAGCACTGAAACCTTTAAATAATGGTGAAGCTTTTTACAGGGGAATCCAGAGGTTGTTGCCATGTTGTGTTTAGGTAGTGGGTACCTAGGGTTTCTGTCTGTCTCTAATGTTTATGCTGCTGCTGAACCCTGACCTGTCGCTGCTATCCAAGGATCCCCGTCTAAGTCAGTTTGACTTGAATTCTCAGTCTTCAACATGGACGCCAAGGGCCCAAGTGGTACCTTTAAGAGGTCCTCCCTCAAACGCAGCACATCTGGCTCACAGAAGGTAAGATGAAGCCTGTTGCGCTACCTCACATTCAACAAGTGATTCAGTATTACCTTACCAACTTGGCTCCAACCTGGAGTGCTTGAATATATCTATAGAAATCTCTTTGCTTTTTTTTCAAATTATACTCGTCATGGTATTGATTTTGACAGTAAAAAAACAAACAAACTGCTTTTTGTGAACTTTTGCTATATACAAGAACCCATAGGATTATTCTGACAATGACTTGTGCTGCACAGCTTGTGTCACATGGGAGCATTACTATAGCCAAAGTCCATACTAGAACCTAACCAATCATTTTAGAGTCTCTGTGTCCGGCATAATGACATGCATCATTCAGGACTACAGGCTGTATATCGGTGAGCACATGGTCTGCACTCCCTGCCCTGCAAACTTACTGTTAAGTGGTGTTTGAAGCTGAGCAGCCGCTTGCTCCAGTACGGCAGTTTAATCCTTCATAATGGCCCAGTATGGACGACCATGGCCATGACAGATTAAGGACTTTTATATCTTTCTAAAGTCTGCTTTCATGTGATTAACACACTCCTGTTACCATGTCCTTGAAAGCAAGAAAGATACGATTTTATACACAAGCATGCCTGCCAGTCCGATGAGCAGTCTCTGCTGGGATTAGACACACACACACAAGCAAACACACACACACCACAAAGTAACTCACTTCCTGTCAGTTTGGAGGATAGACATCAAAATAGAATAGTGATAAAATTTTGAAGAGGTTACAGAACAACAATGCTTTCTTATTTGGTTAAAAGTTAAAGTGAAAAGTTAAACAAAAACATTTTGAAAGCATACAGAAAAATATAAGGATGGAAAATAAACTGAAATATAAAACACATAAAGCATTTTAAATCTATCCTTTGTAAATTGAATATAGTCCATATCCATAATCACCATCGAAAGGTTATACTAAATACACATTTTTCTTAAATACTATGGGAAATTATTCACCATGTGGCTAAATCAGCCTGATGCATATTTCAACAGTATATCTGACACTCACATCCTTAACAGAATTCAGTCTGATGGTTTTCTATACATTAAAGCAAGAAGTATTTGTTGAGATTAATATTCTTTGTGTAATCCACAGCCTTTTTATATGAGGTTTTACTCAGTAAAGCAATCAGAAATGTCATGGCTCTCTGCCGAATAGCACTGCACTTTTAATGAGATTGGTAATGTTGCTAAATATAAACTCATTGGCTGCACAGACCACACGGCCAACAGATAACATTGTCCCTTTTTTTTTTTATCATGCATATTTACCATGTATTTACGAAAATCTTTAATCATGGATTTATCTGCTTTATTTAAATGATAGGCGTGTGCTTCATTATTTACAGAAGGTCATGGCATGAAGAAGGATTTATTTTTCATCAAAAATAGAGTAAAGGCAATATCGCTTTGAATAGTTCGGATGGGTGACATTTTGACCTGATTTTAAATCCAACAGAGGGCACATTCATCTAAATATGTTCACATCATATTACAATAAATTAACTTAGTAAAGAATTCAAGTCCATCTGCTGAGTCCTATCCACCGATAACACTCGAGCACCAGCAAATAGGCTGACTCTACTGACCTTTCGCCTCCTTTACTGAGAAACTGTAGCCTTCTGCTCAATAGTGAGGAAAGAAAGGAGCTAAAAGCATCGCTGGGTTTTGTGCTCCAACCCCTCAAAAACTAAACAACTGTCGATGAAAACCACAAAAGCTTATAATCAGTCAATACAAGCATGATTGAAAAATTTTGCAAATGTGAAATCATATGACTGTGTGATGTAAGAATCTGTGTCAGGTGAGGTTAGGGCCAAGAATCCTTAAAAAGCTTTAAGACTCAGGTCAGGATTAAGCACACATGTCTGGGGAACAGACCCAGGGCCAGGGCCAGGACCAGGACCAGGACCAGGACCAGGGCTACAGCAAACATCTCTGTGTGAAGTTTGTTAAGGTTATGAAAAATGAAGTTAAATGTGTGGGACCATCAATTGTGGCAGCCTTCTGCAAGCAAAGAAGAGCCAAAAAGATTTTGCATAATTTAAGTATTAGCTCTATGAATCAGACCAAATGAACATTACAAAAACTGTTAAAATAGATGTAATTCTGTTATTTAGTTGGCAAACTCTTACATTCCATACAATTACATATCAAAATAAGGTGACTTATATTCCACTGGCCATATATTCACTCACTCCATATTGAAGCTGCAGAATCAGGCTCAACATTATACTCGTTAATCGTGATACAGTTTTCTTTTCTTTTTTTAATATAAGGCAGATATTTAAATATATACAATAATATGTCAAGACCTCTTTACATATATGTGCGACCTGCTGTCCAACCTTGTTATTTTATTTTACCTTAAAATTTCATTTGGTCAGTCAGAGTTTTTTAGTCAGACTTTTCTTTGGGGAAAACACAGAAAAACAGCATCTTTAAAACATGTCTTATGACTCCCTCAACTCTTGGGGATAATCAGTGACATGTTGGGCTCATGTGATGGCTAACTGGATTTTCAAACCCAGGAGGACAATGAGTGCATTTATAAACAGGGCTGACTGAAAACAGTTAGCTTCACAGTTAATGCAAATTTCCCTTTCCAGCGCCTGTAACTCGAGTTGTGTCTCTTTGCCCAAAAAAATCTTTCCCCTCAAGTGAAAATACGTAAAAGGCAGATTGTTATTTGGTCCACGTGGGATCGACCATGAGTCTGGGACCATTTTTTTTAGACAGTAACATGGGTTTCCTTCTTGTCACATTGCATCAAACTCTAATCACGTCGCCTTTCAATACTGAGCAATTAGTTGCTTTTATCTTCAACCCTGGTGACATCACATTCCTCATAGGACCCCCAAATCCTTTCTGATCCATTTCACTTGTGCTGATGAGGCTTCTGGTGTGTGAATTCCATTGTATTATATTCTAAATTCAGAATAAATGATATGTCCTTTGACACATATAGTTTTTACCCAGCTTTACAAAGCCGCCGACTGTAAATGCTTGTAAAATGCAGTGAACTAGACCAGGTCAGATGTCAACGTACAGGAATACAGCCATCATTATACATTTTCTTTATAACTGTCTGGGACTGAATAGTCCATGTAATTGTAGCTGAACTGTAACAAATTTGCTGTGATTTAGCTGCTCACTAAGCTGTGGGTCAGGAGACCAGAGCCATGTGATTCAAGTGCAAAAAGGCATGAATGTATGGCAGACAGAGTATGCGGACTGTAGGTACGCATAAAAACACGGTGTTCACAACACTGTGAAACTGGTAGAAGTTCTTATTCTGAAACAGAGTGATGTGTATATTCAACCACAGAAATATTATAGCATCATGCAAAGGCCAAACTTTAAGGAAAAGCATCATTGCATCACTAAAGCTAATTAGTGTCCTTTCGCAGCAATCGGGCACTTTTAATTTTCATCTCACACAGTTGTCTTTTGTTCTGATCATTTCCACAGAAAATTCTGCACGTTGGACTGAATGTTGTTTATTGTTCTGAGGCTTGTCTTAAGTCTGGTTAATTTGCTTGGTGTGACACAATCTGATCCTGCAGTATATCTAATTCTTTGAGGTTTTTGTGGTTAAGTGCTCAGAGGCAGCTCTTAACGAGGCAGCTGGTTGCTGACTGGATTTTGGTTTTAATTGCTGTGGTTAATGAGTTTAAGTAAGCTGAAATAACTGCGTCATACTGGCCAAACTCTTCTGGAAACGTGCTTTGTTTTCTACTGCTATAATTAACAACGGCCCATGTGCAATTTTTTTTTTCTTTTTAGCAGAGCAGAACCAAAAGGGGGAAGATGGGGGGACGTTAGTCTTCTCTCTCATTCTGTCTTTCTGAGTCATCAACCATCAACCCCTGTCTTTTTTGCTGAGAACTGCTCACTTCAACCATAAAAGGAGAGATTATTAAACCATTTCAGATGAGGGAGGTTTTAAATGAATGTTTATGAATTTGTGCCTTTTAACTACATCTCAGCTTCTAACTCACCCAATGCCACTCTCTAGTAGTTACTTAAGCATGCACCTGAAAGCCCACAATAACTTTAAATAGTTTAAACTGAATTAGTACATTAAGTCATGTCACCATGAATATTAATCATTTTAAGATGAAGCCTAAATTCCTTTAAAAAATAAAAATAAAAAAATCAAACTACAGCTCATAGGTTAAATGTTTTTTTTTTTTTAAATGGTAACATCCATTTTCTTCCTGTTGAGAGATTATTTATTATACCAGATTTTAAATGCAAATCCACTTAACACTGCCAAAATATAAAAGAGCAAGATTAAGAGAATATTGAATAGCTGGTCTGTTGAGTTTTCTTTCCCCCCACAAAAACAAGGTGGGTGGAAATAGAGATTAACTGCAATTAGCATTGACTGACCTTGCCCCCAACTGGAGACCAGTCATGTCTTAACAAGGCGCCTTCCAAAAGAATGCCTGCATCCAATTCTCTCAATTATGCAAATTGGGTTGAAATCAAAGTAGTTGGAGGGGGTGAAACATTTCAGATGAAAAGTTGGGGTGCCTCTGAACGACACTGCAGTCCTCTTACTTTGGCCATTCTGTTTCTTCTTCTCACACAAGCTAAGATCTTCCACACTATGAGGTGAACACAAAGAAAGGGGTTTGAACAAATTGGGAGATTAGGGGCCGGTTATCAAAGTAGATTTATTGTGCCTTGTTCAAGCGAAGGATGAAAATACCCTGTGGGCATGGAGAAGGGGGTCATGGGACTCCCAAAAGGATTACCTTGAACTGGAGTCATGAGACTTGGGCGAACAAAGACCCTGCTCACATGCTCATCATATTAACTGGCCCTCATAAAGTGAAGAAGTTTCATGTCCCTGTGGGATTCCATGAGAGCACTTGACTGGGAGTGCAGCACCAGGAGAAAGCTCTGGTAGCGGGGACGCAGACCGTAGACTTCTCTTCTACTCTCTAGGCTTAATCTCCAGCAGCCTTAGAGAAAGGACTCCACAGCTCGGACAGACCATTATATGTAAGTCTACCTAGATTTCTATAGCTGCAACTTTATTTCATCACTTTTATGACAGCATTAGATATCTCTGAGTGGTACAAACAGTAGATGCTTTTTTGTGAATTTAGTGGTGAATGTGAGCAGGGCAGTACTATCAGAGTTGTGTGTGCTTAATGATGCATGACAACACTGAGATGGAAAACTGTTGAGGCAAGACGGACTGAAAAAAAAAAAGAGACAGCAACAACCAACAAGCAACTACTGCACTTTTAAAGAATACATTAGGATAGCAATATTTTTGCAAAAACCTAAAGGTGAGAGATCAAATGTATAATCTACATTAAAGTGTGTTCAATTGTTTTAACATTTTAAATTGAAAAAAAAGTGAATGGTTTTAGATAAAAAAAATTCAGTGGATATTTAAGACTAGTTGTATTTTCTGAAACATTACTTAGTAATTAAAGCTACTCAAAAAAATCATTAACAAATGACAAAATTCAAGTTAATCTTCAATGAGTCTGATGAGAATCTCAGTTCATTTTACTAACAAACAATACAGAGGTGCAAGAAAATAAGCAAATGTTATAGTTATGTATGTTTGAAGGAAAGGAAAAAAATCGGGTCTTTAAAATACTGTTGCAGCTCAATAGAAGAAAACAAAAAAATCATCTGTTATTAAAAAATATAGCGAGAAATATACAATATGCATATGTACAACATTATACGTGATATATTTATAGACCATAAATAAATTCACAGTGTGTTGACAGGCTGTAAAAAAAAAAATCTGATCAAATAATAATAGCAAACAAAAAATCACATAGAAACTAAATGATACTATGAAGGTACAATCAGAATATTTTTGTGTACGTAGCTCACACAAGAAACACATACAGATAGTGTCTCTTTTGCTTTAAATGCTTCTTTTTTTTTTACACAGAACATAGGAGACAGTCCAAGGTAGTTTGTGGTGCCCCAGCCAGCCCCCTGCAGTTTCTCCTGCTGGGGCTGAGGCCATTTGTGCAAATGAAGAGAAAGAGAGAGGGAGAGAGAGAGAGGGAGAGAGAGAGAAAACAGTGACTGTACTGTGTTATGGTTACTTGTGGTCACAAGATTTCAATACAATTTATCTATGGTCTTTCATTCATACTCATATGACTTTCGTATCAGCGGTTAAGTTAAAATAGAACCTATGAATACAGTCAAACATTATCTTCTTTTTTTTTTCCATTTCACTTCTGAGTGTTTTCTTGGAAAGATGTGCTTCAAGTGTTTCAGTTTTAATTGGGCTTCCACTGTCAACAATGGGCCTCAGAGAAACTTTGCTTTGAACTCAGGTTATTTTTGCTCAGCCCTGGAAAAAGATCAGACGGCAATGTGATGCTTTCTCAGTGGCTGCTTATCAAACTTGAACAGACAATAAAAGGTGTCCAATGCCACAGTTATTAGTCATATTTAATAGCGCACTAATAATCTGATGAATAGCAGAACAGGCCTTGACCTCACTGTGTGTTATACTGTGTCTTTGCCTGTTGATGTTTTTTCTCAGCAGGAATATTTTCACTTGAATCCCACTTTGTCCTCTCGGCCATTTATGCTTCCTTTGTAGGATGCAAAAGGTTTTAATCTTTGAGCAATAATTACCACTAAAAAGACTGAGAGAGAAAAATCCAGCTACATGAAAAGGGCCTCCTGAGCCTCCTGTGACTGTGGTGACAGCATCTTAGCTCAACTAACTTTCCGTTTGTCAATTTTCTCTTTTAAGGCACAAAAGGCCTGGATTGAGAGGACCTTTCTCAAAAGAGAATGTATTCACATATTTCCCAGCAAGGACCCGACCAGGTAATTAATTACTTGTAGTAAACATGTGGCCTTAAGTTGCAGCTGTGCCATTATCATTTACTATTAGAGACAACATTTTTAACATGACTCCAGAACTTATCAAGACAACCAATTCTGTCTGCCCAAGCCATTTTGTTAAATGATAAAAAAAAAGTAGAAAATAAATGTAAATAATAATTAGAAAAAAATAAATATATAAATATAAGAATAATATATATAATAATATAACAGTAATAATACTAAATACATACAAAGTCTATAAAATGTTCTTATACACTGGTATAACTTTAATTGTCAACTGGGCTTTTGTTAATAAAAAGTTTTAATTTGGTAAATGTATACAAATAGATCAGAAATAATTTCTCCCTATTAATTTAATCTTTTACTAAGTCATGACACCTATGACTGCAGGTTATCAGACAGATTAAAACTAATTTGTCAGAGTGTGTCGTAGGACACAGTCACTATCCTGGGCTCCGACAACAGGCTGAGAGCAGCCAGGCAGTGCAACCCTTTGTTTGTCCAGGCACATATTTCCCAGAAATGGTCACAATCATGGAAAAAAAGACACAAAACAAAAGTCTTTCACTTGACTCATTTGCCTCTAGTCATAGTTCACATCCTCGACAACACTATGTGTTGCTCAGGGATTTCTGTGAATAATCAGCCCAGTTTTTCAGTTTAAGTTCAGAGACCAGGCCACACAGCCAGACGGGCCCCAGTACTGGTGTGTTAACTGAGAGATTCTTGTTCTGTGATCTGTGAAGATGTGCCTGTGGTCAGCTGACAACACAGCACGTGGCCATTCCTCCTGGTGCCAACTCAGTAGAGGAAACAAACCAGCTGGTGCAGATCGACACCCCGAAGGATAAATGGACAGTGATCAAATACACCAGAACGTACCCAACAGACGCCTTTGGCCTTATTGAGTTCCAGGGTGGAGGATTCATCAACAAGGCCATGGTGAGTCTCTGCTATTGAAAAGTGACGTCATTGTTAACGTAGATGGTCCTGTAAGAAAATACAACCACACAAGAGACTGAATGTGATGTGGGTTCATTTTTTTTTTACATCTGACTCTGACTCTGCAGAGAAAGTAACTGTGAGGTTTGATTAGAAATAATTCTCAGTACTGTTCCCTTTTTCCATTCCAGTATATCCGGGTCTCCTACGACACGAAGCCTGACAATCTGCTGCATTTGATGGTGAAGGACTGGCAGCTGGAGCTGCCCACATTGCTCATCTCTGTTCACGGAGGTCTCCAGAATTTTGACCTCCAGCCTAAACTCAAGCAAGTCTTTGGAAAAGGCCTGATCAAAGCTGCTGTCACCACTGGAGCCTGGATCTTCACGGGTGGAGTCAACACGGGTAGGACACTGACAGTTCAGAATAATGCTTTTAATGTCCCCTTAACAAATAACAATTTGTGACATTAGAAGATTACTTTTGCTCAAATGTCATTACATAATACGTATTCTGCAATTTCCTCAGGGAGATTTGAGCAACCTATTGTCACAGGTTTAAGCACTATAATTAGAGCTTTTGTGGAAAAATTAATCACAAATGACAAACTGTGTGCATTTAGTGTGTAATAAGCAGAGTGTGTCCCATCATGCAGCCCCATTTAGTAGTTCACTTGAAAGTGTCATTATCCATGAGGCTGTATTTTGCTGATTGCAACTCAGGGGTAATTCGTCATGTTGGAGATGCCTTAAAGGACCATTCCTCCAAGTCACGAGGGAAGGTGTGTGCAATAGGAATTGCTCCATGGGGCATCCTGGAAAACAAGGAGGATCTTATCGGAAAAGATGTGAGAACATTTGCAGCTGCATTTAGTTTCCTGGAATTTGATACTTTTATACTAATATTTCCTCTTGAAACATTTCAAACTAACATCTTCTTCCTTTTCCAGGTAACCAGACCCTACCAGACAATGGCAAACCCACTGAGCAAACTAGCTGTGCTCAACAACAGCCACTCACACTTCATTCTGACCGACAACGGCACGTGTGGGAAGTACGGCTCTGAGGTTAAACTACGTCGACTGCTAGAGAAGCACATCTCCCTGCAGAAAATTAACACCCGTAAGTAACACAACGCACCCAAAAATGTCATAAAACATATTTCATCCTTCATGGTGTGTGAGTGTGGACCACTCAGTCTTGTTGGACTTGTGGATGGAGAGCTCCTCTGTGACCTGTGGGCTTCCCTTTGTCATCCTATGCCTGGAGCTCGGATAAGGCAGGGACAGCAAAGGGATGCTCAGCTGTCACCACTGACTTCACTACCTCCCTCCTGTGCAGTTGCCTGTTGACACATCACATTGACTGTGTCCTTCTTCAACATTTCATTCTCAAACCTCTGTCATTATAAAGTGACACGAAAGTGATATATGGATGGATGGTTTTCAAGGACTGAAAGTTTTCTCTGTGTTTTCCAGGTTTGGGTCAAGGGGTCCCCTTGGTTTGTCTGATAGTAGAGGGAGGACCCAATGTCATCTCCATCGCCCTAGAGAGTCTGAGAGATGAGCCTCCTATCCCTGTGGTGGTGTGTGACGGCAGTGGTCGAGCTTCTGATATAATTTCCTTCGCGCACAAGTTCTCAGAGGATGGAGGGTGAGATTTTAGATGATGTCCCCGTCTCAGTATTCTCAGGTTATTTTTCAGATAAAAAAAAGCTGAAATCTTAATCTTAAAATCTCTACTTCCAGCCTGGTTAATGATGATGTCAGAGATCAACTGCTTGTGACAATTCAGAAGACTTTCAATTACACCAAAAGCCAGTCGCAGCAGATCCTGCTCATGGTAATGGAGTGCATGAAGAAAAGGGAACTGGTAAGTATAAGAATAAAATAAGAGTAAGTTAGTCATAAAAACCATTAACAGGGTGTTAATATCTTCAGGCTCCTTGTCTTTCACACTTATCTTGTATTTGAAAATAATATGTCTGTGTCAATCAATAAATCATATTTGAGCTGTGAAACATCTGGTCTCCATCGTCATTCATCCATCCCACTCGTCTGTGTATTTCCATTAACATAGTGAATAAACATAATCCCTTCAACCTGTCTATCATTTCTCCTTCTTGTTGTGGTCATGTGTGGTCAAGTCATGTAATCCAGGTCATTCGCAGCTTTTCTGTAAACCATCATCAACGCTCATGTATAAGTGCACAGCTGTAAAGTGGTGGTTGGTGTTAAAACTCTTTACTTTAACATAAACAATACAGTTAGGCGCTCTATGATGAAGCAAACACCCTGGTAAGAGTCTTCACAGATTAATCCCAGAGTGTTTCTCCAAAGTGTTAGTTGGAGACCTCGGTACATAAATAGCGGTGGCATTTGTGCATCTTCGGCAGATTTCCGTAGGCGTAAGTGATGTGATTAGTAGTTTGTAATACCCAGCGCATATAATCTCCAAACTCTATACATTTGGGTGGGAAAGATCAGAGCACACTACCACCTGCTTAGCAGAGGCTCTTACTTCATCCATTGACAGTAAACATGCAGCACACAGATGGAAGAGAGGATCCATCTCCCTAATCCTCAGTCAGGTTCCTCTCTCTCTCTCTCCACTCCCCAGGCTTTTTTTTTTTTTCCAGCGTCCAGTGTACTATCACTTCACCAGAGACTCTGCATCCTCTATCCCCGATGTATTAGACTGCCTAATGCCCCAACACACTCAGATAAGCAACTTAAACAGCTTTTGCAAAGATCACACTGCTGCAGGCTTTTTTTCCGTACCATTTAGTTCTCACTGATACCCAACCCGGACAATGTGACAGAACTTTATACACAACTAAGAGGCCACACTGTTGCCTGCTCTTAATCTAAAGTGCCATGACTAACCTACAGGTGAATCAGTGTCTCTGTCTAGTCCCCACATAATCCTTTCATCCTAAGTGCATCTCATGTGAACAGCTGGGTTAGATGAATAAAAATACTGATTTAGAGATCTGAAAAGTGCAATGATGTAACACCGGCATACAACATTTAACTGAATTAGGAGTTCGCTGTTATAAAATTCTCCCTTTCTTCTTGCGAAGCCCACGGTGTGTCCCAACAACTGTCTGAGAGACACACAAGTTTTCAGTCTTCACACTGATGCATGCAGCTCATTATTAACGCATCTCGAGACCAGCTCTGAAATCTCTGGCCCCCTGCCACACATTCATGCCAACCTAATCCCATTTACCACGGCTGCACATGTGACAGACTCGTCAGTGTAATTTCATTCGATGTAGTGGAGTCAATAACAAGGCAAGTACTATCACTCTGTCTGACAAGTAAATTAGCTGTTTGTCCTTGAAGGGTCAGCCACAGAGAGCTGCAGTGAGACGTCCCACTGAAAGAATCTCCCACCAGTTGACACCACATGTTCACAGCTACTGTGAGAGCGACAATACACTCCTGGCACTGAATCCACATGTTCATCGATTCATCTATTCGTTTGTGTCATTTGGTACTAATAGGTTCTGCCCTCATATCGCTGCTTACCTCAGGCCTGCAATCATTTTTTTCTCTTCATCTTTTTTCTCACATGTAGATCACCGTTTTTCGAATGGGTTCAGAGGGACAACAAGATATTGAAATGGCCATTCTTACTGCCTTGTTAAAAGGTATTTGATATATCAACAGTATTTGAACTACTACATCACAGGAATATTTTTCTTGCTACATCCTACAGACCTGCTCTCTCTCTCTCTCTCTCTCTCTCTCTCTCTCTCTCTCTCTCTCTCTCTCT
>CM076652.1:15973734-16447226 GCA_038496675.1 Rachycentron canadum
GCTCTCTCTCTCTCTCTCTCTCTCTCTCTCTCTCTCTCTCTCTCTCTCTCTCTCTCTCTCTCTGTTCCTTCATTTCCTTTGCATCAGGCACAAATGCTTCAGCAGCAGATCAGCTCAGTTTGGCTCTGGCCTGGAACAGAGTGGATATTGCTCGCAATCACATCTTTGTCTACGGACACAATTTACCAGTGAGTGGGGCTCACATCTAAATAGCATCAGTTAATTATCCAACACGAGTGCACTCCAGTAAGTGCAAAGTTATGAAGGATGTATTTAAGAGAATTTGGTTTTGAAAATAAAAATGAATGAAATATAACAGAATTGCTTAATGAACAGTGTTTAATCTAATGGCAGAAAGTTTCTCAGATACACAAAATTCCTATGATTTAATGTGGCCAAGTAATAGCAGAAAGAGGAGACTCCTGTGTAGATTTTTATTCAAAGAGGAACTATAGATATCCTCCCCTCATATTCATTTTGTCAGCCTGCCGGTGCCATAGCCAACACTACAACCACCGCAGCCCCAACTCAGGAGAAGCAGAGGAGTCCTGTCAGTGCTCCTCGCAACAAGACCCGGGGAAAGAAGGGCAAAGGAAAAGGAAAGGCGAAGCCTGAACCTCCAGAGGAAACAGACCCGAGGAAGCTTGAGCTGATCCGTTGGGTAAGAGTGGGGTTTATGGAAAAAAAAACAAAACACAACTTTCAATTCAGATGGGAATTTGAGAAAACAGAATGAAGGCTATACAGTGTAAATCACAATTAGTTTTTCTCATGCATTACTTACTCGTAGGTGAACTCGCTGGAGCAGGCTATGATGGATGCTCTGGTGCTGGACAGAGTGGACTTTGTGAAGCTGCTCCTTGAGAATGGGGTCAACATTCACCACTTCCTCACCATTCCCAGACTGGAGGAGTTATACAACACGGTGGGCCTGACAGCAAATCTGAACACCAAAAAAATACAGATGTGTCAAATATGAAAAAAGGTTGATACTTGTTTCTAAACTTCTTCCTCCTGTCCTCTCTGTTCTTCCCTCAGAAACTTGGCCCGGCTAATACATTGCATGCTGTTGTTAGGGACGTCAAAAAGGTGAGTTGAGTTTTCCTGAATGTTAAACTCTTTTGATGCATCGTGTCAGACTATTTTAGGTTTATCTGTTTTGTTATACATTGCCCTTGTGATTCTACAGGGAAACCTTCCTCCAGATTATCAGATCACTTTGATTGATATTGGTCTGGTGCTGGAGTACCTGATGGGTGGAGCGTACAGGAGCAATTATACAAGGAAGGCTTTCCGTAACCTCTACAATAATTTGTATGGACTAAAAAGGGTACGAATGGTTGGAAGAACAAAAATGGTAATGACTTTCTCATCACAGTAAGTGACATTGATATTAATTCTCACTTTTTTTCTCCTCTTGCAGCCAAAAGCTCTAAAGCTTCTTGGAATGGAGGTGGGATGTCCTTTTTACTACAAAACACTGTCAGGTAGATTAAACAATGTGACTTGCAAAGCAAAATAACAACATGATTTTTTTTTTTTTATTGTAACAGGATGATGAACCAAGGCCAAAAGGCAAGAAAAAGCCAAAAAAGAAGAAGGAAGAAGAAGTGGAAATTGATGTGGATGACCCGGAGGTCTGTCGATTCAAGTTCCCCTTCCATGAGCTGATGCTTTGGGCCGTGCTGATGAAGCGCCAGAAGATGGCGCTCTTCCTCTGGCAGCGTGGAGAAGAAGCTATGGCGAAGGCCCTGGTGGCTTGCAAACTGTACAAAGCCATGGCCCATGAGTGCTCTGAGAGTGAACTGGTGGATGATATCTCCCAAGACCTGGAGAACAACTCCAAGTCAGTACATATAATATCTCTATCTATTTATCTATCCATCTATCTATCTATCCATCTATTCATCTATCTATCTATCTATCTACTTCAAACTCTTGAGTGCTGCATAGAAATGATTGTTATTGTTCCCTCTTTTTCACAGAGAATTTGGCCAGCTGGCATACGAACTGTTAGACCAGTCCTACAAACATGATGAACAAGTGGCCATGAAACTCTTAACATACGAGCTGGTTAACTGGAGTAACTCCACCTGCCTGAAGTTGGCTGTGGCTGCAAAGCAACGTGACTTCATTGCCCACACCTGCAGCCAAATGTTGCTCACTGATATGTGGATGGGTTGCCTAAGGATCGGCAAGAACCCTGGCCTCAAGGTTGACATGACAAAACGTTTTACTTTCAAGCAAACATAAACATGTTTTATTACAATGACATCAGTAGTTGTAACGGTGTGTTACATTCGAGTAAACTCACTGCATCTTATAAAAACGGATCATTTTCTCACCTAGGTTATTCTGGGAATCATCTTTCCTCCTTTGATTCTACTGTTGGATTTCCGTCTTGGAGATGATCATGCACCCGGAGGCAAAGATGAGGGAAAAGACAAGGATGATGACACAAAATCAAGCAAGGTCCTTGTCCACGCTGACTTTGTCAGATTCATTTGTTCTGTTAACAAACTCTTTTTGTCTGGACTGAAAGAAAGAAAGCTGAGTGATTGCTATTCCTTTGTAGGACCCTAATACTGATGCAACTTCCCGAAAGGGAGATGAAGAGGAGGGCAGCACTAAAGTTCGCAAAATCCCAATTGGCAAAAGGTTCTTTGAGTTTTACGATGCACCGTTCACCAAATTCTGGTTCAACACTGTAAGTCTCCTTCCTGAGCATGAGAGGAATTATTTTAAAAGCAATTATACTTAGAATAAAATGACCTAATAGCTGTCTTCTTCTGACAGATTTCCTATCTGGGCTACTTAATGTTGTATAACTACATAATCCTGGTGAAAATGGAGCGATGGCCATCTATACAAGAGTGGACTGTCATTGCATACATCCTCACACTTGGCACTGAAAAAGTCAGACAGGTAAACTTGACAAAATATGATGGATTTGATTACATTGCAGTCACTACACTTATTCATTTGTGGTCTCTGCATGACCTTTTGTCTAGATTCTGATGTCAGAGCCGGGGAAGCTGAAACAGAAGATAAGTGTTTGGCTGGAGGAGTACTGGAACATCACAGACCTGGTTGCCATTTCCACCTTCCTTCTTGGGCTCATGCTACGGCTTCAGCACGAGCCTTACATGGGCTACGGCAGAGTCATCTACTGTATAGACATCATCTTCTGGTACATTCGTGTCTTGGACATCTTTGGAGTCAACAAATACCTGGGACCCTATGTGATGATGATAGGGAAGATGGTAACGACCTTTAGTGTTTCACTTTGAGTAAAACAAGCCCTCACATTACAGATATGACATAGAAAAATAATTGAGAGGTTCAACATGAGTTCAAATGGATTTTTGTTTCTTTTTTTCCCCAGATGATTGATATGATGTACTTTGTAGTTATCATGCTGGTGGTTCTCATGAGCTTTGGAGTGGCTCGGCAGGCCATTCTTCACCCAGATGAGGAGCCAACCTGGCGCCTGGCCAGAAACATTTTCTACATGCCGTACTGGATGATCTATGGAGAGGTTTTTGCGGACTCGATAGACCGTAAGACTAGAATTCATAGTAAGATTCTGTTTCCTGATTCTGGGCAGATGATCAGTGTTACATTAATTCCTATGTCTTAAATTCTGTAATGTTTAGTAATAATACATTACCCTGTAACCCCTCAATACTTTGTCTCCCTCTGCTGGCACATTTTAATAGGGTCTTACCTCAATGTATGGCACAACTTCTGCTTTGAAAAAAAGTAGAATTATCATTAACTCAACGCCCTTGAGCATGATCATCTGCCTTCAAGTTTTTTTTTCTGTAAGTGTTTCTTCTGTCAGGGTGAAGGCAATAAGCAGCTATTGAAAAGGCCTAAATTAATGGGTTTATTTAACATTAGATAGGCTAATTGATTTCAAATACATATTTGTTTTATAAAATCTAAACAAAGCTGTGAGCTTATCTTAAAATCAGATCTTCCACAAAACATTATGTAAAAAAGGGTAAATATATCAAGTAGACAAATTATATTAATTGTTTGGTTACTGGAGAATTGGAGGAACACCAGGCCATTCTTTCATGGACATCAGCTTGACCTTGACAGAAGTATGATATGAAAATCCTAAGCTTATTGATTTTAACGCTCCATGTTTCTGTGTGGCCGCGCCTTTCTTGGATTTCTCAAAGTCTATGCAATGGAAATCAACCGTGAGTAGTTTTCAAGTCAAGAATGCAGTTTCAATCAGTTACCTTGAGACCTTGAAATAAATCTAATGGTTTTGACCTCCTTCCCCCACAGCTCCATGTGGTGAACATTTATATGATGAGGATGGGAAGAAGCTGCCTCCATGCATCCCTGGCGCATGGCTCACACCTGCCATTATGGCTTGCTACCTTCTCGTGGCAAACATTCTTCTGGTCAACTTGCTCATTGCGGTCTTTAAGTAAATATATGTTTCAATGTCTGACTGCTCAATTATTCTGCAAGAAACATCTACTTTGCTGTTACAATTTCTACTTTAAGCTCCATGTTTCCTGTCCCACAGCAACACCTTCTTTGAAGTCAAGTCCATTTCCAACCAGGTGTGGAAGTTCCAGAGATATCAGCTGATCATGACGTTTCATGATCGTCCCATCCTGCCTCCACCTCTCATCATCTTCAGCCACCTCTATATCCTCTTCAGCAGGCTGTTTCGACGATGTGCCAGGAAGAGACAAGAGGGAGAGCTAGATGAGAAGGACAGAGGCCTCAGTAAGTTTCTTTTAATGATACAAATCATATAAATTCAATTGAACTAAATGAATGAATATTATTGAATATACAATTTCACTGAACAAATAGCATATATTATATACTTTGGAGTCTTTAAAATCAGGATCTAAAGTGCTTAAAATTAATCTTATCCTGGATCAAGCAAAGTAACCTGTTTTAGCCCATTGACATACAAGTCGAGAAATGTTTTGGTCCTGACTTATGGCTAACGAAACAAACAGACTGACGTGTTGTCCTGATTTGTTTCTACCAGAGCTTAGGCTGAATCCAGAGGAGCTAAAAAACCTGTATGAGTTCGAAGAACAGTGCGTAGAGGAATATTTCCGAGAGAAAGAAGATGAGCAGCAGTCCTCCAGTGATGAACGCATCAAGGTTACTTCAGAAAGGTAAATCCCCTTTTCAAGTGTAGTTCTGACATTTCACCACGTTAATTAAAGGTCATACTTTCATACATACGTTTTCTATTTCTTTCTTTTACGTTCTCTGCAGAGTTGAAAATATGTCCATGCGTCTGGAGGAGGTAAATGAGAGGGAGAACACTATGAAGGCCTCCTTGCAGACGGTGGATCTGCGCCTGGCCCAACTGGAAGAGATCCACGGACGAATGGCAGTCGCCCTAGAAAAGCTTGCAGGAGTGGACAGGCTGGAACTGACCAGAACGTATTCACGAAACTCATCTGTATGTGACCCTTCCTCCCTCCTTCGCCAGGGCAGTATTAACAGTGCTGATGGTTACAGCCTTTATCGCTTCCACATGGACATGGAAGAGTTTGCATCAAAGCAGAAGGACACAGATGAGACAACAAAAACTGGTGTAGAAAGACAGAAGAGTCTGCGGCAAGCCTCCAACATTTGTACTCTCACCCCAAAGGATGGTGGTCAGACCTTAGAAGTAGCTGGTTTGGATAGGTCGCGCCCCAGCTCTTGTGTGGACATACTCATATCGCCATGTGAGCAAAAGCCTAGTTCTGCAGCATCAAGTCAAGAGACCATAGCCAACCTAAAACAAGGCAGCACTGTGCTATTAGATAGACTAACAGACATGAATAGACTAAAGCCTTCTTCCCCTCCGAAAAGGACTAAATCCTTAAGATACTATCCAGTTGAAGAACAACCAACATGTTCTCTGACAAAGAGGAGGGCAATGAGCACCATCATTATCAGCCCTCCTGATGAACCAGAGTTAGTATCTGAACAAACAAGAAAAGAAAATGTGCTGCTTGGAACCTCCTCTTCTCCAAAGAGGACTGAATCTTTGAGATACGTTCCTACTGAAACCCAAAGTCAAACCTCTCCTATCACAAAGCAAAGGGCTATGAGCAGCATCATCTACAACCCAGCTGAGGCAGGCGATGATGTGCTGCAAACTGCAGACTACAGGTCACTGGTGGAGCAAGTAACAAAAACACCAAATCAGTGGCCAGCAAACCTGGAGTATCAGGAGCACCCCAGCACTTTTGGTCACATACCTAAAGTGTCCACAGTCAGAGCTCTTGCCCAGCAGTTTCAAACTAGCGCTGCACCTGCAGAGCTTAAGAAAGAGGAGAATCCGCTTGATCAAATTCCTATAGAAAGTAAGGGAACTCCTCCAGCCACAAAGCCCGTAGCATCTGAAACAAAGATGAAGGCAAAAAGAAACCTCTCGGACACCACTGAGTATCTGACTGTAGCTAATGAGAAGTGTTTGCCGTCTCACAGGTCGCAGAGCTGGAACGCCAGTGAGAGGAAAGCAAAGTGCCCCATGGTGAGCAAAGAGCCCAGAGCCTCTAGCAGTGAGAGAAACCTTGTTGAAGTCTGCAGTGTGGCAGGTGTTGGAGGGGAAGATGTGGGAAAGAAGATGGAGGCAGAGAAGGGAGAAGATGGTGCACAGGAAAGTAAATGAGAGCCACAAACAGAGGAGGTTGATAAAAGCAGCAAAAGAGGAGACTGCAACAAAATGAGGGAAAACCTGAATTGGCATCAGCGAGGCTGGAAACCAAATGAACTGGAAATCACTACAGACAGTGGTTATGTGACAGTTTCCACAATAATGACAAAAAGTGTTTGAAGTCAAACAGAGTGACAGTGATTGCTAAATTCTTCAGTATTTTCAATCATGCAGTCAATGTTAGTCATCAGTGCAGAAAAAAACCAAAAAAAACCCATAACATTCTCTTTTGAAGATCCATTTTCTTTTCTCTCTTTACTTTTCATGTGTATCCTATGGTAGCTTACAAAGACAATCATTCACATTACAGCTTCCCCGTGTCATTGTATTCTGAAGGTGGAGATGTAAAGGGGACCTGTTGGATGTCAACAGGTTAAGTTGAAAATAAAGGATACACACAATTGTTAATTTCGCTTACATGTATAATATGCAAACAGCAAAAACATGAATTTCCTATATATGGTTGACACTTTGAAATACCGTCTGTAAACACTTTTCATTTGAGATACTGTAAAATGTGCTTAATAATGACCCACTCAGAGGTGTCCCTACAGCTTTCATGCATATACTGAACAATTGCATAACAATATGTATTAAGTACAGCTTCCAAGAAACAAACAACCCTTTCACAGTTTCATTTTATCACCCAAAACCTGTATAAATAAAGGTTCCATTCAAACAAGAATAAATAAAAATGTGATAATACAGTAGGCTGCATTTCTACATACTTTTGTCTTTTCTATCACAATACTGTAACCTTCTAGGCACACATGAACAAGCAGATATGTTGCCAGTGCAACTTGAGACCATAAGCCTATTAATATACATGAATTCACACACAAATACAATCAGTGCTGAGATCTGATATTTCTATCGCACAGTCATCATGGTAAATATGACAATAGGTAGTTTGTATCAAATAATGCTACAGTATATGAAAAAAAGGTTTTCTTTTCATTGTTTTACATTTATAAGACAACTATGTGTAACTGAGATATTTTCATGAGATCTATCAGAGGTATAAATGCCAACAGAATCACTGCCTCTTGTGAGCAGACACTGCCAGGCCAGCTACAAATCACTGCTGACGATCGCACACAAGTCCTTCGCATGAGCGGATATACATAATCAGGCCTCACTCCTCATTGATGCACCTCTGGTCACCAGATCAGGATGGCATCCCAACCACTTGTGAGGCCGTGAGCTTCAGCTGGCAGTAAGGCCCTCTGATTATGACCAGTGCTGCCGCTGCGAGGACGTATGGGAGGCAGGGGCCCTCCAAAACGACAAAGTCACGCTGTGAGCTGTGAACGCGAGAGATGAGCAGCCTAGAGGAGTGAACACTTGAAGAATTTAATTTTCTTCGACTTCTTCTCTGTGATCTTGACCGGTTTTCCTGACCCTCCGGCACTGCTGTCAGCCTAGCACAGAAAGAAACAATAGTGGGGAAATGTAATACATACAGTATCAAACAAGTCTGCCTTCACATGTGTGAAGTACAGCATCTCTTACAAGAAACTCTTAACCACTTACTGTCTTGGAGCTCAGATTGTGTAATATGTCTCTTCCCATAGTATAAAAAGCCTTGAGGGACAGAAAAACAAAAACAAATGTTAAATGTATATATTTCTCAGTCAAGGTAAATTTCAGGGTTAAAAGTTTCTGCTTACCTCCTCTACATTTAAGCTAGACTTTGCACTGGTTTCCAAGAACTTAACTCCATAATCAATAGCCAGCTAAGGGAGATTTTAAAAAAATCTATGTTAGTGTCACTTAGTACAAATTGGAAAAATGCACAACATTTCAATAGTTTGAAACGGCTTTTTAAGTAATGAGACTCACTTTTTCACCCCTGTCTTTGGACACTTGTCTCCTGTCAGTCATGTCACATTTGTTACCCAGGATCATCTTCTCCACATCAGACGAGGCATGCTGGGACAAATTAGAAGACTCTTTATGCAAAGTATGTTACTCTCAATGCACAATGCAGCAACTTTTAAGACATATATATTAATTTCAACCAAATGTTTAGGTTTGACTGCTAATATGAGTTGAATTCAGCTGAGCTCACCTCTTCAATATTTCTAATCCAGTTTTTTATGTTTTCAAAGGACTTTTCATTGCAGATGTCATAGACCAACATAATACCCTGTGAAGAACAACCGTCATCCTTATCAACAATTTACAAACCCTGGTATTTAGGGTACATGTGCTGTGAGAAAGTGAAGGATAATGGGAGGACTCACCATAGCCCCTCTGTAGTAAGCTGTAGTGATGGTGCGAAACCTCTCCTGTCCTGCAGTGTCCCTGGTGAATGGTAAATGGATAGTTTTGTGCCAAAGTCAGACTTTTTTTTCTTTTCATTTAAATGAGAGACAGTTTGCTAAAATCCCACTTACCAGATTTGAAGTTTGACTCTCTTTCCATCCAGCTCTATTGTTCGGATTTTGAAATCTATTCCTGAATTTGAGTAAATAAAAATATACAGGGCTGCATCAGCTGATGGTTTCTGTGTCAATTAGTTACGACATCATGAACTGTGTCACATGTCAGCAAAACCAGACACTTCTTTAAAAAGAAGTGTGGTGGTCACTGTAAAGCGAAACTGTTGAATCTGAGACCGAATCTGCTGAAGGACATCATTTAATGTCACAGCCATTGTAGCTACGGTAGAGCACTATACAGCTTTGTGATAGCAATATTATGACTGTTCTTAAAGGCTTTGGTCTTTGTTTTTAACAGTGGAACATCATAACTGTTTGATCTTACTCTAAATTTAGCCATCAATGCCTATGAACCATCAAGGACATTAGATCATCACCAACTCTCAGCTCCATTGTCTTACTCTTATGCCCCTTCAGACACTGTGGGTCTGTATTGTATAATACTTGATTATATGGATACTATTATTACTATATGTTTTAACACCAGGAGAGCAATGGGAGGTGAAGCATTATATTCTATTTAAATGGACACGCATTTTGTCAAGATTTATCCTTGGGGGCGGCTGCAGGGTGCTCACCTATTGTGGATATGAAGGTGGTATTGAAGGAGTCCTCGCTGAACCTGAATAGCAGACACGTCTTGCCGACTCCGCTGTCTCCGATCAGCAGGAGTTTAAAGAGATAATCGTACGTTTTCGCCATTTCAGCACACCGTGGGCTCCGAGGTTACGATATCAAGAGGCCGCACCGAGCCGGGATCCCCCGTCTGGAAATCCTCAGCTGTCTGTGGCAGACTGGCAGCAGACCGGTGCCGAGAGGAGTGACGTCGCTTCCCGCTTTGCATCATGGTCCGTGTAGTTTAAAGGGATCAAAAAAGGGTGGGGGGGTGAACCAGAACTACATGGCTTTTTCATGTCTCCCTTTTAACCACAGGCTTATAAAATGACCACGATACAAACACGGGCGGTTGGTTAGATATGTTAAATATCTGCTGCTTCTTCATCAATTTAAATATGAGGTGGCAGCACCTGAATATTTCATTGTGGCTAAATTTACATTGTTTTTTTTTTTTTTTAAATAATCTCCATTGCACAGCTACATAAACAAACATGCCCTCCAGGTGCAGGACTTTTGATTTCAAGCATGATAAAATTGTAAAAAAAAAAAAAAAAAAAAAAAAAGAAAGAAAGAAAGAAAGAAAAAGTCCAAAGGTCGCGTTAATTATTTAGAAAAAAAAAATATACTGCACCTGCCTCCTCTGCCCGACTCCCTTTATCTCCTTGTCCTGACTCATACGGTAACTCGGGTTTAATGGAGGGCAGTTATCGTGTTGTTGTGATATCCTGTTACAGTGTTGAGTGATATCTCGCCTCCCTCCCTCCGCAGTTTCTGTTCCCTGCTCCGACAGCCCACGTACCCGCAGAGAAGCTAAGCTATCGCGGCGAAAATGCCCGTAAGTTACAAACTTTCGATGTGTTTGAGTGAACCCGCGGTGTTGTCAGCTGTCATTTCTCTCTCTCCCTCCCTCCTTTTTGTTCTTTAAATCGACTTTATTGTCGTGACACGGTTCAATTGCGAAACCTCAAAGTTGTGTTGATAAGTAGCAGCGGCAGCACATGGAGGGGGAAGCCCGCTAACATCTGACTCGGGTGGCGACTACTTGCTGGGACACAACGCTGTCAAACTCGTGTGCAGGATAAACAGCCTGCAGCTGCATTTGTTTTTGTTTTTATTTACTCAAGACAGTCACTGTTTCTTGCACTGGGCTGATTTTATCAACACGTTATCACTAAAACGAGCACGACTTTTATGGGGAAAAGAAACGCAGCGTGTGCGCTCAAGCTAGTAAAAATAGCTAATGTCGCTGATTTGCATCGTTGTTTGAAGCTTAAAAACCAAAACAAAAGATCTACATGGATGGGGAGAGTTGTAGTTGCCTTTAGAAACGTATTATTACGTGAGATTTAAAAAACAAACAAACTGTAACTCGTTTTAAAGCACCAGTCTATTTTTAATTGACCTAACATCTGTTAGTCAAATTAAACAACACCTCTGATGTGTGTGGTTTTTGTTTAGCTGGCGAAAGACCTCCTCCATCCACCTATTGACCACGAGAGAAGACAACACAAAAAGAAAAGACTTGTTCAGAGTCCAAACTCCTACTTTATGGACGTGAAATGCCCTGGTAAGATGTGTTGGAGTGAGATCACACTGATCGGTTGTTGTCGTGGTTGTGTGATCTCACCATTGTTATCATCACAGTGACACATCACATGACATTCAGGTGTGGAGAGGAGCTGGATGTTGAATTTAAGTTACATTTGTAGGTATTTGAGCTAAATATTTATTTATGCCCTACACTTGCACCGCACAACATTTCAGACAGGCACTTACACCACTACATATATTTGACAGCTGTAGTTTTGTTTTGTTTTTTTTTAACAGAAGTTAAATTGAGTATAGTATATTTATGGACAATGGAGCATTGGTACAATGCTATTGTTAATTTACTTCGTTAGGTAAGAGATTTGAGTTTCCTTCCATCACTGATGACGTTCATAACTGTTAATGTCTGTTAAGTCAATTAATATGTTGAACCTTGAAGTTGAACACTTTTTATACGCAGGTTGCTACAAGATCACCACTGTGTTCAGCCATGCACAGACAGTTGTACTCTGTGTGGGATGCTCAACTGTGCTGTGCCAGCCAAAAGGAGGAAAAGCCAGACTGACAGAGGGTAAAACACATCCACATGCTAATAGCTTGATAGTGACATACTGTACAAGTCAATAATATAAAGCTAGGCATCACTACCATTTGCTGACACATCCACACATTGTCGCTACAGGGCAGTTTGTAATTCAGTAATTTTCACTTTTCCTCTGCAGGTTGCTCTTTCAGGAGGAAGCAACATTAAAAGGACAGCCCACTTGGTCTTGATCATGTCTGTAATTAAGCCATGCTGTTGATAAATACCTTATTTTTCCACTGATTACAATGTAGTTGTTCATTCACTGACAGATTCTGTCACTGTAAAAATGTTCAACTTTTATGATACATTTTTAGACTTAAAAGCAAAATTTTTAATATGCAAAAAGACAGTCTTACTGAATCAATAAAGAAATATGTTAAAATGTTGAAGCATTCTGGGACTTTTATTGAGAAATAACAAATGCTTGTTGTGACTGAAATTACCTTCACAGAAAGCATACAAGTAGTCCTTTCACCCTCTGAATGGAAAGAAAACATTTGTGCCATTGATTTGTTAGGAAACATATAAAAAGACATGGACCTTAAATAGAGAACATGTGACAAGAACACCAAAGTACAGTTTTGATAACTTTAGGCACACAAAATTTGAAAAGGCCATGCCATTTGTATATTTGTGTTTGAAGAAAATGACAAATGGCAACTTTTAACCTTAATGTGACATTTGTGGTGTGTGTGACTTTGTGGAAAACGCAACTTAAAAACAAACAAACAAATCCCGAACAATCACAACAAATAACCCACATGCTCTACAGGACATCTGTATGGGACTATAATCACTGTGTCTGACATTGCACTCCACCTCTGGGACCCTCCTCATCCTCCTCATAGGCTTCCCTACTGTAATTTCTCTGTTCTGTACGTTCATCCACCTCGCAGAGGTTCACCTCCTCCATGTCATCAGTAATCATCACATCCTCCCTGGGAGGAAGCAGTCTTTCCAGCTGGAACATGAGATGCTCTGGAAGCCAGTCTTTTTCTGGGAATTCCACCTGTTGGGATACATTACAATTAGCTGACCAGCCAGAGATATAAAACCAGATTTGTGTTACACTCCTGAAATGTTGTGTGTTCAGTTATCTAACCTGGAACTTAACAATAAGCTCCCCCTTCTCAAAAGGGTCCCTGTAAATCGGCATGCCCTCATTCTGAACACATCTGACGTCCATGTGCTTGATTACTTCACCTGTTAATAAAGACACATGCAATGTTACAGATATTCACTCAGTTCCTAAAAACAAAAAAAAGATCCAACAGACAAGCTTGCACTAGAGATCAGCTGATCTTAGTGAATTACCTGGCTGTGAGGTGATGATGAGCGTTCTGTTGTCTAATGTTTGAACAGTCTTCTTGAAACCACACAGGGCCTCAACAAGTTTGATGTCCATCTTAATTACTAAATCATCATTTTGTCTTTGGAAAACAGAGTGCTCCTTCTGATCCAACACAATGATCACATCCCCAGGCTCCAGACCAGGTTCCTGGTCACCTTCTCCATGGAATGTAATTTTCTGACCATCTTTCATACCTGCACAACACATTTATCTTTGGTTTAGTTTGCTCTGCAAAGCACACTTACTACCAACTACAATATTTAAAGAAACATGACAATTTCAGATGGGGGGGGGGGAACGTACCTTTGTCGATGTGAACTTCGAGAATTTTCTTCTTGCGTTCGACTTTGTGTCCATTGCAATTCTTGCAGCGGTCTTTTGAGCTAAATTTCTCGCCCTGTCCTTGGCAGTCTGAACACATGCTTTGGATCTGCTGAATCATGCCTGGCCCAATCTGTTGCACCTTGACTTGTACTCCTCTTCCTTTGCAATTTGAGCATTTCTCCAAGGCACCTTTCTTACCACCGTAACCTGCGATAAAGAGAATAGTGACATCTAACCTAACTTCTAAACAAATTTATAGGATATGGGATAAAAAACAAAAACAATACTTACCATCACATTTTTCACAAATAACATTCTTCTGGAGCCCAAGTTTCCTGGTGGCGCCATTGTACATCTCCTCCAGTGTAACACTTAGCTGGTGGACAACGTTCTTCCCTGTAGGAAAAGCACATATATGTAACATTTAAGTCAGCTATATATTTTGTTGTACATATTGGACAAACATCCTACAGCCAGATTACCTGTAAAACTAATGAAATACAAATCCTACCTTTTCTCTCTCTCTGCATCCGTCCTCCGCCTCCAAAGAACATGTTGAAAATGTCCGTTGGTGAAGCTCCTCCAGCCGTGCCTCCCTCTTTGATCGCTTGCTCTCCTCCTTGGTCATACAAATCTCTCCTCTTGGGATCTGACAGCACCTCATATGCTTGAGATATAAGCTTGAACTGTGGAAATAAAAAACAAACAAACAATGAATTCACTTTGGGGAAAACAAGTCTGCATTTAAAGCTTTTATTAATAAATAATTTCCTCATTCCAGTTTTCACACTTGTAAGTGGCAACAACTTGTATTCAGTTAATGGTTCCCGGTCTAGGATCCTTATCAAGATAAGGCTGGAAGCATTTTATTATCACAATGAGACTCTTGTATATATCTTGCTTTCTATATTATGTTGTACACTAACAAGAGTTTTCCAGTTTGGGATCAATAAAGTCTACCTGCCTCTCTGTCTGTCTGTCTTTCTAAAACATTTGCAGGCTTCTGTAATGTGTTAGGCTATTTCCAACCTGATGAGCCCCAGTTTTAAGGTTAAGATTAAGATTAAAGTCTACAAGTGCAGTGAAGGGCCACTTAATTCATTTTATTTCGAGCCTTCATTTCACAGCCTCCTAACATTGCGGCCCGCGGCAGTTCGACACAGTCTGAGGGCTAATCTTCCTGTTCCCTGCGCACAGGAGCCAGATCTTTCTAGAAAGTTGACGCTGTCAAGGCGTGCATGTTAAAATTAGAAAGCCCATACAGGGCTTCCGACACCTGAACGGGCCCCACATGTCCCCTCACCCTCTCTCCTTCACTGGGGTTCTTGTCCGGGTGATACTTCAGGGCCAGTTTCCTGTAGGCTTTCTTGATTTCATCCAGCGCGGCCGTGGGCTTGACACCCAAGAGGTCGTAGTAGCCGGTTTCGTGAACCATGTTTGTCCGACCTAAAATAACCAACAGCACATTAAAAACACACGAGAGGAGGGGGGGTCACACAAAAACTGCCCTACTCCTAAGACCACGAGGGTTGACGTTAGGAACGAGACGCTGCCGTTAGGAAAGGACGGTTGTGTTAAAATATACATATATATAAATATATATAACTATAAATACAACGACGTTTGTTTATGTGCGCCGACGACAAAGTTCACACTAGCGTGTTAAAGGGGAAAAAATAAAATAAAATACAGTAACACAAGCCTCAAACACACTATGGTTACTACAGGCAACACATGTGATGAACCGGCGGTTCCTGTCGACCACACACGTTATACTTAACATTTGTTTAGGCAAAGCCGATTAAAACCACTAACATCTAGAGAAACTACACATCCTCACGTACGATATAACAGCGTAGTTACTCGCTCACCGGGAGTTGTTGGTCTCGTCGCTGTCGCTCGGGCGGCTCTGAGGGCGGTGAGGGAAGATGGCTGGCTCTTATAGCGGCTCCACGGTGCAGAAGTTTCTGGAGAGCTCAGAGCCGAGAGGCCGGATGTTTCGTTGGTTGAGGCTGCGGAGCCTGGAAAAAAAAAAAAAAAAAAAAAAAAGAGAGAGAGAGAGAGAGACCTGACCAGGAGGAAAAAAAAAAAAAAAAAAAAAAAACAGGAAGGAGGAGTGGAGGGGAAGAGGTGGAGCCAGAGGCTTCTAGACTTGGTTTGTCGTAGATGCCTAACAAATATGAAAGTATATATAAAGTATATATATATGTTCCCAAAGAGATGGGGAGATGATTGAGACTCACTATAAATATTACAAACATTAGCCCGTTTAAAAGTCAGGCATGGATTGATGGATCCAACAGAGAGGTTTAAAAGGTCAGCTCATTTTGTAAAGGTGTTGGTAGTCTTTCCATTATTGACTCATGAATTTACCACTCACTCTTTCTGCAGATCATCTCAAGTTATTAACAACCTTTGACGCACAGCATGTTTAAATATCAACCCACTGATTTCCACAAGTGCTCAAGTCAGGGAAGGCCTTTTCCTAAAGACTGTGCTGCTTTTAGTTATGGTTGATATAACTGTTCTACTGTAGGGGCCAGCCTCTTGTTTATTTTATTGAATGACTGCAGGACATTTGCTGATATTTAGTAAAAATCTATTCTTCCTTTAATCTGTGCAATCGTGTTTCCTGTGCCACTGGTTATCATACAATCAGCTGATTTCGCTTCTATTAAATCATACTGCTGAGATACAACGGAGAGAATAACTTTGTGAAAGAATGACAAAGTATAGTTTTATACTTGAATTCCGGTTTTTGCAGAAGACTAATGTGGACCAAAAATGTAACCTTAACTGGTTTAAAGTTTAATGCGTGTGAAGGAACTCTTAAATTATTTCTGACATAACAGAGCTCTATGCAACAAACAGAAATGGTCTATGATGTAGGAGCCACATAAACCCGTCTGGATCATTGTTTTGATGCCAAACTCAAATATTTGCCCATTTCATCCAAAGTAAGTCACAGATTTAACTTGATCAAAGGTGGGGGTGTAATGTTGTGATGATTTGGCTTTTTACCTATCTGTCTGTGACTTAAGGGAAAATTATAATCAGACTGTTTTACATATGAACAGACTGAGCTCATTTAAATTCAGGACATGGTCTTGAGCTAGTGGCCCAATGCTGCGCACACATGGACTCACAAGCTTTAAAAACTTCACAAGGCTTGTTCAAGGACATGTCTTATTAGCTCACTAGTCCCAGAAAGAGATGTGGTACTTTTAAAGGGTGGACTTGCCCAACAAGAAAATTCTGTTTCACAACAGTCTGGTTTTAAAAGTGCCTCCTTAGGGTAAATCCACAGGCTCTATTTTACATAACAAATAGTCAAACTTGTGGGTCTACAGCAGTATGGAAGTTCTTGATGAAGAGAAACCAGATGATCAACTTGAGAATGGGTAAGCAAATTAAAACGGATATTTAATTTGTATGTTTAATCCAGAGGATCAAGAAATGCCGTAAGCCTCATGAGCCTACTCTCACACTCTTAAGCATATGTTAACATTTGATATGTTCATTCTCAATTTCACATTGGGATAGGTCGAAATACCTGTCAATTGAGTCAAACTGGATTAACCACTTAGCATGCTATGTCATTGTCACAATTAAAAAAATGTTAAAAGTCAATGTAGTCTCATACATATACACATTTCCAAAGTTTTAATGAATGGTGGTGAACAGACTTTTGGCTCCCATTGAATATGCTCTGTCAAACAAAGCGAGGCAGCTTTAGCCGTGCCAAAAGCCTGACATAGTCTCGTGATGAGATGAACACAGCAACTCTACAATTGCCAGGGTGTGAGTTAGAGTATAAATGGGCTGTTCCCTCTGTTTGTTTCAGTGTTCAGAAGTGTATGGCAAACCTGCAGACAGATAGGGAAGAGCATACCACTGTAGGTGAGTTACAAGCTTGTGGGTCTCCATGTGGAATCATAGTGGAAGTCCTTCATCTGCAAAGACTATTGGTACTGAATAATACTGGCTGTGCCAGGAGATGGATTGAAATTCTATGTGCGAGGGACTTCATTTGTTTTTCAGATTTGCGTTGTCTCTTGTCTCAGGTAAGAAAAATAAAGAAGAGGTAGCTGGTGCATCTCTTGCTCCAGCTCATTCTCTTTGGACCACAGATGCTAGAGGCTCAGTCAGGCTGAGAATAGAAGATGGATGTCCAGAGGAACCGATCACAGTTCACCAAATGTTCAATGCCTCACTTGAAAAATACGGAAACATGTATGCACTCGCCAGCAAGAAAAATGACAAATGGGAAAAGATAACTTTCTTAGAGTATTATCAGTTCTGCCGGAGAGCAGCAAAAAGCTTTATAAAGGTATTTTATTCATTCATTCTCATTTACAACTGTTTGTTCTATATTATGATTTGTCATATTTTTAAAAAAAAAAGTGTGTTTATGTGTACAGCTTGGCTTAGAGCGATTCCATGGAGTGGCAATACTAGGATTCAATTCAGCAGAATGGTTCTTCTCTGCTGTCGGTGCCATCCTCGCAGGGTAATGGAGAACTGTTTTGAATCAGTAACTGCACACAGAAAATATATAGTTTTTAATGTGCTCTAACCATTATTTAACCCTTGAAAAGCTCCTGTTGCAGTAACATATTCACTAACTTTTCTTCTGCCACCTGTGTCTATAATACCCTTTGTTGTTCCATACAGAGGAATAATGACAGGAATTTATGCCACAAATTCACCAGAAGCGTGTCAGTATGTGGCTAGTGACTCCAAAGCCAACATTATCGTGGTTGAAAACCAAAAGCAATTGGATAAAATCCTGCAGGTACTGTTTCTTAGACATAAACACAGGTCTTTTTCACATGCAAAACAATCTGATTAATTTGCCACTTGATATAACAGGTATGTGACAGACTGCCCCATTTGAAAGCCATAGTGCAGTACAGTGGGCAGCTCCAGCAGAAGCTCTCCAATCTCTACTCTGTAAGTCTGTCTGACGCATGAACTCATACAGACCAAAATGACATTTAGCTCAGGCAGCGATCCAAGCTGTATTTTGTTGTTTTGGGATAGTGGGAGGAATTCATGGAGCTGGGTCTGGATGTTTCTGAGAAACAACTGGATGACATCATCAACAGCCAGAGAGCCAACCAATGCTGCGTCCTGATCTACACATCTGGCACCACAGGCAAGCCGAAAGGAGTCATGCTCAGTCACGACAATGTAAGCTTTCATAGTTCATCTGTACTAGTCATAGACAGATTTTAGTATAACTGTATGCAAACAGTTGCATGTGTTACATCATTATACGGCAAGAGGCAGATAAACAAAAAAATGTTCTCCCTCATTCTAATTCAGATCACATGGACTGCCAATCACGCCAGCAGAGCCGGGGACATGCAGCCGGCCGAAACTAAACAGGAGTCACTAGTTAGCTACCTGCCTCTCAGCCATATTGCAGCTCAGATCTATGATCTCTGGACAGGGATCCAGTGGGGTGAGCTGGTGTACTTTGCACAGCCAGATGCTTTAAAGGTAAATAAAAAATGGTTGCTACAGGATTTCTCAAAGATGAAAATTAATTGCAGAAGAACAGGCATTTTAACAGCAAATTAAACTTATGTGAGTTAAAGGTACAAGCAACAAAAATTATACATTTTCTAAACTTCTTTTGTTCTAATACTACAATATGAACAAAACTTTATTGGTGCAAGGAACAAACTGAATATATGTATTCAACTGAAAGACTGCAGATGAATCGAGAGTAAGTTAAATGTGGGTAATAAACTGACTGGTGATTTGAAGGATTTATTTTAACTCTCCTTTTTAATTCTTGTAGGGAAGCCTGATCACAACACTCCGAGAAGTTTGTCCTACGTCCCACATGGGTGTCCCTCGAGTATGGGAAAAAATGATGGAGAAGATTAAACAGGGAATTAGTCAGTGTGGATATGTGAAAAGGAAGCTGCTGCTATGGGCAATGTCAGTCAGCCTGGAGGCCAATCAAAAGTGCATGCAAAAGTACGTGCTGATGGAATTTTTTCAAACCTTATGCAACATTAAAAAATAGCTTATTCTTCAGAGAGATGATTCAATTGTACTGTTATTTTACATTTTAAAAATCTTTTTCAGGGACGACGAGAAACCACTTCTGCTGACCCTGACCGATAGCCTTGTGCTGCAGAAGCTTCGGGCTGAGTTAGGCCTGTCTTGCTGTCAGAAGTTCTTCTCTGGAGCGGCACCAATTAGTAGTGAAACTGTGCAGTTTTTCCTTGGACTGAACATACGTATGTATGAGGCCTACGGTATGAGTGAGAGCACAGGACCTCACTTCATGTCAGGTCCGAAAGTTTACAAATTACCAAGGTGCGTGTAAAAGGATCAGAACAAAGCTCGTATTTAGATCTAATGAATATCAGCTAACGGCAGGGATTCTTTTTCTTACTAGCTGTGGCAAGGTGGTGCCTGGCTGTCGATACAAAGTGGCCAACATAGACTCTGAGGGGACGGGAGAAATTTGCTTTTGGGGACGAAACATTTTCATGGGGTTCCTGAATATGGAGGACAAAACAAGAGAAGCTTTGGATGAAGATGGCTGGTTGCATTCAGGAGACCTGGGGAAGATAGATGAAGAGGGTTTCTTGTACATCACAGGGAGAATTAAAGGTATAACTATTTGAGCAAATAAGGCATTTGCAAGAAAATTGCTTATCTTTGGCCATCAGCTATCATGTACATACTTGCGCCATTATCCTTGTTACAAGTTATAAAAGATAAATAAGCTGTAATGTCAGGGTGCCCTCTCTCTTTCTCTCTCTCTCCAGAGTTGATTATCACAGCTGGAGGAGAGAACGTTCCTCCTGTTCCCATAGAAGAGGCAGTGAAGAAGGAACTACCTATCATCAGCAATGCTATGCTGATAGGGGACAAGCGGAAGTTCTTGTCCATGCTTTTAACTCTCAAGGTAATCTGCTGTTAGTTTTCCATTTCCACATTATCCTGGTGTGCACGTCAGTATTTATATAAACTTTAAATGTTGTTCTTTTTAAAAATGCCTTCAAATGCAGCTGCTGTATTGTAGTGCTGCGTATTGCATTCATTTTCCTCTTGTCGAGCTCCCCCTTGAGATTTGTAACAAGCCAATAAGTATAAAGGAGGGGAAGTAATAAAACAGAAAAAAAAATTTTTTTTCCCAAATTAGTACAAGTGTTCATTCTAGCCTGTAATCATGATTTATGAGAAAATGCATGAGTAGTCGGGATTTAAATCTTTGCCTCAGTGTTGTTGCAATGCAGAAACCATGGAGCCAACAGAGGAGCTGAGTCCCGAGGCTGTGGAGTTTTGCCAACAGCAAGGAAGCCAAGCAACCAAGATGTCTGACATCATTGCAGGAAAAGACAAAGAAGTGTACGGGGCCATTCAAGAGGGAATCGACAGAGTAAACTCTGCAGCTACATCTAATGCCCAACGCATACAAAAGTGGACTATTCTGATGACGGACTTCTCTGTTGCTGGAGGAGAGCTTGGTAAATTTAGCAGAACATCGATAGTGTGGTGTTCTTTTTTTGTTTGGAAACCATGCAACTTTGAGACTGCAACAAACTATTATTCATCATGTTGTGTTCTCTTCCAGGCCCCACAATGAAGCTTCGTCGCCCTGTTGTGTTGGAGATGTACCACAAGGTCATAGAAAGCCTCTATCAGGAATAGTGTCATGATAGAGATTACTGTATAACTTAGCATAAATGATGTCACTTGCATATCTCATTCTCACAGACATTGATGGAATTTGTCTTGTGTACAGAATGCAAAAATAACAGAGGAACATATTTGATTTCTTATAATATTTAAGAGTAAAAGAATGTTATGTTATGTTTTAAATACTCACACCATTTTCTCATAGGCTGAAATATTTGTCTCTTATTCATTTTATTGCTAGTCAACACTAGTTACTTGCATGACAGGATTGTACAAGGTATTTTGGAATCTAATAACACAGTGGTCATCATCATAAGTGGAGAGATATTGTAACACTAAGAATAGTCATTTGCATAACATTAACTTAAAAGTCTGGCATTTTATGATATTATATTGTTTGTCTTAACACTATACATTCATCATGTTTGAAGCAAAGAACACTAGAATATAAAGACTTTGCAATGAGTGCAAAACATTTTCAAGTTTCATGATACAGAACTTGGTAATGTTCAAATTATAAAAGCTCCAATCTTACATGTCTTGACGAAACAACAGCGTCAAAAACATCTGACAAGAGGCCAAATTCAGCCAATAAATAGACAATATATATATACCACAGATCAAGCAGTTAAAGAATATCACATATACAGTAACCATTGGTCAAAAGTTTTAAGACAGTGCTTTGGGGTGTGCTGAAAAATAAAACATTAAGGACCTCAAACTCCTGAGCCTATTTTTTTAAAAATACATATTTTGGTTAAAAATGTGAAGATACAACATGAAATTATGAAGTTAAGATGTCCAAACTCTTAACAATTAACTCACAGCCACATTGGCATCCTTTTAGTCCATATCGCGCACTCTTTGACATATTGCATCTGTGAACTCTGAGCACTTTGAGTTTCCTCCCAGGTCTTTTGTCAGAACCTTGAAGATGAAAAAAAGAAGTATTAGAAATAAGATGACATATAACAAAAACTGCATGTCCTAATTTCTTTAAAAGAACATTACCTTTTTGTCACGAATGGTGTCAAAGCAAGCAGTTTCAATCTTCTTAGCATGGCCATGCAGGCCCATGTGTCGCAGCATCATGACTGCACTAAGCAACAGGGCAGTGGGGTTGGCCATGTCTTTCCCTGCTATGTCTGGTGCAGTTCCATGGACCTGACAGAAGATTAATTGACTTTCTCTGAACATCAAATTTATAATTTATGAAAAAGCAAAAAAAGCATGTGGACTAAAAGTGTCTTTAGTAACTCATTCCACACCACAAATCTCTACTGTGCAACTTGTACTATGATCACGAGAATAATTGTGACACATGAGGGAAAAGAAGTCGGCCAAAATGGCAATAAAAACAACATACCGACTCAAATATGGCAACACCATTGGTGCCTATGTTCCCACTAGGAGTCACTCCAAGACCTCCAATTAGTCCAGCACAAAGATCACTGTCATGGTAAAAACATTGAGTTACCTTTAGATTTATTCCTCTGCTGACACTGATCATATTAACTGGATTTCATGTACATAAGCTCATGATTTTGAACTTGTGAAGACAATGTAAACGTTCAGCACTACTCTTCTGATTGTAACACATTTCTACAAATAGCTTAAAACAGAATGACAGAATGCACAATTCTGTGTAAATGCATACAAAATTATGAACAACTGCATCTTTTGGAAAAGTAAATATGTTTCTTTTGTTGTAATTTAATGATCCATCCTACCTCAAGATGTCGCCATACAAATTTGGCATCACTAATACATCAAACTGTGTAGGATCTTGTACCATCTGCAAAAACAAGTAGATATAATGTCACTATTAAATAAACAGAATTACTCACTAAACATTCCTTCTTATACATGCAAACATGTATACACCATAAGCTAATTTATACTTGGACTTACATTGAGACACACGGTATCCAAGTACATCTCAGTGAATTTCACATCTTTGTGCTTTTCTGCAGCCTCTCTACATTTTCGTAGGAAAAGTCCATCAGACATGCGCCTGTAAAAAAAAAAAATAATAAAAAATTAAAAATAAATAAATAAATAAAAATATTGTAACAAAAGACAGCATTTTAATTTTATCAAACAACTTTACAATAATGTATTAAAAGTAACTGAAACTGCATGCAACTTACATAATATTGGCCTTGTGAACAGCAGTAACACTGGCCCTCTGATTGTTTCTGGCATATTCAAAAGCATACTCTGCAATGCGTTGGCTGGCTTGCTCTGTAATGAGCTTGATACTCTGTACAACTCCATCAACAATCTAAAATGAATAATATGAATGTGTCCGTGAATGTGAATATTATTTGTTCAATAAAAAAAAAAAAAAAAAACAACTCGAAATATTCTATTCCTGAACATCAAGTTAACCAATATGAGACAGAGTGTATTGATTTAAAGAAAAAAGAAATGTGAAAAAAGAAATATAATGTGACAAATAGACAAGTAAAGTGATGTTAAAGCTTTTTACCACATGTTCAATCCCACTGTATTCTCCCTCAGTGTTCTCCCTGATGGTGACCAGGTTCACATCAGTGTAAGGGGTTTTATAGCCCTCCATTGACACACAGGGACGCACGTTGGCATAAAGGTCAAAGGTTTTCCTAAGCAGCAGGTTCATAGAGGGATGTCCAGCAGCTATTGGTGTCTTTAAAGGACCTATAGATTGTTAAATAATTACAATTATTTACTAGTTCATCTGCAAATACAAACACCTCATCTGCAACATCTTTGTTTTTCACAGGAATTAACAGTTAGGCATCAAAAAACAAAAATGTTTAAACAAATTTAAGGTAAATCAAATCTCTAAAATAATTAAATTCCCCTATTTCTGTTGTGGGAATGAATAGGGGTAAAGCTACTGGTAAAGTGATTAGTTACTAGTCACTTGAAAAATTTGAGATAGGATTATGTGGTTCAATATATCATCACCACCTAGAGGAATAACTTATAGTTAATTGGAAATCATCCAATTAAGTAAATCTGAGTGAAGTTACCTTTCAGGCCAATTTTGTTCCTGTCCATCGATTCTTTGGCATCAGGAGGAATCATCCACTTGCCACCAGGTCCTTGGATGGCAGTAACATTTCTCTCTTCCCACTGAATTGGTGCCTACATTAAAGGTGGAACAGAAACATTAAATTAGTTTACATAAAGCCATTTTTATAAAATAATAAAAATAAAGATTAGTCATTTACAAATTCTAGACTAACTGGATTAATCATTTGATCTGATTTGTTGAGTGTCAATAAAACAACATCATCTGTTGCAACCTAAATAATATTGTTTTGCTTGTTTAAGTTTAACAACAAATTGTTTTTTCCTGCTCCACCGGTACTAACTTGAGCTGCTTCAAATATTTTCATGACAGCACTGGAGATCTCTGGACCAATTCCATCACCAGGGATTAAAGTGACAGTTTGCATCTGTGAAAGAGAACAAAGACGAATAAAATTTAGTGACACAAGAGTAATTATTCGAGTCATAATTTAATACATGCAAAAAATTATATCAAAAATCTCTGATCAACCTATTATTGAATCCCTAGTAAAGATAAATACCCCACGGATGAACGTCCTGGGTTGTGGATTCTCTTTCATCAAAGTTCCAACCACCCGTGACACCTGACAGACAAAAAGGCTCACGTTTTTACACAAACACATCAAATACACTATGCTTGGCATATTTGTGATGTATTTCTGAAAGCATTAAAACAGAGCTGGGATGCAAAGTGAACTGGACACAGTTTGCTTAAGTGGTGAACATACTAGGAACAGAATGACCTAAGAATTATGAACTTTCATGTTTCACTGTACAGCATGTGTAATGTATATTTGACCAAGAAGTTTATAATTATAGTTATATGCCAATCCTTGGTCACACTAGTAAATCTGTCCCAAAAAAAAAAAAAAAAAAAAAGCAGAAACACACTAAAGAGAGCGAAGTAGAAAGATAATCTGCATAGGACAGCAAAAAGCAGGCGTTATTAAAAAGCATGTTCTCTTGTCTTGTTTGGCAAAGGTTACGGACCCACACACTACCCAAAAAGGCTCGCAGTAAAGGAAAGGGTTAACTAAAATGGCAAATTAAATGCAGCAATGAAGTTGAACAATAGGAAATGGGAAACAAGATTCTTTTTGGAGCGAAACTGCTTACAATAGACGTGTGTGAGTGTCTTAGCCACGTTGAGCTGCGGAACTTCCAGACTTGCAATAGCAAAGGCGCTCTGGTTAAACAAAACAAAACAGACCAAAAAAAAAAAAAAAAAAAAAAAAAAAAAGGCAAACCAAAATGCCCATTTCAGATTTGAGTAACAAGAACTACTGAGGGAGATTACTATCTAGCTTTTTTTTTCCAAACGCAGCGAGGACAATCAACGTTTTAATGCGTATGCTTAACTTACTTCCTGTGCCTTGATTTTATCCTTGTCATTGACCGATAAACCCCACTTTCTTAGAAGATTATGAATCTGTAGATGACAAACATTTTTTGCCATAATTTGGCTTTAATATAACATGTTCAACTTGCGGTATCAGCTACAAACTAGCTGTTACAAAGCATTATAAAGGAAAACATATCTTTACAGGGTTAGCTAGCTAAATGCTAGTGGGCTCTTGACTGCCATTTAGCAGTCAAGAGTCATGTTGCCATAGTAACTACAAGCAGATAGCCTGTGCTAGCACCTAGCTAGTTAGCCGAGCAGCTAATGTCTGTCTGTGGCATCCCTGCATTCTTTGAATGTATGAACGACAGTCAAAGAACATTAGTCGATGAAGTGAAACACAATACCATGCGTTTGGTGCAACACATAAGCGAGATTAGCATTTTTTCCCCCGTACATACCGCTGACCTCCACGCCTTCCCTGCCATCCTGCTAGCCAAGGTCGATGCAGCAGCAGCGGCAGTAACAGCAGCAGCAGCGGCGGCGGCGGCAACAGGAGTGTGTTCTTCTTCTCTGCGGTTTTATGGTTTCCCTCCCTAATGCTGCATTACATTGTACTGTACTGTGTACTGCCACCTGCCGGTGGCAGTACACTCTCAAGTTTCCATAGTTTATGTTCTGCTTCCTGACAGCCCCCTCAATGACTTAAGGTGTTTTCTCATAATGGTGTGGAGTCAAAGTGAGGTTATAAAATTAAAAGAGGTCAAAACTCCTGACCTTGATGAAGACCACCAGTGTTGGTCTAATGAAATTCTTTTGTTTACCTCCAGTGTTGCTTTAGATTTAAATTCTTTCATGTTATTAAGATGTTAACATTTTCCTTGTTTCTTATTACCCCCATTCTGTTCTTAACGGATGTCTTCCTTTGGCATTCATGATCCCAATTCTGCTGCCACTCTTGATCAACTTTCCCCCATGTGAAGCTTTTTTTCTCTGATTTTGCCATTTGTTCTAGTCAGGAGACCACATGAACAATGTGGATCCCCGCACCTCAGCTCTACAGACTACTGTTGAGTGTGTGAGCAGTATTCATGGATATTCAGATGATCTCGTTCGTACCTAATCCAGTATTTATGAGTGCAAACGGGTATCTTACTTGATCTCCCTTGTCCAGCTCAATGTAAAGCAGCCAGTGTTCCCACCTCAGTAGTTTGGGGTTCTGCACCTTATCTACCTGATGACAGTGAACTGCTACTACTACACCTGTTGTATCTGTCTGTGGATTCTTCTTCTTTTTCAACCCATCTGATAAAATGTGCACATATTCAAAATACTTCAGTTCTGAGCAGCTATGGTACACAAATATTTAATTGCCTTGAGTGAAGCAGGACGATTACCACCACCAGGTGGTGCCAGTAGACTGCTTCTGAAGGTCTATAAATTCTGTAATGTGCTGTAAAACACATAATCCCTTCCTCTGGATCACCAGTGTTTAATATGTGTGCGTAAGTATAAAAGTAGACTTCGTAAAATGAGTAGAGAGCAAAGAGGTGATGTACAACTTTACATCTTTATAAGCACGATATTTTCAACAAGTTGGTCGTACACATAATAAACTTTATGGTATAAAACAAGTAGAAACAGCTGAAACAATCATTCGATCACATTTTGCAAAAGTTCAACATACCAAGAAAGCATACGGCATGGGATATATTAACTCCCAAATTTATCCAGAAATGAAAAATGGAAAAGAGCTTTTAATTACAGAAAACCCATAGAAATTCTGAAGCAGCATAGCTCTCAGCATAAATGCAGGCTACTACATGGTACAAAATGCACACTGTGCAAGTAAAGACATCTTTGAACCAAACTGAGGGGTGTCAGTATGGATAAAGGCTTTCAAACCACTTACATGTATCATCAGATACCCAATGCATAGGATGCGATAAAATTTCAACAAATGCCGCAACACACCACAACACAGATTGTGTGTCTGGCAATGACGCGTATCAAGCATTTGGACATAGCTTAGTAATTTGAAAAACCTACAGTACATTAGCCATAGTATATGATACAACAAAAAGTTGTTATATGTTACGCACAAATTGTGTCCAAATCATCTTAACTCAAATGGCGTACTGCTTTGGCTGCTTCTTCAGGCTCATTGATCTTTCAGTTTGAGAAATTACATGAGTGGCTCTGTTGTTGAGGAGTCTGCATTCATGAAGAACATCTGTAGAAAGTGAAATATAGGACAAGGATTATGTTGAATTCTATTAATTAAACACAATGACACAGAGCTCACAACTGGTTACATGCAAGACAGTTCTTAAGAAAAAAACAGGTCTGCAGAGAACGTCTTACCATTAAACTGTTTGTAGGCTTCTTCGATGATGGCATTGTTTGATCTCTTTATCTCCCAGTAACTATCTTCAACCCATGGCTTGCAATCAGGATGTTCAATCAGCTGTCCATTCTTGTACAAACCAGCTTAGAATTCATAGAAAGAAATACAGACTTACTGCTTTAGCACACCCTTTTCAGTTTTACTTCACCAGCAAAACATCACAGACATGTCTGTAAATGCCAGTGGAAAACTGTATGAAAGATAAACACCACTTCCACCATTTTAATCTGATGTACCTTTGATAGTATCGTCAATGTCTTTGCATAACTGGTACAAGTCACTCCCACGTCCAACAACTCTCTCACCTACAATTTAAATAGAAATGTAAACAGAAAGAAAGAACTTGGAAGTGTTGATGCCGTGTAAAAGAATAAATGATAAAGTATCTTACCATCCAGCACCTTAATGTTGGGGAACATCTCCAGAACTATGGTTCTATAAGACGCGTTCCTGCACACTGACACACACAGAAAGCCAGTCTAAGTTCATGCATCAACATTTTCCATCCACTGGAAATGTTTTCAAATAAAGTCCAGAAAAAATTACCTGGATTAGAGAAATTGTAAGTGTTGTCTTTAAGACGTATATTTTCCAGCTTTCTCAAAGACTGAAGGCAGTGAAGGCTCTCAACACTTTTGAAAAAGGAAACAGAAAGAGATATTTTTGCAGGGCCAATTCAAGATTTTGCTCTTAAGAATTTAATTACTAGTTATTACAAGTTAATTGCTAAAAAATATTTTTATGTTTCTCATCACTAAGACATTTATTTATATGGTATGTAATCACCTTTGTTATTAGTGACATATTTTCATTCTCATTAATCTAGGGTAAAGTATTGGTCATACATAATTATACCTGGATATGATATTACCAGCCACATTTAAGTTCTGCAAACTGTCACAACTGCGCAGTGGCTCTGAAAATACAAACGCAATAACATAACAGTAAAAAATTCAAAATCAATTCATGATACACTGGATAAATGAATATATAGCATAGAAATAAAGACTTCCTTGCTCCTGAGCTCTTACCTAAATTAGAAATCCTGTTAGCAGACAAATTAAGCACAGAAAGAAGCCGAAGAGATGCAAGAGGAGCCAAATTTGTGATGTTATTCGCAGAGAGGTCCAGTCTCTCCAAATTTACACACTCCCCAATGCATCCAAGGTCATGTATTCCTAAAAGATGTCATAAAAAATGTATAAGAAACAATAATGCATTTTTGAAGACTTAAATACTGAAATATTAATTTCATCTTACCAAGACCTCTCAATTTGAGAAACAGTATCGACTCCAAATCGAATTCTCCCGTACGAGACTTCAGCAGCACAGCAGTTATCTTCTCAAATTCTGCATCTGAAAGAATCAGAGCACTACGACTGCAGCATAACAAAGCACATTCACTTTTCCATTCCTATTTGTGAGTCAGCACTGCAAAAGGAGAATGCCAGAAGCGCTTTGTCTCTTCTGTTTGCCCATGCAATCGTCTCTAAATAGTAAATACCAATTCAAACAGCCCATGAATTTCATATCTGGCAGCACACTGAGCTTTTCCTCTGCCAGCTCCAGGGGGAAAGGGTCACAAAAACAGGCTGATGTGCTGTTCTGTGCAACGTTTGTGGTGGTACTGGCATGCCGGTTTGCACGCATGAATAACAACTGAGGGAGTTATATTTGGTTTAATTTCCTAAGGCAGAATCCCTCCCTAACTACACATGAATACTCCTTCATGAGCCTGCTCAAATGAAACCCTGACTCCCTGAAGAGAACAGCATCCCTGAAAGATCAGGCTCATCAGGTTAACCAGAGATAATGATGATGGGGTTTGGTTCTCGGCGTTTCATACAGCTGCGTTTACATCCATACTGGGTTTATTCAGTTCACTTTACACCTAAATTATACAAGGACTGACAAGACTGCTATCTACAGCAGCAACACAAAATGGGGGAGGCGGTCGTGGGTGGCGTTAGTGTGGCCACCAAACGCACATCTGAACACGTATGTTATCACCTGCACAAACGCAGGTAGTGGAGTTTGGTTCAGCTTGGCGGTTAGTAAAAGCTGTTAGCTAATGATGTTGACATCTACCTGTGTCTTAGCTAAGACCGTCGTGAGGCGATGGATGCGTGATTTGACGAGAATGATTCAGCCGGATGAAGAGTGGGTGGGTTATTTAATGAAATGATAATTGTCGCCCCCCTCCCCATTCTCACTCTTTCTCTCTTCCTTTCTGATGATGACACACGTAAAAATGTTATGTAACAAACGATACGTTGTTAGCTACACCTTAGCACAAGCCACAGCTAGCTAGCATAAGGCGCTAGTGGCTAGCATAGCAACGTAGCAACAAGCTATCCATCACAACTTACCTTGGTCTTTATCTCGCTTAGAGTCCATCGTGGGCAACTTTGCTATTGTAAAGCTACCTATCGCAATAAAAAAAATAAATAAATCAAAAAAAAAAAAAGAAAAAAGAAACGGCGATGTTTCTGTTTAGTTTTTTAACCAATGCAGTGGTTGTTTGAGGGGATAGTGAAATTGGCAGCTGTCCTGGGGAACAGTTGGGACACGCTCACTGTGCTGCTGTGCTGCAGTAGCACGCAGGTGGATGTGGATGAGACGGACCTCAGCCTCCGCAGTCCAGCTCAGGATGAGCGGGGAGGGAGGCGATGCACGTACTGTGATGGAGGGCGCTGGGTGATGTGTCTGGGGAAAGAAAAGAAAAAAAGAAAAAGAAAGAAAAGTTCCAGTATTTTGTTAGATGTTACTTCCAAGCAACAGGTTCTGTGTGTCTATTAAAGGTTTTGCTCCTATTAACTAAAATGATTCTCTTGAAGGGTTCTGCATTTGGATCTTTGGTAATCAACACTGAATAATAGTGATTATACATATGGATTAAATCAAAAGGATTAATCACCTTTTTAGGTTCATGTCTGTGCACATTACCAGAGGTGGTGAAATATTCTATTACAATTCTATTACACTATATATTTATGATAGGTCAAGTTAAAATATTACATATAAAAAAAACATATCAGTTTATAAAATGTGATTTATAGATTATAGATCTAGATGAAATAGATGAATTATAGATGAAATAATCCAACATTCAAATTGTGCTTACATGCCCATACAGAAATAATCATCATCATCACCATCATCATCATCATCATCACAGAAATGGACTTGGACCTGCTGGTATACTTCCTTAGCAGCAGGTTCTTGTTCTTATTTATTTATTTGCCTCAGGTCCTATTGGTTTGTCTTTGACTCCGGGGCAGCAGCTGAGGGCTTAAACACACGGATCAGTTTGCACTCCTCGGACTCGGCAGTCAGCCTCCACTGGCTCCGGCACAACTGGGTTTTACTTTTTCTGCTTCTTTGTACTCACCCTCTATTTGCAGTCACGGCGGCCACCTCCTGCAAGGAAACCAACAAGGCTTTTTAAGAGTTTGAAACGTCCTCGACCCATCTTCCTGTGCGGGGACTTTTGACTCACCCCCTCGATGTATTTCATTGAGAAAAGGCTTCGGACGTTCAGTGCTGTGAACGTGTACAAGCAGCAGATCACTTGATCAAGATGGGTAATAAACAGACGATATTTACCGACGAGCAACTTGATGCCTACCAGGTAACTCTGCATGCCCCTGACTACACCTGCACTTGGCCATAAATAGCACCCCACACACCCCATACCACATACTGAGTTTAGTTTAGTCAACGCAAAAATGATTAAGAGAAAACAAAGTGGAGTAAAAAGTACTATAAGTGAGAATTAGCAGACTGGTTTGATTTCAGTGCAATAATCTGAGAGGATCTGATCTTCTGTTCCATGCAACAATAATCCAGGGTTTCATCCCGAGAAGCACATTCATGTGCACAGGTTTATCATGTGATTACTTGTGGATTTAATAATTGATGCCAAGCCAGTGTGATATGCCATGAAACTCTACTCTCAGGAGACAGTTTAGTTCTCAAGAGCTTCTCTGGTTACACCTGCTACTCTTTAAATTCCTTCCTAAAAAATAATAGCTTTCTGGTTTCTGGTATGATACGTCCTATTGTTCTAGGATCAAATATTTCAGATATTGCACCTGAATCATAATCAAGAAATTCATTACTCAGGTAATATAACTTATATAAAAGTCTTTGAATAGACTCAAACACATTTCTAATTAGATCAGATATTTCGAGTAGGGTTTTTTTTTTTATGTGAGTAGGATGTTCCCAGGAAATCTGTTCTTTTTTGTTTGTTTGTTGTTGTTACTCACATTGTCTCTGTCTGAGCTGTGCTCATCACACTCAGGAGCACAGCTCAGATAGAACGGATACAAGGATAATGTAAATTGAGGTGCTCCCAGTAGGGCTGTTGGATAATGCTTGTGCCAACACATGCATGTCAGACAGCAGCAGATCATGTTCCCCTGCCTCATCGCTCCTATTGCAAATGGCAGGTGACAACACTAGCACATCATCATCATTTAAAAAGAAACTGGAGCCCTTGACAGTAAGGGTTGTTCACATAATTTCAGAGGAAGTGTAAAGTCATTTTACAGAAATGTCAGTGTTTTTAGATCTTTTATAGAACATTAGAATAATTACTGTACCATATTGTATGTGTCATAATGTATTGTGTCATATTAGTGTCTTGACAAACTGTTTTCTTTCATTGCAGGATTGTACGTTTTTCACGCGCAAAGAAATTCTGCGGTAAGTTTTATGACGTTACTTAGGTGACCACTGACTGTATGTTCAATCACAACCCACTCTTGCATTACAAGGTCTTATAAAAAACATTAATACTTCAGATTGCATTTGGCTCCTGTCTCCACATGTGAACCATGTCAAGGCTTCTCCCCACTTTCAGAAACCTAATGCTGAATCCATTGGCAGCTGCCACGTGTAATATTTGGGCATTGCTCAAAAAGGGAAAGGGAAAAAAATTTCCTCTGATTAAAGTGATTCATAATATTGAATTTAGAATGGCACTTGATTAAATGTGGCCACAAAATGTAGTTGGTGGTACATTTACTGGTTCTAGAGGGAATGCTGCATTTTGGCATATATACCATATAATAGATATGTACCATGTAAGTATTTTAATCTATGCAAATACAATTTTTATAAATGACGTGATAGGTTATAACCTGTAAAGATTGCATCAAAATTTTGTCAAAATTTTAGTCAGAACAAACACAAAATGATGCATATTGTGATATAAGTGTAAAGCAAAACAAATTCATGTTGTAATTCTTATCATTTAGTGGCTGCTAGGTTTCATTTGTGTCATCATATGTTTCCCTCAAGTGACTGCACTAGGTATCATGACTCACTGGGTGGCATCATTTCTCTCTTCCTGTATCTCACCCCCTGGATGACAGGCATAAATTAAACAAATAGCTTCATCTTCTTTTTATTGGAATTGACCAGTATTGCTCATGTTTCAGCATCTATTGTCAGTGGCTGTAGATGTTGGAAGATCAATAGCAACTTAAAGAAATTAAATATACTCAAGAATGTTGCAGTGTAACATTAGATGAGGTGGGAATTTCAGGTCTGATTTGTTTACACATTTGTGCTGTAAAGACAATTTTCCATTTGTGTCTGATGGTGCATCTGTTACTATCTTCTAAAATTACCTTAGCGATCAAGAATTAATGAAATTATATAACTTGTTATGCTTGTTTGATCCTACAACTTTTATTTAAGACAGGTTTGGTTTTTTTTTTCTCAGCACCAGATTGTATCTGTACATGTTTATCCTCAGTGATATTGAATTGACTTTGATTCCAAGGCCAGCAGTTCATCAGAAACCAAATTGACAATCAGCAGAGGATGTAATAGGGTCCTACACTTTATGACTTTCATAAAACACTCCTTGTTTCTGTCTACAGCTGCAACTGTTACAGCACAGTTATGTAACATCAAAGAAACAGATTATCATTGATTTAAAATCTTCAGCCCTCTTTAGTATCCAGCTTTAACACTAGAACATGACATTTCAGGCCAACTGAACATCATCAGAACTGCAATGTGCAGGTGGCAATGGTTTTTTATTAAATGCTTTGCCATTGCAATTAAGATTTGAAGAGATTTCAGAGCCAATGAGGTCAGAGAAGCTGTACTTCCCACTCACCTTGGTACATTTCAACTGCAGGTTTACTCATTCATTTCCTGCAGTGCTCTCATGGAAATGCCATTATTTTGAAAGGTTTCAAACTAAAAACAAAGGTGACATGATTAGTTAAGGGACAATGTGAAATGGGGTCTGTAGATAACTTCCTTACATGCTTTTATCATTTATACAACCTAATAGTTCTTTTTACCTTATTCTCAATAATAAATGACCTAAAATTAAAGGCTTTTACAGCCCAATAAAAGAGAAGAACAAGCGAATTAGGTTGAAAAGATGTTTTACAAATTATTCGATTCTTCTGGTGCAGTATGTTGGCATACTCACAATCAACCTAACCTTCACACAACTCCTTGTTTTCCCATAGAGGAAATATATTGTTTTTATCATTTATTTTTCATCTACTATTATTTTAAAACCATTCCTGCCAGTTTTAAGTTCCATAACTGTGCCACTGTATCAGTTTCATAAATCAGTTGATTATCACATTTTATTACATCAGCTGTGCAATAAATTTGCCTGTGTCTGAGGGGTTTACAGCTACATGTTGAGGAAAAAATTAAACTTTCTGTATTGGTTATTTTCTAAACTGCAATACAGTAAGTGCTCTTTACTTTTTATTCTAGGTTGCACGGCAGATACCATGAGTTGGCACCACATCTTGTACCAATGGACTACACCAATGACCCTGATTGTAAACTGCCTTTAGCCCTGATAGTCAACATGCCAGAGTTAAAGGTACCTCAATATATTATGAATTATAGCAATGTCAAAGTAAATCAGACATTTTTTTTACCCATTCTTTGTTTTGGAATGTGCCATAAGTAGACAAACATGGCACCCGGTGCTCACGTGGGTCAACACCTGATCAATATATTCTCTCCTCCAGAGGACAGAATTGATTTTACAGACCTGATTGTATGACACAGCTTATATAATTTATTGTGCCATGAAATGCTCTGCCTCTCTACCATGACAGATGCATTCCCTCCTGTTTTTAACCATCTGCCATTTGAAAAGAAATTTTAAAAATGGGTTGTTGCATAATGTCACATCACATCCTTAACCACCAGGGGTTCAGCCCAGAAGCTCATAATGTGTCCTTCCTCTAGGTATTATTGGCCCTTGCCTGTAAAGATGTCATATGATTGCAGGGCTGAAAGGATGGAAAGAGTTAAGATTGAGACAGTCAAGGCAGGATTGATGAGACCTGGGCAATATACAATCACCCAAAGTCCTCAGCTTCATAACCATAAATATATTCCTATCTTACTGCGGACTCAGTTTTAATGAGCTGTGTTGAGTCAGGCTCCACCGATAATAGCCAGTTAAAAGGGCATTGGATCATGGTTTATGTAGACTGCTGCAGCTGAGGTTGCATTGAGTTCAAACATGCCATCTGTGACTGTTGTACTTGTACTTGTGCTGCTTTCAGGTTTAGAGTTAGTGAGATTATAAGCCTTTAAGCCTTTGATTGCCTCCACTTCAGTGTACATGTATTACAACTTGTGTCAAATCAGCTAATTACCTGGGATATAAAATCTCTACTGACAACTTATGGTTGAGCAAGGAGAATATATTGGCCTAGCAATACCAGAAAAGAGTCAGTCTTTTTCAGATGAACTCTGTGATCAGAAGAATACACTTGACAGCTTAAACCACGTCAGTTCACACGTGAAACAGCATAGAAAACCACATGGCCATGAAACCCACAGTTTTATCTTAATTTCTTTTTTTATCCAAACTACAAACTTTTCATTGTGAGTTGTTCCCTGTTATTTACATTGCTATGTACCAACATTTGTACTGATGTATTTAAATGTTAAACCCATCATCTGCAGGAAAACCCATTTCGCAACAGGATCGTGGAGTCTTTCTCAGAGGATGGGATGGGGAATCTCAGCTTCAATGAATTTGTGGACATGTTCTCAGTCCTCAGTGAAATGGCTCCTAGAGAACTCAAGGCCATATACGCCTTTAAAATATATGGTAATTCTGAATTTCTAAAGGATGCATTTTAATATTTCAAAGTATCCATATTAGCAGTTATTTACTGTCATCCTGTTACCCACAGATTTCAATGTGGATAATTACCTTTGCAAAGAGGACCTAGAAAAGACTCTGAATAAGCTGACAAAGGAGGAATTGACTCCTGAAGAGGTGGAGCTGGTGTGTGAGAAAACCATCGAAGAGGCAGATTTGGACGGAGACAACAAACTCTCCTTTGCTGATTTTGAGAATATGATATCTCGGGCTCCTGACTTTTTAAGGTAATTAAATGCATCTTGTGTGTGTGTATATATATACATGTCAGTATATTGTTTACACCATATTCTGTATGAAAGTGGGGGCATTTTAAAATCACCTTATTGCCCCTCAAGCCCTAGCGCTGTGGGATCCGTGTCCCTCGCTACTTACATGTTTCGTTCCCTGATTCCCTGACAGCTGATTGTCATTTTCATAATTTAACTGTCACCCTAGAAACATCGCTTTAACTCTGAGCCACGCATTCAATTATATGTAAATAGCCTCACTGCTGTCAGTCACGTCTGAAAAGATGAACACATCTGTTCCTGACTCTGAGAGTTTATACTGTCCTCAACAGTAATTTGGTATGTTAACATGCACAATGGCGAGAATTGTTCCTGTGTTGGTTCTTCGTATCATATCTCTTCTGTTATTCCAGCACTTTCCATATACGAATTTGAGACGTCTCCATGGAGGGTTTTCAAGGTCGACGGCATGATGAGCCTCAGGACTCTACCTGAACCATGTCCTGGCCGCAGCGCAGTGGCTGTCTTCCATTTCCATTGTCATATAAAAAACACACATCAGTGCTCTCCTTCCTCAGTGACGTCTGCTTAGCTATCAAGCAAAATACTGTGTAAAGCTGAATTCCTTGTTACTGTGGATAAAAAATAATTTTTTCCTTCTACCACATATAAAGGGCTTGACCTGGATTGGTCTCTTCTTGGGGAAAAATCTCATTGTTCCACATTTTAAGTTTGTAAAATGGAAAATGAACAAGTCAAGAATGAGCCAGACTCTGGACCCTCTCTCATTGAGCACATTCAACGATGCATAAAAAACCTATCTACCTACAATATATTGCACATCTTCCTACAGCAGATACTGTATAAGCTTAAGGACAAATCTTGAAATGAATGGAAGCACAGCATTAGTGTTAAGGGCATACAGGTATTCTATGTGAGCTATGCAATATTTGTACATGCAGTGTATTGCTTTTAGTCAGTTGAGTGTTTTTTTGCTTGTGGAAATTGAACATGATGACAATCATATTGTTCTGTTCTCCAGCTAAATGAAGGGCTCTGTTCATTTATTTTGGTAGCTTCCATCCGCCTCAGCCATTCATGGAGATGTTAGTTACAGCCATCTTTTGGATATATATTTGAGCACATTTTATGTGACTTCAGGTATTTCTCTTAATTTAAATAAATGGTTGTTTTAATTTCTTTGCATTTTGAGTGAGTTACTTTGTGTGAATTCCTTTGGATTTGGAGTTCTCACCTTACCTGCAACTTCTGTGGGTTCAGCAATATTCTGTCCATACAACCAGTTCACCTCAAACCACCCACCCATGATGATCAAAGAGTGTGTGCAGTAAAGATCAGCGATTGAATGACTGTGTCTCTGGAGAACGCATCATATGAGCTGTGATAACTTGGATAAACAGGATGTGATCATTAGGAGTAAGCTGCCTCAGCATTATCCAGCATGATTACGTCCTGCACACACAGTTAATCTCAATGGAAAGCTGCAGGAAATGGCTGTGGTCATGTTGGTTGATGATTGATAGGTTCTGGTTTCCTGGCTCTGGTGCAGATTTGCATCATGGTGCATATGGAGGACAGTGTACTGTTGATTTTTTTCAGCTAATGTTTTCAGCTCAGGATGCAATAGGGAGCATATGCAATGCAAGCCACTGTGCTGATTGGTATGAGTGTCCTTATAGGCAGTCCCAACTGTGAAACAAAGAAGTTGATACTAAGTGTCGATTGAGTTGCCACTGAGGGAGGAGGATGGTGAAGTGAGTTTAACAGTGTGCAGTCTGAAGGGCAGACTGTTAATTCATTCCATTATCTCCAGTCACCCTTTATGAGGGCAGCATCAAATATTCAGGGCATTACGGTGCTGGTTGTGTGGCTTCATTAATTACTGGTCTCATTGAGAACATCTGTTAATTATGATTCCAGCAGAGAAGCTTCTGGCACGCTGTGATACTGGAGCTGTAAAGCAGCCCTCACTGTAAGCAACAGTTTCTGAAGCTGAGAGGGAACAAACTGTGTGTGAAACTCATGCTGAGTTATCTTCATGGGAGCTTTTCTGTTTTAATTTGAGCTGATTTAAGATGGTGCCTTTAGCAGATAAAGACTGTTGTGGTTATATTTGTGTTGTTTTGAATATTTTCTTGATGTACTTTTTCTTAAAATCTATATTTTTCTCCATATTAGCACATGTAAGCAGTTTTGTAGCAATTAATAAATGGCTTAATACATTATGATACACCAGTTGTAAGCCCAGCCTAAAATATTGCTAACCCATTTCTTTATTATGGATGTAGTTATCCATCCATAAATACTTTTCCATGATCAGTGGAAACAGCAAACTCAATCAGCTGATGAAAGCCATGATATAACTTTAAGGGCCAGGAGAAAAACAGTCATCAGGTCAAAATGTGCTATTGTTTCCAGGATCAAGAATAAACAGTCAAGCTGCAACATGTTTTTACTGCATTTTTAAAAAAAATTCTGATCAGCTGTTGCTAATTGTAATTTCTTTTATAACATTCTGTAAAATTTCTCAATGTATTTTCAGTCATTCATTAACTTAACTATGAATAAGTATTCTTGCCAAATATCTAAATGTCCTTTTAGGTTAAAAACTATATTAGAATGTGTTCTAAACAATTAATTATGTATTTATATTTATATATTGCTTATGAATAGCTGTATCTATTTGCTTATAAAAACAACTATGAAAGCTACTACAGAAAGTATTCAAGTACATAGAGAGACTATTTTTTTCTTTACATTAATTCTACTGGGCCCTCTAAAACTATTTGTAAGAGCACCAGATGTCAGAAGATAATAATTGACATTTCAACATCTTTGAGTCACTTCCCCATTCCTGTTGTACACAGACATTTGAAGTCAGTATGCAAATAAAGTTTCCTGTCAGTGAAGCAAAGCGCTGATGGTAGCAGCCTGTAGTCAAAACATTTCTATAGATAAGGAATAAATATCGTGCAAATGAGAGTTTTGTTGACTTTACACTGCATTTACACTGTATTTCCCTGTGTCAATATGACCTAATCATGTTTTACTCAGATGTTTTTAAAGGAAGCAAACATATGTTACAGACATACCAACAAACTTAGAGAGCAGTTCTTGGAATTACAGTGGAGTTTTATTTATTGGTTATTTGTATCTTGAAACATAAAAACACACCGATGTGTACAGCAAGTGTGTATGTCCCCATTTGCGTTTGTCATGAAGAAATATATTTTTACTTTTGTGTTACTTCATCTTGCCTATTGCAATATGTCTCATTTTACACAAAAAACAAGTCACATGCTATGTGACTGTACCTAGACTGAGGATTAAAAAGCAACCTTTTTATTTACAGAATTTTATAGTACAGTTTATTATTTTCATAGTGTAGTTTTTTGGAGTACAGTATACATCCTCTCACTGGAGCACATTGAATACACAGCTATTCATTGCCACAGATCAGTATAGTTTCCTGCAACATAAACTGCCACGTGTACACAAATAGCACATGTTTTTCGTTTCATTGCAGAATCTAAAATTTACCCACATTTGAGCTGTGCTGAACTTCATCACCCATTTTCTTTCAAGCTGGATTGAAATAATCATTCCAACATCCCAGTGCACCCGGTCCTGAATCAGCAGCTAGAATGCTAATGAAATGAGGGTCATTAGCAGGCGGCGATCAAACTGTAGATACTGTTTGCCTGAATGTTTCTTTGCATCTGACTTCATCTAACCACACAGTTTCTGTTGAACATGGGCAGACAGGCTGCATGTGTTTGCTTGTAACCGTCTCTCACGAAATAACTTGTCTCATTTATGGATTTGTGTTTAATGACATAAATTATTTTGTTAAATTTTGTGAAATTTTGTGAAATATACATATTATATACATATACATATATACATATACATATGATATATATTTTGTGTTTTATTTAGCACCTTGACTTACATTTGTAAAGACAATATTAATACATTATGATTTTTAAATAAATATATCAAAAAGCAAAAATACAGAAGATTACATTTGAATATCTACAACATGTAAGTCTATATTGAATATATAACAGAGGTTGTCACAGAGTGTATATTAGTAGTACACAGTAGTGTCAGATGAAAATTAGTAAACATGTCCTTGAGTAGTTGGTATGTTAGTCTCTTCACCATTTCCTCTTGCTCTCAGGGAAGAGCCATTTCCATTTGTCATTCTGCGGGAAGTAAATAAGTTCATTGTCAAATAAATACGATAAACATTAAATGACACTTTTGGAGAATGAAAGTATTTGAATACATTACTGACCTTCAATGCTTTGGGTCTGACGTCCCCCAAAGGCTCATATGTGTTGCTGTTGGGGTTTGGATGAGCTGACTCCTCGTGTCCGGGAATCAGCTCATATGTGTTGTCTTGAGAGAAGCGGCTGAAGGGGGTTTCTTTGGGGACCTCGGCGTACAATGAATTACTCTGCTGCTCTGATGACAGCGGGCTAGTCTCAGATGGCGCAGTGTGTGGGCTCCCAGGCCTGCCAGCCAGGTGATAGAGACCACTGTGACTCATGTTGTCCAGACTGCTCGGCATGCTGCTTGAGTCTGTCTTCTCTGACCGGGGTACACAGCTTCTGGCTTGTCTGATGGGCTTGGGGGAGAGTCTTGGTGGAGTGTGTGAGGGGTGTGCATTCAGCCTGTAATTGTGCTCCCCATCAGAGCTGTTGTCCAGCAGAGACCTTCTCTTGCTGCTCTCCTGCAGTCTGAGCTCAGAGTAAACAGACTCTGGTCCTGATGAAGGACTACAACGAATGATGCTCTGATCCTGTGCAGTGGCTCTCTCGAGTAAATGTCCCTGGAGGTTGTGTTGGGATCTTGGTATCTCCCTGGGTGACTGCTTCCTCAGTTGAGCATACAAAACCCTGTCCTGGTCATACTGGGGGGTGCTATCAAAGGGCCGGCTTCTTTGAGGCAAAGGTGGCACTTCCTGTTTGACATAAAAAGGCATATTGTTAAAACCTGCTTTAACAATAATTCAGAAACAGTTTAAACATTACTTAAGTTAACTGTCTGAAATGTGTGATCTGTACTTACCTCTAGTGACCTGTTGCTCTTTGGTGGTCGTGTCCGTGGCTGCTCTGAGGCCAAACTAGTCTGTTGTTTTCGTACGTTCTTAACAGCTCTGACGGTGGCCAAAGGTTTTTCTTTATGGCTGATCTGGATGGTATCATACAACTCTTCGTTCATTACCTACATGAATACAGAAACAAACAAAACAAAAAAAAAACAAGTCAGACCACTGTTCTTGATCAGTGTCAGTTATACAGAAAAGCGTCTTAAAAAGAAGTTTTGTCTCACCTCAAAACACGAAGATGTCAGATACTCTCCAAACGGCTCAATGGGACTCGTCTTGTAATATTCTATTAGATCAGGAACTGTGTCATGACCCTCACTGTCTCCACAGACTACAAACTGGCCTCTTTCACTTTGGTTTATCACAAAGTGTCGACAGCGATCTCTGCCTCTGGAAGAGAATTTAAAAAAAGTTAAAACCCTTACTCTGCACATTCACTCAACATTAGCCCTTTGTTATAACTACATATACATAAATACTAAAAATGAATGCTTATTTTTTCAACAAATAAAAAATACCATTGGCTGAAAAGTGATAACAATTTGAACTTGAATTGGAACCACTCAAAATTACTGACACAAGGTCTGCGGCTGAAGACAATGTTTCAGTCTAAATGAGACTGAACGAATATGTGAAACATCCCGTCTGTGACTTTAGCTTTAGTGTTCACTATTAGAGTAGCAGCCAATGACTAACTTAGAAACAGTTTAAAAATTGGAACTATATCGGATTTGACACACATTGTGGTCACTTCATACATTTTCACAATTCACATTTTTTTGGATTGATAACTGAAGAGTATGTATGATCAGTGAACAGCTTGTTAGCACTAAACCAGTACTCACTTATAGGACAGTATGTATCCGATGGCCTTATCGCTGAGACGGATCAGGAAAGAGCCCAACTCCTTTTCTCTGAGTATTTCTTCAGCATGTCTGTAGATTCACCAAGAACAGCATTAAAACCCAAACTTTTTTTTTTTTTTTTTTACCATGTATTTCCCAAAAGCTCATTTGGCACAAATTTAAAGGAACACAGAGAAGTAGATGGCGGGATCACGTAATTCACTATGGAAATAACACTGTATCAAAGGAAAATCCATTTTAGTACAAGTCCTTTCCATTAACCTGTCAGTACCAACACACGGGCTCTGACGTAGCTGTCCCTTGTGCTCTTTATGTAGGTGTGTGTGTGTCTAGCAGCTGAAAGGGCAGTAGGTTAGAGTAGGTGTGGAGTGTAGAGTGGACACTCTTCATTTAAGATTTTGCTTGAATCTGAAACTAGCTGCAGATTCTTGGGCCAAACCACCTCCTTTACATTTTGTAGCTCCACCACACACTACTTCAATGAATGCCTTAAATTAATAATAATAAGTATATACCTTATATATGTATGTATTTTCATTATTTATTCATATTATGACAAATTAAATAAAAAAACAAAAACAAAAAATAGGAGGTTGTCAATAAGAACAAAGCAGTGTAACACTTCAGAGAGTGAGATGTCAGACTTTTAAACAAAATCTATTCATTCCGAATGTGAAAGAGTTCATGAATTCTTCTTCTTATTAATATTCCAAACCCTTTCCTCAGTGCACACTTACTTTCTGGTGATGAAGCCCAGGAACCAAGTGGGGAAGAAGCCATTGTGGACAATGAGTGGCACTTGAGTCTCTATGAACCACTTTGTTGCCAGTTCCCTAAGTCTTCCTTCAGTTAAATCAGCATGAAGATCCCTTTGCTGCTCTCTGTGCTCCATCCTCACTCGGTCCTAATCAAAGCCACACAGACATCCAGTGAAGACAACCAGCATTTGTATATTGCATGTACAGTGGGGCTGTACTAATTTGCTTATTTTCCAGGAGGTGTCAACCATAAACTAAAAGCAGCTGGATGCTCTCATCAGCAGGAAAAACGTGGATATGCTAGTCTCCGTTACTCTGTGTGCACCTTGAGTTATATATAGACCTACTATACAACCTCTATTAACCAATTAATCACAATATATAATAATTTAATTTAATAGTATTTTAATTTAATAATTTATTCACAAAGTCCAAACTCCATTCTGGCTCTAAAAATAACACTCTTCTCCCTTTTCATTCAACAAGTCTTTTATTTACATTGACCTCATCTGCTGTAATGCCACTGTGATCTCAGAAAAACTGTACTTTGCATGTGATTAATAAGTTAGCTATTAAAGCAACAAATGAGATCAATATCAACAAGCTCTGGAAATAGTTCTTACCTTGAAGCAAAACTTCAGACAATCCCTAAAGGGAGGTGATTTTGGATGTTTCTGATTATTTGTCCTTGACCCTGAAAAGATCCTTTCGGATCTGGGTCTCTGTTGTCCGTACAGTGCACACCGATTCCTTTCAAATCCTTGTAAAAGAATAAAATTGATAATTATGCTTTCTTGTTCAAGCTCAGACCTTGTTATGATACGTTTCAGACAGAGTACATACCTTTCCTTGAGATTAACAGTGTGTGTTGTGGACCTGGTGTCATTTCAGCAAACATTAAAATGCTTTTCTCAACGTCTAGTAATCTCCAGCCAAAGGTGTTCTGAGGAAGTACAAGCCTACATGAGAGATATAGACAGATGACATTTAGAGTTACACACTTTTTTCCACCGGCTTGGAAAGCAGTGGTGCTTGGCAACGGCACAGCAGAGTTCACACATCTCATTTGCATGAAATAGACGTCTCAAGGCTGCTGAGCAAAACAAGAGCTTCCTGAAGAGAAACGGAAAGTAAGCTGTACAGAAACTGTGGTTTGTGTGCACATGAGTGCATTGGCTTGCAAGAGATGTTTTACCCACAAATTGTCTGATCGCTGTAGTAATGGGAGCTAAGTTGCGTCAGCAGCTGATTGTTTGTGTTGTCTGACCTGAGTTTAATTCTTATCAAGGCAGATTAAGCAGGAACACGTGTATGAAAGGATGGAAATGTTTGTCTGGAGATTTCCAGATTTTGGGGGGCATAAACAAAGCCCTAATAAAATCAGATGTTTCCCAGCCTTGGTTCTGAGTTTGTCATAAATGATGGATAACTCATAACCCCCATTTCAGAAGGTTGTTGTGAAGCCTACATGGGTTTCAGCTTTGTGGTGAACAGTAGGAACTCCCTGTGGGGGAGAGACAATAACCAGAAACACTCTGTGTCATACTTAGCGGGATGAGCCAGGATTTCAGTACTCCCCAGTACCAAAACTGAAGTTCCTACCTAGCTATTTACCCTGTAAATGCATACAGTACAATATGTTCCATGTATGACTAAGTGCTGATACAGTACCATGACCCAGAATTTCAACATCATCTTAACGGTACAGTTAAATGTCGTTGTGAGTCATTACATGCTCCTCTGGGGGTGTGGACCAATTTAAGATCAAATGTTATCTCTGGTTCCATGTTTGTAAAGACTCCATTGCATTGTGTGTATAGTAGCACTGTGATATTGTAAGGGATTGTTAACAGCACACGAACAACATATAATTGTATTTTTTCTCCAGTAGCTGGGAGGTAAACTGAGAGACTAAGAAACCAAATTTAATTTAAGTTTAAATTAATTCAGTTATGAGACATTTACCAGCCAAAATCGCTCTTGAAGATGTATTGCCAGTGTTGTGGTGACATACTTATGGGGGGGATGTGGGTTTTCAAAAGGTCAAGTCAGTTGACGCCTGTAAAATGTCATTACAACAGAACCGCATCACTTTTGATGATACTTTCTTTAAACCTCAGGCTGAAACCAGCATCCATGCAAACAACTTCATTAGGCCAATTTGGTAAATCTTAAAAAATAATAATCCAGTGTCAATCAAAACATGTTACAGTTATCACATGAGATTTGGGGGTTTAATCCTTAATCCCTCCTGTTTAATAATAACCATATTTCCAAGCATAGGACCATCCATTTGCTGTTCAGATTTGATGTTCAGATTTGCAACCATCAGCCTAAAGCATCTTGAACAGCTCGTTCATCTCTGGAGGCAGAAGCATAGGTTACAACAGGCTAAACTCTAGTCTGTAATACACCTTTGGTCTGCCGTCTTGGTGTAAATGTATAAGTCACACTTTAAATAACGTATAGCTAAACAGATGTCAATGTCACAGATTATACATCAGAGATAAAATGGCTGTTGACTAGCCTGATTTATTGATCAATATACTGTAGGTTCTACAAAGAGCAGAGAGAGTTTCATTACTGAGTCGCATACCACGTGTCTTTTTTGGGGGGTTATTTTTGCTTTTATTGGATTGACTGATAGAAGAAACATGGGGAGAGAGAGGAGCATGACATGCAACAAAACATGTTGTGGTTATATGGTATGTGTCTTAACCACTTGACTAGATTGACTAGATTAAAACTTGATCACATTCAACATACAAAAGGACGACAAAGTATCGCTGATGTTGTTTGTTAAAGATCTTTTATCTCTGAAAATTTCTTGAAAAACAGCCCTGTTTCAGCCAAATGCAGCGATGCCCTTTAACATGAGACACACTTTTCTCAGGGAGGCAACTGCCCTTAGACCTGAGACCCAGGGACCACAGCATTGCCAAGCTCACTACAAGTTAGTAGGTTTTGGTGTTTTGATGAGTTGTAATTAGCACCGCTAGAGTACAACGTCAACCAAAATGGGTGCTCGTCTTGTTAGTTTCTATTGTGCTCACATGGTGCACATTCATCTACATTTAGAGAAAACCTGGGGCTGGTACTTGTCTTTCGACACGTTTACTCCTGAGAGCAAGCTTGAGGTATATACACATCACCTTTCGCTTCTTCATACTTTTAACCCCCCATTTTTCAGAGTTAAATATTGTGGTATTTACAACACCTTCAGTCAACACCACATTCATTTTACAGATACAGATTCATTTGATGTTTAAGATAAAATTACCCAAAAGTATATAAAGCTTCCTGCAACACTAACATTAACATCATATAATAATGAACAAATGATAATGATTGAATAATAATAATGATGATAATAATAATAATAGTTTATTAATAATTAGTAATTGTCATTGTCCTATTTTCTGTCCCTAGACTTTACACAACTATTAAAACATTTGGAACAACTTGGAAAACATTTCATTCATATTATCAAGAAAGCCTACATCTGATTTAAACAATCGCACCAACTTCAATCATCAATTTGGTCATATTTTCCTTTTTGATCAATTGTATAAATTAATAAAGCACCACATTAAATGTCACTAATAATAAGTTACACTGGTAATCATTCATTTTTGTGAGAGGTGGAGTTTCAACAGGGGCACAGCAGCTGTTTGCCCCAAGGCCCTAAGATTAATCCAGTTCCTTCTCTGTATCTTCCCCATTTGCTGCCCCCGGAGCTGCGGCGCGTCCCCGCGTTGCTCCTCCTGTCAAACACCACCACCCAGCGGCGACGCGGCGTCGCGCGCGCGGCTTAGGAAACGAACTACATCTCCCGTGGCTCCCCTGTCCGAGAGGCAGGCAGTCATGCGGATGGAAAAGGCAGTGGGCATCCGCTGCGCTGCACGAAGAAGAAACTTCGAGGAAAGATGCACGAAGAGGAGGATGGCAGCGAGGCGAGCCGCTGCACGGCGTCGCGGATTGTGGCCACCAGGTCCGTGGACGTGGCCGAGGTCGAGGGCGCGAAGGAGCAGGCCTCCAAGCTGTGCGGCTACTTGAACAAACTGTCCGGCAAGGGGCCTCTGAGAGGGTACAAGCCGAGGTGGTTCGTGTATGATCACAGGAAATGTTACTTGTATTACTTCAAGACTCCCCAGGATGCCTTGCCTCTCGGACACATCGAAATAGGGGATGCGAGCTTCTGCTACGACGTGGAGGGGGAAGAGGGTCAGTTTGAGATTCGCACGGCCGGGAAGGAGTTCCTCCTGAAGGTACAAACTTTCCACCCCGTGTGTGTGAGGCTGTTTTGACTGTGTTTTGCTGTCATTTGTCACTTCCTTTTCTCACAGTGCAGCAGCCAGACACACCCATTGCAACTTCAAGAAAAATCCTGAGCTTTACTTGAAGTCACACTTGTCGATATTTATGTGATTTGACAATCTTCAATCACAGCAAAAAAAAAAAAAAAAAAGAAAGAATAAAATCACTTGCATCCAGTCAAGTTTTCCCAGACTGAAGAAGAGAGAACATTATGAATCACACTCTCAGGCCATTGTTTTCACTATGATCTTTTTAAACTTCACTGATTTATTTATTTATTATTATTTTTATTATTATTATTATTTTTTAATGCACATAAACTCATCTGTGCTCATCACACCTCAACCCTGTGTGGGGTCACAACTTCCCATGTGATGGTCGTCTTTGTTGTCATATGACTGTGACGAACTCGGTGCCAAAGCAGGTGCCTCTGGTTTCACTCAGCCTGGCTGCCTGCTAGAAGTCGGCACAGTTTTCCAGCAGATGGTGTGAATGGTTAATACCAAACAGCTTGCATGGCCCGAGGCTGGAACTGAGACTGAAACCAGCGTCTGTGCTCATTCACATGACCTCTCTTAATAGTAACCGGCTATTTAAAGTGCTTTTAGACTGTTTCTTATGGTTTATTTCACTCCACAGATGTTATCATGTCCACAGATGAAATGTCACATTCCCTTCATATTGATGTTTGAGTTGTTATTTAACCTTTGATCTCATCTGATATGACTTGGATGAACACTTCATGCTTATAGTAGCTTAATGGAACTCTGCAACGTTATTATTTTTGATCAATGTGTGTTTTTCTTTCTAGGCCCCCAGCAGGCAGGTGATGCACTACTGGCTCCAGCAGTTGCAGCAGAAACGTTGGGAGTACAGCAACACCCGAGGCTCGGGCCAGAGAGACAGCTGGAGTTCCCCGACCTTTGTCCACCCTCCTACTGGCCTTGTAGGCAAAGACAATGGTAGGCAGGTACACACACACACACACACACACACACATACACACACACACACATACACACATTCAGTGTGAATGTACGGCATGCACAATGCCCTTTTTTTGTCATATCCAGGCACCAGCTGAAAGTAAACACCTGTATCTGACACATTAACATCAATGTTGAAGTTCTGCAAACACAAGTCAGGCTATTTTGTTGCCAGGATTGCAATTGTCTACTGAAACAGTGTGTGGGAGTGGTTGTGTTGAGCACTGATTAAATGAGAAATCAACAAAGGGAAAAACAAAGGAGCTCAAGTTTACTTTATCTGGTGTGTGTTTCTATTTTAAAGAGACACAACTCTGGCTCTACGCACTGCCCACTGTTTTCAACGCTCAACATTGCAGGTTAAATGTGGCCCGTCTGCATTTACAGCACAGTTTATTTATATAATGCATTACTGATAACCTATCGCTTCAAAGTTAACACTGTTGTTCTGTTTACTCATGAAAGAACTGATACCCCTCACTATCAGCCAGCATAAGTATCAATTGCCCTAATGGTTGTGACAGAAAATGAACTAATGTGCCAGAGTTTGGTTTTGTCCTGTTCCCCTTCATGGGAAATTGTTTGCTGGTTGGTTTGCAACAGCTGTTAGTTTCTTTTCTGGAAGAAATTTTGAGTTATTTTTGATAATTTCTTTGATGTGAGGCAGTTTTGTGCCTCTAGTTTCTGTCAGTTTCCCAAAACCTCACAGACTTCACTATAATAAAAAGTTTTCTTTTAACAGAATTTTTTTACTCTCAATTCTCTGTGTATATAATTTACAATAAATCTTGAATGCAGCTATTTACACCATTTTTTTTTTTTAATTCACAAAGTTGTCATGAAAAATAAAAGGTGCCAAACAGCCATAGTAGCTAATGACAAACTTACAGCAGAGGAGACTGAAAAGTTAGTTTCCTGGTGCTTAACATGGCATGACTTGTTTTAACCGTCCTTGCTAAATGAACTGTGAACGACTTTTCCTTTTCCTGTCATCATATGCACAACTAATGTTTTTCTTCTTTAAATGCTCTAAATGTATCTGCCTTCGAAATGTTCAATTGTCTGTTATCAGTATCAATTAGGAATAGGTATTGTGATTGCATTATTCAATTTAATTTGGAATGGTTGTTGTGGTATTTCATTTTCACTGGAAAAAAATATATAAAAATGATGATTTTGTTGACCAGTGCTGTGCTGGTGATGAACAACAATATTGTGACATTTTTTACCTTCATCAAATAAATTTTAGCTCCTGTGATTTTTTTTTTTTTTTTTTTTTTGCAGGTCTTGTGATATGGATATTCTTCTAGGCCATATAGTGATTTTCATAAATTGCAGCTGTGATATTATTAGTCCTAGATTATAATAGTACAAGACAAGTCTGTTGACAAGTCACAAATCCTACAAAATGTAGCAGCTCCTAAAAGCAAATTCAAGGCATAAGTGGTTTAAAAATCATTTTTTTCCCATATCTATCTATTTTAGTCTTAGTAGTTCTTGAACCTTTGTCAGTGACCGGTGATCAAATGTGTGTAATTTCACCTGAACTTGAATTGTCCCTTCAGCTTTGAAGAGGCCATTACATGTTTTTATCTTTTAAAATGGCTAAAATAGAAGGTTAACATGGTAGTTTTTTTTGGTTTTTTTTTTTTACAGTTGTAATAGCTACTCACTGCAAAGCCCGAGACACAAAACACACATAAACTATAACATGTGCATCCATCGTCTAATTTGCTGTGTTAATTGATGTTGGCACAGGTTTAGGGACAATAAAAGGAGTATATGTATAGTCAAAGAACAAAAGCTGTCTGATGATTTTCTTTGTCGACCGTGTGTTGATAGCTTCAGAGTAGTGGCTCCGTCCTTTTGTGAAATGTTCTCACACTGTATTTTTTCAGCTAATTTCATACAAAGGGGAAACTGTGGCCTTAGAAAAGCAAGATACTGTCTTTTCTGATGGTTAGAGTGCTGCCCACTGGCATTCTTCTTGCTGTAAATAGCAATCTGGGTAACCCCAAATATTGCTTCACTTTATTTTGGAATCCATCCAATGTCACTACAGTCTCATTTCCTCTACAAAGAATAGACAAATGTGTGAAGAAAGTGGTGGTGGTATGAGTAATGCTGTATTATGATGTTATTTTATCTCTGTTGTGTTTTAGATGGCTTCGTCTTTGAAAAGCTAAGTGACAACATGGAGAAGGTCCGCAGCGACTTTGCCATGGAGACTGAAATGGATGGCGGGGGAATGGTGGGCATCCAGTCGGCCAGGGGACCCTCTGCTGTCTCCGCCAACCCCCTCAATTTCTCGCTCAAAAACTTTGGTACAGAACTCAGGTGAGGCTCAGCGAGGGCTTTCTCCAGCCTTGTGTGATTATGTTGTTCACACAACTTTTAAAAGGGAAGTATATGTTCAAGTTTTTGTCTTGAGTCCCTGCTCAACTGGCACAACTAGTTGGTCTGCTACAATGTGATCGCCAATAGAGCTGTAGTAGGGAAACAAAATACCTCTGTAGTTCTTCGTGAAACTGACTGCAGTAGAGGAAATGGTTACATCCCTAGTGCTAGTAGTACTCGTTACTTTAGTGTGGAGCCATCAGCAGTTCCCCTTCTGGTCTGTACAACACCTCTATTCAACTGATGCAACGTGTGGATTGGAGTTTGTGTTGTATCCATTATGGAAAGAGAGTTCACTTAGGAAGGTGCACAGGAATCTTGGAACAATTGAGCTGCGATGCTGACTGCGTCTCCATACCAGTCAGCCTGCTTCTTGCTTTTTAAAAGGCAACAGGAGATAAAACACAGTCATCTTCAAACAACTGAAGAGGAACTAACTGTCTCTTAATATTGTGCTCTAAATCTGTAAGTTTAAGTAGTGGCACAAACAGAATGTCACTGTAACAGCAGAGCTCTGATGTTCAAATGTTCTCAGGGTTTCACACATGAACAAAGTGTAATTCGTTGCTTGGCTTCTGTAGAGAGCTACATTAGTGTCTGTGTGTCTGTCGTGTGAGACCAATATGAGTGGGATGGTTGAAACACATTTTATTCTGCTGTACATGGCTGAACTAAATGTGTATTTGCAGTCTGAAGGGTGAGAAACTTCGATCTGCCACACTGTAGTGTTATGATCAGTTTAAGCCTTGTTTGCATTGAATAATATCTTCATAATGAAGATTAACAGGTTCATATTTATTATATTTATTTTGATTAGTATTTCATTTTCACAGATTACTCATCTTGCTCTTTCGGCAAAAGTATAGATACCTCAACAAAGAAATGTTTTGTTCTGATGTTACCATTTACAGAGTAGCAGAGCATCAGGCTCCTCTGCAGTTTGTCCAAGATCCCTGTGAATTTGAACAGCTTTTACATAGTAGCAGTCACTCACTGACCAGCATAACACTGCAGCTCCACGGTTGGTCTTACTCACCCTCCTGTCTGGTTTCTGTTCTGTCAGGAACTCCATGTCTTATCTGCGACAGGGCAGAGGAGTCGAGAGCAGGCGCAGTGTCTTTTACACCAGTAACAGCACAGAAGAGTGGGAGCTGGTGGATGCCCCACCCAAAGACTTCCCTGAACAGAAACCTCATCCAGACACTCACAGACGTACGTCAACTTGCTGCTGCCTCAGCCACCCACCTTAGTCAGGGATTACTACACCTAGAGAAGAAATATTTTGTGGCTTGTATGATTTCACTCATTTGTTCAATACTATAACAAATGGACAAACACTGTTCTTTGCTGCATGTATACTGCCACTGTAGCCCCTTTTATGACTTATTGTCCTCATACAATTTAAGACTATAGGGATTACAGGAAGGAAGTGATGAAATTTTTATCCCTCCCAGATTCCTTTGGATCAGCATTCACTTTTGACTTTGTGCGCAACCCGGCGCGGCCTAAGAGGCCTTTGCTTCGAGACATGATGGGCTCTGGGAGGTTTGGGCGCAGCGCTGACACACGCAGTGCTGAGAGCTCCCCAGTGGAGTGCAATGGCAGCAAGCCTTTGGAGCTGCAACTTCGCCTCCAGAGCCAGCAGGAAGAGCTGAGCCGCATGCAGCAGGAGCAGGCCAAGCTCAGAGAGGAGCTCACCAGTCAGAAGGTACTCTTGTTATTTCACCCAGTGTTGTAGCGCTTTAAAAAGGAATGTACTCATACCACTGAGCAAGGAACAGTTTTGGGACTCAGCTACTGGTTAAATGTGGTTCACGCATTCACACCACCTCTCAGGATGAAGAATAGCCACCTTGGTGCCCCTTTAGATTTTCATTTAGCGCTATTATCAGGTCAAAACATCCTGAGGTTTATCACAAAATACACATAACTAATGACATTTCCATCACTTCCATTGTACCTTATATGGCTGTTTGGTGCCTTCAAGCTCTCCTGACCTACCAGTCTGTAATCTTACCAGTGTAAAGTAATTGTAATATCTGTAAATATATGTAGCCAAGACATCTTGGTTTTCATTTTTAACTGTAAAGTTCCTTGATTTTTTTTTTTTTTTTCTCCCCTGATGTTTGAATAGTCCACACAAACCAGAACGTTTTAACAAATCCTTTCAGTGAATTAAGCACAAGCCTGAGAAGGAAGATGGCAGATGTTTAGTCATGCTTAAACAAGAAATAAGGGGAACAGCAATTCTCCTAACAACAGTCACATACTCTCTGTTCTTGTTTTAGTGTTTTGAGAAAAGCTGATTTGTCAGAATGGTTGCAACATTGGCCAGATTAATTAATAATATATGTGTGTGTCTATGTTTCACTGTGTTGTTACGTTAACTAACAACTGACTGTGGCCTCCAGGTCCATTTCCTTGTTTTTTAGATTAGTTTAGTTTGTAAAATGATGGTGTTAACAAAAGCCACACTCAATATAAATAGCTTTCATGTGAAATTGTGTCTTTTGACCACTAAAAGAAATATTTGTAATTTGTAATGTGTAATGTTACATTTCCTTGTTGGAATTGAGTTACAGCAACAGGCTGTGAAATTGTGGCAAAAATGAAACTTTTTTTCTTACACATTGTAAAATTATGGAAAGTGACTAGTTAGTTAGTCATCGATCATGATATGTTATGTGAATAAGATATGATGAAAGTAATTAGCCTTTAGTCCATAGTAAAGAAGTGAAACAAGTGAAAAGTCAGCAAGCTGTTGTCCTTTTTTTAATGAATGACTTAACCCCACAAGGAAAAGGATTGTTCAGTTGAACAAACATCTTTCCTGTGAATCAGATAGCTTTTTAAGACATGATCCTCATCCTGCAATTGATACGTTGACCAAACAATTTGTCTTAATCAACCAGGAACTGGTGAGACTTCTGCAGCAGACTCTGAGGACATCTCAGTGTGATAGGCCGATGGTGCACCGCCCTGCCCCGGCTCCAGATTCGTCTGGAGCCTCAAATCAGGACGAGGCTCCAGTAGTAACCCAGGGAGAAGTCGCCCAGCTGGAAACTCTGCTTCAAGAAAGAGATGGACAAATCCAGTCCCTGTGTGGACACATGGAGCGTCTCAGCTTGGAGAAAGAGAGTCTGCAGCAGGAGTTGAAGGGCCTGAAGATTAAAGTGGGGGAGATGAATGACCAGCTGGGGATGCTGATGGAGACCATCCAGGCTAAGGATGAAGTCATCATAAAGCTCTCGCAGCAGAGCTCAGAGCAGAGTGGAAATCCAAATGATGCCAGTTCACTACCTCCCAACAAAGAGCAGCAGGAGCTGGACATCCTCAAGGTTCAGAAATCAATGTTATAGTTATAGTTAATAAAGACGATAAAGCTGCTGATTAGAAGAACTTTTAGCACAAGAGAAAATTTTGTATTGTTGTGATTTGCTTCAGTTTAACAGATTATTTTATTTATGGTATGGTTTAATGCTCACTGATTAACCAGACAAACTGTTTGTTTTTCTCTTTCAGGACAGTCTTCAAGGCTACAAATCCCAGAACAAGTTCCTGAACAAAGAGATCCTCGAGCTGACAGTATTACGCAGAAACGCAGAAAGCAGAGAAAAGGCTCTCGAGGCAAAGGTACCACGTGGTGTTTGGTGGTTAATGTTGTGTTACCACCCGACTGCAACAAAACAATTACTTAATAGGCAAGGCAAGGGCAAGGCAATTTTATTTGTATAGCCCATTTTTACAAACAGTTTGTCTCAAAGGGCTTTACATAGCATCATAACAACATCCTCTGCCCTTAGACCCTCACATCGACTGAGGAAAAATTCAAAACAAAAACCCTTTTAACAGGGAAAAAAAAAAGAAACCTCATGGTGAGCAACAGTGGAGAGATCCCTCACCCAGGAACGGGCAGACGTGCAATAGATGTTGTATACAAACAAGAAAACAGGTAACAATACAGAATATGCACAGCATGGAAATGGTGTGCAGGAGCTAATGAAGGCAGTTTTTGGTGGAAGGGAAGGCAGGGAGAGTCAGGCAGCTTAATGGGAGTAATGGGTGGTAGACTGGTTCCTGGGAGGGAAGGGCAGGTCAGTTTAACAGCAGGGGAAAAAGGGGAAGGGGGTGATGCAGGGGGCGACAGGACGTCTGAGTATCTCTTAGGGGGAAATCTAGCTAAGGGAAGACCTTAGTGGGTTCCCCCTGAACCTAAACTGCAAAACAGGAAAACTGAATATCAAGCTGAAACGTTGTTGTAACCGTCTCTTTGTCTCTTTGCTGCAGTATACAGCCCTGGAGGCCAAGCTTTGTCAGGTGGAGAGCAAATATCTGGTGCTGCTTCAAGAGGTGAAAACCCCAGTGTGTTCGTCTTCAGAGCAGAGCCCTGCCCGTGAGGTCATTTCCAGATTATTAGAGGATGCATTGCAGGCAGAGGGCCCGGACCAGCAAGAGCACCCCATCTTTAAGCCAAACAGTGTCAGGTGTGGACTGTGAAAAAAGCCTTGTGAAGAGATGCATCTTCTGTTTTGGTTTTGTCCGTTGTTGTAACATTGGCTATTTTCAATTGGCTTTTTTTTTTTTTTTTTCAACAGAACTGATTTTACCTGTAAACTTTAAAAAACTTAACTTAAATACTGTAACAATTAAACAACATGTGCACAGCCAGATAGCTCAATGAAGGTGATATTACATCATGTCACAGTGAGAATTTTCAAGCACACCTACACTATGGTGATGCTGAAACATTCAAGGCTCTGTATCAAAGGCAAATATGTAGAAATAGCAGTTTTACACATTCTGCAACAAATCAAAGGAAAAAGCTGTTGCAGTCACAAGACCTGTTTTCCTTTGATTGATAGCTGCAACCAATTTTTCTCCACTGGAAAAACTAGCTCTGCTAATCTGTGTCTGTGTCACTATTGCTCTGACTTATGTGCGAGCTCAGACATGTCCTTTTGGAGGATGTCAAAATGTACTGTTACAAATGTAGGAAATTCCTACAGAAGGTAGAAGGCAGGCTGACGAACATGTGCACATATCTGAGTGATGATATTATTTCTCCATCTTCTCTCTGCTTTGGTGCAACATTAGTGAATATGACGTGTATGGCTTCAAGACGGTGCCTGAAGAAGAGGAAGAGGAGGAGAAGCTGGTTGCAAAGGTGAGAGCCTTGGAGCTGAAGTCCCTGTCCATGACAAATCAGGAGGTGTCTGTTGGAGTAAAGTGGGAGAACTATCTGGCCAGCACCATGAACAGAGACTTGGTGCGCTCCCCTGAGCTCAAAGCTCTGATTCGTTGCGGTGTCCCCCACGAGCACCGCTCCCTGGTGTGGCGCTGGTGTGTCTCCTTCCATGTCAAGAAGTTTCGGGACGTTTTGGCACCAGACTATTATGAGACGCTATTAAATTTGGCCCGGGAGAAGCCCAACCCAGCCTCAAAGCAGATCGAGCTGGATTTGCTTCGTACTCTGCCCAACAACAAGCACTACGCCTCCCCAAGTGCAGGCGGCATCCAGAAACTCAGGAACGTCCTGATGGCTTTCTCCTGGAGAAATCCAGATATCGGCTACTGTCAGGGACTAAACAGGTACTGGAGGGCTTCTGGTTTTCCCTTCTTCTCTCCTTATATGCCCATGAGACTATTCATTCTTATTGCACACCCTTTCCTCAGGCTGGCTGCCATTGCCTTGCTCTATCTGGACCAAGAGGATGCGTTCTGGAGCCTCATAGCCATTGTGGAAGTCTTCATGCCAAGAGACTACTACACCAAGACTCTGCTTGGCTCACAGGTAAACATGCTCAAAGGTTTTATCACAACACAAAAACAGCAATGCAGTACATTGATCAGTACTGTTTGCTGTCTTTCTCTCTGCTGGATTTTTTTTTCTCATCTGATGTAAAAATAAAGGTCTCTGTTATACACGCTGTATATATTGTATGGTTGTGTTTGTGCAGGTTGACCAGCGTGTGTTCAAAGACCTTATGAGCGAGAAGCTGCCTCGGCTTCATGCCCATTTTGAGCAGTACAAGGTAGACTTCTCCCTCATCACCTTCAACTGGTTCCTGGTGGTGTTTGTGGATAGCGTGGTGAGCGACATCCTCTTCAAGATCTGGGATGCGTTTCTGTATGAAGGTCCAAAGGTAAGAGGCAGAGGAGAAAGTAAAACTGTGATCCTCTAATCTCACATGGATGCATTTCTGTCTGGGCATGCTCACCTGAGGAAAGGAGATAAAAGGCTTTCAAATTTGTAACGTAGCCATTTAGTTTACTGAGTTTAAATCCACCTTCCTCCCTACAGATGGTATGTGTGATTTATTTTTTCTGTTTCGGTGTTAGCTGGTTACCACAAGTGCATAACCAGCATTTGTTTGAATACTTTAATCCGAGTTATGGCTTAAACTGCTTTATTGTGTTTTATTTATATAGTGTATTAAAAATGGCCATGAATCCACATGAAATTACCACACAACCACAGAGTCTTTTTTTAATTTTTTTTTATTTTGCCTATATTAGTTCTTTGTTTTGGTTGTAGGGCCTGTAGGCTGTGCTCTCATAAACCTTATTTCCAGCAGCAGGCAGCTGTTTTCAGCAAAGAAGCTCTGATAAACACAAAACTAGCAACTAGCCTTTGAAGAAAGACCCAAGTATCAGTACTGGACTTTCATTTACCAGTCTGACACAAACATGACTTCATGAATGCTAATGTTTCTAAGTGTCTGCTGAAAATGTAAAAATCCAGTTGTTTGCTATCATATTTTGCTCATCATCAACTTTTAAACAATACGGTTTATAGCTTATAGTCCTGCCCATGAGTTTCTAAGTTTTCCTCACTGCAGCATTAAATTGGCACCAACTTTTTTTTTGGCCACCTAAAGGCAGCAGAACCAAACAGTGGACACAGCACTGATGTGTTCTGTATTCTTACCTTTTCACACATCCAGCAGACTGGGACAACATTAGCACTCATTTGGTGTTGTGTTTGTCTCCACCTGATGAATGTAAGTCCAATAGTCACTATTCACTGCCTTCAGTTTTGTTTTCGCACTCTCCACAAACAATTACTTCAAAGATGCTACAAAGCTGAGGGGAGTTGCAGAGTTTAGTGATAGTGCTATCTGGACTCATCACTACAAGTGACCCTGTTTAAAGGTCGTATCATCTGCCTCGGTAAATCAGTAGCTTTTGCTTCATAACGAGACAGTGAGGCTACACAGTGCACGTCAAAGATAATGATAATTTCATGGCTGTGATCATTTTTCTCCACAGATCATATTTCGCTTTGCCCTCGCTCTCTTCAAGTACAAAGAGGAAGAGTTTTTGAAGTTGCAGGATTCCACAGCCATCTTCAAATATCTTCGATACTTCACAAGTACAATCCTGGATTCACGGTAGAGTAACTCAGTTTTCTTTTGGTTTCCATGGTCAAACCTGAGCATGACCTTTCTGAAGGCAGTGATAGGGAGTAATATCACATGACACTCAACTAGCTGATCATAGCTCCTTGTTGTGTGGTTGGTGTATAAAGACAAACAGACAGTTGCATGTAAAATTCAATGCATCCCAGACTGACAGGCCTTTTTTTCTTTTTGTTTTTTTTTTTTTTTTTCTCCAGGAAGCTGATGAGCATTGCTTTCGTGGATATGAACCCGTTTCCCATGAGGCAAATCCAGAACCGCCGCTCCTTCCACCTGGAGAAAGTTCGCCTGGAGCTGACGGAGCTGGAGGCGATCAGACAGACCTTCCTCAGGGAGAGAGAGACGAACCAGGACGGGCGGAGCTTCGTCAGCGATGATGAGGAGGACAACTGACTGAAGCTTGCACACCTTTCCAGGCCACGTGGCTGATGTCTGAAGACAAAGAGGTCACCTCCACACACAAGTGATGTGTTGCAGTTATAAAAGGGAGTTATTTTTTCCTGAAGTATTGTTGGAGTTGGTCTCTGCATCAAAGCTGGAACAATCAACTTTTTCAAATTTTGAGTCAAATCGCATCAAAGGACCAAAACTCTATCAGTATTCCTGCCATTTTTTTTTTTTTTTTTGCAAATGCTTTATTTGCTGTATGCTTGTTTTTCTGTGTGATGGCCAAAGTACACGTCTTATATCTTCCTGCTCTAATGTCAAGATCAACAATTGCCCTGCGATCAGTATTTTTGAAAACGCAGCTGTGACCTTTTGATAGTTGGTGATTTTATGCCTGTTGAAGGAATGATTGTATTTTTTTTTTTTTAACTCTTTGTCTGTCTCCAATTCCTGTCTTAAATCTCTTAAAATTATCTTTTTTTCTTATATTCACCACATCACATTCCACTCAACATCATATATTTCATGTTTAATCCCTGAGGTTTAATCACTTATGCTGAAGTTCATACTTTGCTAAAAGTCAAAAATATTATTAGATTAGAGCCTTTCAATCACATATCATTCCATGTATGTGGTTTCAAAAGGATGCACACAAACACAGGATCAAAAACATTTTGCCATGTATTAGTATTATCACTTAACCAGCATGTGTAACATATTCGGAAAGAGTTGCCCCGTTTTTACCTCTGGATTCAGATCAGATAATAAGAGATGCACCAATAAAGCTACCACCCTAATGGTGGTGCAGCAGGCTAATATTGATGAAACCATTTTGTCATGCATGCATATTTGGCTGAATTCTTCTTAGGACAATCATTTTTAAGGCTTTCAGATCATATTATTTTTGAATACCACTCCGTTACTGAGATCTTTCCAAAGAAAGCTCAAACTGTTTTTCTACCTACATTTGTACTTCATTCATACTAAATTGCTTCACATCCACTGGATTTGGTTAAAAGAATATTTGATATTTGCTCTGACTTCAAAAGGCCATGCTTGTGGATGCCAGCCAATTACCTCATCTGATTAATGTAATATAATTACATTATAATTAAATAAAATCTGTGTATTTTATTTCCCTTAAAATGCACTTGCCTCAGAGTACTGCTCTAAAATTTAGTTTTATTGTCCTGTTGTTGCTTTTCCCCAAAGATTAGGGTGCTTTAAATTGTTTATTGGTTTGAGTTTCCCCTGACTGAAATCTCCATTTTGAAATTTAAAACTTATGTATAATGCTGTGTTTTCTGAGCCCCCATCTGAAATTGCTGATGTATTTGCATTCATTGTCCTCAGTGTGGCAGTAAAACATTTGTTTACCCAGTGTTCACACTTGTTCATGTACCATGTAGTATACTGTATTTCAGCTCTGGAAGAAGAGGCTGTCAAGTCTGTATTTGTCAATGACATGATTGTTGTGTGAAAACAGAGATAATGATGTTTTGTAATCTATGAGGGAAATATTTCAGTAGATGTGTGGACCAACATCTGTCTTTCTTCCTCATCCAGGTACTTGGACATGACAGTTTACTCTCCCGCACTTTGGCCACATTTTCTGACCGATAAGACAACATGTTTAGATTTGGTTAACCAGCAGAGTCAAACTGTTGTTTGAATGTGAATCTACAAGAAGAGGACAAGTATGTTTTTCTCTTGTGTGCTGATGTATTGTTTACAACGTGTTATAACTTTTAACACCTATTATTTTCCATTTAATTTGAGCTGTTTACAGAGGTTTCTTTGCAATTAGTTAAAATCAACCACTTTTCCTTTGCCATGATTTTGTTATCAGGCATTTTGCTCACCATCTTTGCTTGACCACCTTGAGAACAAATAGCTGAGTTGGAATTGTGAATGAATAGCAGACGTTGAAATTTGATTTGTTTTCCTCATGAGAGCAGGTCTCTCTATAAAATCTAAATCATCAAGCTTGATCAGTTAAAGGTGTTTTTTTTTTTTTTTTTTTTTGTCCACTAATTTTTCTACATATTCTACGTATTTCTTTTCATTACACAACAATTTTGTTCTATGGTTTGCATGCATTTTTATTATTTTATGTCATTTTATTTTCATATTGAATAAGCTACATGTAAAACTATCAACATTTTTCTTTGCCTTTTTTCTGCTTTTTCCAGAAGCATATTGCACAAGTGTTGTGACAGGATAACATCAGAATATTATAGGACACCTGTTGTGTTTGTAAATCTAGTTCATTGTTAATCGCATATCATGATGATGGAAAATGCGAAGCTTGTATGTTACAGAAGTATGCCACTGAATGTTTTTGTTGTATCAGTTAAACTATAAGTTCAATAAACAATGTCTGACAGTGACAGTGACAACTTCTCTATAGGTTTACATAAGAAACAAACGGCTTATCGGTTCCTTAAACACTGGTTCAACCCTAACATCAGATAATGTCAGTCATCTTTAATGATAGCCTGGCTTTCTCATGCTACAGTTTCACAATAGAGCCATCAGGGGGAGGGACTTCTGCAGACTCAAAAGCCTGATGGTGTCGCTTTAAGTGGCAGAGAACAACAGAGAAGTTGAAGTTGTGTCTGAGCTGCTGGCATGACGAGAGCAGACCAGCTGTAGTGGACGTGGGAACTGATGCAACTTTATCACCAGCTCTGTATCTGACAGAAGGTAAGACATAAGATTAAGCTGTAGTCATTTTGCAGAGCCAGTTCATGTGTGACATGAAACTTAAAGGAGGGTAGTTTGTGGTATTTAAGTTTTTCACATACTATATGTGTCCATTCCTGCACTGTGCAGATGATCACCATTTTATATTTATATTGTTATCCATATAAGGAAAAGTAATTATTTACAAACAATATGTTCTTGCCAACATCAGCCTTTTTTGCCAGACAAAATGTTTCACAACAGACACCCTGCCCTAATTACACAAAATGCTCTTTTCTTTTTATTTGTAATCCAGTTTTAATCACAAGAACTGAACTCTGTTATATTTCCCAGCTTGGCATACTTTTGTGAGTTGTACTTACTAAATTTTTGAGCCAGTAATCAGTATTTAGTCTGGTGAAAGGCAGACTAAGTGTACTTTTTTATTTCCTTTGCACTTGTTATAGTGTTTCGGCTTTGTAAAGAGGAAGGTGAAAGTAGGTACACCTCTGAGGAGGAATGTTCTACTGCAAGCTGGAACGTGATTTTCATTGCTCTTGTATCCACAGGGTTGGACTTGTGGAGTTCAGGAAATAAGCTACATCGATGAAGATACCTGGTATGGCGGTATTCAAGCAACAGAATGTGGATGATTTCTATGAAATTGGAGAGGAACTGGGAAGGTGAGTACTTCTTAAAGCTGAAGCCTAAAGATGTTTTTTTTCCAGCCCTTTGAAAGTGATTCCCTCTCACTTTGTTATGAGTCAGACTAAGATTGGCTCTCCCCTGCATGCCTCCTGGAGCAGTGGTCCACATGTGTGTATGTATAGAAGTATGCAAACAGCTGGCCTGTTTAAGCTTGAAATGGGGAGTGTCACTCAGTTAGGCTGAAGTTTATAGCGAGAGATAAAGTTTCAGAAGTAAATACACTCCATGAACACAAGCTCTGTTTGGCCACAGTATGTCCAGTCCAGCAGAGGGAATATATTTTGAGCTGTTTTTGCAACACCTGATTCTGGGCAGTGGATTAATGTGTTAAAGGCGAATGTTCAGGAGGATCATTCATCAAGCCTGTACAGAACAGACATCAAGGAAACTGTTTCCCATGGTTAAACACATTAAAGGAAGTTAGCCAGGTGCAGTATGGATTGAGGAAGCTACAAATTTTTTTGAAAGGAAGGACATCTTGGGTATATTCAATACTTGTTAACAGATGGCAAGGATGTAAAGGGAAAGTGTCTGACTTGTAACCTTTCACTACTAGTCACAATATATTCTGTCACAGTTTTTGCTGCCTATTTACTGTACATCCTCTTTGACACACCCTGACACGACAAACCCAGAACTGTTGAAATGGATAAATAAATGCAATTGTATTATTTTAATGGCTATTAACTGACCTACAAAGCATTAGTGAACGATTTAACAACAACCATTAGTTAAACCTATAACCCAATTCTAAAAAGTTTATTAAAAGTCCTTTCTAACTAGTTCAAATTGGTTTATAAACGCTTTAGAAACCCATTAGAAAGCCTGACCCATTAGAAAGCAACACTCAATGACAGACTGAAACTATCACAGAGTGGTTAAGCTGAAAATGTGTTGTGAAAATGTGAGAGGAGAACTCAGCTGTGAGCTGAGCTTGTCATAGGTTCAGCTCTATTACCATGAGAAACAGAAACTTAAAGCTACTGTGGTTAAAAGCCGCAGATGTTTTTGACTGAAAACCACAAAACTTTTTCAGTCACAAAGAGCATCAATTCAGCAGCTGAATTTTTTTTTGTCTTCAGTTTTGGAGGATGACATCCACTCCGCCCCACAGTTTGTGAGAACCTCGTGGGTTCAGACCTTTTCATTGTGCATCACAGTGGAACTTCATCATCCTTTAGAAGAGGGTGGGGAAATTTGATGAAGGGGACCAAAAACTGATCACTCCAGAGTATTTAAGATGTGCTCCGTGGAACTGTTGAGCCATTCACCACAGGAAAGTCAATTCATCATACCCATGCCCTTGTTGACATATTTTAATGCCCAGGACCCCACGCAGTTGTACTCAATATTTCTTCCCACCAATGACAGAGAGTTTTAGGTCAACCTATCTGTAAAAGAATCCTTTGCTTGAGATGCGAGGCATTTACTGACAACTGTACCTGTCCCTTTGGGTGATGACACTGATGATGATGTGCAGTCCAAAGTGTCTCAGTATGAGCCCACAGCTGCCACTGGCACATCCATGAGACTGGTGAGACCATCCTGAGTTGTTACGCAAGTGACCACCAAGGGATGGCTGAGAAAAAGGACGTGTGGGCAGATGGTGGACTGTGTGAACTCTACCTGTCAACAACAGATTCATATTGTCCATGTTTGGTCATGACCAAGAGCATGTTTGGTATGACAGCTCTTTACTGCTGCCTTTACAAGAAGCTGACACTGTGGTGGTCATGTAACAGTTACTGAATGAAAAAACACAATCTTTGTTAGTCATCATCAAGCAATGAGAAAAATCCACAGGAAGCAGTGTTGAGTAGGAAGTGCTATTGTCTTTACATGCCTGAACAAAAAAAAAGACTTGTAAACTTCCTCTCAACTTTGAAACCTGTAAATACTGATTTTACATTACAAAGTGGTTTCACATTAGAATATTTGGTTAGTCATTGACTTTGCTCTTGACAGAAAATTATCTCAACTATTGGACGGACTGACATGAATTTTTTTTTTTTTTTTTTTTTTTTTTTTTTTACTAATATGTTTCAACATCTCCCGAACCACAGATGAATTGCCATGACATTTACAAATCCAGCTCAGGATGAATTGTGATCACTTTAATGATGCCCTTAACTTTAAATCTAGCACTGCCATAAGGTCAACATTTGAATTGGTTATTTATAGTCAAATACCTGCAAATCAAACATTCTCACTGAATGGCAGGATATATGTGTTAAACCAAGACCTAAACTTACATCTTAGCTTTGTCACTGTTTGCATTGTCCCTAAATACAATGAGCTCAGTGAGCTGCCAGCATGACAGTAGGCTCTTGCCATTAAATTATTCAAATTTCAAATGCAGGAACTCTGAAAATGTCATATCTCACCACCACACCTGATATGCAAAGTGTTTCCAAATTTGGAATTTCTAGAAATACTAGGCAAATTTATGCGGAAGGAACTTAATCAGGGAAATGATCTGAAGTTTCATAAGTTTGTTTTCTTGGGGGAGGACTGAGGCGGAGGGCTGTGCTGTGAACATTTAAGGAAGCAGTGTTCACATACAAGATGTGTTGAAGTGGAAAGAGCTGACAGTCGAGAAGCAGACAGGTGCTCCTGATGAGCGCAGTAAAGTGCTAGAATTTCTCCAAAGGGATTTAAAGTACAAGGTTTATCTGTAGCAAGGACAGTAGGTATGCGTGCACAAGGAGCAGGTCAGACAGAACACATGTAGTCAGCTCAGAGGAACACACATTCCTGCTGTTGAGTGGGTGAAAAATGTGTTTATTCAGTGCAGCCTGACAGAGGGAACTCCATGTTGACCTCTTGGACATTCCCGGAGTGCGTGTTTGACAGAGGTCGTCCCGTTACTGTCAGCAAACGCCCATACAGCCTTGCTACGCCACAGGTGCTTTGTTGACATTGCACTTCAAAACCAGTGTGTCCTGACTCCTGAACAGTTTGAGGGCATAAATGCTGAGGTATTTCATAATAACAGCAGACATAGTGGCTGTTAAAGTGGTGCATTTGTTTTTGTTTTTTTTATAGATTATACAATAGAAATTGTGTTTTCTACAATGATGAGTCAGTCAAGTTTTGAGCTGTTTCCCTCACATTTGATTTACAGATGGTAGAGGTGGTTAGGGAAGGGGCTTGGTCAATTATGAATCTGGGTTTCATTGTCATGCCGCCCCTGAGGTTGTTCAGTTGAGAAATGTGTTTAAATATTGGGCCGGCGCCACTTGTCCGAGCATTCCTCCAACCTTGGCTGTGGATAATAACCTTCAGCTGTTGGAAGTGGAAACTCTGTGGAGAGATGGTACTTTCAGCTCCACTGGCTGGCTTAGAGCTAAGACAGCCGGCACGCCTGGCCCGTTGTGGAATACCACTCCCAGCATCAGTGCTCCCTACGCTGTTACTCTACACGTCGTAACAACACTAAAGTAAAGCCACAAGCCCCTCGACATTGACATTTGTGTTGTGCACTTTCTTGCATTCAGGCTAAAACCTTCAACATGACAGGTTATTCTCTTCAGTCTTGCTTAAACGGCAAATCAAGGACACTGCTGCCATGTGACTGGTCCTCCTCCTTAGGGTATTTGCAAGGGGAATTCATTGTTTGAGTTACCCTCCTCTTCAGTTCACACATTATCATAGTCACCTTTAACAGGGTCGGCCTCTCAGGGATGTCTCAGGGGTGCACATATCCTGTGAATAGAACATTCAGATGAAGCGTTTGAGATTCATCATCGCACCCTCCCTGTTTTTATTTTCCCTTTGTGACTCTTTGCTACGATGTACAGGCCTCCCACATTCCCACTCCTTCTCAGCTGCGTTGCCTGTTGGAACATGTTCGTGAAATCATGATCTTGATGCTGTTTTGTTGCTCTGATACCAATTAAGTTATCTTAATAACTACTCTGGGCTTTGTAGTTGATGAGATACTGCTCAACAAACTGGATGCTACACTGAGTCATACGTTGTGATGGTGTTCAAAAACATTCCAGTGAAGTTATTCCCTGAAAACCTGTACACACTTAAATGAACACTACTACACAGTGTTACTGAGCTAATCTGCATAATACTAGAATTTTTTCCTCCTGTTAAATAAATGAATCTGGGCTTGTCTGATGACGTTACACCTCTTTTTTTTTTTTTTTTCTGAGAGAGGCAAATTTAATAGGAGGCTTCGTTGGAGCTGGTCCCACATATGATTGTAGAACTGAGTAAGCACAGGACAGGGTGTGCCTCAGAGAGCAAACCGGCTCACCCATCCCACACTGATGTGGATAAAGAAAGACTAACAAGTCACTAGGGCTGCTTTAACACACAAAAGACAATCCAGCTGTTGATTGTTGTTGTTGTTGACTGTTTTGTATTTAATCCATCTATTTGTTTTGTGATGAGCTGGAGCTGGATCTCTGTTAAAGCCCTCGTTGAAAGCACAAGTGGAAAGTGAAATGACACTGGCAGGATACTCTTGTCTTTTATCCAGCAGCTCCTCCTAGCACTCATCCTTTCCACACAACTTCTCTTTGCACTCCTCGGGCTCAGCAGGGCCCTTCTTTCTCCCCGACAGCAGTGGTAACAGCAGCAGAGAGGTGGCAGGTGGAGAAGAGCAGGGCTATTCTTAGTGCACTAGACACCGTGATGATAGTGGACACAGACTGGACAGCCTCTCACAGCCACCCTGGAATCTCTGTGTGGACAGTTATGTCCAAAATATATGAAATACCTACCAGTTATTATCTCTCCGCCCCCTCCCTCCCTCTGTGTGTTCTTTCGCTGTGTCTAAAAATACAAGGCGTTTCTGCTGCATTGCAGAATTCGAAAAGTTATGGGTTTCCCAGCTTTAATATATGTCATCCAACCATGTTCTTTATACACATGACAGTGCTCATCCTCCATACACAGTAAGTCTTATTATCTTTGACACCACTCTCACTCAGTGAGTAAGAGTCTGAATGTATAGAGTCGGCAGGTCAGGCCACAACAGTAGGAAACATGTAAAGCAGAAGGAGTGGCAGCAGGCTTAGTGAAGTCTGAGATTACAAGTCCGGGTCTGATAAGTCATGGAGACTCACCACATATATTTAACTGGGCGACAGTGCTGGAAAATGTTTTAATTCAGCCTGTCAGTGGGTCAATTATGACTGAAATGACTCTGTAGTTATGTTAGGGGACGGTAACAAAGAAGGAAAAAGTTACACTAAATTTACTTGTGGAGTCCCAGTTGATCTGTAACATGCAAAACAAAAGCACAGTGAGGGTAATGAAACAATCACCCACTCAGAGATGGTCTCCAAGCCACACCTCTGTTGTGAAATATTCAGAGTTTCTGGGATTTTTTCAGTGGACTGACCACTTGAGGATGGCCAGAAATTTGGCTGGAAAGTTGCTGAAGTGGGAGGACTGCAGCTCTGTCCACACTGCTGGCCAGTCTGATTGTTCTTTGTCTGGCTAGGAAACAGGAAGTGATGAACTATACCACAATACTTCAGCTGGGTTCATGTCACAGTTTCCTCCCTGACATCTGCCTTCACCTGTAGTTGTATCCTGTTGTTAATTGTTAAGGAATTATTAAGATATTACTTACACAGCTTGACACAAATGTAAGATTAAAAAACAACAATAGATGTATGAAGTAATGTCAGTGTCTTTTTTGTTTCTTTTGCATCATCAGTGGGCAGTTTGCAATAGTCAAGCGCTGCATAGAGAAGAGCACAGGCACCGAATATGCTGCCAAGTTCATCAAGAAGCGGCAGAGTCGGGCCAGCAGACGAGGCGTGAGGAGAGAGGAGATTGAGAGGGAAGTGGGCATCCTGCAGGAGCTCCAGCACCCCAACGTTGTAGCCCTGCATGACGTGTATGAGAACCGCACAGACGTGGTGCTTATCCTCGAACTGTGAGTCACCACATGATTGTACAGTGAAATAAACAGATGCCAACCCAGTAACGCCAGTGTGAAAACATCCAAACATCTACACACAGTATGATTTGTGATCTGTGAGGTTATTGTACATAGATTGTTTGTTGAACATGCATTTTGTTGAAAACCTCTTGCCGGGGTCACATGTACCAGAATGAACCCAATGTTTTTCAGAGTCAAAAATACGAAAGAGGCCTGAAAGACCCCCCCACCCCCCAGGTCCAGAGAGAGCCTGGGAGCATGGAGGGCCCCAATTACAACTAATTAAGAACTCAATCCAATCAAAGTAGGGGTGAATTGACTGGCCGACTGTTAGCGGCACAATCACACACTGTGTATCATGCAGTTATGTGTCTATTATGTTTTCTTTGTATGAATGTCAAAGAACATCGTGCTCGCGGTCTGTCTGGTGGTGAAAGGACGCTTTATACGATTTGCAGCTCTTCATTAAGTTAATGGAGAAGTTAATGGAGAACTGCAGTGATTGATAAGTAGAACAAACTGATGTAAGACAGATCCAAACTGTTACCAAAAACAAACGTATAGAAGACATCCAGGACAAGCCTATCCAAATCCTGAGGACACACTTTAGATAAAATTGAAGAGAGCCCCTGCCCCAGATTATTTGAGCCCACGGGATGAGTCACTCAGTATGTGTGTATATGTGTGTGTGTTGCAGGGTCTCTGGAGGAGAGCTGTTTGATTTCTTGGCTCAGAAGGAGTCTCTCAGTGAAGAGGAGGCCACTCAGTTTATCAAACAGGTCCTGGACGGAGTCCAATACCTTCACTCCAAGAGGATCGCACATTTCGATTTAAAGGTACAACTCCATCTGTGAATCACACGTAAAACTATATTTGTCTCACGTTGGAGATGAAATTCTTAACCTCCACTGCAACTGAACTATTACATAAATGCAAAGACGAGTAGGACCATGTGAAACATATATATAGCAGGTGTCTGATGTACGTGTCAGTAGAGTCTCGCTTTTCTGAATCACATGTACTTCCTGTTTTCTGTGGCTAAGGTCCAGGCTCTCAGATACAGACACCAATAGGTTATCTCTTGACTTTAAGCCACCCACGCTGCTCTCTGAAAGTCACTATCCTGTTTATACACAGCCGTAGCTCCTCTTCACTCTTTATGGCTTTCACAACAACACAATACAATCTACAAAGGAAAAGCAAAGAAATGTATAGAGATGTACTTATTTCCAAAAATTTTCCAAGATGTGAAACTACATTAATATGATATAACAAGTATGACTATAACCGTTGCAATGTTTTTCTTTAACGCTTTCGCAAAAGGTGGCTTTAATCAGGTAACTCCTGTTATTTATATGTATCTTTATGTACCCAGTCTTGGTGTCAGAAATCTGACATATGTGTCTTTATGTTTGGTTGTTTTTTCACTGCAGCCTGAAAATATAATGTTGCTGGACAGGAACATTCCTCTACCCCGCATCAAACTCATAGACTTTGGACTGGCACACAAAATAGAAGCTGGAGCAGATTTCAAAAACATTTTTGGCACTCCTGAATTTGTTGGTAAGTGTTTTATAGTAGATATGTTTGCACTGTAGGACATTTTAAGAGGAGGCTCTGTGTTTGGCCTGTTTGTGATGCAGGAGTGTGTGCTGTTTATTTTTAGCTCCAGAGATAGTCAACTATGAGCCACTGGGATTGGAGGCAGACATGTGGTAAGATCCTTTAATTACCTTTGACTCTGCTGCTTTCCATACAACAGGTTGCGGTGGATAACTTTGGATTAACCTTGTGCTGTTTTTCACAGGAGCATTGGAGTCATCACATATATACTGTAAGTTGAGGTGATTATGCATGAGGAATCTTAATGTACCTAAAGAGATTATCAAGGGAGGTCTTAGTCAGCGTGTGAATATCTGTGCTGTTGTTTCAGTTTGAGCGGCGCATCACCCTTCCTCGGTGACACAAAGCAGGAAACGCTGGGAAACATCTCTGCGATGAACTACGAGTTTGACGAAGAGCTCTTCAGCAATACGAGTGAGCTGGCCAAGAGCTTTATCAAACAGCTCCTGGAGAAGGACACGAGGTAAGAGAACGGGTTGCCGATAAACAGCTGAAGGCCAAAGGTCAAGTCCGACAATTCCATTACAAAGCCCAGCATTAGAGGTTTCACTGCCATAAATCCTGAGTGCATAAAATGTGCAGTCTGGATCCAACTGAGAATGAAAGGCCAATCAGTCCTCAGAAATCTAGAGCAAGGATTTGGGCAAACAATGTGATACACTAAAGAAGATAAGCTAAATAAATATTATTTACACAGTAGACATATTAACTCAGACATCACTTTGTGTGATACTTGTCTTTCTTTGAACCACGTGATTCTGTTCTCTTTGCGTTCTACTAAAATGACTTCACAGGAACTGAATTATGCTCTGAAAGTGATACTGCTCTGCAATAAATATGCGAGAGACCCACATCCTATTGTGTAAATGACCAACATGTTCTGATTCTGGTGAAGTTGCTGGGGTGTGTTTACTCAGCTGCATTTTCTTCTTTCTCTCCCATCATTTTAGAAAACGGATGACGATACAAGACGCCCTCAACCACCCTTGGATTAAGGTATGTGCTTAATTTATGCTGTATTATAGCATGTTTCTGGTTTTCTAAATAACTATGGTCAACAACCCACTCCTGCCACGTGAAATAGGGTAAAAGGTTTGTTTTTAAAAAAGGCTGCAGGCTGAAAGGACTTCCTAAGCACTAACTGCAGTCTATTTTCTCAGGTTTGCTGAAAATGTAGTTTATAACAGTTGTTGGAGAGTGTATTGTTTCTCTGATCAGTGGTCACTGATAAACCCACTAAACCACCAGCCCCTGGGAATATTTTCTCCCTCTATCAGCACACTTAGGAACACACATCTTGTGCGTTTTTTTCAGTCTGAAAGGCTCCTTTTGTGTAGATATTCAAGTGATCAAGGTGAAGCAACATGTCACTAATTGTGTTTTTAATGGCATGGACATTTAACAACCTGTACTCTGAAAGACGTCTACTCCAATATTGGCTGCACGAGTGTTTTACTGTGATGTCTTCATCCTGTTTGGATACACAAGCATGAAAACAGGAAACTAAACACACTCAACTGGAATGTCTGTTGTCCCTTTGGAGCTCTTACCTGCCATGGCTTTTGCTGTAGGGTCACACACTAATCCTACAGTACCACCTCTGCTGGGATATTCACCGCTACGTGTGTTTCAAAGAAATTGAGTCACCAATGAGACAATCTCTGACTCAGTGTCCCCCCTACACCCTTTTGTCTGAAGTCCTGTGACCACATAGAGGAGGACAGCGTTGCCCCTGAGGCTGAGAAGAAAGCGGAGCAGCTGAAGACGAAGCGTCTGAAGGAATACACAATCCAGCTGCATTCCAGCATGCCCCAAAACAACACATATGCTAACTTTGAGCGTTTTGCCCATGTGGTGGAAGACATTAGCCTGATGGAGACAGGGCTGTCCGAGGTGGCAGGATCTCACCACACTCTCCAGGGTGACATGGAGGCACTGCTCTCCATCTACAATGACAAGGAAGCCTGGTACAAGGAGGAGAGTGAGACCGCAAGGAAGCAGCTCTCCCAGATCCACTACGAGTTTCGTAAAGTGGAGGCAAGTAGGAGGCTGCTGCAGGAGGACATGAAGGCTGTAGATGCTAGTCTGGAAAGTATCAGCGGAAAGTACAACCAGAGGCAGAGTCAGCTGGACACTCTGAGGCAGGAGCTGAACTCTGAAATGCAGTGGCTGCGGGAGGTGATGAGCTCTCTGCATCCAGAAGGAGCCAACGGCAGCATCCACAGCAGCAGTCTGAACATGGACGTGAAGCAGGCACTGAAGGAGCTGCTGCATCAGTCCTGCGGTGGGGAACTCTGCCCTGAGACCAAGCAGCCCCTCACAGAATCCGGATAAACCACACAGATGAAGACATGCTTTTATTGAACTTGAAAATTGAATCTTGAAAATGAGAGCTCGATTTCAACACAATGATTTTTTTTCAGCAACACAAGTGTTTGAATGTATAGCCGAGTAGTCTTTACATTTACTTTATTGTTTATGTGTTCTGTAAACAAATCTTTTCACTTAAAGTATGTATACAAGTACATATTTGGGGGATATTGCTAATATGCAGTTAGGTGAAGATGTATATTACTCTTATATCTGTCCGGTAAATATTAAGCTAGAGGCAGGAGAGTGTTTTAGCTAAGCTTAGTATACGGATTGGAAACAGGGTTAAACATTGACCTTTAAGAAACCTAGTTGCAGCTCTAAAGCTCACTATTTAGCACTTATAAGGAAATCCTTAGACCAGTACGGAGCCCCATGTGAAATGGCAACTTGCCACCTTCATGTGTTTTTTTAATTATATAACATGTACCTGTTACATTTGCACAGAGTCGGGCTAGCTGTTAGCATAGCTTCCCATCCTTATAAATAAACATTAAATTTATGCACTGCTCTCTTTGATTAAGCCGGTTTGGTGACTTTTAATATTAACATCTTAGTGACGATGATGGTAAATACTGGTTATGAATATTTTTATTGTGTCAGACAAAGACACAGGATGAAGCCACAGTTCTCTGAATGGACTGTAACAGAGGTTCACAACTTCTGATTTATTTTGTCAGTCTATTTTTTTAGACTGTAAATTTTTTTTTTTTTTTTTACAATGGTTATCCATTTGTAAAGTAGGTTTTTTAGTCATAAATGTATTTTATATAGATTAAAATGTGCCCTTTTAATGAAGATGAATTTATTTCTTTCTTTCTTAGAGATGTACTACAACATCTATGAAAAGATCTTGAGTATTGAACAATGTGTCACCTCTTCAACAGTGTTTTTTTGAGCATCTCAACAGATAAACACACACTTCTTAGTCTTGCCTTTCATGAGACTTTTTCAACTGTTGTCACAAGCACTGAAATAAATGTTCATTATTTATTACATTTCCTATTTCCAAACTGTTACTAATATGTGAGTTTATTTCCGGTTGTATTTGAGATTCAACTGTACAAACCAGACTGATTATCATTCTGTTGATGAAACTCATTTGAGATTAACACGAGAGATACTTTCTACCATTTCATCCATCAATGTGTCTCTACAGCCTCTGAATCCCAGACAGGCCATGGTGAAGAGGTTGTCAGTGGTAAACTTGGAGAACTTTAAGAGACAGTACGCCAGACGCAGGTGGAAGGTAAAGTCCAGTATTTGAAGTTAAATCATTTCAGGTTTCTATAAAAACATTATTCTTGATTGACTTTGAGACTTTCTCTTTTGCAGTTGTCATTCAGAATTGTGGCACTGTGCAACCACTTAACACGGATCATGAAGAAGGGCAACAAGCTACCTGAGCAAGAAGTGGTAGGAACACACTGTTGTTAAAGCTAACAGCTATATCGCAGCCTGGATTTAAAACAATGGTTTAACATATTAACATATTACATATAACTTTGCATATTCAATTTCTCGTTGGAAGAACTTGTACAACAACTACACAGCTTTCATTTCTGTATAGTACAATATGAAGCTACAACCACCAGCTAAACATAAAGTCTGCCTCTGACTGAAGGTAACAAAAGCCTCCTATCAGCACCTTTGATTATCACTTTATATCTCCTTTGTGTAATTCAGCAAAAGTCGCTGTGGCTTTATGAGGGGTTGTGTGTCCCACCATTTTTTCTTGTTTGAAGTTACTAGGCAACAAATGCAAACTTAATGAAATCACAGATCCTCGGGAGGAAATAGTCAGTTATATGCACATTAACTTTTTCATATTTACACTTTACACAAGATAAAGTGTTTGTTGGTTTAGGAGGCGCTGGTAGGTGGATTTTGTTACTTTGGGACGGGGCCAGGCTGGATGTTTCTCTCTGTTTCCAACCTTAATTCTAAGATACATTAACCAGCTGCTTGCAGTAGACATGTATTTATTATACAGACCTGAAAATTATATAAATGTTACAAATAAACATAATTTATGTTGAAGTGTTTCTTTATAAGTAATTGTGAGGATGTATTTATTTACAAACATAATGCTGTATCTACTATCTACACTGTATTATAATATATTCATAACATTTTATGTTTAAGAAGGTATTTCAAGGTGCAGCTACTAATTCCTGTTTTCAATATAATTATCTTTACATTGAATCCCCTTCAACTGTTGGCCGCTAGGTTTGTCATTATTATCTTTCGCCACAACAGTGGCTGTGATGACACCCATGTGTTTCTGAACTGAAACATTTGATTTTTTAACAGAGGGATTGTGAAAGTGACCAAGAAGAAGAAATCCTGAAAAGAAGACCAAGGACCAGAAAGAGAAGCAGCACTTCCTGAGAGCACTAAGTGGCATCATGTGTGTTGGTCGACAGTTCCGGTTGCAAAACTGTGACTTTGCACCTTTCAGACACACACTTTGCAGCTGACACATTGCACTTGTCATAAAGAACCAGCTCCAGTATCTGTGTGACAGCTGGATATGGCAGTATTTTTACTGGTTTGTCTATTTCACCCTCAAAACCAGCAGATGATTAATATCTTTCTGCAATTCTAAATTTGAGCTACTGTTTTCTGGCATGAAAAGATATGTCAGTATATTGTTGACAGGAACTGGAAAGCCAATGTTAGCACACACACAGTAAAGTAGGCAGCTTCCTCTATTAACTGCAGTCTTAAAAGTCCCTCAGCTGTCGTCTGACATCTGAGTATTGACACAGAGTTAAATTCTTTTCTTTTCATTGTGCCGGCTGCGTGTGAGGATTTACAAGAGGTGTATTGTCCAAAGTATTGACAGATAAAAGGGTTTAGTGCTGCAGGGTGACAAGATGGGTCTTCATAACCAAATGTTTACATATTGTTGTGCTTAACATACAGCAATGTCTGTGTAAACACAGTGTTTACGTTAACCTCTTCATTTGCCACATCAAGAATAATTACCTGAAACCTCTACATTATACAGATCTATCTGTGTACTGTATTTACCAGAGGACATTTGAATTTCCGTAAATGACTGTCTAAGGGGATAATAATAGCATTTCATTTTATGTCTATAAAAGGACAATATATAAATACTTTATATACATATGTGAAACAAATTTCAGTCTGTTGATGAAATGATTAGTTCATGCTAGTGCCAATCTGTTTATGGTGTAAATATACATAAATGTATGTCAAATGTCTTAAGCTCAGTTTTACTTGTATCTTAGTTCATTTAAAAAAACATTCACTGTTTTCAACACAAAAAAAAACATTTATTTTTGCTCACTTGTATGTATTGTAAATTGAGTTTTTGTGTAATAAATTAATGAACATGACTCCATCTCACTGCAATTCTTAGATATAAGCCATTACTGTTGTTTTTTCTTTTAGAGTTGTCGTACCATAAAGTTATGTCTTTGAATGCGTCACATTGTCAGTGTGTGATCACAGCCATTTAGCACATATGGCAAGACAGTACAGCTTTTTACAGTGTGATGCCCTGACTCTAAAAGGTCTGCTGATACCAGTGGCCCTTGACAACTAACTTCCCTTCTACTAATTTTTCATCTGGCCATTGGTCCATTATTCAGTCTCACAACAGTAATGTTGTTTAGGCCCAATTGGGCTGAAAGAGATTGCAGAGATAATTTGACCTGAACTAAATTCATTTTTGGCAGTGACACAATGTAGGCCAGTTCCACACAGATTGTAAGAAATGAGTCATAATCAACAAGTGGGTCAGTCTGAAATCTATAAGCCGGTTTGTGCCTCAGTATCTCATTACAGAACCACAAAAAAAAAAACACAAAAGGGAACACAAGACATTTTATACATTGCATATCAAGTATCAAGTATAAAACTATTTACTATGGCATTTCCATAAAGCTGGATACACAAAATGAAGCAACAGAGGTCAAGACATCCTGACTTTTAATTATATCAGACCCTTATTGTCTGATATAAGTCTTTCATATTCATCATTTCTCTATTTTGTAACACAGCCCCTCTGTCAAAATGTCTCTGGGGCAAAGAAGGTCATTTTTCAGCCTTTAGATTCAAAGTAAGTAGAAATGGAAAAGCTCCTCCAGGATGATCACAAAGAAACAACTGGAAGAAAAAAAATGGCTAAGAATTATTCCTTCTGGGTGAGTAAACTGAGTTTGTGGGTGGAGTAGCCCTTGAGGTCCAAGATAAAAACAATATCACATACGTAGCTAGATCTCAAGTCCTTATTAGCATCTACAAACTGAGCAGTGACTCTGATTCTACAGTTATGTTTCTGTTCAATGACATCCAGTGAGTTACTGGCATAAAATGAGATTAGAGCAAAGATTTGGAGCATGCTGGGGTCACTCGTCTGTACTCAACCTTATGGAGTCTATCCCCAGGCTGGTGACTGTAAATATTTCATCCATGTCTCACTGAAACATGAGCTGAGTCCTTTGTAGCTTTGTCATCAGTAGAGAGCGAAGTGACATGCCATCCAGTCATCCATTACAGTTAGGTTTGAAGCATCTCGTGTAACAGCTGGTATGTTGAGATCAATTCTGTGGTTGACCAGCGACGGGGTTATGGGATCAAGAGATTTCAGCAGACTTACAGTGAGATGACCTGACGGGTGGACTGTTCACACAGTCAAATAAGGTTTACTGTCAGAAATCATATGCCGCATGTAGGCATGTAACACAAAACCATGTTCTTCATCAGCAGAGATATAGATGTCTTTGAAGCAGTGATGCATCAAACTGTAATATGTGACGTGGTTTGAATGAGTCAGACAGAATTCAGCGATGCTCCTCTGTAAGGACTTTACTGTAAGTGACCTGCAGGTGAATATGAAGTGTGAAGTAACTTCTAAAAACAATCCATGAACAATTGATACCCATCAGCCACATGATTGAGAAGCCAAAACTATGAGACCTGCATTCATGCATTGGATCTTAGCTGCATGTGACATCTTATACTTGTTCTAACCCCCTGTTGACAGCATTTATTCAGCTGTTTATTTGACCAGTTGAACAGTGATTTTTTTTCCCTTTTACAGCAGTGCCACCTGGTGGTCAATATGAAGAACTGAAGTTATAAAGGATATTCATTATATGCGAGAACAGTAGCGAGTAAATGTCAAAAACTGATTGCGGCAAAGACATTTGCGTAAAGATACAAAAACTGAACTGAACTAAAAGTAATAAGTAATATTCATATTCAGAGGCTAAGAGTAGTTTATAGCACTGTCTGTAAATAAACAGTTGCATAGAAAAACAAAGAAAAAAGCAATTACAAGATGTTAGATTTTGTTTAAACGAACTGACAAACTGAATATTAATTGCATATGAATAAAAATGAATCATCCTTAAAGCAAAGACTATACAATGCAACTATTCATGTATTCTCTTACAGTAAATGGATTTGCATACATTTTATGCTTATGATGTTTAGATAGATAGATAGATAGATAGATAGATAGATAGATAGATAGATAGATAGATAGATAGATAGATAGATAGATAGATAGATAGATAGATAGATCTGACATAGGAGGCTGTGTAGCTCTAGAGACAGACCTGAGGGCATTAATCATGAATGTCAGCCTCTCACTTTATCTGTGTGATCATTGGGCCATACTTTAGCATGATGATCACTCTGGAAATGAGCTCCTGGAGGCTGGTTCCATTATTCATACCTACAAGAGCACAGCCTGCTCCCTATTCTTGGAAATGAGATTTAATGAAAGGTGGCCATATTTAGGCTCTGTGCTCTTGATATGTCACTGAGTGGTAAGTCTGTTTTAGTCGTCCCATCTCCCTCCATTGCTTCAGCCTCAGCAATCTGCAACCCCTTTACCTGCATGATTAGACCTGAAGGAGGTGACAGACACTGCTCATTACGAAACAAAGACTAGTTCACCCCTTAAAGGCAAAGCCCATCATTTAAATGGCCGACCTTTTTGTCACAGTTGTGTTTTGCAGCTATATAAACAACTGTGTGACACCAACATAAACCAATGAGAGCAATGTTGTGATTATTCTTAATTGCTATAGATAGGATGTACTTCCTGATGTCTTTTTATACAGTTCCCAGTGACTATCCTAAATTCAGGAACATTTTTCAAGTTGGTAAACTTTTTATCAAATGAGAATTCTTAACCTGATTGTGTGAGGTAGCTGTAGAAGTTGTTGTAGTCCACACATCCAAATATCCCACTGGTATAACACTATAATGTTTTGGAAGATGTGAGAATTCCCTAATGCAATAATCTAAAATGCCTCTTGTTTGTTCTTTTAAGGCATCGTTTGCATCTTCCAGGAGCATCAAAAGCCCACGAGAATCAGCTTTGCTCCTCTGCTACAGGATAGTATAGGTAATTAGCTGGCATTATGAGGTTGGTTATGCTGTGAAGACTTGATGATGCCACACTCACATAATTGGTCTCTGAGGCACAAACATCCATAGTTTGAAAAACAGCATTCAAATTAACCCATTAAAGATGAAGCTTGTGTGAGATACTCAGTGGTGATGTTAAATCAGTGACGGCTGACCACACCACACAAGTGCTCTGAACTGAAACATGTCTGTGGCAACATAATGCTAAACATCTATCATTAATTTGTTCATTAATCCATTTGGATTAAATGTTTAATTAGCCTCATTTATGATCCTCATCATTTCTGCCATGAACATGCTCCATGAAGAATTTATCAGGCCTGTAATAGCCTCCTCGACAACTATGTATTTATGTATAATCTAGCTTTTACATTACATCTATAACACTCATGTCAGTTTCCTGTGTGTGTGTCATTCATACACCTTTTGTTTTTGCTGTTTAAAATATAAAAAACCCGGTATCTGAAGATATATTCAAAATCAATACTGCTGGAAAGACCCACGCAGAATAGCAATGGTGCTCTTTGAACATTATTTTTTCTCTTAAAAAGGCAGAGGATAACCTATTGGAGACAGAAAAATCAATAGAATTGTACTCAGCTGCAGAGGCCACTGCCACCTGTATTGGTGATCAATGTACTTGGTGGACACTTGGCTCTGGAGACCAGGATATTCCCACTGCAATATCAGGATGAAACAGCAACTACCCTCCATAATGAAGCATTGGTTTGTCCACATCAATATACTGCAGAATCAAACTATTTGAACCACAATGAGCCACAAAAATACATTTGTTCAGCAACATGTCCGAATTAATAACCATTTTTCTACAGGGACCCAAAGCTGAGACAATGACTGACCGGATCTCACTAGTGTTTATGCAAATTGCTCAGAGATTTGAAGACCCTCCCCAGTGAAGAAGCAGCTACAGATTGCGGTGGCTGTGTCATCATTTGTGTAACCTGCTCTTCTAATAATTGAGTGGGGGATATTTTAGGTTCACAGTTCTCTCTTAATTAAAGGTGCTCAGTCCTCTGACAGATGAGACCATTATCTCGGTAGGGTGTGAATGAATCGGCTGTACAGACCATAATAACATAATGAGTTCATTCATTGCTTTGCAGGGATCAGATCAAATGTGAGATCTTCACACAGAGTTGCAGAGTATTCAGAAACACATTGTTCTTCCTCACAACTCCTGCTGCTCTAACAACCAGTGAATCATCGAGGAAGCTGGCAATTAACTTTTTTTGTTTTGATGGACTCCTCAGCAAAGGAAAAAATATAATAGTTTTGATTTTCTGATGGAAAGAATGGGCCTCAATTTTTGTGTCCAAAAAACTCAAGTGACCATTAAGCTTTGGACTTTAATGCTTAATAATAGAGCAGCTAATCTCTGTCTGGCTCTGAGATTCTAACAGGTTGCAATCTGCTGGTAGCAAATCAGTTTTGGTCACAGCGTATAATTATGATTGTGATGACTGTGTGGTCGTGACTGCCTTTCAAAATCGTAGAATTACAACCATAGTGAGCATCAGCACAGACTGCATGTAGCTGTTCAATTCCACGAGGATGTAGTTGGTAAATTGATTCTTGTGCAACTTGAGAAATGTTTTTTAAAAGGTCTGAAGAGGAGATGCTGTAATTATCTGCCCTTAATTCACTATCTGCACTGAGGTAATGAGACCTTTTTATAGCATGAAGTGAGGCATAACGTTCTTTTCACTTGGATATTTTTATGGTATTCATTGTCTGATTGGGTAGTTAGCTGTTAGCAGAGACTTCACATCTGCCTTACTGTCTGGAAAGACTTGAAAAATGGATTACATAGATACAGTACGTATAAATAACTGCAGCACAGTGAAGCACCGCCACCTTGGCTCCTATTCAACACCACACTGCCTTGTCATTTCACACTCAGCTGGAGCTCAAATCAAGGCCAATTTGCAATGAAAGGGTAGCTGGAGAGAATTAAGCTCTATTTATTATTCTTTCCGGCTTTTTGCAACTGGAACCATGGACCTGTCCTCCTCCCTCTCCCCTTTTTTCTCTCCCACTCGCCTTTGAAAGCTTTTAACAAAAGGCTCCTATCTCTGCTCCTCCTGTAATGATCAGCCTTTGTAGAATTTCTCACACTTAGCCTCAATGAAAAAAAAAAAACAAAAAAAAAAAATTGACATCAATCAATCTTGTAAAGCATCACCTCTGTGAACCTTTAATATGGAAATATGATTTCTTGTCCATGGTAATTGGCCCATAATGTTATCGGGTAATTCTTGTACCATTTATGTAGTTAAACATATCATTGAATAAATGTGGATTTAATTTATTGTCACTTATGGGGGGAGTTTGGGCAATTGCTCTTTTTTCTGTTCACATAACGTAAGTTTTTGTAGGATGACAAGCTTACATTAATGTAGATCACCTCTTATTTGGATATTGTTTTAAAAACATAAACTGAGAAGTATCCTCCATAGAACATATTTTTATAGTATGTTCTTGCAACCAATCATGGCTTCATATTTTTTTCTTTTCTTTCTTTTTTTTTTTTTTTTTTGTAATGCACCCGGATAAAATATGTGCAAATCCCTTCTCCTTCTTTCATTACATTTACACTCCATGCCCTTTGTTTTTTGTGCAGTTTCCAGCGCATCACATGTTCACCATTGGCAGCCTTATCAATGTACAATTACACAATTATTTGTCCAACTTGCTCAGAGAGCTTTATGAGAGAGGTACCTTTTTGTTGATGCAGCTCTTCCTATCATTCATAACAACTTCCCTTTCCAGAGCGAGTGCCAGACAGATCTGTGCCAGCTGTCTGGATATGGATGCACTCGGTCCTTCTGCGCACGTGAGTCCAGACCATTAGCCTTGCACTGGGAGATGGAATCTGGGGCGGCAACACTGAAACAATGCAGTCTGGATAACCGACCTCTCTACCTCCTGCCAATCACCCCCTTTAATCTGGAAAAAAGAGACACGTGACTATACTGTGCAATTCAGAGACAATTTTTTTTTTAAAAGTAGTAGACCTCAATTTTTAATCTCCTTAACCAGCTGACAGATTGTTTTTCAGGCCACAGAACTGCTTCAAACTTGTGTTATCACCCTCTGTGAATACACCATGTTCTTAAGCTGACAGAATAGAATATAATAGGTCTGGCATGAGGATGACTGAAACTGAACCCACAGCTGAGGTATCACAGTGGTTTTGCAAAAATGCTCAAATTCACACCGCCTGCCTTTCAGAATAAGGTTTATTTTCCAAATGAGAATAAGGAAAAATAGAAAAACTACTTTTATGTTAATGCATAATGCATTTCACACTCAAAGGTATTTTTACTCAACAGAGAATGATCTTATTATGTTAACATTTTCACCTATAGATGGCAGTGTTCAGTTTTAGATTTAAGGAGAATATTCATTTCAAGTCTAGATGGCAGAAATACTATATATCTATGGGCAGTCAAGGCGTAAAGTTTTTAGTACAGCTCCAGGCAGTAAGAGTAGAAAATTGTGTTGTGCATCATGCTGAACTTTAGAAAGTGGATTTAACTGCTAGGCATTAGAGGGTTTTTTAAACTGAAAAAGATGCTCATATATCAGTCATTACCTCTGTTATTATCATTCCATGAGTCGCCATTGTTGTACAGGCAGGTCACATAGTTGTAACTCTGCTGTCTGGTTTGCCTATGGGCATCTGAAAGCAGCAACAACCTAACCCTAACCCTAACCCACAGCAGCAACACTTTCTGAGAAACATGAAGTGATACTGAGCTAGTATATTTCACTGCACTTCTGTAAAAGTACATTACATCCTAGATGCAAACAATAAATCTTATTATTCCTTTAGGAAGGAATCTCCTTGAGTGATCCCGGTCGACTCACCCTATAATTGGTCTAACTGAGATATAAATCAGATAGCACTGTTTCTTTGGGGTTCTTTGAAGCTTAATTGACCAGCTTTAGATCTTTGTTCAGACTTACAATGGGCTATTTCATAGATTCCTATTGCTGATACACTTGGTCTTTCCCCCGAGTCTTACACATAAAATTATGCCTTTTTATGTTACAGCAAAGTGGTGCTGAGTTGTGGGGAAGATGGAACAAAGAGAGAGATATATAATACAATGATGGTAAATTAACTGTACCTATATTAAAAATTACAACAAAAGAAAACCGGTAGGCATCTTGCATCAAACAAATATAACCACATTTATTTTGAAAGTATAAAATTTCACACTATAAAGGCCACTTTTCAGGGTAAATCGACAACCTTTCTGTAAGATTTACACAGAGAAATACCTTGTCCCTCTCTGCTGGTCTAACATACTGTCCAGTTCTGTGGCAAAACAAAAGAATTGTTCTACTCCACCACAGAAAGTAGTTGGCAAAGATCTGAATAATTTAGTCAATACAGGAAAATGGCATGAGAGTGAGAATTCCTGATTTGTACATCCCACAGAGGAGCAGGTATTCTGAACATTTCTCTCTCTTTATTAAACCAGCTTACAGGCACAGCTTGACATTACAGGCACTGTTTGCCTTCTTCTGGGGGACTCAAAAAAAAAAAAAAAAGAAAAAAAGAAATCTGCAGTTGACATTCTTTACAATGGCACCAGTCAGGCCACAAGAGCATCCCCATGGAGAGAGCATTCTCTGTTTGTACATGCAGGACGACTCATGCTGCAGACCTCGCTGTCAGACGCCATTTGGCTCACTGCGGATCTGGTGAGGTGTCCACACTTGGAGCGTAGCGTTCACATTCCTACTCAATAACCATGACATGGTGCCCACTGAGGTAGAACAGTTGTACCAAAAGACTTATTTATAAAGTATACAAATGAGTAACAGTCACATCAATAAACTTAAAAGTGGAGTCATTTTTTTTTGGGGGGGGGGAGAATAACATCACATTTCACCCACATTTTCAGCACAACAATATGTAGACCACTGACATGTCTGGATATCTGAAATACTCCCTTCCAGCACTAACTACTCCTGCAGTTATTTCCCTTTCAGGCAGTAATGGCGGTTTCACAGATACTCAAACTGTATTATTGCATCTACAAACCAGCAAGCAACAATTCACCTGTGAGATCACAAGCTCTAATGATCTCGGCATGTGAAATCTATCCTTCCCACTCTCACACACGTTATTCAAGAGTGCAAACGAAAAAAAAATTTATATATAAAGATAAGTCAACAAAAGGGAACTAAAGCAGACACTTGTCATGTCAGAGAGGGCACATTCCCATACAGAGAGTACAACGTGTTTGTCGACACTCCTTCCTCATTAAAGAGGAATCTGTGACGTCCCTTGTGAAGGCTCCCGTTTCCCCTGAAGGCTGGAATGGACTAAGCAAGCTGACTGGCTCCAAGGTCGGCAAGGAGGAGGCTGGGTTGTGCGGTGCTTACAGCTGGACACCCAGTCTTCTGTGTGGACTAGGACCAGCTGCTGTCCATCAAACCCCGTGTCTCCTTGCGGGTGATGATGCTTTCTGTCGACTTGAGGAGCCTCTCTAGACAGGGTGCGTTGATTTTCCCTGGCGGAAGGCTTCTGGGCGCAAAGTCTGTCTTAGTGTGGGTGTCTGTGCTGGAGGACACAGCGTTATCCTGGGTTAGGTCTCTGTCTCTGGGGGACAGCAGGTGCCTGGGGCCAGCCTGGGCCTGCTCTGCTGTGGGGGAGCAGATGGGTGACATGTGGAGCCACTTCAGGTTATTGGCAGAGTAGGCTCCTGCAGGAGTGAGGTCAGTGACTCTTAGGGCTTTGGCACCGACTGGAGGATCGCTCACGGTGACGGGGCTCACGACTGCAGTGGTGGTCACTGGAGACAGCTGTTGGGAAAGAAGGAAACATGGTTTAGTTTCCGCCAGGCAAGACCACTGGGGTCATGTCTCTGGGATGAACTGTGACAGGTAGAAAGCAATCAGAGAAAATTCCACCCACTGTGGCTTCAACCTTGCAATACGTTTTTTTTTTTTGGCTAGTTCTGGGGGAGTGCAACACACTGTAAATACAACACTGACAACGTTGGTTTCATTGTTGGAAAAGCAACATTAGCATTCATCTGGACCTGTTTTTCTGGTCACCTGAAAAATCTAAGTCCCATATTTTCTCTCCTTCTAGCTTCATTTTTTGGTGTCTACCATCCCCTGAGAAAAATATCTGGCTCTTCAAAGAGCTTCATACTCCGCTATGTCACTATCGGACAGGGAGCACTCGAAAAACAACACAAAAACATGACAACAAACAACCAGATTAAGCTAAAATGCTCTGTAGTGCCAAGAACTGCAATACTGAATGATAACTGCCTGTGCATTTGTCTTTATGAGTGACCTTTTTCACAGTTCAAGTTACTGTTATTGTGTTGCTTTTACAGTGTGACCAGCTACTGGGACCAAATAGCTTCTTTGTGGTGACTGAAACTAAAATGGTACCGTCTTATTGGAGGGTGTGTCAGGATTAGCCCTAGAAATAAATCCTCACCAATTAAATGCACAGGAATGTTCCAGAGTATTCTGACCTTTCTTATCCCCATAGGGACACTCCTCCAAAACTACCTTTTCTCCTCTGTCATTGTTCCTCGCGAACTTGAGACTTCAGTAATACCTCAGTAAAAATAGATTTTAATCCTCCCTTCCCTGTCCCAGACCTGTGATTAAATAATAATAGATATTTTAGTCCCTCCTTCACTGCATCGTCACCATATGTTCTTGGCAGCAGGCCTTGTCTAACTGAAGCTCTTACACAACAGTTCTGCTTTTTTTTTTTTTTTTTTTTTTTAAACAGGTTTACCTTCGGTTTCTTGGTAGGAACGGTTTCCTCTGTCTGCGCACCAGCAAGTTGGTCTCGGAGTTTTACATTAGGGAACCAGCTCTTCAGCATTTCCTCCATTTTAAGAATGATATTAATATATTTCTCTCTGTAAAAAGGAAGGAGAAGGAAGAAAAAAGCAGAGAGATATAGAGAAAATTACTGAACCAATCATAAATGAAGTTGAGTTGACCGAAAATCTTGCCAACCTCTTCTCAGAAGTCTTATCTCTCCATCAAGCTCACACAGGAAATGTGCAATCTTGAACGGAGCATAAAACACTTATGCTCACTCAGCAAAGGCTGCGCTGTGTGTGTGTATGTGGGGGGGGGGGCATTGTCTTAAGTACATTTCTCACATGTTTTGAGCTCACACGTGGCCTGATGTATAATAGTTCTGCTCGCCTCTAAATATAAACACCCAAGCCACAACGGTCTCCAACAGCGTCATTGTGAAAACAAACTAAGTCGTGGTGACGCAGTTCTTGTTGGAGGTGGGCACTGAACAACTCTGGTTAACTCCCACTCGTCAAAACCAGATGGTAGGTAGGGATTAGCCTGTGTCATATGATCAAGAACATCCTGCTATGCTCCATTCAGAGCATGTTAAATTCATGTGAAAGATTATCCACAACAGTGACTGCTAAAAAAGTCACTTTGATCCTATCTACCATTGTGTTGCTGCTGGGGCTGCCAGCTGGCAACACAGAGCAGGCACAGGGAGAGACGGAGGGAGTGAAGGAGGGAGGGAAGGAGGGAGGGAAGAGGGAGAGAGGGAGAGAGGGAGGGGTGTAGTCCACCTCCTAGCCTTGGCCCTGGCTGTCTGCAGGGAGGCTGCCACACCCACTCTTTGTCTCCCATATGAACACAGCAGCTGGTGGGTGAGGACTCCAATTAGTTTGTGCTACACTCAGCAGCTCTTCATCATGTATCACTGTACCATGATGCAGTGGCTCACAGTTACTATCTACCCAGCAGGACACACTTTGCTTCACACACAGGTCTCTGATCAGAGGTGCTGCTTTGAATTCAGGACTAAGTGTTACATGCGCCCGCAATTTCATTTACAAACTTGTGCTGACATGGTGAGAAAATGCTATGATCCTACAATAGTTTTTATGATTTTATTATATGGTTACTCATTCAATGAAATTGCTCAACAAACATTTTGTTAGGCGATTATCACTAATTCCAGTTTTTTAACTGTGAGGATTTGGTTGGACCAAAAAAAAACTTCTTCAAATCACACTGGGCTCTGAAATACTGTGATAGGAATTTATCGAGATCAATTCACAATTGAAAAAAAAAATTAAAACTAGTACAGTTTTTGTGACTTTTCTGTCATGCAATGTCAAATAAAGTGCACCCAGCTTTTAATTTTTTATGTAATTTTTAAATCGATCTTATATTTATATTTTGTCGTATAACTTGTTTTTGTTCAGAAAATCTTGTTAATGATATCAACCGCAGTATTCTTTTGCTTAGGCATATTAAATCCAATGCTATAGTGCCTGAGGATGGAAGCCATTTACTATTTCATCATGTGAAACAAGTGTAAAATATTAAAAGATAAAAACAACCATACTTATTGAGGCTAAACTGAGACTGTATCCATTAAAAAGGGTGATATCATACTCCATTACACCGTCTGGCCAGTGGAGAGCTAATCAAGCAGACACAAGTGTGCTGCTCCCACAGTGAAGCCTGATACATTTTTAACAAGATTCCCAGCTATCGTGAGACCTGGCCATCTCTGCAGTAAATTTATCCTGAAAGTGTGGGTGTAGCAGCTCCTCGCAGGGCAGCCTGCTGTGAACCATGTGTCACGGACATGTTGAAGACCGCTTTGACCCAAGTGCCATCTCTACCCGTGTGTATTATTGTTTGCAGTTGAATATATCGTGGTTGTGATTCTTATCTAAATGGAAGGAGCTCTGAACAAAGGCTTTGTATTTGAGAATAAATAAAATATCATCAAAAAACACAACCTGGGTAAAATATCTCAAAATGTATATATTTTAACTGAACTATGAGATGACAGCACTCATTGAACAGTATCTGGGTCATGTTAAGGACACTCACCCCATGCAGGGGTTCTTCAGGACACCCATGATCCTCTGAATCCTGTCCATTGCCACACTCTCCTGGAAACTGCTGAGTCCTGGAAAAGAAGAAAGTTGGTCCATGAGCCACATGAACTGTGTTGACAGGAGATCTGAGTGTGTGCAGCAGATGGGTAGTTTGAAATGTGTGTGTGTGTGTGTGTGTGTGTGTGTGTGTGTGTGTGTGTGTGTGTGTATGTGTGTGTGTGTCTAAGGGAACAGGCTCCCTGCCTCTGTGGCCAGGAAGTGTTGGGTCACACAAGGTTTTGGTTTGACAAGGATCCCAAACTAAGCAGTTTCAGAGCCTGTCTGAACATGGTGCTATCTTCCTGAGACCTGTATAATACCCATCAGACTGAAGACTGTGGTACAGTATGTTCTCACCCGCCTCTGCCAAGCAGCTAATTTACAAGGAAGTCTGAAACGTGACATAGCTTTTTCTCAACTGGTAAAAATAACATTTAAATGTTTTCTTTTAAAGGGGAAACTTTAAAAAAAAAAAAAAAAAAAAAACAAGCTCCATTTTAAAACACACACACACACACACACACACACACACACACACACACAGGAAATACTTGTGGTTACTTGATAGTTCTTCAACACCACATGTTTCAGACATCTCATTGTCAAATCTTGGGGACACAAATTCCATAGAGAGCAACACTGTCTATACAGCCTATTGTTTGTCCGTGAGACACAAGAAAGGCAGCAGCACAGACAGACAGACAGAGATGTTATTGGGTCACGTAAAAAAAATGGTTGCGCTAAACAGTATGAGATTTTTCTGGAGACAAAAACAGAAAAAGATGGACTTACGTTGTCTGTATCTCCCTGAACGAAGGCCATTCAAGATTAATGACAGTGGATGAATGTAGCATTGTAGCTCCATGCACTGGAAATGACAAATAGGTGACTGTCAGTGTGTTAAAAAAAAAAAAAAATTCAAAATAACGTTTGAAAAGCTGATATCATGTCATAACATAAAAGGGGCTCAACCCCAAAGTCCTTCTGTTATTGTTGTCATTGTTTATTAACTGTGTTTGACTCGGGTTCTTCAGGAAAACATGACTAATGCTGTTTAAAGAGTTTAAGGGGAGGGTCATCCTTACTGGAAATGTCATGCATGAGGCGCTCTGTAAAACCAGCAGGGGGGTCAATCTAGGTGACAGGGCATGCTCTACGTTTGCTGACAGTCAACTAACTCCTGTGGGAAACTGACACGAGTCACAGGGGTGCTCACCTTTCTGCTGAAAATTCGGTCTTTCTCTGACACGCTGGAAATGAGCTGCCGTTCCCTGCACTCCTCCCCTGTGGAGATGTGAGGTCTCTTCAATGCTTGCTGAGTGTTTTTGCCGTTGGTTTTTTCTCCTTGTGCTTTACACAGTCCAATGCCATTGTCATATGTCTCTGTGCAGCCGGGGGGGCATCCCCGGCTGGAGGCCTCCCTGACCTCGCTCCAGTTGCTGTCTTCCTCCTTCACCTCGCTGCTCTGGCGGCAGCTGCTGTCAGATGGGCCCAGGTGTGGTGGGTCAGTGGGGGATGGAGGAGCCTCTGTCTGGCCGTGCTTTCTGGTACAGTCAGACTCCCATTCACTCTCATTGTCCTCATTGTCACTAGCCAGCCAGTCAATGGAGTTGTCCGAATCCGTAGCAGACATCCTTGGCTGCAGGCTCTAACTAGCACTGACCATCACTGATCTGGCAAAGAGAAAAAAATTGTAACTATAATGCAACAACACAGAAAGAAGTGATGTAGATGTGAAATTCAAGCCCTATACCAGCTTCAATATATGCAGCAGCAGCCAAAAAGAAATGGACTTGAAACACTGACATATTGAAATGTTCTTGAGCCCAAATTACAGGTTTACTAAGTAAAAAACAAAACAAAACAATGCACCTCTAACCAAGCTGCGGCAAATACAGACAGAGACACTGGCAGCGCTCTGAGCTGACGGTGGCTGTGAGAGCAAAGTTGTTGAGGCCACAATGACCCGTTTGTTTTTCAGACGCAACACCTGAGCCAGTAAACACCAACTCGCCACCGTCAAAAGCAAACACCAAACACCCTGGTGTCCGCAACAACCCCGTGCAGCCCTCCAACGCTCAAGGATGAAAATCTTTTATTGTCATTGTGAATGTCCGCATCATGACGTCAGACAAGAACAAACGCCTGCATTTTACCTATTAGCTGCCAGCTGCTGCCACCAAACTCATTCATAAACACTGTTAGGTTGTTTATTCAAAAGGGAGGGAGGAAGTGGGGGTGGGGGTCTTCCACCATGACGACCAGTTCCTCAGACAGCAGACCTCCCATCAACACAAGTGACACTTGTGGGAGGGAAAGAGAGAGAGAGAAAAAGGATTTAACAAAATGAGCGGCTGGTACTGTCTGTTCACAACGTGAAGACTCGTGAACAAAAACTCCTCCGTCACGGATGCTTAATTGCTTGTGGGATCTTTGCATCTCTCCAACATGTTTCCTCAGTGATTAGAAGATAAAGGAAGTGAGAACAGCATTTTCAGCACAGAGATTATTTTTGGGCTTTGAATGCTTAGCGCCTGGCATGTCTCTTGTTTCCTGTGAAATTTGAGGGTAGGAGAGTTAATTGCTCCCTAGTTCTTTGTCTCTAGACGACCACCTTCTGATCTTATTGTTACAAGGGAGGGTGGAGCAGAGATTTACTGGTTTACAAGCTCTAACATGACACAAACACAGAACACACAGAAAAAAAATAGATGTGTCTGACTGCTGGTTACTGTGGTCCTAATTATTATTATTACCAATTGAAATCATTTTAATCAAATCAATATGATGTGTAAAGTAAAGGTCCTATGCAGTGAGCAGGAGAGCAGCTGTAATAAAATGCCCAGGCCTTTATCAGAATATCCTGTGCTGGGATCAAGATTCAAGATTTTCAGAAGCAAAGATTTTTTATTTTTTTATTTTTTTTTTTAAACTGAAACTGTACTTTGCAGTGCTTAGATGTCCAGACTATAAATATATAAACACGTTCAGGTAGGTCAGAAAGAGTCTCTTATCTTATTCCAAGCCACTGGACTACATTGTGTTTGTTATCAAACTTATGTGCAATATCATATTCTACACATTAGATCATATACCATCCCATAATCTATAAACAATAATAATAATAAACAATCTTCTCAGTCACATATCTGTCTCTATATGAAGCCACATCAATACAGCATCAGGTCAAAGGCGACCACATGTCCTTTGTCTGCCCAGTTAAAATTACATTAGGTTATTCAATCCATGTGAAAAGATGCAGATGAAGACTGAGTTGAGTTGTTTCCTCACGGATGTGAATCTGTAGTAAAACAACATACACACCACACCACACCTGTCCAGTTATCCACTTGTCCCGGGCCTTTGAATGCACCACGGTGGTCCACAGTCTTTCAGCACAGGGATTCAAATCGTCACCTGTGTTTTTATGTGACACACATTTCTTTGAAAAGCCTGTCTCCGTGTCTCCATCTACCTGTGTAGGTGGGGCACCTGAATAGAGATGATCACCGCTTGGCAGATGCGGACTCTAACTCTTAAAAAAAAAAAAAAAAAAAAAGAACAACTTATTTTCGCTCACCCAGGGCTTCATGGTCTGATCTTAGGGAAAATGAAGAAAAGTGCTGTTATCGGATCGATCCGCCTAAACGCAGGGTTCAAACCAGTTGGGCAACAGACACAATAGACTTCCTCATCATAGTAAATTTGGCAACATGCGCTGCAAAGATTACATAAAACTGGAAACGCAGGCAGATGTTGTTATCACTGTCACGCCTGCATCGCTTAGTGCCACGTTATGAATCCCTCAACACGAAAAACTGCCTATTTGATACAAACGTGCCGGCGTCAAATTCCTCTGGATGGTTTTAAAAATAAACCCCTCTATACACACACACATACATACATACATACATACATACAAAGTCGCTGTGTGTGTGTGTTACCGGGACGGTGTGATGCTTTCAGGTACCTACCTCCCCAGGATGGAGCGGCGGGTCCTGTGCGCTTCCTTTGTTCAGCGGTAAATCCGGCGGGTCTGTCGGGGCAGAGAGCAGCTGATGTGCTGGACGTGCGGCGTGTGAGCGAGCGAGCGAGGAGGCAGAACAGCCAGTGATCGGCCCGTGTTGCTTCTCCCAAGGCAACGTGTCTGGGAGGGCGGGACCACGGGCCCCCGGCTCTCCCATTTGCTCCTCACACGGGCCCGACCGACGAATCGGCTCCCTCTGTCGGTGCAGCCGCGGAGCTATAGGCGAGGCCGGTTTACATATGCAAATGACATGGAAATGACACAAACACGTGGACACGCGGATCGGTTTCATTTCAGCAGCTGGGCGAAAAGTCAACCCAGGGCTAGTTTTGGTCATTCTACAGGCATTCTTCCTCATTATATCATCCGGATGATGATGATGATGATGGCTGACTTGTGGCATGTCAGTAAGATGAGCAGCCTGGTGAAGGCGTAGTCAGCAATTTCAGGAACAACTGCGATGGACAGAGTTTGTCCGAGGACAGTTGAGATGACTATATTTAAACAAAGACTGTCTGCTTCAGGCGGTTTTCTCTTAAGTTTATGGTAAGTTTAACCATCGGTGGAAGAAGTATTCAGATTATTTACATAAGTAAAAGTAGTAATTATAAAGTACACCCTGAGAAGGACCATAAAAGCATAAAAATCAAAAGTATTTATGATGCAGGTTGGTTAGTGTGAGGCCTACTATGTTATGTTGCCCCTAAGTCATCTGCTTTACACACTGTTTTGGTCTGTAAATAAAATGTTTTATCTCAGCTATATAATTTTGGCATAAAATGTTGTCAAATAGGAATATTTCCCTGCGAATGTACAGAAAGTGAAGTATACAATGGAAATATTTAAGTAAAGTACAGGTACCTCAAAAGTGTACTTTACTACAGTTGTTGCTTGAGTGAATGAAGCCTATTGTCCTACATGTATATAGGTCATATGAGGTCTCTGAATTGAGAGTGATTAATATTAAGTAGCAATTTAAGATGAATTCTAATCAAATTAATTAATAGTTGGATCACGTTGTTCATCTTTAAAAGCTCCGGGCTTTAACCCCTAATGAGTAAATCCCTCTACAGGCAGTACCAGCTGTAATTGGGGATATACTTGACATGCAGAGTGTGTTCAAGCTGCATTTATTTATTTTTTTTGGTCCTTTTTTTTTTGGACACAGTGACGGTAAAGGCATGACTCACAGGACCCCTGTTTGACTGCCTGAGAGGGTGGGATTAGGAGCACTCTGTCAGAGCCAGACGAGGATCCTGAGCCCGGAGCCAGTGAGTCACGAACCCTCTCGCAGCAAATGAGATCACGTGCGCTCCAGAGACACCCACTCAATCTCAAAAGGCATAACCAGCCGCTCCTCTCCCCGTCCGCCCTCAATTGATCGTGAGGACAAATTGAATTTAAAATGACACATTTTACTTTCCTAGAGTTAACAGGTCAGTCGTGAAAAGGCACTGGGTTGTTTACAGAGCCAGAAACTGTTGCCCAGACTGTTTTAACAAGTGGGTGCAAATCTGTCTGACATAAAATGCAGGAGGACTTCTTGGACAGTCTTCTGTGCTTTCCATAATGAGCATTTGCCATGGTAATTAGATTGTAAGGACATTTTATGGTCAAGCGATCATAGAGGAACATATGTGGCTTCTTTTGTTTTATGTGAAGCTGTCAAAGTGGGGAGTAGGCAGGACAAGGGCACCAGCAGCCCAGTGTCCCAACTGCGTTGGTTGACACTTTGCTGCTGTGCTTTACTCACATCCTGCTGTGAAGAATGTGCACCACATGCACCAGAGCACCCAGAAAGCCTGTTGAGGTGACACTCCTGCTGGCACAGTGGGCCGTTAAATGTTGACTTTTAATCGTCCAGTAAGCTGCTTCAATCATTTAAACATTCAATAAAAAGTCTCCTGTCCTTCTGTTCCCCGTCCCACATCCTCCAGTGACCCCAGACTTTGTGACGACCAAGAGCTTCCTACAGCTTCCCAGAAAACTCATTTCCGTTTTTTGTCTTCCAGGCTTCCCTGTCACAGTGGAATACATCACATCCACTTCAAAGCAAAGGAAACAGACATCTACATTTTCTTTGGATCAAAGAGATATTTCAGGCACATGCATGCAGCACTTTAAACTGTACACAACCACACTATCTAAAATACAGAAAAAAATAGTGTCTGTGTGTATATAAGTACCTGATTTTCATTTTTTGATTTTTTTTGAGCATTTCACAGACTTAAACTGTATATTCTTCTGAATATTTCACTAAATAATCCATGTGATCTCCAGGAGCATTTCTGTATTGACAATAATCTGACTCCATTTTGATGTGCTGCAATTTGTCATCGGCCTAAAGACCAACAGCAGCAATTTGCGACCTCCTCACAAAGGGAACTCTTTTATCTGTGCATTCTCCTGTCAGGATCTGAGATGAGTCACACAGCACAAACTGGCACTGTGATTTTCAATTTGTCAAAGAGGCTGGCTGATTCTGTATCCCACAGAGACTGGATGTCTCCGGCTCTCATTCATAAAAAATAAAAGCTAAATCAGAGATTCACTCCCACTTTATTATAGGGCATACACTAAACATCTGTCCCAACCCTCCCTTGCTGAAAAACACAGCACGTGTGCGTGGGTGCGCATCAGTGCCAAACCTCACCCTATGGCTTGAGAAAGTTTGGAAGCCCCATGGCCTTCTGGGGCTTTTCGTGCATATGTGTACAATTTATTGTATGAGACATTGCAAATGTGTTTCTCATTTTCAGATTGGGTGACGTGTCTAATGCAATAGCTAGCCACTGAAAACATTCACCGGTGCATGGAGCGCCTCTTGATGGCCTCAATTGACCCGTGTTTTGGATGCTGTATTGTGAGAGAACCTGTTCGTACCTGCAAGTATGCTGCAAATAGATAGGAGTGTATCTGTGAGAGTGTTTGGGTGCTGTTGGCAGGGGAACGTGTCCGTGTGTGTCTTGTCTTACTAGCAGCTGTCCCCTGCTGTGCAGGAGCTGTGCATATGACTCAGCTCGGTGTACCCTGGCTCAGGGCCATGTGCTGTCCTGTACCCAAATCTAACCCTATGGTGACGTGTGTGTGTGTGTGTGTGTGTGTGTGTGTGTGTGTGTGTGTGTGTGCAGGCTGTATACCAAGCAGTGTGTCTCTAAATTGGGACGCCAATCAGCAGGCTCTCCACAGCATTGCTCACATTATGACTGTTCACCACTAATAGTCAGAGTCTTAGCCAGGCATGGGTTTTGGTCTGAGCTGGGAGGGAAGAGAAGACCGACTGGAATGTTCACAACTGTGTTAACGACAACTAAAGCTGTTGTAGGGAACACAAACAAAAACACAAACAGGTGAGCCATGGCAGTGAGGATCAGACCTTAAAGACCATCTGGTTACAGTTGATGTTTATGCAGAATATTCAGCGATTCATAGCTTTGTAATAACAGGATTACATAACTTTGTCCTGTAAAGTTTTCAAGACCTTGGGCCAGCTGTTTCAAATCTCCTCTTGTTGTTTAAAATATATTGAGCATATCTACCTCTACAAAGGATTCAATCTTATTGCATTCATCAATCTAGTTGAAATAGAACTTTGTACCTTGGATCTAATGCTCAAAGTGTTCAGCACAGAAAGCACTGTTTCATAATGATCTCCAAATGTTCGACATTACAATCACAAAAAAACCTGACCACCACGTACTGAATCTAACAATCTAAGCTAAACTAATCCAAACAAGTGTGTTTCTTTGATTATTTTAGCAAAACCTCCCTGAGTCTGGGTCCTGTAACTCTTGTTAATCTTGGTTTGAAAATCCTCCACTTCACACTATTGTAGCTGACTCCTCCAGATATGTCATCCTGTTACAGTAAATGTTAGTTCCGCCGAGTTAACCCCACCCACACACCACAAATGTGACTGCATGTAGTGTGGGCATGCTGCACCAGTGTGGGGAAAAAAATGCCAGTTGTGTGTGGCAAGGCTCAGCCAATGGCATTTAGAGTTGGTGTTGGAGGTTATGTAGTCAGAGGAGAAGTGATAACAGGCGCATTTTTGTGACTTTAAAGGGTTGGACTTCCGGCACCCCGTCATGCACCCTCCCTCTCCCTTTGCGGCTTCTTCCCGATCCAGCTCCAGTCAGTCACATGCGCTTCACTCTGAGCGAAAGCTCCCTGTCCATTTTCCACACAGACAGTTCAGTTCACATGCAGGCAGTTGAGAATGTCTGGCAGCGAATCACTGTCAAATCTTTTATGGCTCTGTATATGTGTGTGAGTGTGTGTGTGTGTTTATACTCTCTAATGTCTGAACGGCTGCCAGAGCAGCTCAAGCGACAGTGGGATATCTATCTGCAGGGCTGAATGTTACATGTGACTGGGGTATATTTTAACTGGGTTATGTAAGTGCTCCAGCCTGCGCTCTCCACGCACAGATGAGGAGGTCTACGCATGATGCAGAGGACTGTGAGCTCACCACAAGCATTGCCTTCACAGCACATTGAATAATTCCTTCACTAGACTGGAACCTGGGCCAATAGACATTTCACAGAAACAGGCTTTTCAGTATTTGCTTACCACTTTAAAATGCTTTTTAAGATGAACTTTACTCTCTCATGATTCATATTAAAGCTTATTAACAATGTGTCCATATTGACTCAGATGATGTAACATTTTGAGTTAGTTGCAGCAGTCTAATATAATCTTATTGTGAAGGTTAGGGTTACATAAGGGGATTTATGAGAGATAAAAAAAAAAAAGCAGGAGTCAAAAAATAGAGAACTGGACTCAAGTGTTGACAGCTGTACTCAGACCTTTCTGTCAGTGTTAAATAGAGATTCAACTGTGGATTGTGATCATGTGGCGTGAAATAAGCAAATAATCGAGTAGTCATACCACGTCAACATGATGCAGACACTTCTCGATAGGTTGACCAAGTCTTTACTTGAATCCCCCTGTGGAGATGGCTGACAACAGGCCAGCCGCCAAATCTATGTCCAATGTAGAGCTACCCACGCTCCCTCTGCTAGCACTTTTATGGGATCGCTATGTGGGTGTTTTAGTGTGAGATCCTTTCTAGAAGTGGTGCGATATGAGCTGATAATTTCTTAGTAGGCAACCATCCAACCTCACTTAGAGAGGAGCTGATGATTATAGTTAGTTCATATAGCTTTGACCTGATATTTCATCACAAGCCTGACATGTTCTTTCAGAGGTTTTTTTTTTTTTTTTAAATAAATACAATATTCAATAGCAACCTACTCCTATTTATCAAGAAGAGTTTTATCATTCAATTTATGCTACAGATTACTTGATTTGCTTCACATACAAGCTTTAACCCTAACATGACCTTACATACAATCAAGTTGCTAGTTTGGGCTAAATATAGGTAGAAAAAAGAAAGTTAACTGTTTTAGTGGTTTATTGTATGATCATTTGTTTTTTTCATTAGGTTTTTTTTGTCAGCCCCTGGGTCCTTTTCTGATCCTAAAAGAAATGTAATCATCGAATACACAGGTACATTCTGGATTTTGTTTTGCTGCAACAATTTATTCTTTGGGTTTCTTGATAAATGATAAAGTCTATGAAACACCAAAAAAAATAGTATAAATATATATATAGCACATCTGCTATAACCAAAGGTGATTAAGTGTCTTGGATATTTAGTTCACTGTATTCTTAAGACGAAAGGACCAATTCTCACATTTTAGAAAATGGAACCAACGTGACCTAAAATGCTAATTAATTCTCTGCCAATCAACAAATTAATTGAAATGTTGCAGCTCTATTTGTTGTAATTGCCAATTACAATTAGAGCAGCAAGATAAGACTTTTGAAAAAGAGCAAGTTGAAGAATGTTGTAAATTCGGCCTGTTGTGCAATGAACAACCAAATGAAACATTGCAACACATCTTGAAATATGCAACTGCGCAAGTAGAATTTATTGTTATTTTGGTTTCATCGAATCATTCTGCTCAGTCATTCTTGCTCAGTAGCTGATCAGGTGAGTCGTGAAATTTCCATGTAGACATTGAACTCTTTTCTAGCAGCGAAGCCAGTAACCTTCAGACTTATGTTGAATGTCATTAATATTGTTTGTTGTGTGAGCTGACGTGGAGCACCCATTCAGAGCTACTAGTGTGGTTTAAGAGTCAGACCTCAGAAATTTCCACCCAGAACAGATCTTTAATAGCGGAGGTTGTTTGTGGCTAACACATGTCCTTGGCCATGCCCCAGGTGTGAGGTCTCTGCTTTCCTCACCAATAGGAACAGAAAAGCTTCAACGTGGGCTTTATGTATTTTTTTTTTTTTTTTTTTAATTACGCTTCTGCAGTCACTACACTTGCATAACATTGGGAGGCCCACATTAGGACTACAGCTCTTTTGTTTGGATGTCATCCCAACCTTATAAAGTGAAAAAAGTACCTGGCATCTCTCCAACCTTTCTCTGAGAAGCAGTGCTAAACTTCAATAAGGACCACAGAGAGTAGTTTGCGTCTCCTTCATCACCTCTTTTTGAAACAGAAACATCAAGATGGCTCTTAAGAGTGATGACTGCACCCTGTACTTAGCAACAGGACACCCACTGCACCTGCTCTTATGCATGAGCTGAAATTAAGCAGTGCATGTGTAATGGCCTAAAATGTTAACAACATGCTGTGCATTTACAGTAAAACCATTGTGCTTCAGAGCATGTGCACTGATATTATGTATGCAAAGATGAAGTCATTCAAAATCTTCTGTCCTTGGGTGAAAATGTTTGGCAATGTGGACTGAATCATTGCAACAAGATAGTTTCCGACTTGTGGTAGCAGTGTGCGCTAGGTGTGTGATTCTCAAGAGAGATCTGGGGTGCACAAAAAAAAAAAGGGGGGGGGGGGCGTTGGGTAGATAAAGAGAGGAGGAGGACAGGTGTCAAAGTGTGGGTGCTACAGAAAGTGCATGTGGAGGGAATGTGAGGGACCTAAAGGACTGAGGGTCTGACTTACTGCTGCTGTGTCCAGAGATCAGCCCAAGTGCAGCTCTGTGCTTATTCTGGGATACACGTGACATACTCTCTCTCTCTCTCACTTCCCTGCCCCCAACTCTCTCTCTCTCTCTCTCTCTCTGTCACACACACACATACACACACACGCACACACACACACACACACACACACACCTCCCATCATTCTACATACAGTACACTAATCCTCTTCCTGCCCCCTCACACATTTTTTTTATCTTTCATACTTAATTCCTTCAGTGATCTTACAGTCAGTCACCTCAGCCCTATCTCTTTCTCGTGTCATCCCCTCTGGCCCACAAGTGCATACACAAACAGCAGCATCGCCTCTACGTGTTGTGACAATGAATGAAGCATCCAATTTTAGTTTTTTATAGGTTTGTAGTACCCCGTAACCTAGGACACAGCTTTTCCTTCTGACTTGCATTTTGCACAACTTCACTTTTTAAAACTGCAGACAAGTGTTAATCCTCTTTCAAATAAAAACACAAAGAGGCTGGCAATGAAAATGAACGTGACACACTATACAGTCCTCTACAGTCAGTTCTGAATAGTGAATACTTGAAGTGAGTGATTTTGGGTGGGCTGTACTTTTTCACACAGACATTTTGACTCCTCACAGTAGGTGATATTAATGATGGCTCTATTCCATTCAAGTGTCCCTGTGAGCCAACATGCACAATGCATGACTGAGAGGCAGGTGCAACATGGTCAGAGAAGAATAATTGGTCATCAAACACAACACCCAGGTTTCTTGTGATGGGGTCATGGATAAGGAGGCAATTTTGCTTTTGATATCACGATGAAGAGACTGTTTGGCTGGGATGACTAGAAGTTCAGTCTTAGAGAGAGTTTAGTTGAAGGTGGTGCTCCTTCATCCATGCAGATATGTTCGAGATACAGGCCAAGATATGCACAGAGACTGTGGGGTCATCTGGTAGGAATGGCATGTACAGCTGGGTGTCATCAGCATAGCAGTGATATGAGAAGCCTATAATAATTGGACCATATTCCAAAGAGGAAAGGTTCCAGCACTGATCCCTGGGGCACTGCTGTGGGGAGGGGGTGGAGGACATTTGCCCTTGCTATAACACAATGAAGGAGTGCCCAGTGAGATAGGATTGAAACCTAGAAAGGGTATTGCCCAGGGTGCCCATATCAGGGCAGAATGATAGCAGGCTGTGATGGCTTACTATAGAAGAGGCTGCTGAGAGGTTCATTATACCAAAGATTATGTTCTTTTATATCTTCACTTGAATCCGTCATGCTGCATTTAAGACCTTGAGTGGAGATCTGAACTGACTGCATCAAAATGATGATAAGTAACATTTAAATGTAAGCCTTGGTGTAGAGTATCTGCTTTGACTGAATTAGCAGTAAATGTTTCCATACTTGCCATTTCTGAGGAGTAAAATGAGAACTTAATTCTACTAAATAGTTTATTCAAAGTATGGAGGCCCTAAACAATACAGGAGACCACAAGGGACAAACCTGTAAGATTTGCCCAAAGCAAACCATTGTGCTCACTGTGGTGAGGTTTGGTATAATGTCAATGTATTGTCAAGTTGTAAAGTTTGGGTTTTTTTTCCCCCCTGTAGTAGCTTACATGCCAAAAATGTTCCCTCCATTCTCCCTTTTGTGGACACTAGCCTGGCCTGTGAACTGGGTGTGTGGAGTGTGGAAAATTCCAGGTTTTCTGGAGAGGAGCAGTTGCGTGTGTTTACTCCTCCATCTCTCCGGAGACATTAACTAGGTCAAGCGCAAATGAATCTGCCAACAGCCTAAAGAGTAGTGGTGACAAGGAGGGGTTGGTGGTGGAGGGGTGGGGGTGGGATGGGGGTTGGATTCTGTGGACTTTGGGCAGAAATCTCATAGTCAGGATGAAACGCCGTTACCTAATTTTAGCTCGAGCCTCCCACATGGCCCATTAACTTTCCAAGGAGGTCTGGATTCACGCAGCAGCATCAGTTGGAACTAAGCTCAGCGGGATTCTGGTTAAACAGTTTAATGGTCACACAGCTAATTATGTATAGCCACAAACTAAGCCAGTCAAGGACACTGAACATTACAGCCATTTATCCTGCACTAAATCTTCCTTTGCTGCAAGGCTCAAGACTTCTGAATGATATGTTTTCTGTTTCCACACAGAACTAAATTTTCCATATATGTTTTTGTGCATGTGAATCTGCTCCTGCTTATGATTTCATACTGTGTTGGCTGGAGTACGCCCGAGTTAAGCCCATCCTCTCTGTGGTATTTTCATTTAGTCAATAAAACGTGACCATGTAGCGAGACTGTGGGTTATTTTTCCAGATACAGCTCCTCAGCTTCCTCTGTTATAGATATCTGTGTCTGCAGTCGTGATTGTACGTTCCCTTTGTAAGTAAGAAGCCCATGAAATAACAATACACATGTTACTGCTACACTACAGAAAATAACCTGATATAAGTAGTTTTAATTGATTGAGTTATCATCCTATCAGGAACAGACATAGGAAGCTGTATAATTATGTATGGAAGTTGCATGATGTAATGGAAAAAAAAAAATTTTACGTAAATAACCTCACAGACATACATTTGTGGTGGGGTGTGGTGGTAAAAAGATGTGAATGGAAAGGAAATAGCCTCAATATAAAGCATGTAGAGACTGACGACTGATCCTCGGGAGGACAGGTTTCAGCCAAATGTTTTAGGCTAATTTACGGGTCTGTATTTCCACAAGGTCAGTAGGTTCAGGGTGTCACAGATGGCTGAGCTCAGGAGCTGAGGAGCTGGTATTTCTTAGCAAAGAGAAACAGAGAGTGGGGGATGGGCTCCCAGCAGGTCAATGGGTTTGTGAAAATTTGTGTGTGTGTGTGTGTGTGTGTGTGTGTGTGTGTGTGTGTGTGTGTTTGTGTACATGCTTGTAAATGTATGAGTAAAGCTACTTGCCTTAGTGTGTTTGTATAAGTGTAGAGTAACCAATTAGTGGATTAGTGTGTACCTCTGTTTACAAAGAGTAATCACTGAACCAAAGATGACAATCTCAATTTATAGTCATCTCATTCACAGATTTACATCAGAGTGGCCTGATTTATGAGTAATGAGCTTAAGCACAGCCAGAAATCAGCAGCTCCTCCCAAAATGATGATGGGTGCTGTGTATCTTGACAGCTTCTCTCTTGCACCTAAGGAAACACTTGAGAAGCAAAGTGACCGTGCACTTGCTGGTGCTTAACACACAGTGACCTCTCATTGTCCTTGCTTTCAGTGGAGCTTTTATGTTCCTCTCTTGTGAAAACATGAGCTCTTGTTCTAGCTGCCTGTGGAACATTGATATTTCCTGTTTCTGCTGTGACTAAACTGTGACTCTACATCCAGCCATTTTTCTCTGATTAACCGTGAGTTGCTGTCAATAACTAAGACATCATATTGATGTCTCATTTATACTTGTGTAACTGGTAGCAACCTAATTTTTGACTGATATGGCTGAATGCAATCTTGTCAAATAAGCCCAATCATCAATACACTCACCATATAACTACTGCACTGCCTGAGATCTGAGGTCTGTGCTGGATCTGACTCGGCTGTTTTGCTATTGACCTCATCTCTGCTGACTGTCTGGGCTTGGACTCACCCATGTCACCACTAGTGCTGACATGACAAGCATCCACCTGAATGAGCATATTAAGGTTTTGAATTTAAGTAGTTTTTTTTTAGCTTCCAGATATGTATTAAGTTGCTTTAACAGCATTGTCACATATAAAAATAATCTAAAAAGAGTAATGTGTACTTATTGCACAGCGCATTTATACTGATTATACTGAAGATGGATTGTGCTATTTACACAGTGCTGGATGATTTAAATAAAAAGACCACAAACTCTCCCTCATCAGTGAAAGAGTACATACACAACCTAACCCTGACCCTTCACAAACACTGGCATGTCATTAATTAATCTGTGGTTTCCACTTGTAAACACCTGTCAGCAGGACTAGATGTGTGTTTATTGAATTTAGTGGCTTAAATTCACTCAGTGAGTAATACTATGCTGCAACAAAACTCTTGAATGTTGACACAAATGTCTGTGCTATTTCAGTCAACCCACAAGGAAAGTTTAAGTGCCTTAAATTTTTGCCAGTTTTACAGCACGGGACTTCTTTTTCCATCATGTCACTGGTGAACGGTTTTTGAAATACAATAGGGTAGTGCAGAATTTGGGGCAAAAGTAAGCCCCTATTCAGCCTATTGAGCTTCTGCTGGAAGGAATTGACAAGAAAGACCTCCCAGCTATTAATACTGCACCTGACCTGACCTTTGGCATTGCTTTTGAGTTAGAATGTAACAAGACACAGTGTGAAATGTGAGGTGTAGCCTGACCCACCACAGAATTCATTTTCTAAAACATTCACGGAGAGCCAGATAAAATGTCACACCTGAGCAATACAGTATATCATGCAGGAAAATTATGTGAATGAGGTCAGAAGTCCCAGGGTTCACTATGTATTACAGACTGGAGACAAATTGAAGTGGGGAAAAAAACTGAACCCAGAGTGGAGGAACAGGATGACAACGCAAGAGTATTTGGTATTAAGTGATCTGAACCATATATTAGGGCCTTTTCAGTCACTAGAGCTTAATACAGCTGAACACTGTGGGAGATTTTGGACCAAGTTATCATCATCAAAACAACACGTATCTTGGAAGAGTGGTGTCCATCCCTCCAGTAGAGTTCAAGCAACATACTGGAGCTGTTGTGGCAGTACAGGGTGGCCCAACACCTTTCAAAGACACTGTTGGTGTGAATTTTTCACCCATTGACATATATGTCAGGCTGCTGTGTTGCACAGTGAAAATGTGGCAAAAAATATTTCAGAGGCAAACATACATATGCCGGTTTTACTGCCTGTCATCAGTTTTAATTTATCTATCCACCAATTTTCTGGATTGATTTAGATTTAATTTTTTAACAATTTGAAGTAGGCTATTCTTACTGCTCTGTAAAATAAGACATTAATGATAATGATAGAATTTATCCAAAACCATAAAAGGGGCCATGTCGCATAATGAATATTTGTTACATTAATTACATTTTGCTGATAATATTTTCCTACTTTTACTTAAGTATTTGTCCAATGATCTTAATATTTCATCCACGTTTAGACTGATGATAGCACTTGTCCGATCACTTGGCTGAGCGGTGCTAAATCAAAGCTTATTGGACCATTAGAAATTTCTCACGATCGACTCATGTCCAGGTTTTGAGGTCTGGTCATTCATTACAATCAGACAGGTAGATTAATGTCACACTGAGGCTCCATTCACATAGCTGTTGTCAGATGTCCTTACAAGAGCAATGGTTGATTTTTATTTTAAAGAGCTGCTCTATTAGGGTCAAACACATGTTTTGGATTGTTGTTTCCTCTGTCTGTCTTATAATAAAGCAATAGAATGTATTTGAGATTTGCTGCTAAATGGTAAGCACACACGTTCAACATTCAACCTTTAACAGAACATAGAACAAGATGGTGAGCTTAGGTGGCAGATCAGCCTGCTGCTGCTCTGCTCTTGTTCACCAAGGTTAGAAACCCATCACTGATCTGTGTTTCCATCCATGTTCCCCCTGCAATTTGAATTCTGACAACAAAAGAGTGAGCACATTATGAACTCAAGTTGAAAGCCTGTCATTAGAAGTAGCGCACTCGTGTGCCCATGCTGTGACTCACGAGCATGCTTTGTTCAGCTTCCCACTCCTATTTGCACATGTCATCTGCTGCTCTGTCCTCCATCCATACTAACGTCAGAGGAGGCTGGCTGTCCTCCTACATCCCATGCAGAGTGTGGCCAGTTGGGGAGGCAACCAGTCCAAGTAAGCAACCTCTCTGTAGAGGCTGTGATGGACAGACACAGAGGGCCTTTATGCTGCCTGTCTAATTACCAGGCCACATAGGGGAGAAGCAAACAGCACATGGTGTACCATATCAGCCCAGTGTGCTCCTTCACATCCTGCAGCGCACTGGGTTGTGTCCTTGCCCGAAACCCAGCCAAAGAGCATCATCAGTGTCTTCACCATCTTTCCCTTTACTGCTCCAGTTACTCCCTCACATGTGCTCTGGCCGGAGCTCAGCAGCCTTTGTGGATGCTCTGGCAGACAGAAACAGAAATAGCTCCACAAATAGACCCATCCTCTGGCTCACAGGGGAGCAGTAGCCCCACTTCTGTGTGCTCTTGCCTCCTATTTCGTGTGTGCCTCAGGCCAAAACAAGTTAGCTAAGAACCACAGGGAAATCAAATTTGGAATTATTAGATCATAGGGAAAGTATCAAGGGAAAAAGAGAAATGTGTGCATAAATACATATTGTTATGAAAATAGGTTGATTTCTGGAGCTTTCTGGTGTCTGTCAATAACACAGTCTGGAGCATCTTAATTTGAAATGACAGCTAAAGTAGGTGGTTACATTTACCTCACATCACCTTTTGATATAACCTGTAGTTGCCTTTTAACCCCCCTTTTGTGTTAGAATAAAGTCAAATTTGACGTACATTGGGGACAATAAGGTTGTGTATGAGATCATATTTGTTGCGTGACACTATAATTGATCTCCAGTGAATTTAATTAAATTTATTACAAACAATTATACCATTATTATTTCTCTTTCTATTTTCTATAATGTTTCTTTTGATTGTTTTGCAACATTTATTATATATTCCTTTGCATAAAGAAATCAAAATTACTACTGGGTCAAATTTGGCCCTTAACACCAAAGATTTTAAAATATTATTTTTTAAAAATCTGCAACATTACCTGCAACATTATAAACAACAAGAGAGAGTGAGCTAAATGAAAGCATCCATTTATCTTCCAGATCCCATTAGTGTGAAGGTTGAATTACTCAAGACCTGCCTTTTTAGTCAGATACATTACATGATGCGTTATGGATGATAAGAAGCAGCACTCACACTAAGAGTACATGTAGAAACAGAGTCTGCACAATACCAACATAATGTGGAAGAAAAAAATATGCATTGAACTTATATTTAGTTTCCTCATTTTACTGGGGTATGTGTAAGATTTATAAACTGTTAGGACAGAGTACATGTTCAGTAAATCTCAAACTGAGGATTAATACTAACTTCTCTTAACACAGTCTGAATGTAAAACTGGAATAATATCTTGAGGTGGTTTCACTGCATGTGAAAGTGGGAGGTGAGAGACTACCAACGACTGAGTCAAACCTCCATCTGTGTGGCGGTCGCTAAGACATTTCTTTCTCTTTTTCTTGGCTGTCATGTTGTGATAGACACAAACATTATCTCTTACTTGTGTTCTTGAGCCAGCCTTCCCCTGGAAGAAAGTTGTCCTTTATCTCCCTCTGTGCTGAGTGACCCTCCTTTTTTGAACACCTTGCTCATTATCAGTATGGGCGTGCAGAGACAAATCTCACTTGAATGTTGGTTAAGTAACTGAATGTATATTGTTGCCGTCTTTCTCTCAGTTGTGATATAAATACATTGTGTGTAGCCTATGTTTGAATCATCATAAAAATCTAGGATTTTATATGTGTGGCTACAAAGACTAAAGATCTATAAATAATTCATAACTTTAGCCTCAGCTACAAGGCAGACTCCTGAGACTCCACCTGAGGACCAAGGCCTCAAGGAGACTTTGAGTTGAGAAAGAAGAAGAAGAAGTATCCCAGGACAAGAAGGGGGCATCAAAGCATTGCTACATTATTAAAATGGTCTCTCCATCTGCAGACTGGGCCCTGAGGACAGACTCACACCTACTCAAGCAAGATAGCACATACAAGTACTCAGATACAACAGGCAACAAAAGGTCATTAAAATGAGACTTACGGGGAAGTATTTCTAATCAAACTGTAACTCTGAGCAGAAATTTCAGATTCAGTGTTCACATGGGTATATCCATACATCTCCGACACCAGACAGAAATCCAATTATATCTTCACATAATCATCTGTAAAAATTACTTTTACAAAAACATTATGGCAAAGTATATGTAATCATGTATGTAATGTAATCACAAAGTCCTAAGATTTTATTTAAGTAAAAGTATAATGTACTAGTAAATATTTTAAATGAAAATATGCTGGAAATTTTCCTATAAACTGTGCATGAATACAGCATTTTGGTACTAGAATAAATGTACTTAGTTAGAAATAGACACAACTTCTTCTTTGGAATAATCTAATTAATGTTAACCTTCATATGCAGCTGAACTGCATTAAAAATAATATTAATTCAATATAATGAGTAGTAAAATGACATTCATATATCTTACCAACGTGTCTTATTTGCATTTCCACTTGACAGATACTTGGCTGGAGGTATCTGGTAAGCTCAGGATATATGAAAAAGGAAAGTGCAGTTATTGCCCACATGAATATTTACATGTGATAATAGAGGCAGGAATCGAAGAATTTACAACCTATTTATGTCTGTTTCATACAAGAAAAGATAACACATGCTTCAGCTGTCTAGACTGTATTACTCATCGCTGCTGTAGAGTTTTAGGTTACAACCCACAGCCCAGACTCTTATGCCATAAAGCTTTAGGTCATAAAAAGTAGCATATTTATTGGTGACTCTGCATCACACAGAGGATCAGATGTCTTCTGTAGTGAAAGCGATCAACAGAGCCCCTCTCTGAGTCTGGCCCTGGACAAGCACTCAGTCACAGGCTCCCAAACAAACAAAGTACTCAAACATCAAAAAAACAGCAACCCTTCCTCTTTTCCCTTTCCTCCCTTCCCTCTGCTCAAGTCTCTGAACCCCCCTCCTCCCCTGCATGGGTGAGTAATCAGTGGATTGATACTGGAAATGCCTCCCATGGCTGACCTTATAAGGCTCTCAGGAAACTGCTGATTTCAGGTTTCAGGGCTCAGATGGCTTGCCTTTTACCTCCATTGCTTCAGTCGCCCCACCCTTGATTACCACCAGCATCCTGTCTTTATCAGCTCATATTTCACACAAGGGAAAGGCCCACACTACTTGCTTCACAAAGGCCTTCTCGCAGCATGGATCCCTAAGATAATATGCTGGATTCCTTGCCTGCTGGCAAACTGAGAGCACCTATAAATTATACAGGGAATCTGCTCTGCTAATGGCAGGATGGAAAGTTTATGTGACCCCCCCCCCAATTTATTTATTTTTTTGTACTGCGTGTCTAGCATGTCATGTTATATCATTCACAACAATATTCGGGTCTCTGTTGGCCATCACACATTTTTGACTTTAAGTTCTGTTATGTAAGCTCATATCTATATTAGAACCTCACTGATATTAACCACTTAGGTGCAGCTTCACAGTGAGCTCAGAAAGAGGCCTTTAGGACACTTGCAGGCTTTGTATTCAAAAATAAAACTTAGCTTTCTATCATGTTGAATAGTAGCCCTTGACTACACCCACCCCAGCAGCAGGAAAAGCTGTCAAAACCTGATTGACAGCATGGTTTGAGTATATTTTTACATACAAAGATGCGGTAGGCTGCACTATGAATTTCCTTTCCTTTTTTGAAAAGCAGATTTGTCAGTTTTTGAGGGTTGTAACAATCGCCTTCTTTGATAGTGTTTAGGGTACAAAAGAAAATTAAAGATAGCAGTTTTAAATTCCAGAAAACTACATTTTAATAAAGGGGAACTACCCATTAACATCCTTTTACAGGTCAAGGGGAGTGCTACAGCATATAGGAAAAAGTTATAGAAAGTCATATGTGGCTTCAATGGGAGCTGCACAAAATCCGATGAATTTCCTTATGAGGGGTCGGAGGACTACAAGTCTGAACATGAAAAAGAGAGGGAAAAAAAGGGAGTGTGGAGTTTGAGAGAAGTGAGCTTATCAGACCTTATACCAGACCTCTGCAGCCTGCTCTGCCTGAAACTAGCAGCTCAAGGCTGCATTATCTACTATCTGCCTAAGACACCTGGCCCTCCAACCAAACTATCAGAGGTTGTGATGCATTGTGCATAATGTAAGTGCCAGAGTTTGACCAGGAATAAAATGCACGAAAATAAAATGGCGATTCTGCCGCTTCAATTTTCATCCTTAATATAAACTCTGATAGTGAGTCTGATAGTGTTATAGCTGAGCAATGCTAAATCTGCTAGGTTGAAAAACAGTGGATCTCTCATGACAAACAGTTGCTGTAAAGCTGCTGAAAACCACAGTAACAGCATCACCACCAGTTGAACATTTATTTTTGGTCTCAACTATAGCTTTAAGAAATCATTTGGTGAAAGCTGAGGAACTAAAATAAACAGTATCTTTGGGTGGCAAATGAGTGAAAAGGGCAAACTTTCCAAATGGCTGCATAGGTGTACAAAAACCTGCAGTTTCTCTGGAATTGGTTTTGTTTGTCACTGTTGTCTTTTAATATGCAACTGTCACCTTACAAGAACCTGGTTTAGCATAATACATTTTGAAATACAAATTACACTCACAAATAAATTAATTAATTAATTAAAATATAGACATCTGTCTTTGGTGATTCACATTAAAATGTAATAAGCATCTATCTTCCTAACAAATGCAAAAAAAAAAAAAAAAAAAAAACACATTCAAATGAACACTCTCATCTCTCCATGAGATGCCACTTCTTGAGAGCAGAGAAGCTAATTAAAATGATTAGAGAGGTAGCTGTTTCCCTCGGCTCAAAATTTTTAATGAAATTTGTTATTCTAATGGAGTGAGCATAACAAACTTAATCAGTCCCTTGGAATTAGCCTTTTTATGGTTTTCTGTAAGGACCACAGAATTGAAATCTTGCTGTTCATTTGCTTCAGGTGTGTAAGACCATATGCTGGTGACTCTGTTCTTGCAGGTGTGTCTTTGGGCAGATAACTAATTACATTTATTCATGTCCTGCGCAACACACAAGTTTAAGGCACTTGACAAGAGTAATTTAATTGTATTATGCTTTTACTTCCATGTCACTGCCTCTCACAGACAAACATTGTACCTTTTACTCATATGTATTTGACAGTTATAGTTAAGTTAGTGTGCAAACATTTTTACAGATTATGCTCCAGTTAAAATTAACTCCACCTGAATCAGCTCCACTATAATATTGACTCATGATGTAACTTTTACAGACTTCTGGTGGATTATTTAGCTGAAGTATTATGAAAAGCACATCATCAAACAAGCAGATGCTAAATAGATAGATGTCCTCATGGTGCAGTTACATAATCGAGGAGGAAAAGATGAAAACTGGCAATGAGATGCTTCTCCTGCCGTTCAAACAAATCAGTTCTCTTATTTTTTTTAAATATTTTCTGAAGCAGCATCATTAAGACTAAAGGTTTCATCTTGATTGATGTTTCAGCCAAGAACTGTGAGCACAATATTCAACTTAAGTACTTTTGAATATAAACCCTCCAGCAGATTGTTCTCATAAAGGAGGGATATAATTGCAAGGTGTGGTCTGTTTGAAGACATAGTTAGCTCCAATCCCCAAACCCAGACACGGTTGTTTTAAACAAGTTTTAGGTCCTTAACACTCCAAAGTGGAGACAGGCACATGTGGGGCTTCACATTTGATCTTGGAGGATTTATATTACACCAGCTCTTGCATGAGCAATTCTTTGCCCAACAAAATGAGGCCAACACAAAATCACGACTCCATTGAATGTACCAGTAGAAATTTGATAAAAGAACATGACATGAAATGTTTGAGATCTCAATCACAGATACTGTGAAGTTCCTTTTCATGAATTATTGGGCTTGAAGAATATTTTAGATATGAAATCATTCTCACAGAAAACGCTTATTTGGCTCAGAGTTGGTCTCTCTAGCAGCCACTCTTTTCAAACACAAGCTGGCCTTTTGTTCATTGGTAGCAATCGTTACTTATTCCTCGATTCCATCATGGTGAAGCCTGTGCTCGGATACTTTATTCACAATGCAGATATAATGAAGGAGCAGAATAAAGGAGGATGGGGCCATTCACTGTTACACACATCAGTAATGTTGTGGTAACAAAAAGGCTGCAGCTTGAATGTATTGCACAACAATATGCAGTGCTTTTAAGGACACGCATCTGGGCAACAGGTCTGTCAAGACTGTCTTCTTTTGAAATCACAGGACCATAAAAAAAAGAAAAACCCTGCCCAGTGTGGAAACAAGCAGAGCAGTGACTGAGAACATTGCATTGTTGCATGTCTCAGTGCTGTTCTGGTGTTGGTGTGCTATAGGCAGCCGGATGTGCCTCAGGTGTCTCCCCACCTGGAACTCATAACTCTTAATGGTCCAACCTTGGCAAGCACTTTGCTATTAAGGCATGTCTCTTGATAGTAAATAATATAGCATTTGCTGTCTAGCCTCTATAACAGTGAACCTCTGTCTGAGTGCAATAGCAGAGTTATATTTATCTTTCTTTGTTGGAAAACCACACATTATTGTATATTAAAACAGTACATGCTGTGTTATCCTCACCCACCCATGAGAGCTTTCTTTTGCCACCACTGTGTATGCCTTAATTTTCAGTAAGCCTGGTATATGAAATATGATAGATATCCCTTGTGCCTACAGAGCTAACATGAGAAAAAAGTGATCTCATATCTGATTGGAATGTGTTCTGACTCCTATCAACTCAATACGCAAAGATGTGGTTTTAATAGAAAGATAAAATTACTCTTTAATGTGCTCTTAAAGCCTGTCTAATGACTTAAAAGCCAAATGGATTTTTTTCAATTTATCCTAAAACAATTTGCATAATTACACAACAAAAAAATATACAATCATTGGTGATGTAATTCTGCAACAATACATCAATACAGATATATTTCAATACAAATAGGTACATTTAGTGATTCTATATTCCCCTTACTGTGTCTATGTGTGCGTTTGTGTGTATCTGATCCCTGTAATTATTTTATTGTTTTCTAAAGTCCTGTTCTGATTCATATGTCAAAGCACTTTGTAAACTTTTGTAACTTTTGTAAAAAACTTTTAAACGTTTTTTTTATGTAAATTAAGTTATTATCACCATTATTATTATTATTGTTGTTGTTGTTGTTGTTGTTGTATGGGGTCATAATAATTTATGTGTAGATTGCTTTGGATTAATAGCACCAATACTAACATCATCATAGAATGGGAGCAGTTTTATATTTTATGAAAACTGTAGAAGGTCTAAGATTCAGATTTTCATTCAGAAAAACTTTACTGTCTATCACAAATTTGAATATGTAGTTAATAAATATGTTTTTTTTTAAATAAATAAAAAAAATAAATGCAGTATTATGACCTTTCTTGAACAACAAGGAAGGAAACATAAAATTTGTAAAATAAAATATTATATTTTAAAAGCACACGTGGTAGGATTGGGGAACGGCTCATTCTTCATTAAGTTGACCTTTTGTGAGAACATATGGTTATTCTTCAGAGATGCAGTGACTGGATGGGGAGCCCCAGCAGCCTGCAATAAAATTGTCACATGGCATTTACAGACAGACACACTCCCCTAATCAACCTACTTTCATGTGTCTCACAGTCTTATATAACATGATTCCAATCACAGCTCAGGCACAGGGCCACTTTGCCCTAGGAGAACCCTTCCTCCCAGCACTGACATGTCTTAGAAGGTCTGACACAGCACAGTGCAACCAATGCAACTTCTGTTCCTTTGTACCATGTAGGTGTGTATAACTCCTTCAAGGGCAAGAACATTTTAATTAAACTATCATATGTTATTAAAGGAATGGTTCATCATTTTGGGGAATTATGCTGATTCACTTTCTTGCTGAGAGTTCATTGAGATGTCTGGCACCACCCTCACATCTCCATAAAACAGCAAACAATGTAAATGTGTTAAATAGTGAGTCAATTAGCGGTGATGCTAGGAGTTTTTTTTTATTTTTATTTTTTTTACTTTGAATAAAGCCAGGTTAGCCGATTCTACTCTTTGGGATAAGCCAAATAAATGTTGTCTAAGTCTGCATATTTACTGCAGACACAAGGTATCAATCTTTTCATCTAACTCCCATGATGAAAAATGATATCATATAATTGCACCAACTCAGTGTTTATTGATGAATAATTACTGATAATTGTATATATTGTATAAGACTTAATTGTGCGTGAACTCTCCCAGGTGAGAATAATATGGAATAGACACATAAAGGCAAATAAGGAAGATCGATATTCAGTGTATGTTGTATAAAAAGATATCAAAAGGTTCCAAATACACTTCTATTAAATACAAATACAAATCAGAACACAAGCATAATACAGACAAGTCTTTAAATCACATCTGTTTCCTCGTGGTCCATGTGAAAGCATGTGAAGCGCTTCCCTCAGGAGAACTGCAGGACTTTCTGCAGCGTCCTCCTGAGTGGCACCTTCTCCTCAGGCTTGCTGTCAGGGATCATATTAGCGCTCCTCTCTGCACTCAGCTGGATGCCCGGCCTGTTTTCCCTGACAGCCTGCAGCCCCGCCTGAGTGACGTTCCTGCAAAAGTCCACCTTGACCTCCTCCAGACTGTTTCCACAAGCCACCACGCCTTCCTGCAGACTGCAGTCCGTGATGCGGACGCAATTCTCCAGGTGGAGGCTGCGTAGCTTCCTGCAGCTCTGCAGCACGGAGATCACATCCTGGTCGGTGATGTGTCCGCAGCCAGACAGGGTTAATTGCAGCAGGTTGGGACACCTGTGTGCACAAACAATAGCATTAACATTATTAACCCATGACAGGTTTCCACACACGTGATGGAGTACAAATAGTACAAGACAAGACAAGACCTGTTTTGAGTCATCTTTACTCATCACACCTTAGGACATATATTATAGGACAGGATCAGTTTGTTTGTACAAGGACTAGTCTTAAGTAAGCAATGCTGCTTGGTGTGTGTGGAAATGAATACTCTTCACGTCACTTGGATAGAATCAGGTGACAGAGAGGAACATACGCTGTAGATCAGAGGTCCGATCTGCGCCATATGTGAATGAGATATAAACACTACCATTGAGAGGCAGCAACATGATCTGTTTAATGACAGGGCAGTTCAATACCCAGAGTCAGCTATCTTTTCTTTACACTATGTCCCACTGGGCTTATATGTTTCCGTCCTTTAACAAGCTTTTGTGAATAAATGGAGTATGTTGCTATTGCACAGAACAATCCCAGGATGTTAGACGAATGACAACATGGTAAAAAAAAAAAAAAAAAAAAACATTTTCTCATGCTAAATTTTGCAGGAATTACTTCTAAAAATGAATGCAGCTACTGCAGGTCTCCACCCAGTAGTGCACTGCAACCTACTGGCAGGCTGGCAGTACAGAGCTGGCAGACAGACACTCTGATGGCTACAGACCGGGGATGTCATTCACGTTCACTGATGCAGATTACATAAAGACTTACATAATCTTACCACTTTACCACATGTGAGCCAAACATATTCCAGTTGCCTCTGCAAGTGTTGAGGCTGCTGCCCCAGTAACCTCTGAACATGGGCTAGCATAGTCAATCCACGTGCCCTGTTTCATTGTTGCATGGGGGGGGTGTTATCAGCGGATGTGACCGCATAGTATTGACATTAACCGAAAAAAACAAGGAGGAGGCAGAGCAGAGGAATGACAGTACAGCATTTAGAAATTCAGTTCCTCTCTAGTAGTGTGTCTCAGGACTGAAGACGCAGGATGCCAGTAAACATGATACCTATAAAAACTCAAAAAAATCAGCTGCTGTTACATAATCCACCTTCTTCATCTCCTCGCTTTGCGTTGATTTGCATGTGCTGTTGTTGTTGTTTTTTTAACTCAAAGGCATGTAATTATCTGCAGGCTACCTTGTCTTAATCTATCTTAATCAAATTCCCCAGCGCTACTTTCTTTGTCCTGCCTGTAGACAACTTCTGTCTATACTGTTTGCCACAGAAATGTCAGCAGTGTTTCCTTGTTTCCATTAAAGTTTGAGACATGATGTATTTCCCATTAAAACACACAACATAGTGGGCAGTCTGGTCTGAGCTGAACACAAACAGAACACCACATCACTAACCTGTAATCATCTCTCTAATGACCTCTTTGGTTTCCTGATGGTTATTCTGCCTGGTCAAATTATCCAGTGAACTCTAAAAGGAACTGAGACATATATTTAACATTCCCCTCCCTTGCTCTGTTAAGTGGAATTGTTTCTTTTAAACATACTAAATAGGTTTTGTCTTTACTGTCTCAATATTTTCAAAAGCATCTGTCAGCTGAAACTGTGGACACTTTGCAAGCAGAAGTCATAACTTATGACCAAAATAGTCACTGAAGATGTGCTCACGCTTATTTTGTAATAGAAAGTATCAATTTATTTGAATGGTGCTGATCTTAGAATGAAACTACTGAGAAAGATTTAACCATAAAATCCAAACCGTCTTGTGCCGCCCACTATGCAACCTACACTACATGGCACCTGTAATTCAAATGCTGTTAATTAAAAGTAATTAAGATCAAATGAATTAGTCCTTGATAACTGATTCACTGTAGTCATCTTGTACAAGAGGACTGGAAAGTGCTCTATAAAGAGGACCACAGACGTTCAATGTTTTATAGCTTTTTTTCCATGAAGATAAAAAAAAAGCTTGGCGTCAGAGTTTGCGCAGAGTCTTATCCAGGAAGAGGCAGGCAGAGACAGATGCACATGTTCATTCCTCTGACAGCAACAAAGAGCCAATTGTAGGCTCCACCTGCCTGCGTAAATCTCCAGTCTGCAGCTGACTGGGAGGGTCTGCAGCCAAATCACTCTTTATCACCCCCACAGCTTTTCCGTGTCTCCTCCCACTTTGTCACGTGCACTTGCTTTCTTCTCCCTTAGACTATTTGGGAGGATTTATCAGTATGCAGTGAGTGTGCCTTAAGCCCACTGAGATACAGGACCCAGACAAAGTAGGTGGTTCTAGTTTTGACTGGTCTCACAGCTCTCATGTCTTACGTCTCCAATTTCACAATACAGGAAATACTCACAGGGCCATACACTGAGTGCATGAGCCAGCCCCTCTTTCCTCTCCTTCTCCCAGCCAGCTGCAGTGGCCAGGCTCCCTCACATCAATGGTTATTACTGGCTACCACGAAGAAATTATCCAGAGACATCATTACGCCTCTCTAGGCTGACTCCTGCATGCAGCCAGCCACGCACACAAGGCCAAAAGCCAATAAAGCTACGTTTCAGTGACCTATCAAATCCAACTGTCACATCATTCAATAAATATAATTTGATATTTGACCACAGTTATGTTAGTTAATAGAATCAGGCTTGTGTCCCACAGATGTGTCATTTTTCTGTTTCTATAGCCAGCTCTGGACACACCATCTGTTTCTAATAATTTTCTTCACTGCCGCCTACAGCTAAGCATGGCAGTTTCAGTAACCCATGTGATCCAAATGAAAATTATTGTTCTCAAAGGGGCTTGTGTGAATGACAATGTGTGATCATGCCTGAGACACGTCTGACCAAAAATCTATTTTTTTAAGTAAAAATTTTGAACGTACAAAACAGTGAAATCCTCAGGTCCTGAGGTCCTTTTCAGGTCCTGAAAGTATTTTCACATTGCCTTGTGAAAAGCAGCTGCAGGGACTGACAACACAATAGGAACGACTTGCAATACAGTGTAACCCAAAGTTGTTTTAATGTGTTTGAATGGTGTTAATTCAGCTCTGTGGTCACATTTGCAACCAACCGTGGGGTCACAAGATAAGAGAACCGAGAGAGAGCGAGACAACCAACAAGATTAAAGCAGAAAAATTATTTATTTAAACATTTTTCTCGTTATTGACTATAGGATAATTTAACTACTAAATGTGACTGAAATACGGAAAAGTAAATCACTTTTCAGTTGGTGTGGTAAAAACCTGTTGATATTAGTTACAGTAATCACTTTGTTTTAGGGGACACAAGCCAAAAAGTTACTCATGGTGTTTTATCCACCCTCTAGTATATTCTGTCATTGACCATTGGAGAAATTATTTTGTCAGTTGTCTTTTCAAAATAAATGACAAAGCAGAGGAAAACCACACACAAGCACTCACATGTGGCAGACATGGGCCAGGAAAGTGCTGACCAGGCTTTCATGTTTGCTGCAGATGTCTTTCTGAAATGAGCTCTTCAGCCAGTCCTCAATGTTGCACACTTGCAGGACCCTGCTGGAATACCAGCAAATAGTCAAGTAGCGCAGTGAGGGTCCCAGCACAAAGTTATCTCTCCTCAGCTGACACGGAGAGCTGAAGTTGAGTAGATTCCAGAGGCGAGGGTCCAGGAAGACCTCAAGCAGCCGGTGACAGGTACGGGACAAACTCCTACGACTGTCCTTGTCCAGGAAGGAGAAGAGGTGGAGGAGACACTCACGGTTGAGCTGGGTGAGGTGCATGGTGAGCCGTCCCAGGACAGAAAGAGGGGACTCGTCCCTGGGGCAGCGATAGGCCTGCTGGCAAGCAGCAACAATGAGCCCACAGCATGTATTGTGTGGCCTAGATACATGATGCCTTCTCAGGCACATGCTGGAGGCCTGCACATATAAGGCTGTGGAGTGCAGGCTATTTTGGGAAGACAACTGCCAGTGCAGTCAAAGATGGAAGTGTTTGAGCCATACACTCCCTTTCCATCTGTCGCGGCTCACAACAGGCAGCAAGCACTGGACTAAGACAGATGTTTACACTTTCCTGTCCTAATTCTCAGATACAGATACACAAACTGACACATGAAGAGAAAAACACCTTCAAAATGCACTGTAATACAATAACCTATCTGCAATAAATGTTTCTCAAGCTAAAATGTGCAGCTGTTGTTCATAATTCAATCTAACACACTCCAAAGTTTTGTGTTGTTCCTCCACACTGATGCTTAACTTCAGTGCGCAGTGATGTATGAGAGTTTGACATTCATCACTTTTCAGCAGTAAGTGTAAATTTAAGAACTTGAGAAAGGAGGCAATTAAACCTTTCTTCAAAAAAAAAAAACCACATAAGACACAAAGTACTATCTAAAGAGTAGTCTTCAAACCGGTCCAGAGGGGATGTTTATGTTGCTGTTTGTGTCCCATTTAAAGTCTATCACACATTGTTAAAGATATACTGGAGGTAGTGGGGAAGAAATTAAAGGTCCTTTTTTAATCCACATCATAGGGTGGAGCAAAAATCATCTCACAATGGAGTTTAGTCCAAAATAGCACCATTAGTAAAATAAAAAATAAAAATCACTTAGTGGCATAAGTTAAGTAAAGTAGGCAACATTTAGAGTAGCAGACAGCTACTGCACTGGATTGAATGAAGGCTTAACAACACAACTTTAATTTCGTGTTATATGACCTCAGACCTTTCCTTTGTTATATTCAAGATAATTACAGCATCTAATAATTTCATTGCCCAAACCTGGCACACCCTTCACGTGTGTGAAAGTCATGAGCACAGTGTTACGTAGGACTTTGCCTCAAGGAACACTGTGAACTATGACTCAGTATGTGCTGAAATTGCTCAATTGAAGCATAGAGGACATACTGAGATGGCAACAGGAAAAATACCATTATATCCATGTCATCACTCCATGTTACATTGCTAGCTACATGCTGTTCCACTTGTTATCATCAACCTAAAAAAAACAAAAACTAGTAGAACACTAGAAAATGCCACAGATTGGAAGCTGATTTCAGTCTGTACTGACTCACTGTGTCATAATGTCCTTAACCAGACCTCTGATCTGAGAAAGTAGCACAAACACAACGCAATGTGAGCTCATTACTAGAAGCTGTGATCTAGCCTCTGAGAGAAAAAGGAAAAAAAAAAAAGGGGAAAAAAGGCCACTTGTGTCATTAATGGGGACAGAGTAGCGAGCCCACAGCCACCTGTGAGCAGGCAAGGAAGAGCAGCTGTTCATCAACATACAGGAGCGCTTGTTTTTGCCTGAGCGAGAAGGCTGACTGGCTGGCACGTGTCCCGAGAGGAGCTCTTATGAATGTGTGTGTGTTTGTGTGGGCGGGTGGAAATGTTCACCAGAGAGAAGGGGGGAAAAAACAAAAAAATAGCAAGTTATAAAAATTTGTTCTCTGTCCACGAAAAGATCATACTTGAACATATCAAAGGCTGTTTTCCAATACAAGCCATAATAAGGATGTTATGGCATATAAACATGATGTATCTGTGGTGTGCATGAGCTCAGATGACAGAAATCTCATCACATCATAGGTCAACAGGTCAATATATGCAGACTATGTTTATAATGAGGAAATTACACTTGGAGTCCATATTTATTTTGTATTATCGATATTAAACTTTCTCTAAGAAAATAAAAGTGTATATAAAATAACATCCAGCAACAATACATGCTGGGCAAATTAAACTACTTTTGATTAAGTTTCACTGGTTTTGGAGGCTGCAAAATTGGATTCTTTTCATTATTGGTCTACATATGGCAATGACAGTTTCCTACATGTGGTCTTCAAATCACTTTTCGGTCCAAAAACCAGATTAATTAATAATGCTCGAGAAGGAAATACAACAAAACCTTAAATTTGTTCTAATGCAGACTAATATTCTGCCGACAGACCAATTTTGTCAACACTGTCTCGATTGTCAGTTCCTCTGGAACAAAAATTAATCGCGCAACAGATCCTGAAGAAACAGTATCAGTGTCAAATGTAGTTCCCAACTCTATATACTAGAGATAAATTCAAAGACACTGGATCTCAGTCTCAATTTAAATTCTCACATTTTCTTTTATGATTCTAGGCTGTCATTATTCTCACTTAGTCAATAATAGAAACATCTGTCAATAACTGCATTAGCACCTAATGAACAGACAAAATTTTAGCTGATAATAAATAATCATATCTGCCTGTTTAGTTATCACTGCTACAGGTTGTCGTTGTGGTAATGGATTGTCTCAGTCATTAGTAAAAAAAAAAGTAGAGTTCAGAAAATATTGAAATTTATGGGGGTTTTTTGGAAGATAAAAAAGAACACAAACATTTGGAAAAAAAAAAGACTCACTGTGTATTTTATCATGTTCACTTTGCCTAATACATATTTTAAAAGAGTTTCATTTGGGCTTGTGTCTAAGCTCATTTCAGGTCAACCTAAAAAGTTAAAATATAATCCAGCACCGATACAGACAGACAAAACAATTTGAGAATGATTATTTCTTTCACATTGGTTCTGGTCAAGAGATTAAAACAACTTTCTACAGCCCTAATGAGCACTTGTCAGTCAATAAATGCATTGCATTCTAAGTCCTAAAATCTCCCCTAATACCTGGAAAAAGAGCTATGAGGTTCTCAAGAGGTGGAGAATATAAAATTAGAAACTTTAAAAACAATAAAGACTCCAAATATTGTTACAATGACATACCGTCTTAACACAATGAATCTCATCAGTCTAAGATTAACATTGGACCAACTGAGGTTTTCCAAGGCTAAAGCTTTACTTCATTACTTTAAACGATCACCTTTGGAATCTATTATGTACGGAGAAGTCTACCTCATCTGAGGAATACAACAACAAAGAAATAAATGCAAAAAGTCTTACTTAACAAAAATCAAGCAGCAAATTATACATGATGCTGTCATGCAGGTCATAGAAACAAAATAGTTGCACATATATTAAATGTGAAAATTAACATATTATCATAATCAAGCACTGTGAGAGATGAGGCTGAGGTGAAGTCAAAATGGAGTGACGAGCTGGTCTGAGGCTGTAAAAGTCTGAGACAATCATTGTGCAACCGTTTGTATAGCTTGGCTAGCTTCCTCTGCTGCGGCCTTGTCTGAGGTATCCCTATCTCCTGCGGCCTCCACCAAAGCTGTGTCAGCTTCATCCACTGTAGCCACGTCTTTGCCCACATTTTCCAGGGTGGCATTATCTGGGACTTTCTCGTCCAAGGTAACCATGTGTGACGCTGACGCATCCATCAAAACTGTGTCTGTGGCTACCATGTCTGCCACAGCCTTGTCCTGAGCAACTGCTTCTGAAGAAACACTGTCCACGGCAGGTTTGTCTGTGGCTGTGCTGTTCGTGGCAGTCTTGTCTGAGGCCACCTGGCCAGTCCTCTCCACGTAGAAGAGGATGTAGGCCTTGGCTTTCCGCACCGTGTCCTCGTTGGTCAAAGTTACTGTGCTGTCATTGAAGTGGTACCAGCGGCTCTTGTGGCTGCCATATGCTGTATAATGCCCCGATCCAACCCTGTGAACACAGACATATACTTTATGTTCTGCTCTCAGGCTTCATTTACTGCTGCTGAAGTGAGAGGGATGTGTCCAGCTTAGCAGCACGGCAGCAGAGCAACATCACCACTCAGAGGCCAAAGGTAAAAACAGCAGCGTTTTAATCAACACTTGCTGTTGGCAATTCTAAACCCATTTTCAAGGACTCTCAGCCTAATGCCTTTCAGCATTTAGTGGATTCATGAATTTTTAAACTGCAGCTGTCCACAAAGCTTTTCAACAAAAGTGGATCTGAATTGTCAGACAGCCCGACAGCCGACTGCGGTAGGCAGAGCTGGTCAGCAGATGACGATCTATAGATTTTCGGTTGAATTTTTTGCATGTGGCAACGCAGCTGTTAATTTTGCTACCATGGTGACAAAAATTACATCTAACATTAATCTGATATCAAGATGCTGCAGCTTGAGGCGGTTGTAAATGCTCATTAAACCAGCAAATCATAATTACACAGCTGTCACTTCAATCTGGAAAAACTCAACATCAATTCTAACTTCTTCCTTTGTGTGTTGAAACTAAGATTCTTCTTAGTTAAACACATTTCACAATCATGACAAGTTTTCAAAATGCATCTTCTTATTGCCCCATATTTAGGCATTAAAATAATACATAAGAGCAAACTGAGAAATGCATAACATCTACTCACCCAGAACCATGATGCACTACGACAGCAACAAGGTCATACAGGCAACTTCCTGGTAATGAGTTTTCTGGCTGCAAACAAAGAAGAGCAAGATGAGAATTTACACTCTGGACTCTCAATTCTACCAAGACTATTGTGGCCCAAAGAGTTGCAGCTGAGGGCAGACAAACAGTTCAGCACCTGGATCTGCATACAAGCCAGAGGTCTCACTTTCATACTGGTAGGCACATAAAAGTCTGATGAGAGCCAGATGAAGACTCTGGTAGTCTCAAATTCAAAAAATCCTGAGCCATGACAGAGGCAGCATAATGGAGGAATTTTATAAGAGGCTTCATTGGCTCTAAAATGTTACAACATAAGGGGAAAAAAAGTAATCATTTGAAGTGAAATTAGGTTTTCCTTTATACTCATTGTCAAGTCTGTCAGCTAACAGAATTGCTTTACAATAGCGCCCTCTAGAGTTACTAGACATTCAGTCTACATTTCAGCAACATTTCAGAAGGCAAGTACTTAACTGGTCTTTGACACAGAATGATCTGATTTACATTACATTTCATGCATTTGCACAAATGTAGCTAACATCACATTTACCCCCACCATCTTCCTGAACACTGAACAGCTCTCGACTCCTCCTATATGACAGGTTGGAGATCTGTCACCAAGTGTTGCTGATAAATAATATAAACACTACAAGTGGTATTGCAAACAACACTAGCCTATAATCTACATTGCTTTGGTACATTTTAAAACATCCAATTCATTAGTGTGAACAAAATGTAATTTCGAGACAACATCCATCATTTTCCAGATGTAGTGTGTCGCTGGTCAGGCAGAAGCCAAAAGCGATCTCATCACAAAACTTTTTTTTTCATCTATCATTAGCTGTAAAAAAGGGAACATTCAGTCTGACTAAATAACCAGTTTCAAAAATGAGCAATTATGATTTGTGCATATAAACAGACCTTATGCTATATCTAAATTTTAAATTGTCTAGTCTTCATGCAGTCTGTGGCTGTTCTGTTTGTCCCCAATGTACAACAGTCATGACAGTCATATTTCACATTTTACCAAAGTCAGCTGTCTGGCATTTTTCTTATGATTTTCCAGAGTGTGACTCGTGGCTCCTTTTTAAAGTTCCATAAACCATACCCCCTCATTACAAAAGGTTTAAATTTGGCACTTAGTAGACTAGGTTCTTGCGGTATTTTGACGGCCCCTATGACTGAGGTAAAGCCAACAAAAATTTCCACAATGACCACTTCAGCAAACTTGTTTCTCTCTTCAAATCTCCTTCAACAGTGGACGCAGGGGAAAGCAAGGGTGGCTTATCAATATTAAGTATTTATGATTGTGTTTATGTAACAGGCATAACCAAGACCATGAAACTGCAGCTGATTATCACAGTTGACCTCCAGCCTGTCATACTGGTCATACTGCTAACTGTGGCATTAGTGTGGTGTGGTAGCTTTGTCCAACTATGCTGCGGTAGTTTCATCATTATAAATCAATCATTCCTTATTTTTTTGACTTGTAAAAGACCCCCTTTCTTTGAAACCTATTTAAAAAAATATATTGTGAAACTCTATGAGCAGCATCTCAGCTCACCTCAAGTAAGTAGCCCCTCATGTCCAGGCCTTTCAGTGGAAATTCCACATAGGTGTCGACCTTGTTCCTCAGAAACGCTGTCCAGTGGAACCTCTTTAGGTGCAGACACAAAACCTACAATTGGAAACAAAACCTTCAGTTATACCAAAGCACCATGTGCTCCCCAGGACTTTCACAGAATACTCATTCAAATTAGTGTAATAAATGAATTGAGAACTTCTGTCTCTTGCCTTTGGCAGCTTCTGGATCCAGAACTTCTTGGTGGATTTCTGTCGTTTTTTACACTTGTGGCAATAGTACAGCTCAGTTTCATCAAGTTCTTCCAGGTCAGTGAAGCTACGTAGGCAGTCTAAAACAAAAACAAGTGCATATAAAATTATGTCATTACATTCAGTAGTTCACTAATACTGCCAAAAACATGTTTTATGAGTCATTGTCTTTACCAGAGGGAAACTTACCAAGTAAAGTGCACGTCGGCCCTGGCTCCTGGTCCTTACTTCTCTTTTGTCTGAACTGGCTGGGAATGTCCAAAGACAGATCTGAGAGTCAAAAGGAAAGGAAATTATATTTTCTGATACGATTAGCAGGCTGTATTGTGCTTGATTTATATGTTGTGATAGTGAGTAACACTAATTGTGAGAGGTTTCCAATAAAAATGATGTTGCCAGGCCACAAAATTAATGGAGGAAAAAAATAGTGTACGTTTATTAAACTTGCTATATAAATTGTTCTTACCAAGAAATGGATCAAACTTCCGCGATTCTGTCCCACATATCAGGCAGTTGACTTCATTCTGAAGTATTCCACCAAAAATTGATGTGACAACACTGGCAGTCCCATTTCTGTAGAGAAAGTAGTTTTAAACATTCCAAGTGTATATATTAAAATCTTTTTGTGGTCAATCAATGAATAAGCAAAGGAATAGGTGTTTACTGACTACTAACTGGTAAAACGGTGTTTTACAAAACTGTGATCAAGTTCACAGCAACTCATTGGTGGGAGTGGAATAAACTTTAAACTAGACCGATTTCAGCTGAAAAACAGCAAAAACACATGAATAACACGGCACAAAAAATAGTTGTTAGGTTTGATGGACCTACATGCAGCATTTGCCTTCTGCTGTGGAAAGTCTGACCCCATCCTGAGGTGAAACTTGGAGAGATGCCCCATTGCGACTATACTGGAGCTCCCTGTGGAGGTGGTCCAGCAGGTAACGCATGAACTCATGAGCGTCCTGCTGCTGATAGCCCCTGAACACACACACACAGCTTTAAATGACACACTACCATAAAAGCTCATGTTAAATTGCTCCAATCTTTGCTGCATAATGTAACTGTGACAATACTTTGACTCTAATATGTTACAATCAAACACAAAGACAAAAACAGAACTAAAAGAAACTATTCACTGCTCAGTATCAGGAACTTTTCATTCTGGAAAATTCCCTCTTAAAAGTTGGCATACCTGAAACTTGGCATGATTTTCCATATGGCATAAAATAGGGAGTCTGGACTGAAGGCGGTCTGGCTCCCTTGCCACAGGGAACAAAGGGTTTTCCTGAACTCCTCCACCAAAGACCTGTTCAGAAGAAAACAAGCCCATGACCACTCTGCATGACCTGAGGCAATAAACCCCTAAAGCATTTCTGAATTAAAAAAAACAAAAAAAAAAAACTTACCAATGCAAAAGACTTAAAAGTAAATAGGACAATTACTAATGTTAAGAGCCTAATAAGAAAACATTTCTGAGAAGATTGTCTCCAATGATCACTCACAAGTCACCATTTTGTCAATTTAATACTAAAATTAAGTTCAGATCAATGCACTCAGCCCATAAATGCTCCCTCCACCAGAAGAGGACCTTACACACTGTTATCCCCTTGGCTGCGGGTGTGGTACATCCTTCTTCCTGCTGTCTTACCACTGCGTAGAGCTACTGCAGGCAACTCCTTGAAATAACAGCTGAACTGCTCGATGTTGCTGTCAAAGAAAAGCACAGTCATAACACATTTGACACCTGTGGTTGGTAACCTGCATAAAAAATAAAAGGCAAGAATAACTAGGTTAACTGCCCAAGATCTAGCGTTCCTATGTTTTTACGAATGCTTGCCGTAACTCTTATTGGTCATATAGATGTTGTTGCATTTTAATTGCTGATAAACAAAGTCAGTGTGAATTTACTGCTCTCTCATCATCAAAACTTTTTTTTTTTGATGTATCTAACTAAAGATTTCAGATTGAATGTCATTCAACAGTTTAGCTCTCTTACTTATGTGCCACTAGTTCCTGCATTTATCTTCCGTTTTTAAATCTATGTTAGCGCCTTTTCATTTGTACATAATGCAGTGAATTACTAGAATGTGTATTCTATTCATGGACTCCCTCTTTATGATGTTACGTTGTTTTGTGTTGTAGTGTTTTTATATTTAATTTCTTATTATTTGTTTCTCCTTTCCATTTATTTTAAAAAGTAATGCTTTTAAGTTGCATTTTTATATATGTAACAAAGACAACTGTATATTCAGAATGATGACTTAGCTTCTTGAAGCATATTTCAAGATTCTGCAAATGAATTTTAACACCATTTTAAAATGAATGGAAAGTAATAGTTGCCTGGAAAGTAGGAAACCAGATTTTTTGCTAATCTATGGCATGCTTTGGCAAATGGTCAGCAGTAATATCAGATGTACTCTATACAAAGCAAATGTGCAAAGACATCGGTATAATCCTTTTGGAACCTGAAATGTGTGTTAGTTGGAAAATCTGGCCTTTAACTGTGTCTTGTTTCTAAGCAGCCCATGTAACCCCCCTGACTGTGCCCCAGACTGTATTAATAAAGGCTGACTGGTCGTGGGGCCCTGGGTCTACAGGGGCTGAGCTACTGAACCATGTTGCATACACATTTTACCACCCACATATCTCATCCTCAGTGCAGAGCCTTACCTGAGAGACTGCAGAATGGCATTCATGAAGCATGTGTTGCCCAAGTTCCGCAGACCTGTAGCACCTAAAGCGACCCCATCCTGACAGAGAAAATAAATATATATTAATATGTATATTTAATGTACAGATAAATAAAGATGTAAACTAACATGTAAAGACATTGCAATAGTTACTTCACCTCAGTTCAAGCTCTGTAAAAGCTGCTCTGACTCATTTAATTGGAGCCTTGTACCACAGTATAAAAATATTCTTGTAAAAGGAAAATTTGGATAGAGGTTGAGTGGTAGTATAGTCTTTTCTTTTAGGACACAGCTGTGGAGTGGCAGCAACTTTGCATCTTCTGATAAAAGAAAACAACCATAGTGATCTCGGGCACTTACATTGTCTTTTAACAATTTGCTGTCTGGAGCCGGGCTTTCCTGAAGTTTTCTTTTCCTCTGTCTGTCACCCATCAATGCTGAGCTGGAAGAGGAAACACGTTTTATCTGGATACTGATTTTCTATCGAGCATGTTGTGAAATGTGTTCTATGTGCATCTTCTTGATAATGTTTTTATTTTTATTTTTTTTGGAAAACCTAACAATGATCAAGTAAAACAAAGGTACAAAAACATTTAAAAACTTAATTCTTAAGATTAGTACTTACTTTTCTAAACTCTGAAGATGTTCCCTCACCTTCTGAACCTGTCCAGGTTTGGTGTCATTGACAACAAATTCATCACATCTGTAACTATAAAATCCACATTAGACAAGACTATTCATACTTGGAAACACAATAAACTCAATTAGATTTGAAACCATCAAACCCTTGCATAACAAACTGTAATAACAAATATATCTGCGTTGTTTCATTGAGGTAGCACATATCACTGAACCACAGGTGTATACATGGCACAATTTTCAAAGACTTAGGGATATAGTTAAGAAAACTCTGATATCTGTTTTGCTTGGAATTAACATCTGATTATTTGTGGCATGTAACCAGAAGAATGTTGGATCACTTGCAAAGTAACTGATCAAGCTTCAATACATTAATGAAGATTGTTTAAAAAAAAAAAAAAAAAAAGCATTTGGTTCCCATTACCATGGGATAACGATCCTTTGACTCTTAAACATTTTAATGACTGCGCTTTGCTGGGCCGTATGGTGAGTCACAGATTGTAGACATAGATAGGTTGGTCATGAAGGACACTCACCAAAATACACTGTAGTTGCTGCAGTCCATGCAGACACAGTGATGGGTTTTCTCTTTCTCCTGTTTCTCACCCTTCCTTTGACTAATGCCAAGGACTTGGCTGTCTTCAAAGTGCTTCTTTGCATGTCCATTGACATATCTAAATAAAAAACAGATTAATTTCCAACACAACCATGAATGTGTATCGTCCTAACTTATATTCAAAATGCCTTCCAGAACAACTGCGCTCCTTCTCTACTACCAAACCATAAGTGTTAATGTGTCTAGTGCAGCATCATTACAGTCAAGTCAAAGAGCAGCTCTCTTTGACTGAAAGAAAAATTTGTGTTATTCTTTGGAAAACCCAAAATCTGTCCTGTGCATGATAAAACAAAAACTGAACCCACATTTCAAGTTCCACCATGCAATAATTTGTCCAAGCAAAGATGGTAACTGGAAATGACATGAATTTTTGCTTGATTTATTTATTTACAACATGTTCAGTTTTCTTACAATGTACAAAACCAAGAAAATTAAATATTTTGTCTACTGTCTTGGAAAATTAAGTTACAACTTGGGAAGCCTTTATATATTGAACAATGCATGGAATAGCTCTACAAACAGTCTTGCGTGCTGTAACACAAGCATCTAAGTTTCCCAAAGTCAATCAAAGAGAAAAATTTGTTGCTAATCCTTGTACAATTACAGCAAAGGGAGAATACCTGAGCAAAATTCTTAACATATATTTTTTTTAACCTGAGGTTTTGAGGGTTGTATTTATATGTAGTCATCTCAGTAACCACTGACTGACTTCTTTAGACTACAAACCCTCATTTACATAGTGTAGCCTCTAAAGTGCTTGTGTGATGGATTTTAGGGTTCAAAGACATTACCAAAAGCAAAAGCTTTGACTCTAAATGCCATCAAATAAGAGCAGAACCCAACTTACCTTCCACAGTGGACCATCAGACAGGTAAGGCAAATCCATGGACTTTTATTGGACCTGCAAACTGGAGATAAAAGACGAAGGTGTCTTAGTTGTGGAGTAAACGGTTCAATGAGACAACAGCACTGTGGTTTATTTCTGAATGGTCTATTCTTTCGTGTATGACGAGGACATGCACTATCTTGTGAATTGTAATTCACCCTCGTGATCGCTCTTGTGCTGGGTTGTAACTACAGTGTCTATCTAGCTGGCACAGATGTGGTATTATCAGTAGCCTGTGCAGATATTTGGATCCAAAACACCACACGGGCAGCTGCAATCTGCGTCTACGTGAACGTCGATGTCAGTGCTGCCGTTAAATGAGAGAAACTGAGAAACTCCTGCTCTTACCGTTACAGCACCAGGAGGACGGGGCGCCGTTTGGGAACCTGGATGAATCGACCGCGCAGCTCACGTTTGAGTTCAGATGAGGGCACTCCATCAGCTTAGCTTTGTGAATAAGCCAGCTAACGTTACCCAACACTACAGCAACAACGGTACCGGGGACAAGGCAGCTAACAATAGATAGCCAATTAACCTAAACTAGCTAGCTAACGTTAGCTGACCAACTACTTCTGTTCGCGGACGCACGTTTTCCTGTCTTTGCTAACGCTAATACGTTTGGTAGCTACTAGATTTCCTGCATAATTTCAGAGTACAGCAGTTTACAGAAAAATGTAATGCTGTTTCACCCTGACATATTGTAAAATATAACAGTAACGTTGTCTTTGGTGTAAAAGGGACTAGATGACTGCTGGCGTTTGTCACAAACAAATGGAAATAACTTGAGGAAGTGACGTAGCGTCTGCCGGCTCGGCCCTTTGCCAAACAGAGAGCAAAGATGAAAAATATTCAGCGGAATCATCGGACCACTTCCTGCTTCGTTTATACTCCCCTGATCGCTTAGAAATACTGCAGGTGTTTCAGAAATGGGTCGGTAGTCCTTTCTGTCAGATTTACAGCGACCGGCACTGATATTTGACCAAATTCAGCCACATCTTGAGGTTTGTTTGTTTGGCAGTTGCACGCACGCGCAGCTTTGTTGATGGCGCTTTCGCTATGACCAGTAGGTGAATCATCTTCAATGTGATTTAAAAAGTTTTGAAACTTCGATAGAGTTTTTACATTAAATATAAAACATAATTGGATCCAAATTAAACGCACGATTACATATACATTCAATTCGTTCTCCTCATTAATATTTCCATTGTGCATTTCAGAGGATAATACTGCACTTTTTCTCTACTACATTTATTTGTCATCTTGTTAGTAGATGCTTTTCAGATTCAGATCTTACAATTAATATTTGGATTGTTGTATTGGTGCTTTTTACATTTACTTGAGGAATTTTATTTCCTCCACCATTGCTTACTATATGAAGGCCATTAATCACTGTCAATACTCAAATCATGTTTCAGAAATAAATCCATCGAATAAATTCACCAATATTAACATTTTCTATTAACAGTGTATCAACTTTATTGTGTTTGGAAACTGACAGTTTAAGGTTGACCTGAAACTATATATACATGTGGTGGCTCAATTTTTCATTAAGAAACAGGATTCAAAACCGACTGCTGGCATTTATGAATTATTGTACAGGTTATGATATTTGGCTTGAATATTTTTTGTGTATGGATGAACATGTTGATAAAAGGGTCTGAGAGTAAAATGACACATTTGAAAAGCAAAGTAATCCATTCTTTTATTTATCTTCTTTACATATGAAGAATGACAAAATGACTGATCAGACACACAAACACTCAATCTCCAAATGCTGTTTAAGAGCAATTGTAGAACCTACGGTAAACATGAATTTATAATGATGCTACACGTATCTAAAGGAAGCAGTTACAATAATTGCCTCCAATAATCAGATGTTGAAGTTGAAGAAAAATGAAGTGACAGTAAAATTAGCTGCTAGTTTTTAGCCATCAAAAATTAAATATAGATTTCAAATGACACAGTGAAAAGGGTTGTACCTGGCAGCTTTGGCCACTAAAAACCTAAAAGTAAAATTAAATTAAGAATAAATGCATGATGTATGTAAATTAATGAAGTGTGATTTAAAAAAAGTCTCAATAACATTAGCTGCTAACTTTCACCACCAAAAGTCAAATGTTTAGTTAAAATAAGCATTAGCATTTTCATATGGCGATTCCAATATAATGATAAAATGAAACATAATGTGACATTAACTGTTAATTTCTGAAATCAAATATACATCTCCTATAAAAATTAAAACGTTTCAATAACTCTAGCTGCTATGTTTAGCCTCCAATAATTATAAAAGAAAAATTAAAGTTAAAGTAATATTAGCTGCCACTTTTGGCCATCAAAAATCAAAATATTTAATTGAAATTAAGAGTGACAGTTACATGGCAGAGTTGCCAACTACAAAGTTAAAAGTAAGGTAACATTTAAAAAAAAAAAGACAACATTATGCAATGTAAATAAATTGCTAGTCTTAGCTGCTTAAATTGTCCATTAATTACAATAGCTAGACAAAATAGAATGTTTTTAAATTACATTAGCTGCCAACTTTGGCCTCCACAAATCTAAGTTTGAATAAAACGATGTCATTAATTTTAGCTGGTAATGATTGTTTGATGATCAAGAAACTAATATTAAGATTAAAATTTTGTGTTAAAATTAAAACTTTACAATGATTTTACCTGTTATATTTGTCATGTAGAAATCTAAAAAGGTATGTTAAAAGTTGCTGCTAATGCCCATTACAAATTTAATATTGTATTCTATTAATGTAAAATAAAGCAGTGAGTTATTTAATCTGCCACCTAAACCAACCAGTTAACAAACAACCAACTAAAAAGTTAATCCTTAGGTAAAATGCAAAAACTGACAGCATAATGATTCAAAAGTGTGGAAAAGGTGATTTGCTAGTCTAGTCTATTAATTAAAATATTATGTTTAGACATCATAAACTGCTAATGTTTCCCACCACAAGTCTAATATTTATTTGAAATAAAACATATCATTAATATTAACATTAATTTAGTAATAAAAATCTAATACTAAAATAGTTAAAACCATTAAAATTAGGTTATACCTTTAACGTCTAATGTCTTTGAAAAAGCTGTGCTTTTTTGCTACATTTGGCCAACACAGAGCAAATGTTGAGGGAAATGTCAAATGACTTTGACATCAGCTGTTAAATTTTTGGCCATTTTACTCCAATATCACCATCAAAATATAAATGAAATACTAACAGTGGGTCAAAATCTTTCTCAAAAAAAAAAAAATTATCTGTATGCATGAATGATCAAACATAACCTATATTATAATTTTTTGGACAATCTGTATTATCAGTCAAAATCAGATGAATACTTATTTACAAAGTATATAAAACTTTTAACTACCCACCAATAAACCAATAAATTTAAATAGAAACTTAATAGAACTTTATTTGCTTGAAATGGTGCCACTAACTGCAACAAAACAGAGTGCTAACATTTGTCTTTATACATACGATGGTAAGATAAAAATGAAAACACGTCTGTAGTACTGCCTGTTAACTTATAGAGCTCCTCCTCCTAAATATTACAAGGATAGCATTAAGCTACATTTACAGTGGCAGTGACATTCACTGCTAATGTTGATCTTCATAATTGTAATGGTAACCTAAAATGAAAACAGTTACAGTAACATTAGCTACCAACTCATGAAATACAAGGCTAGCATGTAGCCAAGTAAATGCAGCATCACTAACATTAATCAGACATTATAAAGCTAGCATTAGCTGCTAAACCTCTAATGTTTGGCTGCACAAAAACAGCTCTAAATATATGTGTTGGGTTTTGAATTGGCACATGCATTCATAAGACTCTAGACAGTTTTCAGCAAATATTTGAGCCAGGTGATGACGCAATTATATGTTGGAATCATCAAAATTCGTATGAGCTCACACAGTTAAAAACATTTCAGTTAACAGTGCACAAAAGGATAAGTTTGTGAACTTGAAATGATGCAGTTCTGCTCCTGAGCTCAAATACATGTCTTAAATACCTACTAGAAGTTTTTCCATAACATGATGGTTGTGTTTCTTTTTAGGCTACAGTTTGAAACAAATTTTATTATTAGTTAGTTTACTGACTATTTCTGAATTAATCATTTGATTTAAAAAATTTATAGAAATTCATAATGATTCACAATTTCCTGGATCCCAAATTACTTGTTTTATTCAACCAACAGTGCAAAACTAAACATGTTCAGTTTCTTATCAGACCTTATCCTACAAAGAAAAACTGAGAGAAATGGTACGGTTGGCATTTTTTGTGAAAAATGAATTCAGTGAATTCAATTAATCAGTTCACTCAGTAGATCAAAAACAGTTTGAGCTATAGTTTCTCTTTGATTACACTTTGACTACAAAGACTTAAACTTAAGAAACATCACTTTGCAAATGTTATTGAGGTCAAACAAAATACAAAACTGAACAAACCTGTTATTACTATTACCAGTGCCAATGGATTTAAGTAATAATCTGTTGATATATTTTGCATCAAGATTCGCAGAGTTATAACATAAAATCAAGACTTTCTATCAAGGCTACATGGTTTTCTATGAGATTTCAATATCTTGCCCCTGAAGATGTGAGTCAGACTTGGGGTCTTTACTTTTCCTTGGTGCCTTCTTGGTGCCCTTTTTCCTAAAGAAATGCAATAAATGAAGATAATTAAAAGGGAGTACTCATTAACTATCAATACAATTATTGCTTTTTAGTTGTAATCTGTCATCATTCTTTATGTAATGTGAACAACAAAGAAAAGTTGTCTTACTTTGACTGAACGGTCAAGGTGATCACAGTTATGAGGATAGCAGCAACAATGACAGCAAGCAAAACTCCACAGATGATTGCTGTTGAGGAGGAGAGCAGTGTGATGAAGATTTGTGTAATTAGATGATTACAAATTATTGGTGATTGTAACCAGTTAGAATGTGATGTATAAATTGTAAAAATCTGTTGTGAGTAAAGCAAACTCAACTAAAATAGTGATCCGTTCTGCTTAAAATGCCACTTTTAAATAAAATAATTCATTGTACATTTCAAGTGAAGACTCTGTAACTTGTCATGGCTTTTAGCTATGTATTACACTAAATTTTTTGTTTCCACTCACCAATAGGAGTATCTGGCTCATCCTCTTCAAGTTCATCACCATCATCTTTCAGACAATTAACATTCACATGGTAGAAACACAATCAAATTCAGATCAGATTCATCAGTTTTAAAATTAACTTGATATATTAAGGCTATATATTATATTGTTTATCATAATTATCAGAAACTGTGTACGTAAAGTAGAGGTTGTGCTCACCGTGGATGCCAGCGCATGTGGCATTGCAGCTGTTAAAGTCAAAGAATCTGTTTCCATTTCCGATGCAGCCAGTCCACAAGAACCGTTTGCATTTGTCGTGAATAGCATCGTAATAGTACCTCATATACGTCCCACTACATTCACCAGAGGCCTTTTTGAAGTGGCAAGCTTTAGTTTCTGTGGACAGGAAACATCTTCATTAGAAGTAGTCATAGCAGTGGCTGTCGTTCAGTTATCAAAACAGCAGTTTCAGGTGATTAAAACTTCATCAAGTAGGCTGTGAGAGGGTGTGTTCATTCACACTTGTCTGTCAAAAGTAGCCCTGCTCTTTCACCACTTGGGGGCGTATCGCTTATACTTAGTTTGAAATAACATAGTTATTTCATGTGGAAAAAAAATATGAAAGTGCAAAGCTCATCACTATTTGGGCCTATCACACACAGGATAGCACTGACACGGATAAATGTAAGCTTTGTGTTCATAAATAACATATTCCTCCTCTTCAAACTCAACATAGCGATCCCTGTCTAAAATCTGGTTAAATCTGGAGGCAGATGACTCAAGTCCTCTCTCCCTCTTTCTATTTCTCTCTCAGTTGCGATTGAGAAGGCTTGGTAATGATGTAGTGTTTCCTTTCATGATCCTATAGGTCATAAACCTCAGCTTTATTAGCAAGTTCATGGTCCAAAGTCCTAAGAAAACAGCCAAGAAGGACATATATTATTCAACAATTCTACAACTGAGGAGAAGTGGTTAAACAAAATGAACACTTACATTAGACTTCTTTAACTAGAAATGTTTAAAATCATCTTACCATCGAAGGGGTAGATGCTTTCTGCATTGGTGGAGCAGTTTCTTATGCACTCTCTTTCATTTTCAAAACGGTTGGCATTTCCTCCCTGCCCTTTGTATATGAAAGGATTGCACTGATCTTTGACAGGATCATAATGCACAGCAAAGATGAAGCTTTGGCCTTCACCCATATCAGGGGGCATGCTACAGAAAGCTGTTGGATGATAAAATTGTACAGTGAGTGAGAAAGGTTTTTCATACACAAAGTCAATGGTGATGCTTTGGTTGCATTGGACCTGTTGGCTTATTACAATTTACTGTTGAGATGACCATTGCATAGTTACTGTATGATACTGTAGAGGCTTCAGTAGAAATCATTAGATACCACTGATCACATAACTAATGTTTAACTAACATCACCAGAGATCCACTCCCTGTTTTTATGACAGCAATAAAGTGTCATTTGCCCTCCCACCCTTCATACATTTCACAGAAGCAAAGTGGTTTCGAGTGCTTCTTTTACCAAGAATAAACTGGATTTTGGAAGGAAACTAACAAATGGACCTGCCTGGCAAGAAGACATTGTAGGTTGACATAGCTCATCATAGTTCATCATGCTCATCGTTCTCATAACAATTGGCTCAGACAGAAATAATCTCAGTGTTTAAATGTTTGGAATTATAGAGGAAGGAATTGTCCAGTCATCTTAGTGCAACCATTCAACCTGTGTAAATAACATTTGCAGGCAAGTAAATTGGTCACGGCTAAAGACAATCATTGATGGCTTCAGTTGCAAGTTACAACATGTGCATAAAGTCAGTAAAAAGGTAAAATACAATTATATTCAGCTGAGAGATGCAATCTAGACTTGTTTATTGAACAAAACATTTTTTCTATAAAATCTAAATATGCAGGCATTACTCATACTGTGAGTAAGTAAGTATGAGTTCATTTAATCCTTTTAAGGTCCCTACACTACAGAAAAACTGAAAGCTCCAATGTAACCACCATGTTTCTCTGAATGAGCTGAAGGTGACGCTTTATCTCCTTGATTCAGTTTCAGTAAAACTAAAACAGTAAATAATATACAAAATATGTAAACCACAATATATTTGCAATATATTTTTAAAAAGAGCAGCGATACACAACTCTAAAGTTGAGCACGTGCTGATGGCCTGGACTCTTCTGAAAAGTAGGCCTTGGATCTATACACAGATATTTAGTCATGGCTTTACAAAACTAATTTTAGAAAAGAAAGTAGTTTAATATACCTGGAATTGAATGGCTGATGTGGATTGCAGCAAAAACCAATCCCCAAAACAGCAAGTGCCTCATCTTGCTGGTTGTCTTTGTGCTGTCTTTCCTGTAATAAGTGACAGTTATAAACTACAGTGGGAATGGGCTGTCTTTACTGACCTTTGGACACTCATTTCCCTAATGGTGACACCTCCAATCGAAACAAATGTTAACAGTGTCTTCCTCATTTATAACTTTTATTGTTAGGAAGACATTACAACTTCTTATATTAGAAGGAAACCACATATAACGAAGCTCTATATGCAGCACCTAATATGAAATTGTGTCATAACATTGCAATTGTAAAACAGCACATATTTGTGTACTAGTTAGGTAGAGTGAGGGATAGGTTTTTGCTTATTTTTGTTATTTTATGGAGCATGTTGTGAGGATGTGACCAGAGAGCATTTTAGTAAGTTTAGTTATTATTACTTTGTCATATAGGATGAAATAGTCACGTCTATATTCTCACAGTATAAGGCTTTGATTGTTCTTTTTGAGTTTGAATTTTTTTGTTCCTTGGGTCACCACGAGGCAAAGTAAATGGCTAAACTGCTTTCATTAGGATGTTTTAGTATGATAGATCACACCTAAATTTTTTTTTAAATGTGTTTAGGTTATTAATTTCTAATAATTTTCCCCATATCTTTAAAACTTACCAAACCCCACCACAAGAAAGGTTACTGTGCTTCAACTCTTTTGATTACAGTCATAACACTTGGTTCTTCTGAAAGGTAATTCTTTTATTTTATGATAAACATGTCAGCATTAGTATAAGAGGCACTGAAACAAACCTGCAAAGACAAACATGATAGAAATGTAAGTTTTGTTGTTGTTTTTCTTTATAAGGCCTGTGTTGCACCTTTTTGTGTGAGGAATACTTTGAAGCCATAACCACAATTCTGAGCTTAATCTGTGTCAACAGCTGTTGCAGTTTTGATATCAAGATGCCAAAATGCTTTGCACTGATATCAGAGCGTTTCAACAACCCAATCTGTCGAGGTTACGTGAAGAATGAATCTGGTGTTGTGTCTGCGGCCTGTGTGATATGTGTGAATGTGTGTTCCCCTTCACCTTGAACATAACATAACCTAACCCCACCTTACACCTCACCCAACAAGTTGTCTTCAGAAATGCTGAGCCCAACCTTCCCCTAGACCCAAGCAGTTATTATCGCTGCTATGCTTTAACCACAATGGGAAACATAATTTGTGGGAGGTAAACTCCGGGGGGGCACATCTAAAGTAGCAAGGCCAAAGTGATCCATGGGAAACACAACTTTCCACCTTACAGAAAGGTGGGACAAAGGAAAGGACAACATTTAGCATACTACATATTTAAGGTGCATTCTTATTGTCCAGTCCAGTGTTTTGGTTTGTGCCAAAAAATGGTTTTTCGAGAGGGTCACGCGTTTTCATAGTGATATCACAAACACATAGTCGTGAATTACACCTGGAGACCTCACACCTCACCTGTCTTCTGACGTCACACAGTCTGAAGGCTGGCACATTTCTGCGTAACACCGGCGCACGTGCTCAGCCTTTTCCCTTCATCCGCCGGCGGACTTCAAGCCTGAGCCCCAATTGAGCGACTTCGCTGGGATGCGGTCGCCTCCGTTGAGCTGTCACTCTCTGGTGACCAGATGACTCCGGAGGCTGGTTTTGTTGTTGCTCTGACGTCAGTGCGAGCTACAATGAAGCTGACGACATGAGTATAAAAGCCGGTTTGAAGGCTCGCGCTCTGCTGCTCCACGCGCCCGCTCAGCCGCCAGGTTAACGTCAGGCTGCCGCTCGAGGGAGGGCTGAGGGGACCAAGATGCACTTTACGAGCCTCGCATCCGTCGCTTTACTGCAGCTGACTTTCTGCGCCGTGCTGCATGGTAAGATCATTCACGGATGCAGAAAATAGCCTGGTGAAAACTTCACGTGCACTTTTATGTTTGTGTTAAGTGGACAGAAGATGAGGGGAATTGTTTAAAGAAACTGAAGAATTTGGGCTATTTAGCACTTGCGTGGTCTTGAGCAGAAGCTCCATGTGCAGGTGTCTCCATCCACCTGCATATGCTTCTCTATGAGGACATAACATTTGACATTTTTTTCCCCTGAGGTTAACACTAGTAACACAATGTCTGTTCCAGATATATTGTTTCCAATTCATTTTGTTGTATGTGTAGAGTTGTATAATAATTAATACACTGCATCTTGTTGCATATGTCTACTTGCATGTCTGATTATTATGTTTGTAGTCAGTTAGTATATTTTTTTCATGTAATAATATGCAATAGAACTTTTTTTCCTATCTGTTTCAGGTGCCAAATGGACATACAGTGGTAAGTCTGATAACTTTTCTCTGATGTTTCAAATATTAATAGAAATATAGCATATATGCAATCCAAGTGCACTTGTATGCATTGGTCACTCACAGTGGCACTCAACCCTTAAACCAACTTTAACTAAGTGAGTGTTAGAATTCAATTTAATGCAACTCTCTGATAGGCGATAATTGAGTCAGAGAAGATGTTATTGTTGTGCCCCTGCAGCAGTGCTCTGGCAATACCAACTACTCAAACAGAAGTGATAACACAGTCAAATGCAGTGCTCTCTGATCAAAAGAAAAAAAAAAACTGTGTGGCCTCTCTTTGACCCCCAAACACAAACAAAGTATTGCTGACCACCCTCCTGTCACCTCATGTAATTGTAGAGTCATTATAGACTCTGTTGTCACAACATTTCATAAGTTGCTGACTGCTCTTGCCTCATGCCTTAAGGTCTATATGCAGGGACTTCCTGAGCCATGACTCTCTCTTACATAAACTGTGCTCAGAGCGTAACCTCTTGTCGATGTGTCATCGCTACTGAAAAGTCTGTTGTGTTCAGGGACTGAATGTTGAAACCAATAAGTTGTCAGGTGCAGCAAATGAAAGTAATATCATGATTCTTCCATTCTTTTGGATAAGTTTGACTGCTACAGTCATTGGGGGTAAGCCTAGAGTCTCTAAACCTAGAGAATAACTTTATAGCGTGCAAATTCTTTCACACAGACACATCAGGGATGGATTTAAAAAAGAAAAAGCTATTTTCTCTGCACGGTAATTTATGGTCAAATAATTATAGTTACAAGAAACTATACTTGTTTAATTCAGTCATCTGAGAAAAGCTCATCCACTCTGTTTTTATTATAGCACTGGCTTGGCATTAATTAGAGCAAGTGTTCCCTTGAAGACAGACAGTTGGTTATATCCTACCTGTGGAAATTTAACACCTTAGGAACAAACAATGGGAAATTAGGAAAAATGATCATGTTAGTACATGGAATATCTTAACAAAGCCATGTCAATGTAAACTTATAACACTTGGATCCTTCCAAAAATGCTTAGAATGCAGGAATAAATAAAACAAACCTTCTTAATGATAACACAAATTTATCAAATTAATTTAAATAAAAATAATTAGTATTTTAACACATTAGATACTACATACATATAGATACTACTATGACTACTACTATCATATATATATATAAAACTTCTGGCCTCCTTCTAAGTGCAGTGTAGTGGATTTCAGCCTCACTTACAGTCAAGCACTTGAGAGGCTGTGTCATAGTAGTCAGTAGTCTGGAGGGTTGGTAGCACTTTCTGTTGACGGGGGCACAGCTGAGTCATACGATTTATCTCCACCTCAACACTCCACCCTCTGGCAAAGGACAAACAGTGAACCTTAAAGTGGGAGCAGAAAAAAAATGACGTTGTTGATGACTGTTGTAGTTTTCTTAACCTGCACTACCATTGATGTTATCTTCAGTGGTTTACTTTGCAGAAACCCTTGTATAAATCTTTTCATTTAACATTCCCTTTACATAGAAAAAGCCCCATATTTAAGAAATTACCCAGTCATGTATGTTCTACCAAAGACTGCCAAGGGGCCACCAAAGGCCACTGAAGGCCATTATTAAAGGGCATGCTGGGTCTAATTAAAACTTTCTTTCTTATTATAGGGAGTGTTTGCCTCGATTGAACTATGACTTGCTTCAAACAAGTATTCAGGGATTTCACAGCTTCACTTGATGCCTTTTGGCATGTCTTGTACAATCAAGCCACTGGGAACTGACAGTTGGGTTGGGGGCCGGCTTCATGCTGCATCATTCATATTTAACCACGGTCAACTGGCATATGGTGAATGGTGGCTTTTTAGATAAATTCTGGACAGATAATGAATTAGTTGTAAATATGCAGAAAGGATGAGAGCAATGGTATATTCAAGGCCTTTCTTGTGTTTTGTACACCACTACACTATTATTTCAGCTTTGATAGGGTCCATTCATTGCAAACTATTGGCCTCACTTTATGCAGAGCACCCTGTTTGAAAAGCTCAGTATGGATGACTGCACTTCAGTCAACACACTGAATATGAACATCCGAAATGAACAGCTTCTTGATTTGACTTGTCAATCACTGTAGCATCACCATTTTCTTCTTCTATTAAATTATTTCAAAGGCTTTGTGGCTCGTTGCCTTTGCACTGAGAGACACCCTCATGCAGATTTAGTCTCTGTGTAAACTGCATGACTTGATTTGTAAATGTGGCCATTTTCACTGTCCTGTGCTTTATAGAAACCTCTCATTTGGAGAGAGACAGCGTTCTCACTGGCTCTCTCCGCAAACAACAGCCTGGTTCTCACTCTCATTGCTTTAGAGAGGGCCAAGAGCAGAGCCATGGGCCTCTCCCATGCTGCCTTTAACATAGATAATAATACTTCACTTTGATTGCAGATAAAATGTTTGGAACTCCAGGACAATCCCTGGCCCTCATTGGAGACATCCCCTATTGGGTTTCATTCTGGGATATGTGTAACGGTTCATTTGCCCTTTAAAATAGAACGGTTTAACATTTGAAAGGACTTGTAGTGGATCCCTATACAGCTGAGGTGAAACATACTTTTTGGATGACTTAGACTATTTGTAGTTGCACTATGCAGTGTATTAAATTTGTAAAAAATTACACAGGGGCAATATGAAGCAGCAGTCAAGTGTTTTATTGGTTATGATTTATATTAATGCACTTGCAGGGCCAGAAGGAGAGCACCACTGGTCCAAAAATTATCCATATTGTGGTGGAACTTTCCAGTCTCCGATTGACATCAAGTCAGAGCTGCTGAGGTTTGATCCAACTTTGCGTCCGATTGAGGTTCAGAACTTCAACCTGTCTCCCAATGAGCAGCTTACTCTTGGAAATAATGGACATTCTGGTGAGTGTCAATCATCAGTGTTATCCTCAAAACATGTAATCATGTACTACTTGAAATATATGGAGTACCTTAACCTCATTTCATCTCAGGTGTGTACACACACACACACACACACACACACACACACACACATATATATATATATAAACTGAGCAGATATTTAATAGCACTATGTTTTGTTTGGCTCAGAACCTAGAAGCTTTTCAAATCAAAGTGATGAACCAGTCAACGTATTCATCAGAGATGGTCCCACATAAACGTGGAGGAGTCTGTTCTTGCTGTCGAGACCTAATTTCTGGGTCAAACTAAAGAAAATGATAGGAGGATCTTCTTTCTACATCTGCCACAGCAATTTTCCATAATCACTCTCTTATTATCTTAACTGTCCTTTTACCCAAAGAAAGAGCTCCATGTTTAGTCTGGGAAAAATTGAGCAGGGATTAGTCATCTGCTCTCCAACTACAGGGTCTGATGCATGTCAACAAAAGAACAAAAAAAGCTTCAGTTTAATGCTTGATATCTATTTATAACACAGTCGTATATTTAATTGTTAAATACAGCAATTAGCGTAGATAACCATACCACGTGCCACACAGAAATATATTAGATTCGTTATATGTTAAGCACTATACTGAAATTGCTATATATGAGGGATTTCAGTGTCAGCCACTGTATAGCTAAACATACATGTAATGTCTGCTGTGTTAGTGTGTTGCTATAATGTCTATGTAAGCAAACTGCTTATGTTTGCAAGCCTGATGGGCCCCAACGGCACAAACTGAATGGCATCATCAATGTGACGTATGTCTGAAATAAGCTGACAAAGCTTTTTCACTTGTAAACATTCGTCATACACTGACAAACATGTGTAAAGCGACTTGCGTCACTCCACCATACCCATCCCCCCCAAATCTTTTATGTGTGCTGGGGTTTAACTTCTTTTGATCCACAGTGCAAATCTCCCTGCCCTCAAAGATGCACATCTCCAGCCTGCCTCATCGTTACACTGCAGCTCAGCTTCATTTCCACTGGGGCTCCTCCAGCAGACCTGCTGGCTCTGAGCACATGGTGAACAGCAAGCAGTATGCTGCAGAGGTAAACAAAGCATACATCACTTCTTTCCTTTATTTTGCTCCTTTATACATCTACACCCCTTAATTTCAGAGACAGAATTTGTATTTTTTTCTCCACTACATTTATCAGCCACTTGTAATTAATATACACCTGCACTTTGCTGGTTAATATTTTACATATAAAACAGTTTATTTAATGTCATGCATTGAATACACTACCCAGCATTACTTAAAGTTAACAAGTTAGTGTATGTATTGCTAAGCTATAACATCTAAAACACATTTTGCAGGAGTACATTTTGTTGATAATAACATAGCTCAGTCCATTCATTTAACTAGGTCTCTCACTCATTTACAGCATCAGACAACAACATCTCTGTCACCAGACAAATGATTTAATACTTCATGACTTAAACGCGTGACATTTGACTGGCGGAGAAATCAGACGCACTGACGCACTTCAAGACTTGCAGACACTGCTTAAGCTTAAGGAACCCTCCAAAGTTCTGCGTGTGCACATTGCTGCTCCAGTTTTTTAACACTGTGGTTGGCCAGCAGTTTTATATCTAATTCCTAGACAATGTCAGATAATGCTTATAGTGCAGCTCCCACTTTATTAAGCAATTGACTGCACCAATTGAATATTAAATATAAAATTCCTTCTAATTAAAGAGACTTAGACGTTTTGAATAATAAACAAGTTGTCAGTCTTTAAAAGGTAGTCCATTGAGATTCTGAAGCATTAAACTCAAAGTTGTTTTTTTTACTTATCATTTTCTTTTTTTTCTTTTGTCACTTAGTTGCACACATTAAAAGAAAAAAGACATAAGTCCAGTAAGCGTTAACATGTATAGTTTGCTAGTGTGTCTTATTTTTGAAGGGTTTAAAGGGATTAGAGTTCCAGACTATTATATGCTTTGGTTTTCACCCACCTCTGGAAGGGAGCGGCTGTCTGTGCCGTTTAATGTGTCGAGTCCTATAAACAGTTTTCACACACTAGTTTGCAGTTTTGTTTTTTTTTGTTTTTTTTTGGTGCTTTAAGTAAATCAGAAGAGTTGACTGCAACGTATAAAAGCATTAAGAGTCTCTTTTATGATATAAACAAAAATAGGAGTCTTTTTTGTATAATTTGGTATCGTTTGAATTACAGTGGGTAGAGCAGTAATCGTTACAACCTGTGTGCTTTTATGTGGCCGTGTCCCAGCTGCAGCAGAGCCACATATAAGGTGCTGTGGTTTGACCTGAGTTTCTGAGTGGACACGTCGAGAGAATTGCATCTTTTCAAGTCTCTCCAGACTACATAACCACAGTTGCTTGATGACATGTTGGTATTGAGGGATGGAATGATGGGAAATTGAACTTTTCCCAGAAATAGTACAAATGTCTACCTTTATTCCCAAGACACAACAAAGACTGTAAATACAATTTCGTCATATTTGACTGGAATGACCAACGTGCCTCTGTGTTGCATCAAATTTACAATACTGTCACCAAAGTAGCTGACAGACTGGTATTTATGTATGTGCTGTAATACACCACCCACCGAAATAATAAAGATGCAGTGTTTCTCATTTGTTTTTGTCACAGACTTTTTGCTAATATTACACCCCCTGAACCCTGCAAGCTATTTCCAATCCAATGAACATTTAAGGTGCAATGAGAACATTTAGAATTTGGCTTTATAACAAGATAATTTAAATGAAAATTATTATTAAAATTTACAGCAGGTCAGATGGTGTAGATGTGTAATGTTTTATCTATCCTGCTTGATCCCTCAATCTACACTGCATGAGCTTCAAATAAAGAAAAACTATACAGATACAACATGAAAGAATCCAATTTAGCAATCATAAATAGCCAGTGGTTCTTATTTTTCAGCTATTTGTTGCTTCACACTATACCTTCTATAGAGGAATGACAGAGATATAGTACCATACAACTCATACTATAGGGTCCTTATAAAAATAACATACAGTATCTGACATCTATGTGACTGCCCACTTTTCACCTTGGGTATAATAACAACAGAAACAAAAAGATACTTCAGCAAACTCAAGGTTTTGACTAATTCTGCAATACTTCTTATTTATTTAGTTTATTTTTTTGTTTGTTCCACAAAGTCTTGACTAACTTCTGTTTTTCTCCGCAGATGCATGTTGTACACTTCAATTCTGACAAGTACACCAATATGTCCATGGCTGTAGACAAATCTGATGGCCTGGCGGTGCTGGGTGTACTGATTGAGGTGAAGATATTCCGATCCAATTCTGCAGGTTCTGTTGCAGTGACCTATGAATATTGGTGGAGCAGAACCATCTAATTATGTTTTCTGTCCAGGTTGGTGAGTTCAACCCAGCATTTGAACAGTTTCTAAAGTTCATCAATGGGATCAAATTCAGAGGTAAGCTTAAAGCCCCAATAAGTATAAGTCATGAGCAAGTCGTTAACAACACTGTCATCGCCATTATTCAGAATTAATTTGTGAAACCTCGTCCATATAAAATTGTTGAAAGCTTCCTGGAAGGGAAGAACAAAGAACTGTGGTTCCTTTCTTTCTGGAGTAAAAATTTCCATACACTCCTTTTTTTCATTCATGTGGCTTCTATTGGACTTTATTCTGACATAAAATGCTGTTCAACAGTCACAAAATAGTTCCGTTATTTATTTAACCTGTAGATCAGAGGGTGCAGGTGCCCGGTTTTAACATCAGAGCGCTGCTGCCTGCACGTTTGGATGAGTATTTTCGCTATGATGGGTCATTGACAACTCCTCCATGTTATCCAAGTGTACTGTGGACAGTGTTCAGGAACCATGTGACAATATCACGCAAACAGGTAATTCATCAACTAAAGATCATTTTTAAGCTGATTTTATATTAGAATAAATAGGCCACTGAGGATATAACACTAAACTGATTTTTCAGACAGCTTAATATAGACAGTCCCTCACATTTAAACTTAACTGGTCACATTGCTTTTGTTTTTGTTGTGTCTTCACAGTTTCTTGCCCTGGCAACAGCCCTCTACTCCTCCCATGCCCAGGACTCAGCCCCTGTGCCACTGAATGGCAACTATAGGAAACCACAGCTTGCTGACAGCCGAGTTGTCCTGGTGTCATTTAAAGAGGGTAAGTATGGCCTTCAAAATGGGATTGCTTTATTGTTGGAGCATGAGTGCAAAGGTCACATAAACAACATTGTCACTGCACTGCTTTAAAATGGCTAAAAGACAGATTTGGATGATGTGCAGGCGTTTTTTCAGCACAGGGGCTGTCCAGGGGGGACGTTTGGCTCGTATGGCATCACCTGCTTATGGTTGAGCTTGAATGTGGATCTCAATCTCATTCATCTTCAAAGTTGATTGACTTTGATGAGCTTGTTAGAAAGTAGGCCATCTTTTAAGGCGCAACAAATTAACAGTCTCTCTGACATACTGAAAATGTCTGCAGCCCTTAAATTTGTCTTTAAAGGCTTTCTTTTATGTGGTTTCCTGGTTTACCACACTGTATGGTATTCAGATCCATATAGTGCAGTACTAATGTGCATGGTTTCTTCATTCCAAAGCTTCACTGTCAGAGCAATGCTTTTCTAATGGTATATTTGTTTTCACATGGCAGTGTGAAATCCTCTGTTAGCTTTCAGGAGTGGCATTTTGCAGGTGATGGCTTGTGCTTTTAGTTTATCCCTACAGACAGTGCTGTTGCATGCTGTTATTCAGGGAGTATCCCATGAAGTGGGATACTGTTGAAAAAGTTGTGATGGGCTCTGTGTCTGGTGCAGGCAGAGGACTGCATGGTACCCTTTCACTCACATCTCCACTCACGAGGAAGCGAATCATTCAGCAGCTGCTGGTTGGCGACCTAGCAGACCTGGCTGATGAAGGGCTCTATCAGCTCCTTCCAAGTGGCTCAGAGAAGCTCCATGCTGGCAAGAAGAAAGACCTCAAGAACCACCAGAGTGAGACTCTGTCCAAGTGGAAACAACAAACACTGAAACCATCCTTGCGGAAGAAGAGCCAGACCAATCACTCTGTGGGAAAGTTAGGGTTGGCTGAAGACGCACTCTGCTACGTCTCGCTGGAGCAAAGAGTTTTCCATCAGCTCAAACAGTCGCACACTCAGAACCAGCTGGTTCACGCTCTCAGAAATGTAGTTTTCCCTGAGCTCAACCTCAAGAGCTACCTGGACTGTAAATCAGATTTGGCCCTGCCCACTATCAGACATATTCTCCGTGGACGGCCAACAGACGAGGTGCATGAATTGGATCGGTCACTGACAAAAGCCTTGATGAATCAGAAGAAAACTTCCAAAGCCATCAAGCAAAGTGTGCCAATGACAAACTCTGGTAGCCTCTCCCCTGCAACTGTTCCCAGGAAACCACACAGCCAGGGTTATCCACATCCTTGGCTTCTGCCAATGGAGTGGGAAGACTAGAGAGATTCCTGACATAGTTGAGACTCACATTATGTCACTTTCTGTAGCAGACATCAATTGTGTGTCTAACAATGAAAGACTTATTTTTAAGCCACGCCCTGCATTACTTTGACCAATGTTTCTTATAAAGGTATTTAATATTTAAATTATTCTTTCCAGTATGTGCACATAATACTAAGGTCTATCAGAAAAAGATTCTAGTATGAGTTAATTTACTGTAGTTATTGTTTTTGCAAACTGCAAAATATACAACTTGTAAGTTGCTTTGGATAAAAGTGTCAAAATAAGTAACCATAAATGTAAGTAAATCATCAGAGACTGTGCTCAGTAAGCGGATTCTAAAATGCTAAGCCAATCTGAATATGTAGATTTTTGTCATGGAAATTGGCAGAAATTAGAAATGGTTTCTTTTTCACAATGTGTAATCTGTAGGTGTGTTTGCAAAACTTTGTCATGCCATACAATGTAAACGCACATATATTGTGCTGTATGCATCAAGCTACATGTAGTACACAAAATATCTGGCAAGGAACATTTATAATGTTATACTGTACACCATGTTCATTTCTATTGTATGGTCACTGTGGAGCTAACTAGTAATTTTTGTCTTGCACAATATAGCGATGCCGCTAAACCAAAAGAATTTGCAAGAGCTTAAGCGCTTTACATAACATCCCTATCTTTGACAATTTGTACATTTGTTAAAATTTTCATTAAGGAAACAGCCATTGTACAAAACATAGGGAATTATTTTCAATAAAAGCATTTTACCTAAATTTTACATGGTAGATTTCTTTCCTACTGCATTTTCACCTTTCACTCTGAACCTATAGAAATGTTTTTTCTCTGTCAGGTGAGATCACCTCAGGGTCACAGAAAGTTGGAGATTCTCCCAACATACACAGGGCAAAACATAATCATAGACTCACTGTGATATTTCACTCCTATACATCTGTCTTCTATATCTATAGTCCAGTGGATAGTCCAGTAGTATCTATAGTCCAAAGATTGCAAGGGTCTTTGCTTAGACGTTTCTTAACAAAAGCAGAGCTCAGTATAAAAGACTGTCTGTGCCTTAAGCAGGTTTTTAGACTACAGGTACAGGTTTAGACTACACTCATATACACTGTCCAGGTCCAGGACCCTGGTGGGGCTCATATATGATTTTAGAGAAAAAGCTCAAATTATTTGGCATTTAAGAGATAATGTATTAGTATGTACCTTCATGCAAGTGGCCCATTATCATACATATTATTATATTATTATTATATATATTATTAATATATATATATTATTATTATCACATACAATGCCTTGCATCAGATGTATTTCATGATGACATCTATCCATAAATATGATCTATTCATAAAGAATCAAAGGAGCTATTTGTATGTTTTGCTATTGTTACATAGCCAACATTAACATGAACAGCTCTTTACTTACTAGCCTTTTCAAGCTTCATTGTTAGGTAATACAATTGTTTTCCTTATTTACAATGCAATGCCAACACACCCTGTGATGCTAAATCCACACTGATACATTTTACTTTTAATTCACTTTTAATTTATGTCCATACACTTCCAAGCCTCTAAAGCAGAGAATTTGAGAAATGCTGCCGACCCCGTTTTAGTTTGGAAACTCTGGGGATTGTGTTGTAGTCTGGATGGACAGAACCTGCCCTGCCTGTTTAGGGCTTTTCAGACATGACTTCTTTTGGTTAGCAGTTAAGTTTATGTATTTTATTGCTATAATTGCCTTTCCTGTTCCTTCTTTCCTTTATTCTTGGTATTTGCTGCAAGTCTCCAACTGCAGAGAGGACAATCTTCCTCCTGTGGCATGTGCAACGCCAGTGTACATTAATGTGTCAGTATGGACAGAGATTATATTTGATACTGACCTTAAATGGTCATTTGGACATTTTGTTTTTTAAATGAAAGCACTTTTGTGGGGATTTTACAAGACATTAGCTGTGTGTGTTTGTGTGAATGCAAATGTGCATCTACAATAGAAAACATGAATGGACCCAGGATTAACATGACTAGTCTAGATTTTTACTGATATGTTAAATGATGAGCTGACTATCAAACAGCAGGATAACAAGATCACATGCCTGTAAAACTTTTCTGCAGCACCTAGTTCACTGTGTCTGAATTTGAGTGTCATGAAAAGTTGATTTATTTATTTTTCTTATTTTGCTTTCTGTAACTTTCATGAAATCCCTCAACATTTTAGCTCTTCCTCCTCGAATGGTACCATATCTAGGGTTACCTTTCATTTTCACCTTTTTTCTCTGTTTTCCTTTGCTACTTAGCTGATCCATCTTGGATGAACACAGGTATGTTTTTTCTGTGCATTTCCAATATTCACAAATTCACATATTCACAAAATCATGGCTTTAAAACTAATCTGACCAAACTACCAAACTAAACCATTACTAGAATAAATGTATAATGCATGTTGTGTAGATTAGTCAATGATACACAACTGGTGTGATGTTCGCTAACAAATATTTATTTTACCATTTAAGCTGCACCTTAACAAATATTTTTTTAATAGTTTTTCATTTATAATAAATTACTGTTTGAAGATATACAAGCCCACATATCATGAACACATTGAGAAAAATAGTCCAGTCATCACATAATCTTTTCTGCTTCTGTTGCCTCCATGCTCTGCAGGTCTACTGGTTACCATAATAGTGGGCTCTGCACTGGGACTAATTCTCATTGTCTCTTTAATATGCTGTCTATTAAGGCAAAAAAGGTAAGTAAAGGGCAAATTCAACAAAACAACCACATTTAACCTTATTAAAATAATGTTCTAATACTCTATTAAAGTGCTATTTCTTAAGTTCAGCCAGTCATAACGGGTCAATTTCCATCATTAAGACTTGAGAGTTTGTTGGATGGATCAAGCCTAGTGTATCACACGCTTTGTATGTCTAAATCTCCCAAAACTGAAGTTGAAATAGCTGAACTATTTTAGTGGGTAAATTTGGTGTTTTTGTTGACTGATTTGAGGGTGAGATATAAATATGTACAAAGCTGACAATTGCAGAGGATATTTCAAGAGAATGGGTTGCCTTAATTAACCCACATATTTAGACTCCATAAAGGGAGTGATGGCGTTTATAGGGGTTGTGTCCTCATTAGCTGAGATTTTTGGGAATGTAGACTCAACTGTGCCGCTCTTATTCATCCATGACAGTGTGACATGTAAATTTTGAACCCATTTTCTGTAATTGTGGTTTTCTATAAAAGATAAGTGGCACCCTGAAGAATATTTTCTTTGGTTTGCGTTGCTGTATAATTAGAGATTTTTTATTGTACATAGTTAAGAAAACATTTCAGAATTAACTTGAGAAATTAATTTGCAAAAAATAGCTTTTTAAGAAATTAACAGTTATAGTAACTCACATTAACTCTCATATGGCTTGTATTTGTGCATAGTTTTTCAAATTCAAAAGTCACATGTAGCAGCAAACATATTATTGAAACTGTAAACAAGATACATAGATAGATAACAAGAGACGTGCTAATTTTTTCAGGTTTTATATGGGAGGAACTTAATCCATAGAGGAACCTTTGATGATAGTGCTGTGTTGCAACCTTTAACAACTTCTGCAGTCAGAAGGAAGCATGTGTAAAATGAGAGAATTAGAAAATGTGTAATGTTGATGTTATATAAAACTTCAGTTGATTAACTGCTTAACTGAAACTAAAACTAAGAGAAATTAAAACTAATTCAAAAACACCATTCCTACCATTAAAGCCTACCATTAAAACAGATCCATGTTACAGTGATTTGGGTCAATAAGGTGTCTAATGATGAAATACAAAACTAACACACTTGTACTGATATCTAAAGTTGTATAAACATGAAAATTGTTTAAACTTAGTATCTTGTAGAATCAAACATAGTAATGAAGTGAACTTTTTAATATGAATCTAGTTCATTGTTATCCAAGAGGCATAATTTTTTTTTGACATGGTTCATTATTAGCATTTATCTAGTAAAACTGTGTGTGACATAGCCTTAGCTTACTGTGTTTTTACATACAAGTACAAATGTACAAAAGTAGAAATGTGAAATATTGAAGCTGACTTGTAGTGCTGTAGGAAACCAAAATGTCTGTTTCATTTGTTGTGATGTTTTTTTTTTTCTTGACCCAGTAAACCCTCAACACAGATAAGGTAATGACACTAACAGGTTTTCTCCTCATTAGATTTGACAATGACTGATACTATTTTGTCAGTCATTGTCAAACACAGTGTCATTGTTGTTGGATGGGTGAGGGATTGTGATCAATGAATTGGATAAAATAATCCTTACAGGGGCTGAGGCTGACTGAAGTTCATCAAAGGCAGATCAGGACACACCAGCTGCATAAACTCTGCACTAGTATTTAAGGAGAAAAACAAATGACTTCAGCGTCAGTGGTTTGCGTACAACATTGCAAGTTCAGCCTTGTGTTATACATTTCTTCATACCACGAGTCTACATACTTAGCAGAACTACATTACAACATGGAACTATGTTACTCTGCCAATAGAGTCCTTCAGGACCATGGAAAGCAATGTTCATGATGGGGTAGTGTATTAAAAGCTAAGTAAAATAAATGCAAAAAATAAATAAATCCTGAATCAATAAACACACAAAATACTTAAATTGAAACAGAAATTAAAATATTAAATTCTAATGAATAATTATCAGGCTTGATATTTGTAAAGCTGAATTAAAAAAAAAATATATATCCAGTTATATATCCACCTCAAAAACAGTTTCCTGTCTTTGAGGTGGGCGTCCGATTCATAATCAGACATCATGTACCAAAACTATGAAGAGCTGCTGTAATAAATGTACCTTTCAGTGTGTTTTCATTAGTCTATTCTCTGATTATATGAAAAGAGTAATAATAACTAAAAACAACATTACAGTACAAAAGTCAAAAATATGTTGATTGTCTGAATGTCCCATGAATCTTTCATTTCATAGATCTGCTGCTGGACAAGACAAAGGCAAAGGTGTTGGATACAACATTGGAGAGAGAGATGAGTTCAGCTCAAGAGTATAGCTCATCCTGCAGGACCTCGAACTCAATAACCGTTTGTCCTTTTGCACCACTCATTGTGTTACTGTTTGTGAAATTGTCCCATGGGTCAGTTTGGACATGTGGTGGAAGCATGCGAGGTTGGAGTAATTCACTTGACAGAGTTTGCATGCAGCTCTGGGGTTTTGGGAAGCACTTTTTCCCAAGCCACAGTCTGGACTTCCTTTGCTGTGTTGTGGCAGGCAGAACATGATAGGCCTCCATGCTGGATGGTTAAAAGATTGTTTTATGCTGTGTGACTACTTCCTTAGACCAAGAGGAACATCTGTCCTCTCTAATCCCCCTTTATTTATCTGACATGATGTGGTGAGTTTCTCAAGAAGAGCTCCAGGACACTTCCAGGCAAACACAGTCAGGCCAGAGCTGAACTTGTGAGAATCTCAGGTCAGGTAAGAACATGGCACCCGTTGCCTCAGGCTGTCCTTGCATGGTGGAAAGCCCGACCACAGTCCAAACAATAGGGGGATAGGAGTCAACAGACATCCCTGATGGTAGGGTGGCCTGAGAGGGATGGGCTATACCACATTTCCACCAAACCTCTACTTAGAGCTGCTCTATGGATTTTATAATAAAAGGCCACTCAGCTCTGTACAAACACAGAAACACATAGCTCTTTCCCTGAGAATAATGCTGAGAGAAAAAAAAGGCTTTTGTATTTTCAGACTGCATGTGGGCTGACCCCTGACCCCTGTCCCCCGGTCCGATCACAAGACTAACTCCCAAGCACTCCTGAGTTAGACTGTAGTCTGTGATGTTAACCATGGGATCCCAAAGATTTATTATGCCACCATACAGGGTTTTATCATATATTTTCCCACTATCCTATCCATACATTACTCTTGGCTTATTCTTGATGTTCCAGAGTCCGTGTTTAATGTATTTACATGCTTATTGCAAAGAAGATGACACTTTTACTGTAAGCCCAAACAGATACTTTTAAGCAGGCGATCTGATAAAATTTGGAAACTACTGAACTGCGAATAAAAGCGCAGGGAGAAAGTTTCTCTACAATAAAATCTCATGGTGTTGCATCGTCTTCCTCAACTAAATGTTATTTAGTAATCCTCCAACACAACACCCCTTTGCCTGCTTGTTGCAGCATGTGGCCTCATTTCACTGCTCATGTCCAGTTGTCAAGGTTAAAAAAAAATCACTCCATGTGTTTAACTGTTTTGTAAATTTTATTTGTGCCATTGTGTTTTTCAGTTGTGTGTGACTGTAAATAACGATTAACTGCTGTCTCTGTTAAATGAATAAATATTTATGTTTTTACACAAAATTATATGCGCACACGCATTTTTTTTTTTTTCCATTGAACTATGTTTTTGTCTGAATGACTTGAAAGTGCAGTGGGTTTACTTTTAGCAGTCAGACGTGATACCAGCGACCTTTTTGGGGTCTTAAATAATATAATATTAACCCCCACCGCAAAAATAAACGTACTACGGTCTCTTGTTTGACATGATCTCACCAGGGTCATGGTGGTAATAAACACGAGGCACTATTCACCTGCCCCCTCTGAACTTTTCATGAATGAACGTTTTTACGTTGTTGGACGGTGACGCCATCTAGCGGCTGGTTACTTTAATGGCAACAACAACACGTTTCACTTCCGGGTCTTGTCTGGAGAGTTGAGTTTACGGTCAGTCCTCGTTTTGCAGACCTGCGGGTGTTTGTCTGTCGCTTTTGTGATGTTTCACCAGCCTGTGCTGAAGAACAGACGCACTCTTCTGGAGAGAGCAGAGAAGTTTGTGTCTGATATTTACTTTACAGACTGTAACCTGAGAGGACGGTAAGGACCAAATATGTTTGTGTTACTTCTTGTGTTGGGTTCTTGTGCAGTGGGTTGTTTAATATCAAGTTCAACCACAGCTTGTAAATCACGGTTGCACATCAAGCTGCTCAGAGTTGTTTTTTTTTGTTTTTGTTTTTTTTTTACAAGATCATCACCGGCTGGACACCAGTCTGTAAGATAGTGTGGAAGACAACAAAAACAAAATAAATCTGCACGCAGGAAGTAATTCAAATTGCTAAGCACTAAATAGTACCGACTTTGCAACTTGCAAACCTGTAATTTCTAGTCTAAATAATCTTCCACAAAGGCTGCTGCTGCTCATCTGCTCACATGCTCTATAGTTTATGTGTATGTTGTTGCAAACTGCACACTAACGCCTCTTAATTGAGGGTCTAACAATAAAGCTACAGTGAAGGATTTTGAGGGAAATTGAGGTTGTTATTTGTGATTTCCAGATATAAATACGTTCGCCTCTGCTTTATGACCAATTGTCCTCTGCAGACTCTATGGAGACTCTTGCCCGCTGGAGTCCCTTGCCTCCTTCTTGTCCCCTAAACGAATCACATTCACAGAAGCTTCCAGGCAGAACTTTGCTCCTCATAAAGTTGGCGATACCTTTGGACCAACGTAAGTGATATCGTCTGATTTTTTTTTTTTTTTTTTTTTACTGTTGTATCTTTTATTCCCTCAAATCTTGGCACTAAACCAAGCTTGATGCTTGTTCAAGGTGGTGGACTTGCTGGTTTAAGGTGAGCCTGAAAATCCCTGAGTCCTGGAGAGGGAAGGAGGTCCATCTTTTGTGGGAAAGTGATGGGGAAGCAATGGTGTGGAGAGATGGACAGCCAGTTCAGGTAACATACCAGCAGTTAAATTCATATCAGATGAGATTGAAATGCCAAATGTCTATGCTTTAATTGCCATGTGTAACACACTAAATGCACTTGCAGGGCCTGACTAAAGAGGGCGAAAAGACAAGTTACATCCTATCTGACTGTCTGAAAGATGAGGAGCCTCACAGGTCAGTTAAACAGCTGAGTGTTGGCTTATTGAGTGGTTGGGCATGTCTCACCTATTTTTCTTTTTTTCTTCCTTTTTTTTAGTGTCACCCTTTATGTAGAGGTGGCCTGTAATGGGCTTTTTGGAGCAGGTCAAGGCTCCATGATTGCAGCTCCAGACCCAAACAGGAAGTTTTCTCTGCAGAGAGCTGAGCTGGTGGTGTTTAACCGTGCTGTAAGGGAGCTGCTGACTGATTTTGAGATGCTTATTGACATTGTGAAGGTAATTTACCACGAACAATGTATGACGATGCATTATTTTCATTGAACCGAAGTCCAACTAAGGCAAACGTGAAATGCTTCCTCCACAGGAACTGGGGGAGGGAGAGCAGCGAGGCTACCAGGCGCTCTTCACTGTAAATGAGATGGTCAACCTCTGTGACCCCAATGATCTCAGCTCTTTCTCCAAAACACACAGTCTGGCTCAAAACTTCTTCAGCCAGCAGAACGGAGAAAGCCAGCACACTGTTCATGCAATGGGTCACTGCCACATAGACTCAGGTCTCAGTGTTTATTTGTGCGATTACATAGAGCTGAGTGAGCAACGATCACAATACTGTTTTCGTGCTGACTGATATGTCTCTGCAGCCCCAGGTATCAAAACCTGCCAAATACCCAAAGCTGGCATCAACAGTGCAGTCAGATTTGTAGTATTGTTACTTATTCCTAGATTGTTTTTACTGATTTAAATCACAAGTTAACCAATTTTAGGATATTTTATTTTGGGCATTTGCTTGTTTTTATGCAGTATTTAAGATGTTGGCACTTTATTTTGTTAAATGAAAAGAAAAATCTTGTATCTTAACCAAAAGCCAAGTCTCAAGCATTCTACATAATATCCAACATAATATCCAACCTAATTATTGCAGCGATAAAAATAGAAAATGCACAGAAATCCTTGCAGTATTTTAAAAGATGTTTTAAGTTAGTTATTTTTTATGACTTTTATTCCGTAGCCTGGCTATGGCCGTATGAAGAGACCATTCGCAAATGTGGCCGAAGTTGGGTGACAGTGATCCACTTAATGGAGAAGAACCCAGAGTTTGTGTTTACTTGTTCTCAGGTAATTCCACAAAAGTATAGTTTTATATAAGCCATAAAGATTGTACAAATCTGAAAAGTCCTCTTCAGTTTAGACCTTTTTGCTTCTTGTCCAGGCCCAGCAGTTTGAATGGGTAAAGAACTGGTACCCAGGACTCTTCTCCCAGATCCAGGATTATGTGAAGAAAGGCCAGTTCATTCCAGTGGGAGGAACATGGGTGGAAATGGTAAAAGTGATCTCAGAAATAAATAAATCACCTATCACATTTATAGTATGAATTTAGCTCTGTTATTTAGCCTGCTGTCATTCATTTATTTTTTATTTTTATATGTATACTTGTCAGGATGGCAATCTGCCCTCAGGGGAGTCCATGGTCAGGCAGTTCCTGGAGGGCCAGCGCTTCTTTAACCAAGAGTTTGGGATGTATTGCAAAGAGGTGGGAATTTGTGAAGCATGTCTGCATAACCTCAGCTAGGTGCAGCTACTTCCTGCCACTTTTGACATAAGTGAGTAAGGCTGAATAACATAATGACTTATTCTCTTTTCTTTGACTAGTTCTGGCTTCCAGACACATTTGGCTATTCAGCCCAACTTCCACAGATAATGCAAGGTTGTGGCATTTCCAACTTTTTGACGCAGAAGCTCAGCTGGAATCTTGTCAACACATTTCCTGTGAGTAGGTGGGACACAATAGCATAAATGTGAAATGTATTGATTTTCATTTTTTATTTCTTTTTTAAAGCACAACACCTTTTTCTGGGAAGGTCTGGATGGATCAGTGGTTCTAACACACTTCCCTCCAGGAAATTCCTACGAAATGAAGGGCAAGATTGAAGATGTGAGTTTCATTTCTTTTACACATTATGCGGTCAGTTATGCCTCTAGAGAGAATATTTACAATCCTCACAAAGCTTTAATTTGGGGTTTTCTTTTCCCACAGCTTGTGAGAACAATAAAGAATAATAAAGACAAAGGTCGAGCCAACCACAGTGCATTGTTGTTTGGATTTGGTGATGGTGGAGGTGGACCCACACAGTTGATGCTAGACAGACTGCACCGGCTTCAGAACACAGACGGACTTCCCAAGTATATCCTGGTTGCTTGTTAGCCACAATGACCAAGCCCAAACTGAGCTGGACATAGTCTGACTAACAGAAGTGAATTTGTCAGTAGTTTTATTTATTTCTTTTGCACTGGGATTTTATTGGTTCAAAAATGTGGCAGCACGTAGGCAGCTAACCACTTCAAACTTGTTGAATAATACAGGATATGAGTGTTGTCTAATGATGTCATCATGGTGTTGTTTTACAATACAATTTTAATCCTGTCATATTTTAGTAGGAAGAATGACATTGCTCACTTCCATCTTGCGTGTTTCTCAGAGTCCAGATGTCTAGTCCAGACAAGCTCTTCTCACAGCTTCGGGCTGATTCAGATTTACTGTGCACCTGGACTGGAGAACTCTTCCTGGAGCTGCACAATGGCACCTATACCACGCAGGCACAGGTAGAACAGAAACCCATTCACAGTCTGTATTGTAAAATTATATATATATATATATAATTAATATTTAATTAATAATTTCTGAAATAAAACCATCTTTTGAGAAAATGTTAGTAGCTCTAAATCACACATAGGCTGTTTGGGAAAAAGTATAGATTAATTATATGCTGGATGTAGTTGGACGGCCTTTTACAAAATAAAATGCATCCTAAAATAGAAATGAAATTAAAGGTAAAAAAAGTGTCATATTTCCAGCCGGGTTGTGGAGAAAGTAGATAGATGGAGTGTGACAAATGTAAAGCTCAATGAAAAATTTGAATGTTAAAATGTTACCAACTAGGTATGCACTAAAACAACTAAAAATGTTTTCAGATAAAAAAAGGGAACCGCCAGTGTGAGAGCCTCCTTCATGATGTGGAGGTAGCCAGCAGCTTGGCCCTGTGTCAGGACAGGACATTTAAGTATCCTGTGGAGAAACTGCAGGAGCTCTGGAGGTTCAGACACACCCATTAAAGTGATGTGTATAAATAAATGATAATGGTCTCCATTGTTACTGTACTAAAATAGTTTCATTGATGTTTTGTTTTATTTTTGGTTTTTTTCCCCTTCCAGGCTGCTGCTTCTAAACCAGTTTCATGATGTTATCCCTGGCAGCTGCATAGAGATGGTTGTGGAGGATGCACTCAAGTATTATGAAGGTACAGATTTCCTTACAACAGCACCACATTAAAATCAAAACCACATATATAGTTTTCCTGAATTAAAATAAGCTCACAATATGTCCTAGATATTCGTAGGGAAGGTACTACACTTCTGCTTGATGCGTGCGGAGCCCTGGGGTCAAAAGGAACCAGTGCTGTGTTCAATTCTCTGCCGTGGGAACGCCATGAAGTCATCCAGATTCAAGATGTTGCTGGTAAACCTGATCTTGGTATGTTCGATACTTACAGTTATTACATTGTTGCCTTTCAAACTACCAGGTATATCAGATGTTTGTGACATCTATGTTGATGTAGCTCTGGTGAGAGTTCCCAGTGTTGGTTTATCTCCTGTCAAAGACACACAGCCGATGACTCCAGTCTCTGTCACTGTTCAGGTACATACTATTTAAGGTATAGAGCATTTAATGAATTTAGCCACTGTATGTTGTAATTTCATTTGGATAACTGTGCCACATTACAGGCCAATGGCTCTGTCCTCATGGAGAATGGGATATTACAGACAGTCGTAAACAAAGATGGCACGTTGGCTTCACTGTATTTAATCAATGCAAACAGGTACTGTAAGACCACACATGAAAGGTCTGTATCTATTATGACATAAACAACACTATCTTGCCCTTTGTTGGTTTTAGAGAAGCCCTCTCTGACAGCTGCCATGGGAACCAGTTTGTCATGTTTGATGATGTCCCTCTGTACTGGGATGCTTGGGATGTAATGGACTACCATCTTCAGACAAGGTGTCAGTCATTACTCTTGCATCTATCTTATTGCTTCTTGGACCACATCAGATTATGTGCTGGTATTCTAGATATGAAAACTGTGACCTTATAGGAAGCCAGTGTTGGAGGTGGTGCAGCCTGTCCATGTGGTATCCTCAGGTGGGCTACGAGGGAGTGTCAGCATCACCCTCAGGATCAGTGATAAAAGCACTATCACACAGGAGATTGTCGTGGACGCTATGTGTCCTTACATCAAGTTCAAGACAGAGGTGCTTCACAACATTAATGATATCTGGGGAAATCTAAAAAAAAAAATCCTCAACAGCCAAGAAATACCCAATGATGCATCCTCCCCTTTCAGGTGAAATGGCAAGAGTCTCACAAGTTTCTTAAGGTGGAATTCCCAGTGCGAGTGCACAGCACCAATGCAACATATGAGATCCAGTTTGGCCATCTGCAGAGACCCACACACAGGAACACTTCGTGGGACTGGGCCAGATTTGAGGTACAGCATTGTGGAGTCAAATAAATGAGTAGAATAAATTTTTATATCAATATACACTGACCACACACGTTTGGTCAGCAGCACCTTGTGTTTTTTTTTTTTTAGCCCACACACATAAATTGTAGTGTAGTGATGCTATGAATAAGGTAATGCTGTTGAAGTGCTTTGGATTATATTTACTAATTTTCACCATGGTTTCTGTCTCAGGTTTGGGGTCACAAATGGGCCGACTTGTCAGAGCACAACTTTGGAGTTGCACTGCTGAATGACTGTAAATACGGTTATTCAGTCCACAAGAACACAATGTCACTGTCACTGTGAGGTTCTCCTTTGTTAATGCACAATTCTACAAATAAAACAATTGAGTTACAGAAAGTTTAAGTAACCCTTGCATCTAACAGCAGGTTGATGTCTTTGTAGACTAAGAGCACCGAAGGCCCCAGATGCCAATGCTGACATGGGAACTCATCATTTCACCTATGCAGTCATGCCACACACAGGTTTTAATTGTCTTTCCTTGCATTTTTGAAAATAAATCAAAAGTGTAAAACAGTGACTGTGTTACAATAATAAACAACATGTGATATACTATACTGTGTTTTGTATAGGCTCCTTCCAAGATGCTGCTGTAATCCAGTGTTCGTACAACCTCAACTTCCCCCTGAGGTTAATCCAGTGTGCTCCCAACACTGTGCCCTGGAGTGCCTTTTCCATCAGCACTGAAGCAGTCATCCTGGAAACAATTAAGCAGGTATCCTTTCAACATTCAGCCTGACCTAGCTTGACTTAATCCACTTAGCCCATTAAAAGTTATTTACTCTAATTGCACCTTTACATGCAACTAGGCTGAGGACCAGACGGCTGCACTCGTATTACGATTGTACGAGTCACATGGGAGCAGAGTGACTGCAACTCTCTGCACCACCCTTCCAGTAAAGGAAGCCTGGCAGTGAGTATTTCTATTTATGGTGTTAACTGGTGTCTGACATTTTTTTAATGCTATTTTATTTGCTGAGATCAAACTCTCCCCCCTCCCCTTTCAGTTGTGACCTCTTGGAGAGGAAGGACCACACCCAGCCAGCATATATTGCATCAGGGAGAATTGCTCTGAACTTTTACCCCTTTCAAATTGTGTCACTTCTTCTAATCCTGTGATACCAAATCTCAGAGTGATCACACTTGGGTTACTGATGGAGAAAATGAAATGAAGTACAAATCAAAAATTCAGGCACTAGAACAGCCAGTAGACATTGGTCCTGAAGGTAGAGATTCGTTAACTGAGGTAACTTTGTCTGTTGTATCTGTCATAAACTTAACAGTTGTTTGACACCAAATGCCAAACACCAAAATGTTTTTGAGGTATACACTTTTGCTCAAAAAATAAATAAATAACAAAAATACATAACTTTTTTTGAACTTTTTTTTTTTTAATTATTAAGAAATTTAATAGTAGAAAAGTTAATAGTAGAAAAACATAAAAACATTCCCATAAAGAGATGCAGTTTATTGGTTGTTCTGTCTGGTAACTCTGCTGCTCCGCCTCTGTGATCCTGTAATAAGGAGGAGCCCATTAGATTAAAGTTGTTTGAAAACTTCCCCCTCAGTTGAAAACTTGTTTCATTTTGAGAGAACATTAACCTGCAGCAGGCTCTGTACTGCTGCTCTTCCTCCTGCGTGCGGTTGTTTGCTTCCCAAGCTGAGGCGTGTTTACATCCTGGCCCCTTTCAGTGCGTCTTTTCTTGGGTCTGGCCTCCCTCCTACGTGCATCCTTTTCTTTCTTTGGTGTTTTGGTTGCAGCTTCCTGTTTGACCACCGTTTTCTTGATTGTGATGTCAGAGCGACTCCTGGCCAGCTAATGAAAGCAAACCTCTGTTTAGAGGTACCTCTGTCGACTTAACTACAGACCAGGCAGAGAGTAATAATACAGACTGAATCTGTTCCTTTTACCTGTTTCTTGTCTGTATAATCATGGTCATCTTCTTTCTTTGCCCTCTTTTTTGCCTTGGGCGACTTTGAATCTGTGATGGGGAAAAAGAAAAGACACCAGTTCAGAGTGACTGTTCTATGATAAATTTCAGCTGAAATGCTCAGTTTTACTTATTCAAAGTATTACCTTTCGGTGCCATGGGGCCTGGATCTCCCTGGAATTAAAACAGCATGCATTAGTTTCAGTGATATATAAACTCTCTTGCCAGAGATAAAAACACAGGTTTTTCCTTTAACTCACTTTGAACCACATTGTTCTGCCATTGTGGTCCCGGATAGATTTCATGCCATCTACATAGTAACACTGCAGCCATGCCTCAAAGGCAGAGTAGTCTGCCTTCTCGGGGTCATAGCCCTTTCCACCTACAGTAAGTCACAAAATATTTCAACAATTTAAAGACAATTCACACAAAATTTAAGTGGTATAATTTAAGTAAGGGTGAGGCCTTTCACTCTAAAAAAAAGAGTTAACTTTGACATAAGACCAGACAGAAGACTTCATAACTCACCGAGGTTGACCACCTCCAGAGGTACTGTATGACACAGTCTGAGCAGGTCTCCCACCCCCCCTTTCACCTTTTTCTTTTTTGTACAGTCTGAGGTCTTTTGGAAAGAATACAGAGAGATAGTGTTGGAAAATGCAAAGTGAAAGCAATTTAGATGGCTGGTGATCTGAGAAACAAGCTTGTCTTTTTGAACTTTTTCACCTTTGGGCCAGGGATTTCATTTTTCACAGGCTTGACACATTCACAAAAATCCTCTGGCTCAAGGCCTTCCAGTACAGTCCTGGCAGGCACAAAAGGAGGAATCCTCAACCTTTAAAAGAAAAACACTTTGCTTCAAGGCCTGCTTCTTTTGTTAAACAATACGGCTCTGTGTGTGTGAATCAGTATGACTTCCCACAGGTAATAACAAATATAAAAGTGAAAGAAACCATTAATTTCACATCTGAAGAAAACAGACCTAAAAAAAAATGTGAGCTGGTACAAGCCTATAAAAGTCTCTCTAACTCAAGGTACTGATCTCATTATCATTATCTACAGCACAACTGTATAATGTGTCATTTCAATAGGTGTGGAGATGTGCATGTTTATCACCTGAAAAGAATTTCAGCTCTCAGATAGTTTCCGATACCATTGAAATACTTCTGATTGAGCAGAGCTTCACAGATGGGCCTGTCAAAGGCACGGTCAGAAAGGTGCGACACCACATTCTCCCTGCAAAATTGTTAATTGGTCAGTGTGATTGTGATATTTTCATTGAACAGGGGACATGAGTGGTTCTTGTGACACAAGTGACTAACCTGAAGCTTTTGTAATCAAACATGATGCAGGGCCCTCGTTCAGGCTGCCATGTCCCATTAGGCTGCCAGCTTCCAAACCTGCGTGTATCAACAAAGCTCAGCACTCTGCAGGGCGTCTCTTTGGTATAAAAACGTAAATGAGCATGTTTGGGCAGCTCATCCTCTGTGGTAAAGCGGAAATAGCCAGACATCCCAAAGCGAAAAACAACATCCATGGGCTTGTCTGCTTGTTCTGCCTTGACTCCCACTTCAGGGTCATCACTCTTCATGGGTGTCAGTGTGAGCATCACTTCCTTCCCTCTGGAAACAGCTGTGATTAAATAGGCCTCACAGGTGAAGGGCACATCAGGACTCTTGCTGACTTCAGATTTTCTGACCCATCCAGTAAACACTACTCCCTTGCACATTTTATTTACATAAAGGCTGGCCAGGTGGAGCTCTGGTCCCTCAGGCATGTTGGTGGAAGAGATCAAGCTGTGGAACAACTGCAGAGAATGAAATGTCTGAGCAAAGACTGCACCACAAAACACCGAGTACATGTCATCTGTTTTTAGCAAGCTTGAGAGATTTTATATTATACATACATTAAAAAACTTACACATGCTAGCTATGAAGAAGCTTTATGTTCGTCCCCTAGAATTATATTCCATGGTCTATGTAGATGGTTTTGAAACAGCATTTAGACTTGCATGAAAAACATAGAGAATCTAAGTAATTATAGTCTCTCTCATATATACATATACACTGAACAAAAAGTATAAATGCAACACTTTCACGAGGCAAAAAGTATTCACAACAGATAGACTAGACTAGCAGATAACACCAGACTGATCCCTGGTCCCTAATCCCCCCTCGCCATGCCCAAAAATCCACATCTGTAACCCATATTAAACATTTCAGTGCCTAATGTCTTATAATAATCATGCTGTTTAATCGGCATCTTGATATGGCAAAACTTGCAGGTGGTCAGATGATCTTGGCAAAGAAGAAATGCTCACTAACAGAGTAAGGCCTTGAAGATTTCTGTGTGAAAAACAGCCTCATATCTTTAATTCATTAAAAAAAAATTGGAGCATTAACAAAAATGCTGCGTTTCTATTTTTTGGTCAGCACACATAATGAGGTCCAAAAGTCTGGGACCAACATATTATAATATATAACAAAATACATCTAAGTTGTGTTTGTGGGTCATTATCCTGCTGCAGTATGAATCTCACTCCCAAAAGATGCAAACCAAAAAGTAAAATATGTCTCTAAGTAGACTGATACTTCTTCTTGGTCAGTAGTCAATCTGATGAAGGTGTCCAGCTCCAGAGTAGATGTTACTTGTCCTAAATCCACTACAAGATAGCCCTCTTTTAACAGTAATTTTATTGATTGGGGTGTGCTTTTTTTTTTTTTTTTTTTTAAACAAAGTAATTAATTCATTAAAATAACAAATTTTGGGAACTGTGGATACAACTGAAGCCTTGCACTGCCTCCTTGCAAAGTCTGAGGATGGTTTGACCCCGAATTGACCTTTTTGCATAAAAAAAGCAATTGGTCTTTCAACACTGTTCTGATGCCATGTTTCCCACAATCACAATGGTACTTAGGAAACAATGATCTACTGGCAGATTAAGGCACAGCTTTACTTAACACAGGCTGCTAATTGAATTAATTATCTATCTATCATCTGTTGAGTAGATGCAAATGCAAATTGATGCTTTTGCATCTACTCAAAAGCTTTTCAGTGTGGGTACAGACAAACATCATGTTTCTGCAAAAAGTGCTGGAACAGAAACCCAATGTCCCGCTGTGCACCACACACAGGTCAAATCTGGCGTGTTCAGTGGGGGCATCGGGGTTCAAACAACTTACCCAAACCAGGAAAGAGACCTCGCTGTTGATAAACTTGCAAATTTATCAAGGCGACAGTGCAAAGTCTTAAACAAGAGGGTTGTCTTGCTCGGCCACTCAACACCACGCCGCAGCAATGAGCTCCACGTCTTTCATAACACGTCTTTCACAACACGCCTGTTACCAAACAACTTGTGTAACGTCGCTCACCATTCATTAAAATTAAAGTGTCGCGAGATCTTCGCGCTTGTCGCGCTCGCTGTTTGTATTCGAGTATTTCACAAGCATTTCTCGTGTCAAGTCAGCGTTTTCCGACTCTGTTAATGCTTTAAAGTCGGGTTCCCAGTAAACGGATGCCATTAACATAGATTGAGAAAACAGTGCGGCCAGACGCATGACGGGAAACGTAGGCGTTCCGGAAACCAGGCGAGGAGAGAAAAACTACTGTTTTACGTTTTTATTTAGTTATACACATGAGCATATGAAGGTAACACACAAATCAAATCTGATGTTAAGTAATTCTCAATATTTTACAAAAATGGCACATTCAGTATTTTTGCTTTAGTGACAAATCGCCCAGTCTGGTAAAACTTCCACTAATTATTACTAATGTGGCAAAAAATACAACTAAATATCAGTTAATCCATATAGCAAATGATCCTTTGACTTAAGATTTCAGATTATTACATTCATACAAACAAATTAGGCTGGAAAAGATTTTAGTATGGCACTTTCGGCAGTTAATCAGCATCGTGTCCGGTTTTTGAGCAGACAGTGAGGTCAGACTTCATCATAGTGCATTCATCATTGCCTGGGCTTGCTTGAGCTCTGTAAAAACACATAAAGAGACTGGTTTACCACAACACAATCATGCCTGATGTAATTCATTTGAAAAGGAAAAAAAAAACAGAACTGTGATTTGACAAGATGCAGAACTGACCCGTAAGCAGGACTCTGAATTTGTCAGCAGAGACTGAGACAACAGTTGTCTCTGTAGATCCTGACTCTGCTCCTTGTGCCTGGAGTTTAAGCTGAATCACAGGTTCATTCACCTCTCGCAGTTCACTGGAGCTCAGGGTGTAATCAACGCGCCATGACACAGCCTCCAATCGTCCTACTGAAATTCATTACAGAGCAGAATCAATGGCTGCTTCAATCAACAGCCTCACCATCATCAGCAGTTTTTGTCCTCTTTGAAAAGGAAAGGACAGTCAGAAGTACTTACATCTCAGACTCGTCTCCCTGAGTTTGTCTTGCAGTGCAGTGTGCTTGTCTTCGTATGATTTGCAGAGTCCTGTTGTGTGTTCTAAAAGGCCGGTTGTGAATTATTAATTGTCAGGATTTATTTCAAGCAGAATCATTTAAAAGTGTTTTAATGCTGTATCAGCTGTACTAAGACTCAATGAAACAGGTTTAGGGTTATTAACATCTATCAAATAAAGTGGATGTACATCTGAAAAAGAGAATACCATCTCAAGCTGCTAGAGTCAACTGCAAGTATTTTATAAGATTAATGCACCAAAGTCACAATGCACCACACCACCACTCTGCATTGTCCTTGTTGTACAATGTTCCCTTCAAGTACCAGCTGAGTATACATCCACCAAGGTTACATAGTAGGCTATAGTAAAACAAGTATAGTAAAACTAACAATGACAAAAAAGGCAGCAATTTTTGACCAGCATGTTTCTGGAAATAGGACAATTGTTGTCCTAGTAACTACTTTAAATACAATTTATATTTTACCTGCTTGGACTCACATTCTGGATAGTTTCATTTAAAAAGTGTAAAAATCTTAACAATATCTGTATTCAGGAGCACTTGGTTGTCTGACAGCTTTAATTTAAGATTTAATGCAGACATAGCTGTGGAATAGTACAAGAAGTTAAAGAAATCGGTCATATGATGATTTAACATATTTGTTATGCTGTAATAACCTGTCCTTACTCTGTAAAATCTGTCCTTATTTTTGGCAAAAAAAAAAAAAAGAAAGCACGGCAAGAGGTCTGCATATGTGACCATAGATTATGCAACATAATCAGTTTTTTAATACCAAAAATGGAGAACCCCAGTAGACCAACCTTTTGGCAGACCAAGCTGCTGCAGCTCACTGGACAGAGATTCACTGTCAACATCATGCTTTGCTGCACTGGAGAAAATGAAGCTGAGCACTGCCACACTAGCTTTGATGTCTCCGCTCTCTGCAAAATAGAATGATGCATGCTGTATAAAAAAGACAACACAGTGCAAATATATTGATGTTTTAAGCGTTTCTCTAAAGTAAATGATTCAGATTTATAGGCAGTACAAATAATTTTGAGGTATTTGTACTCAAGTTTTGTGCTACATTATCTTTTTCACATATTTATAGTTTGAGAACTATACTTAATAGCTACATTGCCAGATAAAACTTAACATATAAAACCTATGTCCTGCCTTGATGAAGAACATAAACATCCCATACAGTACATGAAGCAGCTTCCCAGCTACAACAGCAAAGTTCTACATTAAAGCATCAGTAATAATCCAATAATATATGATAATACTTGTGTGCATCAAGTTTTCATTTTTTACTTGATTTAGGGAAACTTAAATGTCACTAAGAACAAATGCATAGAGAAGTAACTAAACATCCAGAGTACTATATGTACATCTGCTATGTACAAGTGAAATAGTAACTATGAAGTGTATTAAGAAAAATCTCAAATAAGACGTAGAAGCAATTAAAAAAAAGAATCACACTTGGAGGGATGAAACTGGGTGGAGGCTCAAGTGTCTTGTGTCAGCAGATAAGCAGCTCAAAGTACTGTTCTAGATACTGCAAAGATTTTAATGCCATTGCCACCAATAGATAGGAGACTTACCAAACTTTGCATCCGCAGTAAGCTTTGCAACCTTGTCATACTAAAAATATAAAGAGAGAAGCAGATTTAATCGGCGTAGGTGAAATGTGTATGTATCAATTGAACTATATGTTAAACTCTTACATCAATCCCCTCCCCAAGCAAATCCTTCAACACTTGACCACACAGGAGTTTCATCTTGACACTTGACTGTCAAAAATCATAAGCCAGAAGACACAAGTATTATTACACAAAACACAGGTATATAAACACTGACTGACTGTTGATTGATTATATATAAGCACCTTTGCAACTACTCACAAGTTTCGCTAGTGTGCTAATTTCGGCTAGCACCCAGTCTGGGCAGTCCAAATCCCCACAGAAACGGAACCGCTACAACAGACAAGGTATCGTGTAAGAGTCACATAATGAACTGTAACAAAAGCATCAACACTGCAAACACAAACACTGCAACGTGAGCATGAGCATTAGCCATCCATCATTAAATGCTACTAGCTAGCTAGCTAGCCAAACCTGAAAGCCGGGCTAAACATTGAGAGTGACGAGCTAAATAATTGCGTAAAGCATTTGCAAAGCATGCCACAAAACGTCTTCTGAATGAGCCGACTTCTAAATAAGCAGACGAGTGTAAAATGATACAATTATTAAATGTTTTTTTTTTTTACCATGGCTCTCGGTCAGCTGAGCAGCTGCACATATAAAAAACTGAACAGGAAGCACGATCAGCTCCCTGTCATCTGATTGGATTATGGGGGAGTGACGTTTCATTTCAGCCTCAGATCACAGATGATGGTCCTGATGTTGAATTAACTCGGGTTAATAGATTATTCCCAGTTAACACCTAGAACAAACCACTGTTGAATCTCCTATAAACATGATTTTTAACTAATGCTTTTCTTCAGAAAGAGGGATTTTCATATAATTTATGATGGCTGTTGACAGAGCTAAACTACCTCTATACTAAATGCTGTACTAAATTTAATTGGATTTATATTATTGCAGTTTCATAATATGACAAGCTTAGAACACAGAGAAGTGAGTGAGTGAGACAGTTGTCCTGTCATGTCTTAAGCATTTATTTAAACTCTGCATTGGAACAAAGACTCCAACAGAATAACATGAGGGAGGTCTGGAGCGGTATGAGGAATATCACCGGCTTTAGGTCAACAGGCAGCAGAGGAGTTGAAGGCGGGGTGGACCAAGCCAATAAACTCAATCTGTTTTATAACTGATTCGACATCACCCACTCTGCCCCCACAACCAGCAACACCACTGTCTCTCCTGCTGTCTGCCCAATGTCCTTCCCCCCTCTGCCTCCTGCTCACAGCCCTACAGCCTCCTGTGTGTGTCCCCCCCACACCTCCTCCAGCAACAACCCCATCAACTCCACCCGTCACCTCCTCAATATGCATCTCTGCTGACCAGGTGAGAAGACAGCTGCTAAAACTCCAAGCAGGAAAGACTAAAGGAAATCATTCCTGCCTGTGGCAATCAGACTGTACAACTCCTCCCTCATTATTAAACATACTGACTCTTTGGTGCATCTGTGCAACATCACTTCCTGTGATGCAATATTCTGAACAATACCCCGTGTTATTATTATAGATGATTCATTAATACTGGTATTAGGATTTGATTTCTCATTTTTATATATACTGTACATACTTTTTACTTGCTGCTACTGACTGTCTTTCACTATTCATTCTGTTAATTTTTATAAATTTCTTGTACATTCTTTAACAGAGCTGTTATTTGTTACAATTAGGATTTTTATATTTATATTTATTCTCTTATTTTTGCTTACTATATTTTAGTACATTGCTAAATACTTCTTTTATTTCTTTTACTTCTTTTATTTCTTGCACATGGTGTGTGCCTTCTGTGTCTAGAAATGTCGGAGCTCATGTGGCACCAACAATTTCTTCCCCTGGATTAATAAAGTATTAATATTAATTAATTAATATTAACATGTAATGCCACCCAGTTTTAAAGGTTATCTTCCAGTGCTGGGTGCATTTACATCCATACAAAACTCATACAAACCTTTCTACGTGTCCAAACGAGGCTATTATTTGTGGGACCACAGCACAAATCCATTCATGTGTGAAAATTCCACTAAATCCTAAACAATAAAACATAGTCGCCTAGATATCTTGTTATATGTTTCATTCAGCACTTTTCCAAGAGAAGACAGTGCTGGAGTTGAAGGTCCCCTGTGTTATCACTGTTCACTGTTCGCAGAGGCCTACTTTATCTTGCCGCCCTTGAAAAGTGTGTGAAAGGGTTTTTGGCCAGACTGACTCTATCAGTCTTCGGAGAAACAGATAATCAGCTATTTCCTTTGGAGATGTTTGTAAATTACCTGTGGAAACACTGTCTAATGCTACCTATAGACTTAAGGAGGGAAAAGTCATTTGCACAAATTTTATGCATTTGTGAAAAATGCTGTTAAGTGAGGCCATTAATAGTTTTTTATATATCATACTCGGTTCTGTAAACAAAAAACTAAATCAAAGCCATATTTGGTGCAACCACCCTTTGCCTTTGCAAAGCCCCACTTCTCTCAGGTACACTTGTATTTGTTCCAAGCATGGATTTAGGTTGTCTTGTCCAATCAGACATTGAGGTCAGGGCTCTGTGGAGGCCATACCATCTGTTGCAGATATCTTTGTGCTTCATAATATTTTATGGCTCTGGTTGTATGTTTTGGGTCATTTTAGTGATGCAGAATGAATTTGGTACCATGCAGGTGCAGCCCTCATAGTAGCATTTGATGGATAAGAAATTAACTTTTGCACATTCCTGCAAATTATTTGTTTTTACACCTGGCCCATATAGCACATAATGTTCAACTTAAATTATTTTCTTATCTGGTCTAATAACAATGCTGAATGATCATTTTCAGTGTTTTCCTACCTTCAACAACGTGCAGTCTTACAGGTTATAGTCAAAAGCAGTGCAGTGTCACCAAACACTGGGTACTCTGTTGAGCAGAAAGATGGGACATGATGACACTGCAGCAAGACTATAGGAAGAGCACTGAAAAGAGATGTGACAAGTGGTCTGGGTCATTTGGTTCTCTGGAGAGAGGATCAATAGTGAGAGGAGAAGTTAATGGTTTTAAACCCTAACCATTAGATGGCAGTGAGTAAATTGTGGCGAAAGACTGATCTGATAGTCAGATCTACTGTTCGTCTCACCTGCATCAGTCTCCTCGAAGTTTCTCTGTGTTTAAGAACAAAGGACAAACCAGGGGAAGAGCAACTTAGTGGTCGGTTACTTCTCTTTTCACGTGCTGATGCTCATGTTTAAGTTTAGTTTGGGAAAAACTGAGAACGGTTTAATACAGTGGAAAAGGATATTCATCCGTTTAGAAATGTTGTTTCTGGTCTAGTGATGATTCAGGCTTCACTCCGCCCTGAGCTCTCCCTTTGCATTTATTTTCCTTTAGCAGTCTTGACGTCTTAGTGTTTTATTTTTGTTTTGTGAGTCAGCTTTACCATATCTAACGATGGGGGTATAAGAGGTGGAGTCTGCTTCACTCGTCTCCCTGATATACGGTGGATTTCAAAAACGCAGACATGACTAGTTTTCGCCAGTTAAAGCGCAAAATGACGCGATTCGTTATCATTTCTATATGGTTTGCCCGGGATTTTCATCTTGTCCTCGGTCTCGGTTGGAAGGACGCACCGACGCTGGGATCTGAAAATACACCGAGACTGCTGAGCAAAGGTAATAATGGTCTTTTATTTCTATACTATTTCTCCCCAAATATGTCGTGTTTCGTATTTATCAATCTACATAAAAACATAATAATAACAATCATCTAAAATCAGACGTGTAATTCTGTCTCCAGCTCTTTTAAACCCGCACTTATATTTCGAGCGGTAAATATCTCCAACCTCTCCAAAATATATGAACAGCAGTAGGGACAAAAATAAATCAGCCTTGACCACCAAAGCCCATCAGAAAACGCAACATCACATACAGCAGATGTGAAACATGCAGATTATATTAACTGAGATCATTTGTAGATATATAGATTGAATGCTGACTCCTGCACATACATGGTATTAACATAGTGTATTGTTAATAGTTCAATTATTTATGGTTATACCAGACTCAATGATGCTTTTGTTACTGTAGTTTGAGAAGGAAAACTGCATTACTAACATTTCACAATTTATCACTGAACCAGAGGAGAAAACAAAGCTATTATCCTGACAGATAAACTCAGACGATCTATCTGGTGTCTTCTGCCTACTCCTTGTAATATAAAACTTGTACTGGGACCTGTGGTCTTGTCTTTTTGTTGCTGCTACTAGATGCAACTGTTTGAGGCAGTTGGGCTTCTCTGAATTTTACATCTTTTTTTCTGAGCTTTTCAGTGAGACCTTTGTGCTTATATTTTTACTTTGTTCATCCCACTTTGAAACAGTAGATCTTTGATGTGACTGCACAATGCTGGCATTGACATTGTTCAGGCTGAACATCCTCCCAAGTCTAAAATATAACAATGTGACCCTTCATTTCCTTCCCTCAGATACAGTTAGTGGTGGATTTGCATACCAAGTCAATCAGAATCACACTATCTTCTTCTATCATGAGGACTCAGAGGAGATGTATATTGGAGGGACTGATTTTGTGTTAAAACTAGACATGGATGATTATCATGCCATAGAGGTGGGTGAACCAATGCTTTTGATCTTTTTATTTCATTTATTTCATTACCTGCAGTACCATGCACTTGTATGTAGTCTTTATCAAGTCGCCCCATGTTTTATTGATGTACTCCCAGGTTGGTTGCTATGTGGAAGAGCAGCTGGTCCTAATACAATGCTACTGTAACAGATGGCTACATACACCCATTGTTCACTGTCAGTCAGTTCCCACTGACAGGAACTCCCTTTCACAGCCACATTTGGCTTCAGGCTGCTGATAAATTGCAGGTGGAAAACATGTCACAAACAGACCCTGCTGACATATTATATATTCAGATAACTCCGTTAGCAATGAGATTGTCTCTGTTTATCTATTCTAAAGAATGAATGAGTGATGGGCTATTGGTTGTTGTCCATTAAACTAGAGCAAATGGTGCCTCAGACTGTAAGACACAATTAGATTTTTATTTCACTGATGGACAGCTGATGCCATAAGACATTATCTTGAAACATGGTTTGGCCCACCCGAAAAAATAAAGACGAGAGGTGAAATCTCAGATGGGAGGGGTTTTTTTTATCTATCCTCAAGGTATTTTAAAGATTAGGAATTCACCAAAAGCACCTAATTTTTGGGCAGGGCTTGAATTGCAACATTCGATTTCTGGTTAGTAACTGATAAGGACTGTAAAATATGTTCATTTTCTTTATAATGTCTCACTTAAGACCTTTTTTCTGTACTCTGATTTTTCCTGCAGAAATTTAATCTGAAACCAACAGGGCAACAGCATTGTCAAGAGGTTGGTAACTAGAGAATGATGACTTATCAGAAATGACAGATATAAGTATATAGTAAGTATATAATCGGTTCTGTGTGATAACTTGGCTTCTGTGTCATAGGGTCCCTGTGAAAATGTCATCACTGTCATTGATAAGTTTCAGGACAGCCTGTTTGTCTGTGGAACAAATGGACACAAACCACAGTGCTGGAAACTTGTGAGTGCTTGTACACATGTTAAACTTAGACGAACAGTGTGTAGTATTTACTATTTAGTGGTATTCAGTACAACGAATTGATGTGATAAAATGTAAAAATGTGATAGGTCTTCTCTGGAGCCAGTTCTGGGATACTTTGCATGGTGGTCAGCTCCAAAGATCTTCCCCCTATGTGGGTATGAAAAATTAAAACATAAATATGAATATTATATTACATTTCTGCCAACAGATTCTCCTAAATCCTACACACTGGTCCTTTAATTAGTTTTTGTGGCTATACTGGCAACAGCATGTCACATCTGTTCAGTTCTGATTAAACTTAAATTGAACAACCCTCTTTTATAATTCAGGTAGGGTGTTGGGTGACTGGTGTTGGGTGTTTTGGTATTTTTCCATCAGAGCGTCAATAGAACTAACTATCATCACATGCTGTCGACTGTCTGTGGTTCCACAGTTTTCATCACTGAACAATCAGTCTCATGAAATTGTGGAGAGTTACGAGGGAACAGGCATCTCTCCGTTTGTGTACACCCACAGCTCCCTGTCACTTGTAGTAGGTATGTACAGTGTAGTATAGTGCAGCTTCTTCTTCTTCTTCTTCTTAGCGTAACTGTAGGCTGTTTGAAGGTTTAAAAATGTGGCTCAAAATTTCAGACTTATGTAGCAATAACAAATGATGAGTGAGAGCAGAGTTGGCAACCTAGAGCATTTTCACAGAAATATACTCAATAATTGAACGTTTCTGCTGCATTTCCACATGATATCTATGTTATTTTTAGAGGGGGACCTATATGCAGCAGCGCCATTGGACGCTGACAGAAGTTCATTACAATTTAGAAGGAAAGCTGGTCACAGAACTAATGTCTGGATGTATTACAAGTGGGTCTCAGGTGAGTAAATGAATGAAATGTATGAAGACCCTTATACTGCAGTATTGTAATGTGACAATACAAAATGCTCCGATAAACAATGAGAACAAGCAATAATTAATTTTTCCGATCTTGCATGAAGTGATGCACCTGGTTCCTGATCACTTGAGAATCAGGAAAATGTTCAAACCTTATCTCATATTGCTCTGCCCACTCAGTGCTGAGTGATTATCTCATGATGCTTTTTTCAACCCAGCTTTTGCGTCACATATCATGTGCTAGCACTACAATACACTGTAAACACTCGAGCTGGGTGAACATGTCCTCCTCCTCTTTCCACAGAGCCCACATTCATCTCTGCATCCTGGGTGAAGCGAAAGGAAGACCCTGATAACGAAAAAATTTACATTTTTTTCCGTGAAAAGAACTCAGACCACAGCCCAGAGGCTGACCCCTGGATATCAAGGGTTGCCAGAGTTTGTAAGGTATGCTGGACACTGGAGTTCACTTGGCTTACGTCAGTGAAGCTCTCACCTTTCTTAACAGCTAAGCTCCCCAAACCCTTATTAACTCAGCTTCAGTTATCAAGCTAATTGCCAAATCTAGTTCAAGTAACATTTAAGGTCAATACAAGAACAAAATGCTGTTTCAATGATACAATATTCATATTAGACATCAAAATGGATACACATATGAGAAAGGAGGTTGTGAGGCTGTAGCCACAAGCAAGACAAGTACAGCTTCTCGGGGCACCAGTATGGCTATAAGACAAAGGCTGCAGAGGAAAATCAAAACTCTCCTTCACTAAGTGCTTTTCTTAAACCTTAAAGGAAAATGCCATGCAGTCAAGATTTAATGTGAAGGAGAATCCATAAGGCTGAGAGAAATCAAACTGCACTTAAACCAGATCAAATAAACCAATCTCATTTATAATACATAGAACATAAATATTCATTGCATAACCACAAAAACATACAGGGTTAAATTACTGACATGATATAAAATAAAAGGAATGTACAAGAAAGTTTTTCCATTAAAATATGAATTGAATAAAAATAAGTAAATAAGTAACATAAGCAATGCTTTCATTAGTTTAATCATTGGTTGATGATACTTTTAGGTTGTACTCAATATATATTTGCTAAGTGAAATGCAATAATCGTTTTGTGCTCTGTCAGTGTTTCCTGCTTTGCCAAACAAAGGAGATGAAATGCCACCATCTCACAAAACAGAGTTCTTTGGTGTTTGGTGTTCAAACTTTGTTTAATTCAGCAATAATGGTCAAGGTCAACCACTATTCTGTAAATAGTGGTTGTTTGTTAGTCAAGTATGGCATATGGGTATGTTCATACTAAGGGCTGAGGCTGTTATCATGGAGTATGATAATCTCCTAACCTAGGAAATTAATTATTTGCTTGTGCTAAAAAACAGAGGGTGATGGAAATATGGTGGGAAAGGTGATATTCCAGGCTTTGTGAATACCCTGCCATATTCTGTCAAGTGTACACACAATTAAAGCATTTAACCAGGTTTATGTGGTAATACAGTGGTGTGTTTCAGGGTGATCTCATTGACCACAGTCTGTTCTCCATTGCTATTTGACATCTTTGCAAAGACTTGTCCTACAGATATCTTGGCCCATGTCACATCAGTCCTATCAAATAACGTTAGTTGTCAGATTTCACCTTGCAAAACAAGTGAAACTGTTTTCCGAGTGTAATGTACCTGTATTATTTTGCAGGTAGATGAAGGAGGATCAAAAAGATTTTTTCAGAACACCTGGACGTCTTTTCTCAAGGCCCGCCTTGTCTGTGGATTCCCAAAAGAGTCGCTGTATTTCAATCATCTCCAAGACATTTATGTGATGCACGCCGAGGACTGGCACAACACCAGGGTCTATGCCCTTTTCACAAGTAGCTGGTTCGACACTTTCGCTTCCTTTGATGTCAGCAATATGACTAGAGCGTGTCCTGGGCAAACACATAGTGTGTTGCGGAGTAGATTTTGTCATGAATAACAAACTCTAAGGAGAGTGGGTTTTCCACATAGCCAAAACATAAACAAAATATTAAGTAGTAAATCTGAGTAAATCTGAATAGTTACATGTTGATATACTACTTCTGTTCAACTACTACTTTTCAAACTTAATGCGCATGTTTACAACATATATTTTGTCATTGCTTTTTAGTCTCAAGCCCAAGCAGATAATGAGTGGTACTTTTCATAACAAATAAACTAACCATTAGCACTGTGTTTGAATTCCTTTGAAAACTGGCAGGGCCCTTATGTCTGAGATGAGGAGTATGACATTTATTCTGTCATACTCACAAGGTTTTACTGATGGGCTTTGACCATGAATCTGGTATGATCTAACTACTATACCCAATCTGGTCCATTGATGAGAAGTTATTCTGTTCGTCTGTGCCCCGTTCTAAAAAAAACTTTTGTAAAAATCCAATCATTGCTATTGAGGTATTCTGCTAATGTTTCTAACCCCAGTTGGTGTTTTTTGTACCCCACAGGAACTCTTCAGCAGTTTGCATCTATTCTGTGGGAATGATTGAGGAAATATTTGAGAACTCAGCTTTCAAAGGCTACAACAATGACATTCCCAAACCCAGGCCAGGAACAGTAAGGAATTGTTTTTTTTTATGTTATCTTGCAGTTACAGATTACGTCATCTAAGCAATTTAGCTCTAACTTTAATTATACTTATTGTGCGCAATCTGCTCTATGTCACATATGGCTGAGTAGCAGTGTGAGTTAATAAAAAACACTGGTATGTGAAATAAACAGGTGGATTTTCCACTAAGCAGTAAAATGTTTACTTACCTAAACTGTTTACTTAATGATTACTTGAATTTGCTTTTATACAATTTTGTTATTGTGGAAGTTCTGCAAACATTCAGTTTATTTTCCCATTTCGTATATAACGTGCAGGCTGCATCCAAATAAAAAAAAAAAAACCAACAACTTTGTGTCCACGTATTTTTCAGTGTGTAAAAAATAGCAGGAGCCTGCCACCAGCCACGGTCAGTGTGGTGAAGGATCACCCAGAAATGACTGACTGGGTTCACTCCATACACTACACAGCTCCATTTTATATAAGCAGCAACAACTATACCAAGTTAGCCGTGGACCAAGTTCAAGCAGTGGATCAGCACATGTATAACGTCCTGCTTCTGGCCACTGGTAAACAAAGACAATCCCAGTGTTTTGCTATTTGTGCCCTGTGTGTTGACCTCTCTGCTGGCCTTGCATTGTCGTAGTAACAATTGGCTAAAAATATAGCCTATTATAAGACTCCCAAGATAACAATATTCAAATTGCTGGTTTTGTGTTGCTCCAACAGATTCTGGGAAGATCCATAAAGTCTTAGAGGCTGGGTCTGAACCGTTCATCATCTCTGAAACACAACTCTCCAACAGTTTAACCATACAATCAATGAAACTTGACTCCAAAAAGGTACAGCTCATTTAAAAAGCCATTTGTAAATGTCATACATTGTGTGAGGCAACGTTGTCAGTAGGGTTTTTGTTTTGTTTTTGTTGAAAAATGTTTTTTTTTTTCAAATCAGTGAATTTTAAACAATCAATATGTGTAATGCAGTGGTGTGTAGTAGATTTTACAGCATGCAGCTTTTCTCCTGCATCTTGCTGCACCCGGTCTAGATGTAACAAGCAAACAAGCATTAGAATTATTATTTTTAACTGACACTAAAGATCTCAAATGTGAACTACAGAAAATATCCAAAGCTATCACTTCTATGGTTTTCAAAATGTGTATTGTGTAACAATATTCTGTCTCAAAGTCAAAGTCAAACTTAAATTTACTGCAGATCTTGCACAAAGATGATTAGTCATTGTGTAATTTGTTGCTATTGTGAGTAAACATACAACTTTAGTTTTGTTTGCACATACATCTGTGCGTATGCATAATACTGCAATATCATAACTGATCTCAAAACAATGGAAGGTGAGTTAAGGACAGCTTCACAAGCACACTTTGGCTGTAGCTAGTCACTCTTCAAAGATCCCAGGATTATCCTCAGTGGCTCATATTCAAGCTAGTGCCCAGAGACAATAGCCTGCTGCTGCCATAGGTGGGCAGTAAATTACACAATGAATGTAAACTAGCAAAATTGTGATTTTTAATGTTATGTTGTTTCCACTTCAGAATCATTCTAATTAACATCTATTTTTAGCTTAACTGCTTGTCTTGCTTTGTCTGACAGCAGTGTACTGTAACGTAGTAGTGATGTGCATCGATCAACTTATTGTTTTGTTTTGGCTGCTGACAACTTTACAGTTTTGGTTAATAGAATAGAAAAGCTATTAATGCAGGTTTAAAGACAAATTATGTTTTTGTCTTTACCCAGAAAAAGTTAGTCGTGGGTTTTTCTGAGAAAATCTCCACCATGGAGCTCCAGGGGTGTCAGCAGTACAACAACTCCTGTGAAGATTGTGTTTTGGCCCGGGACCCATATTGTGCCTGGACCAAGTTTGGATGCACCCCAACTGTCCCGTAAGTGTGAACACTATTAAAACACACACCCTTTAATTCACAATTCAAGTCAAACATTTTTTGTATAAAACAGATAATCTCTTACATAAAAAATGTACTAGATGGAAAATGTTTTGTTTTTGTTCACAGTGGAGGGATTCAAAATGTCATGAGTGGGGAAATAACTGTATGTCGGACTTCAGTAGAAGGTAACTAATGATCACACTGTCATTCTTACTGCACACTGGCTAAAAACCAAGAAAATTATGGTCACGTTTATGTTTTTTATTATTCTTTATTCTTGTAGGACAAAAGCAAGTAAACCGGACTAAACGGGAGATAGTTTCATCATCACCAGAGAATATGAGGACAATACATTTAGTCCCCCTGAATGTCCCTTTCTACCTGTCGTGCCCCATAGACTCTTACCATGCTGTGTACAAGTGGAGACACAGAGACCAGAGCAGCCCTTGTTTACAAATGCAGTCTGACTGCCTGCACCTGATCCCTGCCATGGCACAAGAAAATTATGGTGACTATGAATGTGTTTCTGAAGAGAAAGACTACACAAAAGTGGTGAAAAAATATCAGCTTATGAAGCAAGTGATCGACACAAAGACAATAAGCAGTACCCCTTGTGATAGAAATGATGCGTCAGCTGTTGTGTCGCAGACAGTATCAATCATACTTGGACTGGCTGTAGCAGTGTTGCACTAATTTGTATTTAAACTTCCCTCTACCTTCTCTTTGAAAATTTAAAAATAGAGCATCAACATTCACAGGCTCTCTCTTTGTCTCTGACTAATATTGCTAGTTAGGCCAAGTCGCACACAACACTAAAATAAATCTATTGTAGTGCAGCTGGTTACGTAGTAGTGTTTGGCGGAAAAGTTAGGAATTCACAGAAACAACCTGTGGCCAAATTTGATAATATTTTTAAAGACACGCCAAAACAGGAAATGGTTTGTGTGGTGGTGGGAGCAAGCAGCACAAACAGCAGAAGCATATGGCTTAAATCACACGAAGGGGAATTTGTTTAGAGAAGTAATCTGAAGCTGCCTTTTAGCAGGGGTTCTGTCTGTATATGACCATAACACTCAAACCAAGCTCAACATTAAACAATTGTGATCATGACAGACAGTAACTAATATACAGTAAGGAGGTGTGGTGTGAATATGCACACCTGGACATAAAGAAGCAAGCGGCAGGTGTATGGCACAGTAAATTGTTATGTTCCTGTGTGAGTGTCCTCACTCAGAGTATTCCATTTAGTGTCACTGTTATTAGAAAAGGGTGGAGGTACCTAGAGACCTTCACTGGCTGGTTTATTTATATTCAGGGTGGGGACCCCTGTTCCCACACTGGGTGGAGCTGTTACAATCAATGGCAATAAAAATGTTTTACTGCAGAGCAGACAAGTCTAACTTCTAGAAGAGCAGGCGCATTTTTAAATTTGCACAAAGGTTGCACAAAAGTTGCATCTGTACATTTCTTGTAATTCAAATTCTATTCTGTTCTAATTTACAAACATGGTGAACAAAATCAGCTGCACATAAGTGATAGATTGGTTAGCCTCAAACTGCACTTAACAGAATAGATTCATGATGCTTGTTGAAGGAAATAGTTTTGACAGTACGCACACAATGTGCACACAACCGTTACTGAAGTTTTTAATGAGCTATCATTCTGGACAATTTATTTACTGAAAGTGAAATTATGTAGCTTTAGTTGAAGTTCAGTTCTCACCAGAAGAGCCCCTGCTGTCAACCTTAATGCCGCTCATCCCAGAGGTAAACTAAACCCCATATTTAGTCATATCTCATTCATAGAGGGATGTGCAGGAATCATATTGATCTGTTCACCAAAATAAGTGAACTTGTTCTGCAATGGTGCAGGTGTAGGCCCTAAGAGGCAGAGACAGTTGCTTTTCGCAACAGAGCATCCCAAGCATCTCCTCTCATAGGATTTACTAACACAACACAGAACTCTAACCTATGGGGTCTCTCACTGAACTCTCACCTCATTTGGGTTGAGTGAAAACCTCCTTATAAAACCAATAGCTACAAGTCAGAGAACTTGCTTTGTGATGTCCAATAGAGAGCATATCCAGGCCAAATAAGGCTGAAGTGAACAGTGGTCTGTTTTAAGAAAATTCTAACACTATTTCTTCAGTTTTAAGCTAAATATATTTATTGTGTAAACACTATTTTGGTACAATCTTACAGTTTGTTTTATTGCTAAAGATTGAATCATTTTTGAATAATGTTGTAATGTTGTAATTTTATGCCCAAATAAAGAATAACAAAAACACTGAATGGAGTGGAAAATCCATTATATTATTCAGATAGAATCAGTAAACCACATAGTCTGATCGAGAACAGACAACTATAAGGATCTTTAGCTTAATCTGTCTTGTTCCTGATCCAAAGTCCCTGCAGAGGATGACCAAGTAATTAGATACTTGTTAAGTCTGAGTCTTGTTTACACAAGGAGAAGAGCACACAATCTATTTGGTCATCACTCCAGAATGACTAAAGATTTACTTTAAAAAAAAAAAGCTAATTGGAAATCTCAATGAGGATTTTTTTTTCATGTTTATGTTTCATCCTAAATCTGGATATGTTAATATATCTGTAACAAAATGAACTACTGTGATTTTAGTGATATGGAAGGCAGAACTTCATGAACTGGACAAAAGTAATGCTGCACAATCATCTAGGCATTTCAGCACATTTTATATTTGTGATCAAATGCAGCTGCTGCAATTACTTCATATGCAGTACCAAACAACGTCACAAATGTTATGTTGTGCCAGTTATTTTTGTCTGAGGTTTCATCACAGACAAAACATCTGGTAAAGGGTGCGTCTGTATGCGGTGTACTCTTATTTTGTTTTTTCTTTTCTCGATATGTGTCTAGCAGTCAGCCTGAAGTCACTTTCATGAAGATCACAAAGTCTCTGGCTTAAGACGGATCTGACACGACACCTGAACTAACAGCTAGAGCTTGAGATGTAAAACTGTAGACTGATAAACTGGTCTGTGGATACCATAATTTGTCTGTGGTTTCTACATGGGTCATTTTATAAGTCATCCCTCCCCTTCCACATTTTGAATTATCATTTTCATTATCTGCTGCACCTTGTAGTTTGGCCTTGGTGTCTCGCTCTCTCTCTATTTGTGTTTCCACAGATCCACCGTAGCTCCATCTCTCTCTCCACCAACTGCCCCTGCATCACCCCCTGCTGTTAAACCGACCCGCCCTCCCTTCCCAGGACCCAGTCTACCACCCATTACTCCCATTAAGCTGTCCTGCTCTCCCTGCCTTCCCTCCCACCAGAAACTGCCTTCGTCAGCTCCTGCACACCATTTCCATGCTTTGCATTTTCTGTGTTATAATCTGTTTTCTTGTCTGTATACAACATATCTTGCAACTCTGCCCGTCCTGGGTGATGGATCCCTCCTCTGTTGCTCACCATGATGTTTCTCTTTTTTCCCTGTTTTTTTTTTGTTGTTGTTTTTCCTCAGTCAATGTGAGGGTCCAAGGGAAGAGGATGTTGTTATGATGGTATGTAAAGCCCTTTGAGACAAACTGTTTGTAAAAGTGGGCTATACAAATAAAATTGCCTTGCCTTGCCTTGATATAAGTACCAGGGAACCTTGATATCCAAATTACTTGGAATGTAGTTAACACAAAGTTTTCCTGTTGTGCTTCCATGACCGGAAAGCCTGAAAGGAAGCCAAGTAAATGCAATAATGTAACACAAACAAACAATGATCTTTTCTTTTTTTAAAAATGAAACCAAACCAAAGTCATGGCTGGAACCACACATGAGTTTACACGTAATCAAATAGCGATTAATTTCCAAATTATTTAAATTTGTTAGATGGTTTTATGCTTGTATAAACTGCATACAGTTTTGTTGAACAATGCAAGTATCCAAATACAGTTTGCAATTACAATATTGAACCACCAGAGGCTGCTGGACCACAACCGTGATTACTACAACTAAATACTATAAATACTACTACAACTAAATTTCTAGCCCAAACCTGCAGCCTAAATTGGCCTTTATCAGAAAAGCATGTGTCGTTTGAGTACAGACACTATAAGGCTCTTAGCTTGAAGCCTGAATTGTAAGCACTCCCAATGCAAATCAACTATGTGGTTTGTGGTTAGACTTACAGGAATTATACAGTTTCTGTCTTTGACAGCAGAGGTCACTGTATTCAAACAACTGACACATTTACAAACCCAACATAAAGGACAGAAGCAAACCCTCATCAGCAATTAAAGTTCAATATGAAAATTTTAAATTGTAGTCCTTTGTCCTCTTCTTATTGTTCTTATTATCATTTCCTAAGACGGTTCTGACGTAAGTGATGGAGGGCAAAATTCAGACTCCCTGTTCAGTGCAAAAAACAAACTCCAAAATTTAAAAAAAGTTAAGTTTGAGGCTGTATCAGCCCGAGTTAATGAAATCAGTGAGTATTTTCCAAGAATATTTTGATGGTGTTTGAAGATCATTAGCCATTGTTGTGTATTTATTATAAAATCCCAAACAACACAACAAAGGTTTCTTTTACTTGTGAATTCTGCCGCATTAGGAGTTTTTGTCATTCATATGATTGTGTTCTTGTCAATTAAAATAAATAACATACACTGATGAATCCTGAAGGTCTATACTATCGTTATGTGTAGATATTAAGTGATGTTTTTACTAAATGAAGTCCACAATTTTGTTGTAGTATTTTTCTGTGACATGTTGGGATAGATAGCTATAGCAAGATAATAGACTAGATTAACCAAATGATATGGCCTACTATTGAACACAATTTGAGGGATTAACACACAAGTCAATAAATTACACTGGAAGCCAAATGAAATCTTGTCTACAGAGTTTGAATCAGATGATATAATTGATTCCAGAAGAGGCTTTTGAAGTACCCTGACCAACCTGCTTGCCCAGGTGATGGCAGCCTTAGCAAACTCACATTCTGCAAGGTTCAAGGTGAGAGAAGCCTTTTGCATGTTCTCAAAGTGGACAGAGTTTGCACATGAGGTTGCCAATCAACAGAGTAGACCAACATATGCCTCACACTTGCTTAAGGTTTGAGTTTGTTTCTCAGTCTTGCCTGAAGTTTGAATTTTCAGTTTTTTATCACCATCTGCTTGTAAAGCAGCTTTCTTAGAGATTTGATTAATATATTAAATTACCTTTTCACTGCTAGTCTTTATTTGTGTCTGCATTTCAGTCCTGGAATCCTTAAACCACAACACTGAACTTCTCACATTATTTCAATTCAATAAATGTTCAAATTACTCAGTATCTCTCCAAAACTCAAATATTTGAGAAAAAAAAAACTTCAAACTTCCATCAACTTGTCTCTGCAATGAATCATCTCATCAGCTTTATCTGATGTCGCTTTTGCTTATTTAAACTTCAGACTTGCTCCACATCACTTACAACAGTAACGTACATGCTGATGCTTCAGTATTAATAATCTAATGATGCCATATATCATGATAGATCAGTCTGATGGACCAGACAAGTACTATCACTTTAACACTTTAACTCCATTTTGCTTCAAACATGTAGCCTAATGTAGCCTATTTCTGTGCTACTTTAACATTAATAAAAGTAAAACTAAGTAAAGGTAAAGAGTCTGACCAGTGTTTATTGTTATGATCCATAGAGTTTTGTTTGAATTGCAAGTCAGTACTGTAGGACACCAGATGATGGCAGTATTTTAACAGGAAACAAGTCTCCTCAAGCGGCAACTAACGCTAATCAACATGACTCAAAACAACTATATATTATACAATTATAACTATATGATCATTTAAAACGGCTTGTTGTCATTGGTGAGCTCACGAATTAAAATAAACCAGCAAATCGGTCACACAGGAGCGCGATTGAGAATATTTCAGGTTAAGGTGATCAGGAATAACTTTTGTTTGTTTTATCTTAAAGTGATTTCTATTAGCTTTCTATGTGTATGATATATTCACCGAAGCTTACAAATGTATTGAAAATCTATAACGTCGTTATACTGACATGCCACCAAATGATCAGGATCTGATGTGGCTCAAGACTTTTGTTCTTTTTTATATTTATATTTCCCTGAAATTCATCCTCTTTTTGTTTGTTTTTTTATGTGTTGCTAAAGATCAATATATAATAATCTAATAAAGCCAAAAGAAAACTGTGTGTGTCACCAGCTGCTTTTCGCAGCACAACTAAACTTGAAATCTGTCAGTGCGTTTGGAAACTGTTTTGTAAGACAATAGGCAGCAGGCAAACCGAATGAGGTCAAAGATTAGGCCTGGGTCGGGCTATTAAATTAAACATGGGATCCTAAATTATGAATTTTCTTTGAGGCTGGAGGACCCGGAGCTTCTGTATCTTTAATAGCGGGGAGAGAGATGGGAGAGGCTGCGCGTTCACGATTCCTTTTCTCGCTCCGCGGCGGCGGGAACGCGCAGCGGATCCCACTCTTCGCTGGAGAGGAAAAAAAGCGCCGTGCAACAGCGACTCACCGGGAAAAATGGTCCCTCCGCCGCCCTTCATCAGCGCTGTCCAGGTCCGCGAAAGTCATGTGAGAGGATCCGCAACACACGAGGACTCGAGTTTTTTCCACCATTAAACTTGTTTCAGAGGATTTTAAACTCCGAGGGTGAATTATAAGACGCGGGAATCGAAGTTAACATTATACAGGTAAGACGATTCAATTGGTAATGAGGCTGTTAATATACGAGGAAATAATAGGTAAGTTAAAAAGAAATAGAGATCATGAGCAGTGTCCACAGTAGAAATAGCCTTATAGGCCGATTGCAACTCTGATGAATCACAAGGGCATCTGTGCGTAAGTGCAGAAATGCGCAGCGCACTGAGAACTCAAGATGGAAATCCTGCCATTTAACTCCTTTTCAAAGTAAAGTGCTTCAAATAACTGCAAAATCCAAAGGCTTCAACGCCACAGGCAGCGCCAGTTTGTCCGCACCGGACTGTGGAAGCGCGCTGAGAGCAGGGAAGATCCCGAAATAGCTGCAAACATGACACAGCTTATCTGGATGTTTGTCCAAAACTCCTCAAATAAAATATAAAAACAACAACAACAACTCTGTTTTGTGATGTGATTTGGGCAAAAAGCAACGGTGACAGTGCGTGCGATGCTTGCAGACTGAATGTCATAGCAGCAGTTGTGTTAGTGGTGTTGTGTTGTCGTCTTCAGCTTCTTTGCTTTCATTAGTTTTCTAATGCATCTTTTAAACATGTTTGAGTGCTGCTGTGCCTTTTAACGAGCAAAGCCTTGCCTTTACATTTGAACTAATACGAGATAAAAGCTTTCATAGTATATATCCGCTGCTGTAATGGACGTAATGAATGTTATGTAGGCATCTGATAAAAAAGATGTTATTTGGCTAATGTCTGGTAATTGATACTTGCAGGTGCAGAAAATGGCGAGAAGGCTCCTGCAGCTCCTTGCCTTGTGGACTAGTGTGATTGGCATTGTGCAGTGCTGTCCAGAGCTCTGCAGCTGCCAGGATAAATTTGCCCACCAGTTTGCAGACTGTGCTTACAAGGACCTGCTGGTGGTACCTGTGGGTCTCCCCTCCAATGTAACCACAGTGAGCCTTTCTGCCAACAAGATCAAATTACTGAAAAGTAAAAGCTTCATCAATATCACTCAGGTCACCTCTCTCTGGCTGGCCCACAATGAGATTGTTACCATAGAGACAGACACTTTGGCCCCCCTGGTCCAGCTTCGCAACCTGGACATCAGTTACAACAAAATTGTGAACTTTCCGTGGGAGGATCTGCACAACCTCACTGCCCTGCAGCTTCTGAAAATGAACAACAATGAGATGGTGAACCTTCCAAAGGATGCCTTTTCCACACTCAAAGACCTGAGGTCACTGCGCATTAACAATAACAAGTTCACAACCATTGTGCAGGGTACCTTCAGTGCTCTGTCCTCCATGTCCCACCTTCAGATTTTTAACAACGACTTCACATGCTCCTGCAGCCTGGAGTGGCTGAGGGATTGGATCAGAACAACCAAGATTTCTGTCCCCAATACAAATTTAATTGTATGTGAGGCCCCCGAACACCTTAAAGGTACACTAGTCACTGATATTCCTAAACTGGACTGTAGGGCCCCGACTGTAACTATAACCTACCAGCCCAACCTTGAGAACACAGAGCTCTATGAGGGTTTCATGGTCATCTTAAATTGTGAGACCAAAGGCAGCCCCAAACCACAAGTCAGCTGGGAGGTGATTGCAGGAAATCAAAATTATCTGTTCCCTCTGCCATCTACTGCAGATATAAACGACGCACCAATCAATGATCAAACAACCAATAATCGATTCCTCGTCTTTAGAAACGGCACTCTCATCATCCCTCGTATGAGTAAAAGGGAAGATGGAAATTACAGCTGCTCTGCGGTGAATGATTTGGGTAAAGCAGAGAGCAGTGTTAGAGTGGCTTTGGCAGGCACCCAAAAACATGCCACTAACTCAGTGCTCGACTCTACAGTGGACAAAATCCACCCGTCTGCTAGAAAGCCCACAGAGACCAAGACCACTAAAAACAATGTGATCAACTGGGCCAAGCCTGAAGAAAAGACAAAGAGCAGTCCTGAAGCTTCGTCAGACAAAACTGACAGCACACAAGCGATCGGCAGCGTCTCAAAGAACCCCACATTTGCGACCAAGTGCGGTGTGAGAGAAAGCACTGAATACATCTCCAACCATGCCTTCAATATGAGCTTGGAGGACCTGAAGCAGTACACCTTTGATTTTGGCATTATTGCATTAGAGGTGTCGGAGACTGAGGCCAAAGTGCAGCTGAATCCACTGCAGCTTCCCAGCAGCAAATCTAACCTTCATCTCAGTCAAACTGAAAACCAGGAAACAGTGAATAAAGAGCCTATGGGTTTATACCAGTCCTCATCCAGTAAATCCACCTTGGACATGGTCTACCTCTGTGTAAATACAGGAAGTGGACACTCCGTGGTTGAGTGGTCCAATATAGAGGAAGGGGTTAATGCCTACCACTTCCGTGGTTTACAACCTGGCACCAATTACACACTTTGTCTCACCTATGGGGGGCAGGACTGCCAAGTCCAAGTGGTCTTCACAACCAGGAAGAAGATCCCCTCCCTGCTGATCATCGTTGTTGTCAGCATCTTCCTACTGGCTCTGGCCACTGTTCCCTTATTGGGGGCCACCTGCTGCCATTTGTTATACAAGTACCAAGGGAAGACCTACAAGTTGATCATGAAGGCTCACAATCCGGATCAGATGGAGAAACAAATGGCCGGAGACTTTGATCACAGGGCGTCCTTCGTGGAATCAGAGAAAACCTTCAACCCCAGCGAGTTGGGCGAGGGGGAGGGGGAGGCCGAGGGAGAGGAAGAAGACGGAGAGAGAGAGGCAGAGGGGAGCGTCGTGACCGAGTCCATCCCCGGATCCTCGTCCAAAACCAACCAGGAGGAGTTCGAGGTGGGCTCGGAGTACAGTGACAGGTTACCGCTGGGAGCAGAGGCAGTCAACATCTCAGAGGAGATCAACGGCAACTACAAGCAGCCAAGCCGCTGAGCTCCGGGATGTCTGCGAGCATCATGTAAAATATTTTACTTTAAAGTAGCCTACATTTAAGCAGGTAAACTCACCCACCATTACCACACGTGAAATGCGACGGTGTCTGTTAAAAAGGGGGGAGCTTTTAACTTTTTATTTTTTTATTTTTTTTTTACCTCAGAAATTTCCTCCGCCGCTCACTGAGATTGTGAATTGATTCGTGTGACATTTGTCGTCTACTGTAAGGTCAGAAGAAGCAACATGCGCTACAATACAAGCACAGACCGGTTTACCAGACCTCAAAAAAGTGTCCCCTTTCTGCAGGACAAGACACGGACGGCGAGGCGAGCAGAGCTGATGCAAAAAAATAAAATAAAATAAAATAATGTGAAATTTTTAATCACCGGTTTGGAGAGAATAACAACAACAACAAAGCAGCAAACTATAAAAAGCCATTTTGAACAAACGGACATCAGGGAAAATGCGCTCTTTCTAAGCCGCGTGCGTCCGTGGATGAGCCTCCTCTAAAAGAAACCTCAGTTTTCTCCTCAGGCGTCGGCGCTCCGGCTCCTCCGGATCAGAAACCAGCAGATCTGGACGTGGACGGCGATATTTGGCGAAATGAAAGACGCTCTTTAGACGCAGATATTATCGCGCCCGACATCGCGCAGAGCTGCGTCCTGCCCGCTGTCCCGTGAGTCCAAAAAAAAAAAGGGAAAAAAAGGGGGGGGATGCCACTTTCTGCTGTTCTGTGCTCGACGGGACATCCCAGGTTATTTACCAACGACATGTTGTTTCACGTAATGTATAAGGCTTTAAAAAAAATAATAATAATGTGCGATTTTAACCTCTTACTCCACGGGTGCTTGCTATAACTACTCTCGCTTTTTACAATGAACGTGTCTATGGCATGTCACACGTATTTCCTTGTGTGGTTTTTTCTTAGTGTAGTCTAGAGGACTTTAGATGTTATACTGTCGACCTGTGATGTAAAGCCATGTGAACTGGAAATATTCTTTTTTTTTTTTATTACGACGCCAAGTTTTAAATGAAGCCTCAGCAAAGAGGGCGCATGCGAGCGTCTGACGGCTTCGCTGTCCTGTAATTTGATGCATAGTGAGTTTTTGTGAACTATGTTGTAAAACAAGAAACCCCGTGACCTTTTGAGATTTTTTGATATAATTTTATGTAAGTGGAATTAATAAAACATATGAAACTATACTGAACATTTCCTGGATTTGTCACTGAACCCGCGGACACAGATTTAGATGCTCCAGAAAAAACAAACAAAAAAAAAAAAAAACAAAAACAAAACATAGATCTACAACTACACCATTTTCTAAATTCATCCGAAAATAAAAATAAATGAAATGAGTTCAAACATAATTTGATCACGTTTAGTTTTGAAATAAATTCAGAGGGAAATTAATGTCTTTCCCCCTTTTGATGCTTTTTACTGTCATTTTCTGACTAAAGAGGTAAATATAAGCCTATATATTGTGATTGTTGAGGCAAGTGTATTTATGCAAAATATAAACTGCTCCATACGAAAGTGATGACTGAAAAACAAAAAAATCCCTTTGTCTTAATTTTCGGTCCAATCGAGTTCATTTCGCTCAACACAACGGTGGCACTTTGCATTTAACCCCTAAATTTACATGCGCAAGATGAATTAGACCTGAACAATAGAAATGATGAGCAGGAAAAAAAAGATTAAACGTTAGTTTCACTTTTATTTTCACAGTAATCAGGAGGAAGGTGTTATATTTTATTTATAGAGACAAACTGTTGGTGAATATCAGAAACCAGATAAGATTTTACACAATAAAGTAAACCCTGGTAGCAGCAAGTGGTTTTGGACTTAAATGTCTACAAATACAGGAAATACAAACAGTTTTATTTGTCTGGTAGTTCCTATTCCACAGGTCATTGTTAATTACACAAAATGTGTACAATTGAAAAAAGAAAATTTATTACCCAGCCTATGAAAACAATTCATTCTGTAAAGTCATAAAAAGTGAAAAGTTCTACATATAAATACCCTCTTTAAAAGGATGCTTCAGTGTTTTGCACATCCATGAGTTTAGTTTGGGCAACTACCATTTTGCATGATTTGCACTAAATGATAGCAACATATTGGAAAACACGTGATTAACCTGTAGGCTGACAAGTAGCACAAGTGCTTTTCCAAAATAAGGACTTTGCATGAATGTGTTGAAAATGATGCATAGTGAGTGTGTTGTAGTTGGGAGAGCAGTGCCACACAAGCTTTCCCATCAGACTGGAGACTGTGGCTCTTATACTTCAACAATCAGGAGACATGAAGAGCACAAAGCAAACACACAAGCTCCAGAAAAATAGAAAAGGGCTTCTTGAATATCTTTTCTTGAGACACTGAGCTATAAGTGCACTTATTTAAACAAATGCGACACATAAATGGTAGGGATTGACAAATTATGAGACTGCAGAATTTGCCCGAAACTTAATAGACACTTTGAATAAAATCCTTAATCAAGGTCACATTCATGTTCAATTGCTGGCAGCGGCTTCTGCCTCCTTGGTTGCTGCCTCCTTTTTGCTCCCCTCCTTGGAGCTGCGGTTAAGGCTTCCATTCAGAAAGCTCTCTGCGGTCTGATGCTGGAAGTGCTTCCTGGTGCCCACCAGGGAGGGGTTGTTGACCAGGGTGTAGAGGAGCTGCCAGTGCCCACGAGCTCTCTTGGCAGTGGACACTTTGTGCTGTTTCTTCTCCTGCTGGACTAGTTGGATCCCTGAAGACATTGAGAACATTATAGCACCAAAGGTATGTCATATACACACAAGTTTTATGTATTTTCAAGAACACGTAAGATTTTTTTTTAAATTATCTTATCTGGAATGGGAAAAGAGTAATTTGAAGGCCACCCAGGAGCAGCCAGATATGACAGAAAGAGTAATAATAGAAAGCAATCATATTCTAATCCTCTAAGCATGGTATGAGCATATTGGTCTTACTATTAACACACTAAAAGCTTAAACCCCTTGGGCTACATGAATATGAAACAGGCAATTAGCGCAGCTCATGTATGTATTCAGCTGGTCCAGAACTAATCTTTGTAATACAATAGATTATTCCTGATGTTGCATTGTTCTCTAGATACAAACAAGCAACATCTCCACTGTGCATTTGTAATTGGACTCAGCAGTGACTATAAACCAGACAGAACTGTACCCCACAACGACAAATGAAGCCTGATGCTTTTCCCACTAAGATGTATGTTCCCTTGTCGCCACATGTGTAGGCGAACACATCTCACCTCCTGTTGGAGACAGTACCATTGCTGCAGATCAGCAATCAATTGCTGTTCATATTTTGGGCGAATTGCTGTACGTGAATATATATAAAATATGCGCTGGATTTATGTGTATTGGTTAAATTATGATTATAGCACCAATCACCAACTACAGTGTCTCTTGGTGACAGAGGCTGAGAGCTCCCGAGTGTTGGCACACCATAAGGACAGCTGATTCATTTATGACAGATTTGATTGAGACCAACAGCAGGTCTGTAAATGATTCCACTGCAAGACTCAATTGGCTCTTGACATATCAAATCAGGACTGCCAAGCTTTGATTTCTTCTCTGCGCTGAAGAAATGTTATGATCTGATTATATATTGCAGTGACCTGCGACTGAATTCTAAAGCCCTCTGCTCACTGTCTAAACGCATCTTTAAAGAATTAGGCTGGCAATATAATTTTTTTTTATTGCCATTAAAACCATTAATGAATTGATGTTATTAGCATGTACTGCCTGTACATGCACAACCAGAGCCTAATATAGCTCATTCTTCTGTGCCAGACTCTTGTCAAAAACTACTAAAAACATGTCAGTGAACCACAGTGTTTCACTGGACAACATATTTTTCCGCTAGCATAAACATGGACATTGTAATTTATTTGGAATACATCCCACATACACTGTCCTGCCACTGTAAATACTCACTATATTACAATAAGTGAATTCATTTATGATTGAAAATAGTTCCTGACAATTGCACTGCTTATTTTTGTTGGAGAAATTATTGCTAAAATTCCAAATTGTTATCAATTTGCATCAGCTAAAATTAAAAGCTAAGGGAAGCCATAAAGAAAAAGGGCAATGCATTGTTGTTGTTGGTTGACAATAAGAGCAGTACAAAAACACAACAGCCTTTTCCATTAAATCTTATGAATACAGTGAAGCCCCAGTTCCCAGTCATTGTACATTGTGAGCTGAATCACTGGTACTGAGTAATTATTGCATTATATGACATGGACTGAGTTTTGTGTTACAGACCCTCTTCAGCATCCCGTGACCTCTGTGCAGCATTGCTATCCTGGCCCACAGACTGCAGCAGCACCCCACAGAAGGCCTTCATCACAGGGTGAGACTGGCTCACCTCAATCTTCAGATAATGAGCATAGCAGCGGTAAGCTGCAGACAGACAGAGAGAGAGAGAGAGAAGGGGGGGGGGGGGGGTGTTAGTCTGACTGGGCAAAAGCAATAAACACATAGGACTGCACCCCATGTTGGCTTTGAGGCAATCACACATAATGGCTATACAATCACACTTCTTTTTTTTTTCCTTTTTCTTTTTTAAACCACCTGCTTTTCCTGACAACAGATGTCTTAAATCTGCAGCCGGTTCAGAAATCGTTGTGCAATTAGACTCCCTTGCACTGCACAGAATACAGATATCATACAAGCTGCAGTGAGGTGTTAGCAGGGTAAAGTGGAGAGGATACGCATTTCTGGCCCCTAAGTGGGATCAGTAAGAGTGCATTTACTCATAGAAAATTGCTTCTCTTTAAGCCGCCACAGCAAAGCGAAGAGAGAAGAAAAAACAGTGACATCCACAAAGGTAAAAGCATGATGTTAATACTACTGAATATGTTAACATCATGTGTCAGACTAAAAAGAAAAAAGAAAATACAAAACATACTTGGGAAATATAATGTAAGGCATTCAATTCCCTAGTAATACTCTGTTTTCTTTTTTTTTATTTGAGCAAACACATATATAATTGACCCAGAACTATTTTTGCAGGTGAGACCTCCACAGTACAAGCAACTTATTATATTAAGATATATTTTTATGCAGATGACATGCAACAGACAGACGAGATTTACTTTATTGATCCCAAATTGGGAAATTCTTACGTTACAGCAGCCAGCCATTTGACCTGATGCTTTGATGTGGTCGGTGTAGACAGTGAGAATATGGCTGCGTGTTGATCACTATCTATGCAAAGTGCAGAATCTCTGACTCACCTGGGTCAAATGCCTCCACATTGCGGTTAAGAAGACTGATATCCATGCGTCCCATGTGAACAATGTTGAACAGGGCTGTGATGATCATGCGCCAGAGCGCCAGTAGCACCCCGATCAAAACATTGACTGGAAAAAGCAGGTATGTCAGCAAGAAGAGATTACCCCTGTGAGAAGAGATGGTAATGCAGCAATTATCAGAATATCAAAAAAAAAAAAAAAAAACATAAATAAATGGACACAATACAGACAATATGTGGCAACAAATATAGGAAATCACCTGTTGTCTAGGTCCCGAGTGCCTGCTGTTTTCTTGATAAAGCAAAACCTGGCAGTGATATGTTGAAATAACACAACCAAGAGAATCATGAGCCAGAAGGGCCTGAAAAGACAAAAATCAACCATCAGACATTTCCTGTGGTGACACAAGAAACACAAGCAACAGAACATTTTGTAACTGACAGGAATTTATGTGAGCCAAAGCCTACAACATACACAGAGTGTGTTGTTACTTCTTTCTTCATTAACAATGATAAATTTGTCTGACAGATTTTTGAAGCGTTTTCATCAACCAAAAGGTTTTCACGCAACAGTGAGGACATTTTTCTACATAGTCCAGGACAAAGGAGAGTAATGTATGAGAGATGTGATGAGGCTCACCACATGCTCCAAAGGAGCTGAAAGAGAATCAGATTCTGTCTGTGCAGGACAGGTATGATGATGAGGAAGACTGCGATCAGAAGGCAGAGGAAGAACACCATAGTCTGGATGATCATACCTGTAGGGGAAAGATCAGAGGTTCAGGGGCTTGGGGCTTAAACCCTGTTCAGTATCCAACAAATCTACACCGCAGACCCACTTCTCTCTCTCATATCACTATGAGGGGAGGGACAATTGTTCTTTTTACTGGGAAACCTCACAGACCTTGGAACATCTCTAGCTGGTCAGTTCACACATTTAGATTTATGTGGGGAACAGAAAAACTACTAACAATAATGGAAAACAAAGTGACACTTAGCAGCATTTTTCAAAAAAACATTATGATCTGGGCTGGTTTCCTTCAATATTCAGTATGTACAGAAACTGTACCAATGCAGATGTGAGCTGCTGTAAAGCTGGTGTATCCCATCCAGCAGACCAGTGCTGGCCGGGAGGCCCTGATACTTCTCTGACAGTTGTAAACGTTATAGATATCTCCTCTGTACAGCCCCTTCAGGTTTGACCTACAGAAAGAAAAACACAATCAAGACAATGTGGGACTATGCAATACATAAACTGATTTATTGCTAAATGTACAAATTATATGGTGAATTGAAGAGGTAATTTAACAGGGGATGCAGCTAAAATGTAATTCAATACTCGACCTAGAAAACGTTTCTTTTAATACAACATAATTTATGGTAATGGCACAGCATTTCACGTCTTATCTTAATAGCCATTTTCAATTCCAGCAGCAGTTAACGCAGAGTGAATGCTTCTCTGTCTGTTTGGATGATTAGTACTCTATTATGTTATAATAACTCCTGTGTGAGCCATTACATTATAATGAAGGAACCAGAATGCAAAGCACATTCATGACTCTTGGAAACTTTGGGAAGAGAATTAAAGAGAAAGGGAAGAGAAATTAAAAAAACATTACACAACAAACATTGGAGACATAAGAGAGCCACAATTCTGTCTTGTTCGTAAACCCACCGATGCAGAACCATTGATCGCATGAGCAAAGCCAGGTTGACCAAGCAAGATAGGGTCATCGCTGAGATAAAACACACTGCAAGAAAAACATAGCACATTAACTTCAAGTTATGTACTGTACTGTTGTTTTTTATTTTGTTCTTTGCAAAATAGTAGCTAACAATGCAGTATATAGCAACTGTAGCTTGAATTAGGGGTTTTATGAAAATATGTTAACATTACTATGGCTTATGAAAATAAGAATCCAATGTCATTTAACTGTATTCAGAGTCTCTCATACCCCTGGCTGCCTTTGTTTTAATGGTTTCACTCACCCTCTACACACCACATGTAATAAACAACGATTCGGACTACTTCATGTTTGTCTGGAGACAGCATAATCTTGAAGCCAGCCAAAAGGTTAGCAACATCCTCATCGACTCCAGCTCGGGCAGTCTGGAGAGGAGGAACCACTGCCGAGATCAGTAGGAGACCCACCTACAAAGAAAATAGAAAAAAATGGGATATTACTAACTCACAACTGAGAGATTCTTAGCCTTGGAGCATAAAATATAGTCTGATGATATTCAGAGTCTGAACTGAAGTTAATGGGTCAAGGCCAGGGATCAGATTTGGTCAAGTCAATATGAGATTATCACTTTGACCTTATGTACAATGTTATACTTAACAAAATATGTCTGTGCGATGCATGGGTGAAATGCTGTCCCATGTCAATTTTTTGATAGTTAATGTCATCGCCACAGATTTTAGTCCAATAGTAGGTATGGCAGTTACCTGATACAGTGTTATGAATGACACTACACCAGATATAGCCAACTTCAGAGGAAAACGGAAAGCTGTTTAAAAAAAAAAAAAAGTGTGAAAAATAAAGTTTAACAGGAGATAACACATTAAGGCATGATCAGACATAAAAGACACCAAGATCACATATTTACCTTCCTCTGGTGTATAAATATATGACTTCATAGTATCAATTATTCTTTGAGGGAGCTTGGGCGTCTCTGTGCTCGATGTGCTGAAGTGAAAGGTAAACAGAATTAAAAATTCACCCACAATGACATTAGGAAATACTTGTGAATGAATGAGGCACTTTTGCCACCATCTTTGCATACATGAAAATGAGAAAAAATGTCTTTCTATGTAGCATCAAACATGCACTTTAAGAGAGGAAATCCATTATTTCCTTGTGCTCATTCACCATGATATCAACCTGTGTGATACGTTACTGATTTGCATTGAATGTACAAGGAAATATTTACAATGGACTAGCCAGCAGATATAATTACTTTGCAAAAAATACTCCAGATGCTGATCATTGTGGAAAAATTGTCTCAGTGAGCAGATTCTCCTTAATCAGGATTTAGTGTCTGGGACGATAACAGGAAGAAAAGCAACCTGTTTCCTCTAACTTGTCTCCCTGCTACCAGGGAGACAATGACTTACATTGTCATTGTGATAGATTTTCTGAGATAAATATTTCCTTTTCATATAAAATAAAGAGACACAGGATGGATGTTTTTTTTTTTTTTACACCACCACATAAGACAGTCCTGCATTTAATTAGCAGATATATATCACACCGGAAAACTCCTACACCAGTGGTCAGCAACTGGTCTGCTGTTTTTTTTGTTTTTTTTAATTGTTTACCATTTTATTAAAAAACAGATGTCATTTTAGAAACAGTCCCTTCCTGTAAGTAAGCGCTCTGTGAAATGCAACATCCTTGGGGTAAAGGTCTGATTTCATATTATCTCTCTATTATTTATAAAAAAAAAAGCTTAAAATACCAAGAAGATTTTCTTTAGAAATAGGAATGAAAGGGGAAATCTTCTCCCTCACTCAAAAATGAGACACTGTAATAAAAACTACAACAAAATTAACATGACCCCTTTTTGTCAGAAAATGCTTGTCTCAACTGTTTCCCAAGAACCTCATATTGACACTAATTTTTAAAATCTGTCCAGGCTGAATAAGCAAATCCACATCCTTCCAAAACTTCCTTTGCTTATCAGTCGGCCTAAACATTTCCAACCAGCGGCTTCCCAATGAAAATCCATTTCAACCATAACTATTGAACTCAACAGTGAAATCTGCACTAAATTTAAGCTGTAGATGTGTCAAAAGAAAAACATATCTAAGCAACAAGACAGCAAATCAACACAGCATGATAGGCTATAATTCTCACCTGATTTTGGTGGGCTTCTTCTTCTTGAGCATTTTCTTCACATAGTCTTTATAATAGCTGCTGCTTAGATCCTAAAGAGAAACAAACCATATGAGGACCAAGTAACATTATAAATAGCAAACAGGCTAAGACAGGGTGGCAAAAATAAATTAACTGATTTGACTTTGGAGTCTCCACTGTTTCAGCTGAGCTCCCATATTCCTGAAATCCTTTGGATACTGGGAGTATTAGGTATTATTTAAATTTAAACTTTATTTTGTAATTATCAACATGTGGGAAAGCATTGCTCACAATCTAAGCCTCCTCATAATAAGTAGGGGTGCAGGCAATGGCTTCACCACGGCTTTGTCACACCCATGCTGAGATTAGCATCAAATAAACACAGCATTGTGTCTCCTCAGTGAAAAAACAAGGCAACCTTTTCATAATCTGATCAAGAACATAACATAAACCAATTACGTCAAATCTACTTAAAAATGATTAGCCCCCTGGCATGCTGCACTGGACTTCACATTTTCCCTCAGCCTAGACTGTATGAGCATGTTAAGACCCTTCATTAGCAACAAGCTTATAAAGGTTCTTCACGTGCGCAGATTCAGAGGAAATGTGTGTCTTAGTGAGTCTTTTTTACTTTTTATAACAGTTCAGGCTTACATGAATGAAAACATCTAATTAACATAGACACTTTTACCCAGTCTGTTATGCAAGTAGGCTGAATAATTAGCGCTTTGCAACCATCCTACAACAATGATTCAGGAACTGCTTGAAGATAAAACTTACCTCTGTAACATTGCTCTTTTCAGTGCCCTTTAAGCCCTTGAACAGAAGAAGGGGATACTGAAAGCTAAGGAATGCCAAGCAAGCTATCTGAGGCAGGCTGGAGAAAAGGGAGTAGTGTTTGTGTATCTGTGAAGGAATGAAAGAAGATTTTAAATCAAATCAACTCTTGGATAAACATGAGGAAGACATTCTAAAACTGTGATGGACTGACACAAAAAGTGGACACAAATGGTTATTTTTGTGGGTATTTTTCTCCACGTTTAGAAAGAAATTCTATTCTCAATATAATAATTAGTCAAATTCATTTTGTCTTTCAATTTAACTGAAATGCTCCCTGCAGTGTTAAGTCTATGACAACTCATAGTGGGATAAACAGACATTGCCCGTTTAAAAAAGGGGGGGGACAACAACAACAATGTGCTACTGTGCCTGGGTGTCTCTCTTTGACTGAAACACTAAAGTGATTAACTGTGACAAAGCATCTTGATTAAGACCAACAGACAGTGGAACTAATGGTTTTGAGTCTCAGACATTCATCGCATAGAAAACACAAACAACAGGGATGTGGCTCAAAATCTGGGACAGAGAAAGGTTTAAATCCCCAACCATGTGTCCATCTTTTCAAATCACATCTCTTACATATGCAACAGACCAGCTTTTTGGAAATCAATGGGTCTCCAGACCAACACAAGTCTGCTTTGTCTTTGGAATAATCCTCAAAACTCAAAGAAATCACAAACAATAATCCTCAGACACTGGACTGTTCACCAATATATTAGCTATAAATAAATTGGAACTCATGGTTGCTGTAAAAGTGATTTCTGCTTACTAGAGGTGTTTTGGGACAGTCAATCTTCTGCCAGACCAAAACACCGAAGTGTGTCCATGACAAGAGGCTGCCAAGTACATAGCCCACTTTATTATGCAAGGTGCCACATGCCAGGAGAGGGTAGTATAGTGCGGGGTAGTAGAAGACTCCTAGAATCACCCAGTTCTCTGCAAATACAAACAAGTGTGTGAAGGTTGTGAGCATAAGACAATACAATAAACTGATTTGTGTTTTAGTGATGTTCCATAAGACTATAACTAAGACAACTCACTCTGCTTCACTCTTGCACAGCTTTTGGAGAAAATGTGTGGAAACTATGATTTAAGATCACACAGTGCTGGACAACTACTATATTCCCTTCTTTAGTGAAGCTTGTGTAAAGTAACAGGCAATTGACTGCTTACAGTCACCACTTATGTAATTTTGTTTATGAAAAAAAAGCTTATTGTGAAGCTTACCGTCAAATTCCTAAATCGAAAATAATAGACATACATAAACAAAATAATCCAATTACATAACACAGATATTTAACAAAATAACATTTATAGTGACACATTTGTCCATTTGACTCTCGAATCTCCCAACAAAGCCTTTCTGTTGTCCACTTATTCAAAAGAGCAACGTTTCAATAATGCAGATAAAGCTGAAATGCAATTGAAAGAAAATTTATGAGGATAGGCAGCCACAGAAAATGTATAATCCGTGAATACACGGATAGACTGATGTGAAGAACCAAGATGACCTCCTCACGTTTGTTCTCAGAGTCTGTTGTGAAGGGGAGGGGGTTTGGCGATATGACCAGGCCCCATAGTTTGCACAAGAGCACTCCAAACACAGCCACTGCCAGGCCCTTGTGCTGTGTATGGTCCAGGAAGTTGACTGGACTGTGAAATCAAGGAGCAGGTATTTAGAGTCCACATGTTACCAGCCTCACATTTGGATGAAACAGTTATTGAACAGAAATGATCACACTTCAAAGGGTCATATAAGTTATGTTTTAGCCCAATAAATAATGTACATGAGATGTTTTCAATGTGATTTTCTACCTTCCAGGCTTCACTTGGCTTCCATTCCTGTCAGTATGGTATGAAAATCAACTTTGAGTTTTGCAACTTGCCTGAGACAGGAAGATTCATCACAGTTTTCAACCTCAATCAATCAAAAAGGGAAGTTTCACAGAGGATGACAGCTCTGTGGAATCCAGCTCCAGAAACACACTCTCACCTAGAAGTTACCCAAGCTGCTGGCCAGTTTGCAACTCCATTGGAGCAGGTTTTAGGGTTAATTACAAAGGTTTGTTAGTCAAATAAGTGCTGATAACATTTGTGGTATTATAATTAACTTGCAACTGATCCCCTTTGTTGGTGTTGCAGTGCTTTTGCAAAACTGTGGACATTTTTTTGTGACAAACTTTCAAGTTCAGTCTTCTCTCACAACCAAGCTTTTAGTTACTACGCCACCTGCAATATTTATCTCTCATCTTAATTGTTGAGTGACAAATTTTCCTACCTGAAGTGTTTGCAAACAATACTGAAATAAATGGATGCCAATAACTGCCTGGTAGATTGGAAATCAATCTATAAGTGTTTAGAAAATGATCTATAGTAATTCCAATGAAATACACCTACATTTGCAGAGGTACCAATGTTTTCCTGTAGGAGTCACAGCTATTTCATCTCACATTTAACCATGGTGTTTATTACTTAAAAAAGAGCCTCACCTGAGTAAACCTGGGAGTCCTTTCTGTCTGTTGCCCACCTTTGTGCGTCTGGCTAAGATCGCTAGGATCAACATGACAACGAGCTAAAGGAGGAAATACATTAGTTAGCATGACCTGCACAGCAGTATGCAGCTGTGGACTGCCCAGGTTTCAAGTGCCATCCTACTTCTAACTAATAGTGAGGGGAGTTGATGCCACAAAAGGCTGAAGCTCAGCATCTCATTAGTGCACCCCATGGATGTGGTCTGAATGAAGTGTCATCACTCAGGATCACTGAGCAGTTAGAGTTCGTGACCTGTGGCACATTCAGGAAAGAAGGCTGGGAAGAATGCTTTGCTCTAAATCGGGCCAGTGAGGATCAACTTCTAAGGCTGTCTTTAAACAGACATCAGAAGGAGAAACAGTGACTACCAGGTAACATCATTATGTAAACATAGAAGAGAAATCTATACACAGTTATTAGACTTAGGCCATAAAAACAAAGTGAGAAATATTCTCTACTTAATTATATATGTTCAACTTGGATTTGTATTGTTTAATTTATGTGAGGTAACTAGAAATCACTTAGGGAGAGAATATTAGCAAATAAGGCTGCACCACAGTTTACATTTGATATATTAAATCATTATTTTGGGATCAGGCCTGAGAATAAAAAACAGCTACATTGACATTTTTTTTACATTCAAGTAAGTGAAGTTATTTAAGAGAAGCAAAAATGTTTGATTTTGTGATGTGGATCCTGGGCCCTAGATCTACACCTGGGTCTGCATCAAAAAACAATGTGTCCAAAACCATTTGTTCATTGGACACATCCTACCTAATTTCATTAAAACCTTTGAGATAATCTCTGAACAATCACACAAACAAATGGAGCTGAAAACAAACAGTAACTTCTTTGTTGAAGATAATTAGATGGCACTGACTTATTATCTCAAAAAAACACTCAATGTAGCACATCATATCAAATGCTTTATGTGCGATCATAAATCCAATGACTGAATGAGAGAGAATAACAAGATAGTGTAATGTTGCGTCACATTAATCCAATGGGAAAGTGGACTTACAGATATTGCAGTGATGCATATATGGTAGAGTCTGTCATCAGCAGTGGGGTCACATGGAGGGATTATTCTAAAAAAAGGAAAAGAAAGCAAAACGATCAATCTGATTCTTAAAACTCAAGGCTTTGAGTCACTGAGCTGACCTAAAGTATACCTCACTAAACCTTTCACACATCACTGTCAGGACCATTTGTGGCTGGAAACTTTGTAGCTGCAATCCTGCAGCAGAGATTTGCATTTAAACGGATTGGTATCAGCGTGACACAGGAAAACAACAAACGCCTATGTTCACGTTCCTGTATATTAGAGAAGCAGGAATGTCTGGTCATGGGGTAGTAATTACAACTTACAAACAGAGAAAGCCTCATACATGAAAAATGTTGGGAGACTTAAAAATGACTTAAATATTACTAACATATATTGCCTGCAAGCACAGAGATGACAGCTTCCAGAGTGGACACTATCCCATTTTTCACCACAGTCTCTTACCTGTCCAAACAATGTGTGGATTTTTATCTTAGCACTTAGAGCACAGACTCTGGCAGCAGACCACTTGTAAATTTAAGGTAATGTTAAAATTCACATTTCCTTAGATGAACAGAACATTTGAATGGTTATAAAAGCAAAGAAAATTCCAGCTAAACTAGTTGATCTACTATAGCAATAGCCATGCAAAAGCTTTTCAGACCAAAACTCACACATTGTATTAATTTCATCAACATCCAGATGGTTTACTAGCTGAAAATGGCTGCTGATAAATGACTTGTTTCATCACATTTCTGTCACATTATTCATCTTAGTCCACTAGAGATCAACACTTTTACTATTTATCATTTTGTGCCAATTGATACATGGTGATTTTTCTCTACAAACAAATACTAGAAAGTTAGACATAAGCAAACATCCCAAAAGAACTGACTGTATTTCACGCACCCTGTTGCATTGTGGGATTGGTCTGGATTAAAGAATGAGTGTCAGCATGACCTTTGGAACTCATATCCAAAGTTGCAAGGTTTCATGTGCTGCATCTTCAAGTAAAGTTTTGTTCATACTTTTTTCTAGTAGGTGTTGTGGGCAAATCCTACCAGTTTCTATAACAACCTACATTTACAAAACACGAAAATGATACAGCCTCTACTATAATATTACGAATAATATGAATAGGAACAAGATCACACAGTGACACTGGCTCTGGTAAAGTGTGCCAAGTGTCACCTGATATCTCAATGAGAGCTGTATCTCACTGCAAAACTGTTCAGACTAACACAAGTTGGATTAATGCACATTAAAACAAAGACCAATTCATCAAAGTAACGGCTCTTAAAAAAGACAATAAAAGCACAGAAAACTATGTGGATAGCATCAAGGTCTAAAAGAAGTAAAGCTTGGTTCTTAGAAACATGAGCATGTACTTACTCGACTTCAATTTTGGGTGGTACAGGATCCAGGTCTGGGTACTCATAGTCCAGCAGAGCATCCTTATCCATTGTGCTTTCTCTTTTTCAAACAGATCCAAAGTCTTACAGAGGTGCTGAAGTACTTTGAACCACAATCTCTAGTGACACACGGCTGCGATGCCCTTGACTCAAGGGGTAAAATTGTCTCCCAAGTCCCAAGTCGGGACTGTTGCAGAGGTGTCCTTGTTTCCGTGTGTTTGGTCTGCTCTCACCAACACACTGTTACCCTCCCTCACAAGCTGTACTCAGGTGCCCTGGTCCCACTGTGGAGCTGAGAGTAATGTGACAGGTCCTGGCTGCAGCGCGTTGCCTACACCCTGGAAAAGGCCCTTTTTCAGCTGAGGGTTGCCACCACAAGGGGAGCCTGGTGAAGAGAGTGAGAGGGGGGCAGTATGTGAAAGGAGGGAAAAATGTGGAAATCTGGGCAGCCAATCTGCAAGGTCACCTGCAGTTTACTGGGATTACACCTACTTTTTGGTGTTGTGTTATTGGACCTGTCACTGGTGACTGAAGGAGTTAGGTGCACAGAGTTTTAAAACTCCAGCTACGACTGTATGGGTAGCTGGGAGGGATGAGCTTCTCCTATCAGAGTGGAGTTCCACGCTGATAACAGGGAAATTCTCATATTGTTTCCTTCCGTCATGGTTCAGATACATTTGTGAAAGGTTACCAAAACTAAATCCAGGTAAATATCCAGGATACCAACATGGAACCAAATGAGGCAGAAAAAAATAAATCACATGTTTTCAGTACAACACTCTGCCCACAGCTATACAACTACACCTCCGGTTGATAAGGATCAAGGACAGGTTTATCACAAAGGTGAAAGAGATAGTCTCCATTGTATTATCCTGTAAACAACTAATGAAGATTTTTTTTTAATCTGCATTTTAAACCAAAAGTGAAACGGATTTAACAATATGTGGAGTCACACTGCTCAGAGTACAGGAATTTAATCAAAGCTTCTCTAGATTTTTTTAATGCCCATGGTGCACGGACTCCTCACCATTGTGTGGATTTACAATGGAGAATAAACTTCATAACAGCAAAAAATATGAGAATAAATTTAACAGTTTTTAAATTATGGCATCTGTCCCAATCAAAAGAAAAAACAAGCACTGAAGCAAAAACTCATCAAACCAGGTTGGATCCTGATTCTTGTTTCTCATAAAAAGAGAAAGTCACAAACAGTAATATTATTAGTTTCTTAGGAGACAGAAAAGCTAAGGAATTTAAGTCAGCGAATGACAGCAACGGCCGTATAAAGAGAAGCAAAATGATCACAAAGGACCTCCAACACATGAAAAGCACAAGCATGTGAGTGCTACAAAGACACACTGAGGTCAAGGGTCATAGTGACAGCTCTGTTATTTGCTAATAACTAGCTCCAGTTATATTCTTTCTGCAGCAAGTTGAATAAAACTACAGTGAATGTACTCACATATGTATGTTTACCACTGATGGTTGCATATGTCTTGTGCAACATGTCTGCATCAATTCCTGCATTCAGTTGCAGCCAGCTGAGACTAAGTCAGTTTTGCAACACTGCCTCTATGTCACCATACACTCATTATGCTGGGATTACAGTCACACAACTTTAAAAAGCAACTAATTCCACCACCCCCCCCCCCACCCCCCACCCCCAACACTCCTGAGAAAACATGGTTTCTCAAGCACATTAAGCCACCAAATCAAATATGCTCCTGAGGAAAAAGCAGCCCAGCAAATAAAGGGGTCACTGAACAAAGAATGCTTTGAACAGTTATAATTACATCACAGAGAGGCAGTTTGATTGAGCCAGACATCTTACTTGTATCAGGTTTAGGACGTTGGCTCAAAAAGCCCTTTGCTCGGAAAAATAATAACCACAAGCCTTGTAAAAACAAATATAAATGATTTACTTATTTACTTATCCATTTTTTAATAAAAAAGCTTCATCATCAGCAGAGACAGGTTGAGGATCCACAAAATAATTACATGTGGAAGAGACTTAGTTTGCAAATATTAAAAAAAGATGTCGAAGGAGCATCCTTCAGAAGTAATGAATACATATAAAACTAAATGCTGACACCACCTCTAAAAGTTCTTGGCCCATCCTTTATTTGCCTGGAAGCTGCTGCTGAAAGGGGAAGATACTTCCATAGCTGAGCTTCACGTCTATATTATCATCAGTCAGAGACTCTGAGGAGCCCAGATGTGTCTGTAGCCGTCAAACTACTCATTTTCTGTTAAATGTGTAAGCATTCATGTTGAGTAATAAAAGACACTCCATTTTCGTTTCGCAGTGTTTAAAATAATGTAAGGCAGCGAAGCTTGGGCCCTCTCTGTGAGCTGCTGCAGACACGCTGGTGCTCGGGATCCTCGGGATCCTCCGGGTTCAGTTTCAATCGGACAGCACGGACACATTTCATGGCTTTGAAGTTGAGCTCGAGCTTGTGAAAACAAAGAGACCTTCATCCCGAGCGCCAGGTAACAAAGTCACCTGGGCCTCGCGTGTAGTGAACAACCTTCCACCTTCAAACGAGGCGTTCAATGCGTCTTTGTTACTTTCTGTTGTGTTCACGTTCTCGGACCCACTTGTGCGCCTCTCGGTGGCAACATTAATCACGAAGTAGTTTCTATCGCGACGGGAGGCCGTTTTATTGCGTGTATTTGGTATCAGCTCCACTGGCTAATCGGTTTTTGTCGACTTTAAAAAGCCAGGCCACTTACCGGCCGCCTGCAGGTGAGCTGCATCGATAGGTAGGCGTGGAGGGTTAATAAATGTCAAAGCAGGACTAATAGCACCTACGGCTAATTTCTCAAGCAAGGAAATGAACACGTTGTATAAATAAATAGAGTTTTGTCTGGTGCCTTAATGTCCCTGAAACGACCCACAAAATCCAACTTAATTGAAGTTGAAATCAGGATCTTACCTTGTGCTTATCTCGTGCTGCCTTGTCTTGATTTGGTGAAATTCAGATGACCTGGGCTTAAATCACTTCCACCAAACAGCCACCTCTGACAAGTTCAATAACTCTACAAACAAAACAACAACCTCAAGGTCAACTTTGCTTCCTTTTTTTTTTTTTTTCTCGACACCTCATGTAAGTGGTCTTGTGTGTGGTGATGGGACTTTGAACCGTCTCTATCTTGTTGTGGTGAGAGCATCATAAAAGTGCTGCTGCATGCAAACTGAGGAAAAACAGTTGTGAAACATATAGAATTGACTAATGTGGACAAGTTCAAGTCAAGATTTTGACTCTGACCGCCTGCGAATTATATTAATGAATGAAATAAGGAAATTATGATGCATCTTAAAGTTTTGTGTAATCTGTGAAAACCCGCTGGGGTTTCTGCCATGTGGACATTTCAGTTCAAAGAGATGTTTCCTGTCATACTTGCATCAACTCAACAGCTACTAACTGTGATTTCTGACACATTTTTCTAATTTCCAATAGCTTTGTCACAATGAATGGGAGATTCAGGAGTGAACAGGAAGTTCAACTAAAAAGGAAACTAGACACTGGTATTCACATTCACAACATGGTGATGGAGACATCATTCAGACCAATTATGGATGCACTGATATCGCCGTGCAGATCAGCACAGGTAAGGTCCTTCACAAAATAATCTGAAAAATAATCTGTTCTCTAATCGTCTTTACTCTGTGCAGGAGAGTGTGGTGATATTTCTGTAAAAACAAGAACCATGACGTTCACCTGATTGACATTCTGCTTTGTGAGGTTCAGATAAAGAAGTGCCAAAAATGGTGAGGGACTCTTTGGAAGTCGCTAACTTTTTTTTTTTTTTTTTTTTGTGTGGAGACAAATGCATGGTGGCTCCCTTAGAAAGATGAGTTAGGCCCAGCTACAGCAACACCAGAGGCATGTTTCATTTTCTCTCTTTCCAAAGGAGTAGGAAATCACATCTTTTCAAATCCAGCTCCAAATATCACCAGAGCAGTTGTGATACAAAGCGTCTCCACTAAAATTAGCTTCTCATGCTTTATTGAAATTATTATATCAGGATTATTTGCACTAAGATCACCATCTCAAATGCATCTTATCCACAGGACTCCACTGTCTCTCGCCACACTGTCAGGGACTCATTAGTGAGGGTAATGCAAAAAGTAGGAAAGAGAGAGATTGTCCTCATTGAAATTAGATTCTAAAGCTTTCTAGAGATCTGGTTCTGGTTCACAGGAATAATATGAATGACAGGGTGGATTTCGGTACTTTGGGGTGCAAATGGCTGGTGCCTGTATGGGCATTAGTTTGAATTCAATCTTGTTATTGTTCCCTTGGTCGGCTTCCTGCACTCAGCTTTTTATACATCCTAAGGAGTCCAGATTTGTTCCTCCTCTAAGCAGGAAAAATTGACTTTCTTATGACCTTTCCAAAGCAAGTGAGTACATCGTCCTCTGACAGCTGCATCCCCATCTCTCTCGTTCTGATTTTTAAAACCGAACATTGATTCAAAATAACTGTTGAGAGCAATCACAAAGAAACACTTTCCATCATAATTATTAACTAGCAGACTCAACCTTTTCCTATGAAAAACATTAAACTGAGTAGGCTGTCCTTTTATTAACCATTGCCTTGTACGTGATGCAATACTTAGGAGAGTTTCACTGGTTTAACAACCCAGACTACTTTCCATTCACAAAATAAATAAATAGAACAAACCCATTGAAATTGATTATTAATTTATTTTTGATTTGGTTTTCCATAAACATTAACATTTCAATCTTGACAAAGTCAATTCAAATCGAGTCATATTGAGAAATATAGCCTCAGTATTAAATCATGCCTCCTGGAGGCCTCCTGGGTGTAGGTGGCTAATTACTGGGGATATTTTTCTCCTGCTCAGTCTGCTGCCTTGCCTCCGTCATAGTCAATGAGCCTTGTAACACTCAATTAGAACATAATTGGATTTGTGTGTGTTCAAGGTGGAAAAACATGTACATTTGAGCGGACATGAAAGAACTGCTTATCTCTGTTGACAGCTGTAATGAAGCTGAATTTGGTCGGCCAGTTGTAAATTTCAGTCACTCTAGTTATATTCCAACACTTCCCTCCTATTCTACATTTGGCTTTGTTTAAAACACCTTGAATTTACATGATGATGTTTAATTAATAGTTTACATTTGGACACAAAGCACTAGCTAAATTGTCCATATCTACTGTTCACATATGAGAGAAAGAGTTGATTGATTTATACACAAAAGATTCACCATCATGGCTCCTGGAGAACAACAATGCAAGGTTTTTTGTGTTTTTTTTTTTTTTTTTGTTTTTTTTTTTTTACAAAATAGTACCTGTGAGCAAACCAGTGCCCAGGTCACTGATTTCTTTCTTCTTACTGTATTTTAATTTCTGGTCAAATTTAACAGATGTGATTAGTGAGATGGTCTGAGAACCTAATGTGGTCATATAATGGACTTTAATATTAATAATCAAGTTTTGTTGTCGTAGCTGTTTTTCCATATTGGATTTAGATATCTAAGGTCAATTGGACCAAAACGACCATGAGAAGAAAAAAAAATCAATTTCAGTCATACAGGTCGTTTCTGTATTGATATATCGCTGCTATTGTTGTAGGCCAGGAGGGAAAGATTTATGTCCCAGTTTATGAGCACTGAGAATGGGATGCTATATCTAAGGAGCCTCTGACAACCACAAATCTTCCTGATAGTTATTAAAGTGGTCATGATCACTTTGCCGCAGACACAGCGCTCAGTCTGTCACATTCCTGCTGCGGCTGCCTGACAAGTGCCTTGAATTCATGGTGGGGCGGCAGGGTCGTGTCTCAGCCGCAGCGTAATAATCCTCTTTATATAACCGTTTGGAGAACAACTTGGCACACACACACCACACACACTTCAGTTTGATCTACATGATCTGTTTATCTTAAATAACTTACACTTGATGTAAGTACATCACAGACATTATACAGTAGCTGTACAATTTGATTTGCCAGTTTATTAGCTACACGTTCATGTTCCTGCCATATGTGCAAATGGGGATGGGCAAAATGTCACCTTTAAATGCAATATAATACAAGTATATTATCAATGAAACAACACTTTGCTGAACAATACTGAACAGTATAAAGAAGGAAAGTTGTATAGGTAGTTCAGTGTATGTGTGAAATGAAAAGGATGAAATGCAGCAAACAGGACGGATTCTCTCTGTTATTTATTGCTCTTGGAGATGGTGTGTGTGTTTGTGTGTTGATATCTGTTTTAGTTGGAGTGTTGTACATGTCAGTGTGATAGATGATGTCCTTGCCATGGCCTCTACTTTGTCATTCTGTGTGTGTGTGTGTGTGTGTGTGTGTGTGTGTGTGTGTGTGTGTGTGTGTGTGTGTGTGTGTATTTGTGTGTGTGTGTGTGTGTGTGTGTGTGTGTTGTTGTTTGGGTGGTCTGTGTAAGCATAAATTTAAAGGCTTTGGCGATGTGCTAATGTGGGTCATGTGTGCAGTGGATTATTGGTTTGTTGTTGATTTTCAGATTCTGCAGTCTATCCTATGGCCTATCAAACTGCAGGGTAGAGAGTTCAATCATATTGACATATTCTTTTTCCTTGAATCAGGAGCATGATTTGCTTTGTTTGTTTTTATTTTGTACTGCTGTTTATGAATGGTATTTCATTAGGCAAAAGGAAAAAGCCAATGGACTACGATGAACTGGCCTTAATTCAGGGGGAAACAGCAAATGTCTCATATGGGAAAAAGAAAATGAAAGGCACTGAAACAGAATTTATCCTAGATAATGCTCCATGAATGCAGATTTCCTTGTCAAAGCAACATGTCCTGTCTCAGCATGATGGGATTTGCATTTCTCACATCTCAGAGTTTTTAATTATGGAATGAAAAATTCACCGCAGCATGCCGAACGTAATTGCTATCAAAATGAGAGATTTGCCAAAATGTCCCAAAAGAGCTAATTGAGGGCAGAGAAATACTGATTAGGTTTGATTCTCTGAGCACACAGGATTATGCATTTCATGTTTGTGCATGTGTATGTAGTGTTTCTGTTTTGAGTCTTTTTGTCTTTCAACTCATAATGCATTGATTGACCCTCTGTCTGTGTCTGACTTCATGTGTGCAGTCCAAATTGGAAACCATTCGAACATTATTTATTATCACATTGTTATTATCACAGTATTGTGGTTGATCACCACTGTGTTAAAAAGCAGACACATTAGAATATTTTTACATACATGAAAAACAATATTATATAATATATGTATTGAATGATTTTGCATTTTCCATTGCTAGAAGTGACTCCTTGATGCAAAGGGTTTGAAAATATAATGTCTGGTTACTTAGCTTGCCTTTGAGCAGAGAATCATTTGTGCCACAGGGCCTGAGTTTGACCAGTTTTTCATCAGAGACGATGCCTCCTGATCTGCAAAGCGTTAGATGTTTCTGATGAATAATGTATTCATAGTGTGAAGCTGCAGACATGTCTCACTGTGTGTTCAGAGATGCTTGACTTTCACACGTCTCTGCTGGAATGAGGCTGAATCAAGAGCTTGTCTCGGTTATCAGCAGCTGTGGGGAATATCCGTCTGTGCACCGCAGACAGTGATGTTAGGATATTTTGAAGGCTCCATGTTGTGTTCAGAGGCTTTAATAATGGTGACTGTATGAACACCCACTTATTGGCCACACAGGTGCAACTTTGGCTGATTGCTAGCTTTACATATTTAGTGTTTCCAATCTGAAATTAGTCATAGTTCTAATGCATAGCATAAAATAAAAATGAAATGACAAGGAAATTGAAGTAACAGGAGGTTTTAACAATATTATTAAAATCATAATACAATAAAGTACATGTGCTGGCCATGTATCATTTTTTTGTGGTTTTTATCCCTTTTTATGATTATGTCAGATAAATATTTTGCTATATTTTGTCTTGTTGAACTATTCTGATTATACAATGTCCACTATATTTTTCTGTCTCCACATTATATGGCTCATGTACATTTTGTAAGAATAAATGTATAAAATAATATTACTTGGTCAAATGAGAAATGGATAGGGAATGTCGATATTACATCTATCTGTTCAAAATCAGATGTTTTGGAAACGTGAAAGTAAGTCTGAGAGAGAGAGCATTTATTGTTATTTCTTCCAGTTATTATGGCGTCTGAGACTGCTGCGTGTATAGTTGAAGAGGATCAATATTGAGGATCAAATTGCTTCCATGGGGCACAAAATCAATCAGATCTGTTTTCCTTGTCTAACAAAAGTTATTGAAGCATAGGAGCAAATAGTTTCTCATCAGTGCTGATAATGGTTTTCCACCTGGTCTTTCGTCAGAGGGAGGATTTTGACCTGCAGTGATAAAACTGTTGTTGTCCAAAGACAGAGATAACTTCTGAAAGAGTCAAACAAATTATGACAGAAAAGAGATAAGGAATGTTATACTGTTGATGTGAATGCCTTTACTCTATAAATACAATGTTTATGACCTCCTTACATGAGTTTTAAATAATTATATTATCGAGAAAGATGTAGATCATACATTGATTTGTACTGTCAGGATTTTAGTTAGGTTTCTTTTGAAGTTTCTAAACAACAATGCGATCACTCCTGTCAAAGTAGATGGATTGGAGTGTTTGCTTTGAAGACAGGGAAGTGGTCAGCATGATAATTTGTAAAAGTCAGTGCAGCACAAATGGCCAGATGACCGGGAAACTGGGAGTTCTCTGAAGCTGACGGTAGATCCCATAGAGACTAAAGTGCCATCACACTGTGTGGGTTCCCTGCAAAGATCACTCATGCTGGTCTCCATTAGCAAAAAGCTGCTCCCCACATGTCACTGCCTGAACAAAGACACATGTATTCATCTAGCACTAAGGGAGGAATGCTAAAAGCAACAAATAAGGTTTTGATCAGCATGTTCTGATTCTGAAAAAGCTTGTTTTGTTTACAAATTACAGTGTTGTGTAATGCTGAAAGTGGAGCATTTGCTGTGGTACTTGGTTTAAATGTTAGACGTGAAATGTTTAGTTCAGATAATCTGAAGCGACATGTTTCAGAGACAGGATCAGCTGATAAAAGCGAACCATGATGCTCAAAGACAGGAGTTGATTGTCTAAGCAACATTTGTGTCCTCTCCTGCTTCTCTAAGGAAACCTGCGCTGTAATTTGGTGCTGTTGACAATATGTGATGTGATTTCTGCAGCACATTTACAGGTGCACAACCGAATGCTCTACAGATGGAAGAAATATTGCAGACATTTAGCAATAGTGGTTTTGTACACTTTTTGAAACTGCCTGTTATGCCAAGTATTACTTTCCTACATTTGTCATTATAGTTTCCCTGATGCATTATCAGTATTGGTTTAGATGTCCACCTGCTGTCACAGTGACATCATGGTATTGATTCCCCATAAAGCTGCCATGGCAAACTGAGTCATGTTTCCCGGAGAGATTTGATGATAAGACAGTGAGGAAACCCCTGTGGGCATTGTATGGGCAGGGCAGAATATGGTTATTTTATCGCGAGGTTCTGAAATGCTTCTTCAAAGATGATTTCTGACACGATTTTCCTAACATCACAGCCCTTTCCTTCATCAGTAGGCTGCTCACCGTGTGATTGGTTCATAAAAACGCCTCTTTGCGCTCAAGGAGTCACACAGCCCTCTTTCACGTGACCCAGACCTTAATTAGTATGGCAACAGATTGTCATTTGCATGTACGTGCCCCAGTGTGTAGACTGGAGGTGGTGTGCATATGGGGGAAGGATAGTGGCACTTCAGGGCCAGTTTGCTTAACAGACCCCAAAGGTGCAGTCAATTCAGAAGTGATGTTGTTATTGTAGCTTGTGGAGACATTTACTGTGCCTTTTTAAAATGAATATAATTTTTGTGTGTTGTATTGATGCATTAAAATGAGAATAAACTGGATTTATTATGTCATATTGTTGCTTTTCAGAATGACTTTGCATTTGCTTTAGGGGCAGAGAAAGAGGTTGGCTTTGAATTTCACACAGCTCACCCTCACTGTGCACAACACAAAAGGTAACTCCACAGAGCGTCATTATTTTTCAAAGCAGCGTCCTGATCCTGACAAAAAGATCTGCCTTATACCTGCTAGGAATTTTTGCCTCTGGAGAAAAAGAGCGACACAGCGCTGGAAGAATCCTTTTATTTAGGAGGCAGCTACATTTCGATGTTCTTTGCCTTTGGCGGTTTGATTTAAAATAAAAGAAAACCTTGTCTGCCATAGATGCCACTTCGTTCTAACACTGATACAACATCTATTCTGTGGTGTCAGGTTTTGAGTTTCCAAATTATTGGAGTGAGTCATGAAATGTGTGTACCATGCATTTGTTTCCACTCAAAGCTGGATCATTGTACCTGGAAACACAAGCTGCCGACAAGGATATTTTTCATGACAAAAAGAAAAATCAAGATGCATAACATAAACAGGAAGGCTGTTTATTTACCAGGCTTCTTGTTTTTAACCTATTTTCTTCCTTTTTTTTTATCCTTAACCTCCTTCTTCCACTTATCTGTTATACAAAAAAAATTTCTTTACCTTGTGTTGAATTAGTTTTTGTAGTTCATTATCTGTGTCATTTGTCAGGCTGGTTGTCAGTTGTACTGCCCAGTTTAATATCTCACATCATCACTCATACTGTTATTAAGCTGCTAACTACAGCTCATGCAAATTGTCTCTGCAGTGATTTGCATCTCTGCTGCAGACACCAGCCGCTGCTCTGCTGCTTTACTGTCCATACCCACGTCTGCCTATATCTGTGTGGCCCACATATTCCTTGGCCTATTATCTCACATTCTCTATTACTCTGATAAAATGTGATCCAGCAGAAATTGTAGGAAAAATGTCTGTTTTCCTGTACTCCATAGTGGCCATTCCCCTCTATTGAGTATCTTGTTGATTGACAGGTAGAATCCGTGAAAGCCTCTGTTGGCTGGTTATTGCTCTGGGTCAGGAGCAGGTAAACAGGAGTTACTCCCCTATATCTACTCTTTGCTTTTTCTCGCTGCCTTTTTTTTTTTTTTTTTTTTTTTTTACTGTCAACTATCTTTCTGGTATAAAATTTCTCACCCACTCGGAATTATTGACTAGTCTGGAGTCCCATGAGACTAAGCTCATGTTGTTATTGTCCATCAGCAGCAGCACAGAGCTTTTTTTTTTTTTTTTTTTTTGTGGATCACCAAAACCAAAATGAAAACATGCTGCAATTTAACATGTTCAGAGTCAGTAGGAATGATCAGCATACTAGACAGGCAGAAAATAGTGTATGAATTGGACTGCTTTAGATGACTGAATACTATATGTTGCATACAATTTAAGAAATATTTCCATAAATGCAATTAAAGGATTTGAATTTTATTCTACCCTCAAAATGTCACATTTTACGCCAGCAGATTAAATCACTAATAACAATGGCGGCATTTGATCCCTCCCAGTATAAATAGTGGTGCCTTCATCAATGTCATTATTTACACCATGAGTGAGGTTAAAATGTTTGCCATGAAGAAAACTGGGTCATTTTTACATGTTTCTTGTATAGATTCCCCTGTTTTTGTGTTAACATTACACTTTGTCAAGGTCAATCCCTTGCAGGAAATAGATTTTAACACTATCAGTGGGTTCTGAGAAGAATGAAGACACAGTGTCAGTTGACCGGTCATATTATTCATTACCAACAAATTCCATGAAAAGCTAAAAACCAACGTGTCAGTCTGTAATATCAGCTTCTCTAACCATGAATGCATAGTTTCATTTTTTTTATTTTAAAGGGTCAGTAGTTTCCAGAAACAGCAGGACGATGTAATTTTGATAAAGAGAAAGAATAGAGGATTTACAGGGAATAGTTTGCATGGTTTTCAGACAGTTTATGTTTGATTCTTTGATGTTTTATTAATAATTTTCATACACAGAAAGTGGTGCAGTGGATTATCACCATACTTGACCTATTCTAAATTTAATTGCCAGTTCCTGATGCAAATGAATGTAAATATATTGAAAAATAATGTTTACACTGATTCATCTTCATCAGTGTATTACCAGATTACTGTCAAGTCAGAGAAAATATTGTTATGAAAAATTCATGCATTGTTTTCTGTTTTTTTTTTTTCTTTTGCCATCACTAATTTCCCCACTTACAATCTGATATTATCACGCAATTTTGCTAAATCATTTAAACCTGAGCACAAGGTTTAAATGTTTTCGTGAAATATTTTTGATGACTCCCAAAGCTAATGGGATTTCCATGGAAGCTGCCGTGTGATGAGCTGGTTTTCATCGTGACTGTTGAAACTTGGCAAACTGAGACCGTGCCTGGAAACTGCTGGCTGTGCAGGGGAATGTTGATTCATGTGGAGCTGGAGACGACCTTGCTGCTAACAATGAATGCTACTTCATTTTCCTGAAGTAATTATTCTAGTGACGAGTGTGACAATGTCCCCCATATTTGAACAGAGCTCTAACAGCATTGAGCAGCTCAAGGTTGCATCTGATGTGACTTTAAATTGAAATTTGAAACCCTGCTATGAAAAGCTGCTGCAGCACGTACAACGGTGTGTGCTGTGAAATTACCTGTTGCTTAGGAACTAGTGTGACTTGATGCATGAGAGCAGGCTTTGCCAAGGTCTCCAACACAAGAATTTCTCTACATCTGGTGTTAAGTCACGTCTTAATTATTGACATCTTCTATATAACATGTATGCCAGATAGTATGGACTCTCCATCTTTCCCTCTTCCCATCCTGCAGGAGACTAATTTATGGTCACTATTTTCAGAAACTTTGTACATTTTGAAGTGGCATCTTCACTATCACATTATAATATCTGGTTTTGCTTGTACGGACATTGCTGAACATGATAATGTCATAATCAATGTGTCTGTGTGGTGTTACACATTTACTCCCTAGCATATTGTTTTTATCGTTTCCTCTATTTGCACATTTCACAACTGAACAAAGGGGTGTGTGAAAATATTTTCTCCAGGTTACTGAGGAGTGTAAGTGGAGGTGTTGAGTACAGTCGCCCACATGTTCGGCCCTGGCTCAGAGGTTGTCATTGTCACTATGTAACTATACTTGGTGATTAAATCCTCCCCCAGTGAATGAAAAACACAGATATACAGCCATATGAAACAGTGTTACACAATAGACATATCTGAAGATTATACAATCTTAGTTATAAATAACATATGTGCATCATCTGGAAATTGTCAGATTTCTTTTTTTTTTAAGTTTCAAAAACATGAAAATACTCACAAAAATCTTCAAAAAACCCAAACTTTTCTTTTATCTCTTTTATTTTCTATTAACTAGAGCTATGAGACTATGAGAATTGTACCGAGTAAACTGTCTCTTTAGTATAAATCTGCTATTGTTAATGATTATGCTGCCATGTCAGTGCGGGAGAATTATTTATTATGTATATTACTAAAGCATTATTGCACTGATGCAGTGCAATGATTGCCTTTGAATTAATGTATTGAAATGGGTAGTGAAATAGATGTAACTCAAGGAAAATGCCAATATATATCAGAGAGGGTCTTGAATATGTTGGTCATTAACTCCCAGTCAGCACATTTAACTATGAGCGAGTGTCATGGGAGGGTATAATCCTTGGTAATTTATATATAACATGTAATTTATACACCGCAATGACACGCCATCCACCAAGTGAATATAACCTTTGCAACTAAAAGTATAAGCTGCAGCAGCATATGTGTATAATTTGACCAACAACATTTTTCAAATATGAAATTATCCAAAAATCAGACAAAGAGCTTGAACCTGATGCAGACATATCGCTTTACTGAGAGGGAGCTGTGTGAGGGCGAGTTTTCCATCATCATAATCAATGTCTTATTGCTCACAGCCAAGAAAGATCTGTCCTTGATTAGTGAATACCGGTAAAGGGGTGTAAAGCCATGGACGCCGTCCCGCCCTCTCTCCCTGATTTGCACCCCCACTGTGAGGAAAAGCACTGGTCAAATGAAGACTGCAGATGCTGCCGCCATCAGTGGGGGCAGCATCAGAGGAGCAGCAGCACTTCAAATGGAATGTGAGGTTTTCAAGGCATACAGTCATAAATTTTTCATCTGCAACCGCCTTTGAGGCAGTAGAGGGGGGCAGGCCAGCCGGGCTCCAATTGAAGGTTTCTAACAACAAACCAGGGCTTTCAGAGACAAAAGGTAGACGGGGGAAGGGCACTTGAAATGAGAAACAACAAAAATCCTTTGTTTACAATAGATGAGCAAAGAGTAGTAAACAAAGTCACTGTTCACATGCCATAGCTGACAAAATCTGCCAAGCAGATATCTCGACAGCAATCAAAAATATAATGGCAGAGCAACAATTGTGAATACTTGTATGCCCTCAATATAATGGCTGCCACAACAACAATCCTGAAAAGATTCAAAAATGGCAATTTGTTTTAAAGTCATTCCTTAAAAACCCCATAAACATGTTGTTGTCACATAGGCTTTTACACAATAGTTCAGTGATTTTTTACTAAATATCAGAAATGAGAGCCTTATAATGGCACTTGGCTTTTATTTTGAAATTCATATTTAATGTGCATGTAAACAGTTTCTTAAAACCTCCAATAAGGTGAATACCACCTTTTGAGAGTTAGAAACCAAACAAGAAGCAAGGGCTAAGCATGAACTGCAGGCTAATGTGTATTTTTAGCACAGTTCTTTTTGGTAGCTGGTAACAAATTGGTATGCTGTAAATATTGAATGAGCACTTTAGGGACCCTGCTGTTCAAAAAATGGCATACCATCTCTTCCACGTTCAGAAATAAAAATATAATCCACTTTTGTTTTTTGTTTTTATTGGTTTTTTTTTTTTTTTTTTTTTTTTTTAAACAACACTTCACCAAAATATCCTGGACCTTTGTGACATATGTCAACAGGCGTCACCTTATCTGTGAGGTGAATCAGGAATACCAAGGAGTTTATCCTGGACATAAATCTCTGTCCCTCGTCCCATAAACAGACGCTGAAGCTCTGCAGAACAGCTGCAAATTTAATGACTGATTTTCCCGGCACTGCTGAATCCTCTGGGTGCAGGGTCTGTCTGGATGCTAATGCAGCCTGACATCTCCATCCTTGTTTAAACAACCCATGTTATCCTGAATGTGCAACTGCAATGGCAAATTAAAGGCAACTTTAATATGAAAAGCCGTCTGAACACTACTGCTCTACTTTTTCAGTAAACTCAGATCCAGCTTGGTCTGATTTGATCCTGACAGTATTGTGCAGCCAGTTTGTGGAATCAAATGAGAGCACTGTGCTCTTTTGAACACAAAATCCAAGATTCAATACAGTATTTATATGTATATATATTTGATTTCACAAAAAGTGTTTTTATGTATGCAGCTTTTAGACACTGCAGATAATTTAGTATGTCAAATACAATTCAGTTTGATGCATCATACAAAACGTATCATCATACATTTTACACCCTCTCAACCGAAAGCAGTGGACAAAACTCTGCTTCATATTGTCATTTAACCTCATTTTAGGCTTCAGTGGATTTGTGTTAAAAATCTGTAAATCTTAGACTGTTGCACTGTCCTGTTTGTCTCTATATCTGGATTGTCTTCCCATTTTTTGCCTGAGATAAAACAGATTGAATGAAATTGTATTTTAATACTGACCAGAGCAGATGACTTGTGCGTTTGTGGAATAGAGGACAGTTTGGCTTCATTGCAGTATATTTATTATGTTTGATAGAGTTTAATCTGTGGAGTAATGTTATATGAGGAAAATGAGAGGTTCCTTGTTCCCCCTGCTCATAATCTTTGGTCTTTGTGTAAAGAAAAGACTCATTGATATTTTGGTTCTTAATCCCATTCAGCAAACTAATTCAAATCATAGCGAATGTGGTAAGTGATAGTGGAAATACATTGATCAGCCATAGTGCATCCTGGTGCCATGTCTTACCCAGGTAAACAACACACGTGATGTAAAAGACCAGGCTGCCTTCTTCCATTGCTCCACAGTTCAGTTATCATGCTCACGTCCCCATTGTAGGGGCATTTAATAGTGGACAGCTACTGTAGCTCTACTGTTGGATTGGACCATACAAACCTGCCTTTGCTCCCCATGTGAATCAGTGAGACCTGGCTGCCCATGACCCTGTCGTCAGTTAACCAGTTTTTCTTCCTTGGACCACTTTTGGTAGGTACTGACACTGCAGGCAGGAAACATCACACAAGAGCTGCCATTTTAGAGATGCTCTGACTCAGTCATCTAGTCATCTATCACAGTTTGGACCTTCTCAGAGTTGCTCACATCCTCACTCTTGCCTAATTTTTTCTAATTCCAACATATCAACTTCATGGACAAAATGTTCACTTGCTGACCCAAATGACATTGTAACAAGATACTCGATGTTATTCACTTCACCTGTCAGTGGTCATAATGTTATGGCTGATTGGTGAGACCAGATGCAGCTGTGGCATCTCGGCGAGATGAGGCTATATGAATTTGTTCATGAGATTAAAGGAAGCATGGAGTCACAAGGGCAGTCAGGCCCCGAGCTGTATGCCTGGAAGCAGGTGGCACGTTTCTTACGTTCTCGCTAAGGCGGATTAGGCCTGTGAAGGGAGAGGGAGCATATTTTATTAGCCTGTTCAAAGATTTGGAAGGATGGAGGGCTGTTCATGTGATTAGTTAGGCATTTTGAGCTGTGGTCCTGATTTCCATGAACATGTGTTTCATAACATCTTGTGAAATACAACAGTTTAATGTCAGAGGAAGAGACCACTTAAACACTTTAACATCTAATCTGTGTTTCTAAAAGATTAATCTGTGTTTGTAAATTAAAATTAGGTTTCTGACCTGAGGTACAAAACACAATAAATCTCAGTGGGGAAAAGTTACATTTGGAGCCAAGGGTTCCTCAGAATATGTGACACATCCTGTGTGAGTTAACATACCACATCTGTTTGCATCTCTGCATTTCCAGGCAGAATGGAATGGATGGAGCCCTGTGGGCGGAGGAATCAGGAGGTGACCCATTGCACCCATCAACCCACACACAGGCCCCTCACAGAAGGACAAGCTCTTCACTGAGCTCCAGGAACTGCAGGCCCACAGAGGATGCAGCTATTGGGTAATGTTGTGTGGACTCAGCTTACAGCACAAAGAGCTAAAAGCCCAGTGTAAGGAAGAAATGAAAGTAATTAGCTTGGGTCAAGTTTTACCAGTCTATTGAATTATTATTATTATTAAATTATTAGTATGTGATATACAAAAGTCCCTAAATAGTTTCAGGCAGTCCAACTGCATGTGATGCTGATAAACAGGTCTTTTAATCTAGTGATTGTGTCGAGTGTGTGTTGTGGGTGGCTCTGGCTCAGGTTGTTCACTGATCAGAGGGTATGATCCCTAGCTCCTCCTGTCCAAGTCCCGAAGTGTCCTTAGGCAAGACACTGAAGTTGCTTTACTTGTAAGTTGCTTTGGATAAATAATCTGTCACTGTTTGCATAGTGTTGTGTTGTTAGCAACCATGTGTATTACCAATGCTGTAGTTTGAAAGGAGATATCAGCACAGGATAAACCCTGAAAAAAAGAAGGTAGAGCTGAATCTAGAACTGAGCTGTATTTTTATCTGTTGAGGGTTAATGTTGCAAATTTGCATTCAGGACATCTGGGATGCTTCATAAAATCCCATTACTGTGTTCGCCAGTACAGCTAACCTTTCAAGTAATGACTGAACTCCAACATCAAGAGTAAACAAATGTGCTGACCTGCTTGTGGCTCTGAAGTCCGTCTGCCACTGGCCACTCTCTGAATGTTAATGCAGCTTATTTCCCTTTGTGCTTTATACCAAGTATTGGCAGCAAAAATGTATATCTGTGTAAAATAGCTTTGCTTCGTTCTGCTCATCGGCCCAGAGAATGACTTCAGTGTTGACGATAATTGTTGAGCTTGTGTCCGCACATTCATGGAGCATGGTTTCTGCCTGTTAAGTGACAGAATAATTACACACAAGCCTAAATAGCGCTCTCAATGAGTGTGGGGAGTGATAGCTGTGGATGTGGAAGGAATACTGATGGTCCAACAGAGCCAATGTAATGTTTCTGAAGCCTCCTCCCTTTGTTCAAGTCCCTGCTTTATTTGCCAATGGCTGCCTCCTCCCCTTTGCGGCGAAGAAAGCTCATTGGAGGACAGCAAAGTCACGGGATGACGATCAGACCGGCAGCATAAAGGAGTCTAACTGTTGCTAAGGTATTTTGAATGGTTAGCTGACCATTACACAGCTTCATTTGCTATCCATCTTCACCTGCTGAATGCTGGGAGACGGCATGGAATTTGTTGAAAGTGTGAAATCTCAGTATTACTCAGTTTCTCATCAGTGGGCCAGACTGTCTGCACTACCACTGGCTGTCTGGGTGGTGATGGCTTCAGGCAACATTTGTTATTGAGATTTGACCCGCATCGTCTTGGATTTCTTTATATTGAACATCTTTTAAATCCTCTGCCAAGAGAAATTTGGCAAAGACTTGTGCTGTCTGCAGATAGGCCTCTTATAAATGGAGTTGGAAAAAAAAGCCCAGGTTCACACTCAGTTCAGAGCTCATGTAGAGGGAAAGCTATTTCAGTGGTGCAGACTGAGCACATCATTGAACGCAAGAGTCAGAGGAGCTTTCCTTAAGCCTAGTTATCTTTGAATGTATTCACTTGGATACTGTATGTTCAATTATATACTTTTAGCCCCTGAATTTCTGTATTTTTGGGCACTAATGGGAATGTGTCTTTTTCTCCCCCCATGTCTCTTTATATTTTTTATTTATATGGTAATAAACAAGCAGATAAGTGCATGATCTCTAATTTATTAAAGGTCCTATTGCAGGTTAGTTTGTTTTGTGTCCTGGTTCTCTAATTTTTTTTTAATGAACCTAATTCAAATGTAAATCTCTTTGTCAAGAGTGTTCTGTCGACCTAGGGAGCAAGAATAATATACTTATACTACAAGCACATAACACAAAATGTGCCAGTAATGATCCAGAATATGAATAAACACCTGTAAATGAAATGTTGCATTATTGGTACTTGAAGTGGCTGACAGTCAGCGGTTCACTACCTTCCTGCCTGCAGCCTTTCCACTACTATCATCTGGAGCTGATCCAGCTGAACTCACCTTCTCTATCCACACAAAGAAAAACTCCAAAGTCATTTTCTGGATAAAAAACTGATGCAGAGGAATATGTGCTACATTTGTTGACATGTGGTTGCACTGTGCTGAAGGTGACAATGTTCCTGCGCCCCTCTGCACCTCTACCTGTCAGCTGATTGGTATGACGGACCATTATGCTCCAGCATGTTACATCCTATCCTCCAGTTAAACTAAAATGAGCTCAGTCAAACGCCATCAGCACTTGTCTCCCACTACTTCTCTGCTCTACTACCCTACTCTCGATACTCTAGTTTAAATTTAGGTTCACCTCAGACCACACACCATCATTATGTCTGACTATAGAGGGGAGAGGAGAGCCGCTGGCCCTGTCTGTGATTCTGGGGGAGCTCATCATCCTGGCTGCGCCGAGCAGCATGAGGCTCGGCTGCCTGGGACTGTTGGTATTGAGCAGGGAGGAGTGCCCCGGGCACAATCCATCAAAAAGGAGCTGTTTGCACTGTGGGAATAGACATGAATAATCCATGCTTTCTTTACCCTTTCCTGTGTAACTATGCGTATCCCATTACATTCTCGGTTGCCTTTTCTTCAAATATCCAACTGCTGTATTTATATTAAACATTTTTTAAACTAAATATCAAGTTTAAAATGTCTTGGTCTTATCTACCAATAATAATAAGTGGGAGATTTAATACATAGCGTACAATAAATAATAAACTGAAATAAAAAAAATAAACTGAATAGTATATCCCAGTATATCCCAGAAACAAACAAAGAGGATTTTCAGATTTTGTGAAATATTAGAACAAATGTTTCTTCTTTATTTGAACCGTATTTATCTGCTATTAATGTGAAAGTAACTCAAGGTGAACAATGCAATGGAAAACGACCGTAATCATATGTATGTTGGGCTGAATGACCTTTTTCACTGTTACATGTGGGCAGGATTCATTTCACTACTATAATGAAACACTAGATTCTTTGACATACAGACAATGCCGACTGTGCTTCATTATTATGTAGACAGTCGACACGGAAAAAGGCAGAAGAAAGCATCCTGTAGCCACTTCACTTTCTACTTGACTCCCCACAGGTTTGGTTTTTTTCTCCTCAATATTCTGCCTCAAGCAGTAATTGTGAATAACTCAGTGATGCTGATTATATTGTACTGAATCAGAGTCTGTGGGCAATAAGTGCTTCTCTCGTCTTCATCTGTTCTTGGGTCTGAACTGCAAGGTCAGTTGAAGCTTCACGGACCAGTGAACTGGTTTCAGGTGAAATCAGTTTGAAGCTGGTTGAAGATGGTGTGTAAAGCATAGATTTTATGGATGAATCGGGATCTGGGGGCTTTCTAGTTTGCAGTTTTTTTTTTTATGATGGTCATAAACATTGATTTGTGCAGCATTGTTAATGGAGGACCCACTTGAGAGCTCTGAGCAATAATCACTGTTTGGGAAGTCTGTTTTCTCCAAAGACTAGCTTTACTAACCACCAACACTATTTCTTGCCAGGTGAATTATGCAGTGACTGCTGCTACTGAGTATATTTTATTCTACAGTAAACGGACTACTGCCCCACTGTGGCAGTAATATTGCTGTGGCCAAGTGCCACATTGTGATTGTTTCCCGTCCTTTTATCGCTCTGTTCCAGCTGAGGTCTCTTGTAATCAGGAAAATCCTCGTCCTTCCTCAGTAGCTCACCTTCACTTGAGGTTAGGGTCAGCACACTTTTCTCAATCCAAAGTGTGTTAGTTATTAACATCTCCCCATTTCCCTCTGTTTGGTTGATAAATGGTTTAAATCCTCTGGCGGTGGTAAATATCCAGTGAGACACAGGCTCTGGATCCAAGCAGTTATGATGTCGAAAATCATTTTGCTTTAATTAGATCTTGGAATATCTGATAAGATACCCAATCTCAGTTCTCCGTTTTCACAGCTCTGTGCCAGCACGATGAAAAAGATGGTAACTTAATCAAGTAAAGTGAGAATGTGATATGAACTGAATGTTTCCATTGATCTTTTGCCCACCAGGTGGTATTGCGTAGCATGGGTTTAAATGTCTGCATGTGATACTGCATAACTTAAACTGACCAGCAGAGATGTGCCATGTTTGCAGATTAGTCAGTGTGAGGGATTTGTGTGGTGCACGCCTCACCCCTCCCTCCCTTTCCTCTCTTGTTCAATAAATCAGTCTTGCTTTTAGGGGCTCCTGCAGGCTATGGGAAAGCCCAATGAAGACAGTGGGCCCTCTGCCCACCGTGGCCAATATTGTCCCTAACTAGCACTCAGACAGGTCAGTCAGAAAAAATTTCACTCTCCCTTTATTCTGCCCCCATGAGCAGTAATAATCAATACGCCCCTGCTGTATTGTGCAGCTGGTGGGCGGGGCCCGGTGCCTCGCACAGCAGCATGGGCGCATCCTGTAACACACTAATGCACCTCAGAGCTCTGACATCAATCAGGAGAATGGACAATTGTCCTGTGCATTTCAGCCCAAAAACATCATTTACAGCTGTGATGTGTGTGACAAATATATTTGCATTTATGAGGAGACAGGAACCATCATTACAGATCAGACATCTGTTTCTCTCTGTTTTTAAACATCTTTTTGAAGAAATTGTTTAACAGTTCAGGCAACCATGCTTTTCCACATTCTTTGCAACAGTTAGATGAGAAGATTGATACTGCTACCATGTCAGGAAATAAGGGGAAACTGTTATATGACATAACTGGGCTGAAGAAGTAACATAACACCACATAAAACCACAACTTGTCTTTTGCACAAATTAAAATAAAATCTGATGATATATGATATATATTCATTGGTGAGCTTCAGAGTATTTGAATGAGATTTTTGTTACCTTCAGACTGAGGCCTGACACTAAATTAAACTAGGTTGCTGCTTCTTATTAAGTGTACTATTATGAGAGCAATATTGATCTTGAAAACAAGAAAGCAAATAAGTGTATGTTTTTAAATGTTAACTGTCCTTCCCAGAGTTATCTTAGAAGGAAAATATTTCTTTTAATCCGTTTGATCAAAATTAGAATTAGAGTTTATTAGTATTTCACATTAATAAATCTTATCTCAATTTATCTCACTTTTCTAATGCCTGATGATGATAGTAATAATATTAAAAGTGTGTGTCAGCTAAAGCCTCTGCCCTTAAAATATCATTTGTGATTCTGGCCTGTCTGGACACAGTTGGAGCTTTTCCGTCTCTGTCTCTCCTGCACCTACCAGTCTGCTAATAATAGTAAAGCTGTTGCCAAGGTGCAAATGGTGCAACCCAATGTTTTATTTATTTGTTCGCTCAAATGGATTTCTCAGACGAGTGTCAGAACCTTAATCTGGTGCAGGGATGGTGGTTGACACCCATATCATGTTTTCATTTATGCCTTTTGTGAGTGGGGGATAGATTCTCATTATTCTGGAAATCAGGGAGCATTTCTCTACATTTCCACAGAAGCCATGTTTCCATCACTCCATTTAATGTAAATGTTGTGTTTGGGATAATGACAACTGAACATTTCCTTTGTTATATTTGATTGTGTTCCAAATATTTTGATATTAGAATTATTAATAATAAATTATTTTGAATAATTATGCAGAAATGTTGAAATAAAAATGTTTTTCTCATGTATTATTTGGTTTTAAAGGTTGCCATAATGCTTTACACCCCACAAGCAGCAGGGCTGGCTGTGACCATAATGTATTTTCCACCCTTCTGCTTCCACGCTCCACACCTCATTGCACAGGGCTGACTTCAGGTATTGTTGTTGTGCTCTTTTTGGCGTATTTTAATTGGGTTTCCCCCTGAAGTACTTCCAGAAAGTCGGCGGGATGATGTATCCAAAAGCCTCCACATCAAATCAAAAGCCCTGCATTTCTCTTGATGGCTGTATCTAAGTGAGGATGGGCAGGGCATGGCTGACATCCCAGAGTCATGGCGGGGAGCTGGAGTCTGGAGAACCGGCATGTCTTCCTCTCCTCTCTCTCTGTTTGTCGCTTGCTATCACCGTCTGTCACGCTGCAGAGCGCCGTGGCCACACATTCTCCTCTCGTGCATCTCTTTCCATCCCAGCCCTCATGGCACAACCTTCGCTCACATACTCAACACCTCAAAGGAGAAACATGTCGTCCTCCTCTCCTCACACAGTGCTAAAAGGGCCCTAGTCCCCCCTGTGGGACCTCTATTCCTCTTCTGCCAATCGATCTTCTGAACCCTCGCCTTTACTCATCTACCTATCTATCCGTCTTCCTGTCTTTACGCCTTCCCATTTGTCTCCAGTCTTTATTGTACACTTCTGTGTGCTCACTGAGGATATCTCAATAGCTTTTGGTAGTAATCAATATGTTGTGTACCTCTCTCTTTAGAATATAAATAATGAATATCATTGGTTTTAATATGGATCCAAAAAGCTGGACATCCTGCACCTGGTATGTACTCATCACACACTGGGAGTGGAATCCCTCCCACTGATGTAAATCTCTCACTTTGTTATGTATGCAGCCTGTTTGGATTTTGCTTTCCTGTGCAGTTCTCATCTAACTCTTCCTTAGATTGCTTTTTTCCTCTGTATCCAACCCCCACGCGAGGCGTATTGATTGTTCCAGTGCACTAATTATCCTGCTTGGCCTTGGATGTCTGTGTGAACAGCAGTCAGCCTTTGATCGACATGTCTGTCTGCCGTACATCACAGTTTTTGGGGGGTTTTTTTGTACATGTGTGTTTGGTTTTGACTTCTGATCTTTGCAAAACAAGTGTGACGCCTCCAGGAATGACCAGTCTGTCTATCTGCACTCACTTCCTGTGGCATAGATTGAGCTCTTAACTTGGCTGATCAGCACCTATGTGTGGGCATGTACATATGAGTGCAGTATTTACATTCTGTATGTGTTCATGCATATGGGATTATTCTGAATATATGCGCGTGTTTGTGTGTCTATGTGTGCATGCCCATGTGCATGTGGGCAAAATTACAGGTCGGTACATCCTGCTCTGCCACCATCTGTGCTCAGGCAGGCAAAGGGCCACTTCATAGACTCTCAGCCCTTCCATACAGCCGCAGAGCTCTATGTTTGTTTGTTTGGTTTTTGCTTGTTTAAAATATGTAAACGTCCTCAGTTCTAAATAAGACATATGTCCAACTATAGACTCTAAAATGTTTTTGAAAGGACAGCCAGTCAATGATTGCTGAGTCACTTTAAAGATAATCTAGGCAAACTGGACAATTATAACTTTAAGTTTGCACTAAATTACAATGTAGTATCAAAGTATTTGCAATGAATTCTATAATTAATGTGGTCAGTTTATCTCTGCTTTCATCTATGGTTTTTGAGCTTCTGTTTTCTGTCAGAGCTACTGTGTACATAACATTTTTCTTTCAGGTGCAGAATGAATAAAAACATTAGATGTGTAACACCAAGCTATTTTAGCCCTTACTGTAGCTAAAATGACCAGTGTTTACTTCTATTTCCTCACATCTGTTTTTGTGAAGTAATATTTATCACCATTTCTTATATTTAAAGTTATTATTAAATCAGCGCATGGTGGAAAAGTGTCCACCAGCACTCAGAGGAATCCCTGACCTCAGAGTAAATTATACATGTATTGGCACTACATTACAATTCCAGATACATCCTCAGACTGAATTTATTTCCATGATTAGAATTTCAGTTCCATCTGTAATTGCCAGGCATAATGATGGTAGATTGGGAATCAATAAGGAGCTCTGGAGCCGGTGTCACTGATGACCTTTGTGGGCTCTCAGAGGAGCCTCAACCAATGACATTTGAAGCTCAAAGGTCCCCATGGATAAGCACTCATCAGACAGTGTGTAAATGACACGCTTAGCAATCACTATGTGTTTCTAAACAGTGTTTATTCTGGCAGAACATATAGATGCGCCGGAGCAGTCTGCAGCGTATTTTCAGCATGAGCTGCACCTATACATGGTAGCATTGAGCTAGGAAACGCTGCAAGAGGGTTAGAGATGGGTTACAGAAAAATGCAGAGATAAATAATTAACTTGTTCAGTAAAGTATGCGGACCAGTGTCTTAAGCCCTAATGAGCTGAAACATCTGTCTGCCTGGGGCATATTGAGACCCTGCTCCAGTCCATTGGACTCCCTTTGCCTGACCCCCCCCACTCTGTTTGGCACTGCCTTTTCTCCTCACCTGCAGGGCCCTCCCTCTTTGCACACCCCAGCGTCAGTACCATCTGCCAGCTCCCTTCAGGGCACCAGCCAGGGGCTGGGCACACTCTCACCCCAGCTATGCCACAACAGCACTGCCTGCTGGGATCAGCCTCGCTGTGCCAACTGTTGATCGTCATGTCCTCTCAATCCCGCCCAGAGACTCTCTTATTAACCCAGGGACAAGCTGTGCTTAATATAGATTCACAGTAGACTAAAGATGCATTCAGAGTATGCTTTAATTTTTGTTGAATGCAGATAATTTCCTGAAGCCAAACTGAGTCTTTGTTGTATGTTGCTGTGCTCCTCCCTTGTGTTTGCTGCAGGTCTTCCAGGTTGTTTCCCTTGAGACACAGCCTGTGTGGAACCACAGCTTTCAGTTTCTGGAGGAAGACTGTCCTAATGTGTTTACTGGAGCTGCTGCTCTAACATAGGAGGACTCCATAATGGGTAAAAAGTCAAGCATGTGCTAGAAGAAAACTAAACTGTTGCTAAATCAGGAATGTTTACACAGTTTTGAATATGCCCTGAAACCTTCCTGCAGTGTTTGTGTCTTACTGTTCACAAGTTAGTGTTGTATTCACATGGCTCCTCCAGCAGGAGCTGCACAGGAAGATGATATCAGAAATGGGCAGAAGGGGGTGAGAGAGAAAAATCTCCCCCTAAGGGTGAGTGAGGAGCTTAATTGCTTACACTATATATACTACTATACTATACTACATATTGCCATGACAACACCCATTCTTTGTGTTTAATGTAGGACTGTTTTCCTTTGTTACAGACGCTTTACATTACAGTACATCAAGTAGAAGTCTGGATTGCTGATTTTCTCCACAGACACCTTTGTTCACTGCATTGCATGTCCAGTCACAAAAACATTGATATTATTTTGTCCTTGTCAATGATATTTTGATATTTTGTCAGAAATATCTGCTATAAGTGTATTTTAAAGTCACTAAGTGCAGAAACCCCTGATTTAATCACTTTGTGATGTCTGTTCAAAGGGCTCTGCATTAGTATTAGTATTATCACATACATCTTCTCTATGATTTACCTTGTGTTGTGCTTCACTGTTACACTGGGTTTAAGTTCCACTATTTTCCAGCATGGATACTATTGTTTTTTACAGGCTCATACTGGCCAACTTAGATCATTTTATCCCTGCTTTCAGTAGATGTTTTTATGTTATCTCAGAAGCCACAGTAATTTTAAGTTTAGTCACTAACCTTGTATTTGGTTCATAACAAGATTAGCCAAGGAACGTATGTGCTTTCTCAAAGACTCAAACATAACAAAGAAAATATTGATGCCTACCATATCTTAAGCCAATATTTCTGTCTTTTTTTTTTTTTTTTTTACTTGGAGCCACACAGACATTTGTGGGGCCGCAGGCCTCACTTCCCATGTCAGTGTTTAAAAAAAATATATGCACCTCTTTCTTGCCTCGAGAGGGGACTAAACATACTTTATTGCACTTTAATAATTGCTTTTCAAAATTATTATCTTAATGCATTTTCTTTTATGGAATCTGAGAAAATACAATTTACTAGCTCCTGGGAACAGAGTGGCAATCTTGAATGTGATGTGTCTTGTCACCTATGTCCCTGCTCTGCCTCTCTCCTTAGCTCCTTTATGAGGCCTGATCCATTGGCACACTTCAGCTATACGGTATTAATAGATCTCTGTGCAGCCAGGATGCCTTTCTTGTGTGTTAAGCTAGTAAGTATTATGTACCTGGACAATGATTTTCAAAAAGATATACCAGAGACTGTCACCTCAGCATTTTATAGCAGATGAGAACAGAATTTTTCACTGTTCAGCTGAGATCCTTGAATCCAAACTTGGCCTTGTGTTCAAGGTCACAATGTATAGTTGCATGGAGAGATCTCATACATAATGTATACAATATAGCATTCAGCACTAATTAGCACTAACACGAAAGGATGCCCCCTGATTTCCCCTGATTTTAGTCTCATTTGCATAAATATAATGGGGCACAAGAGAGTGTAAAACCCAATGTCTGTGCTCCCCAAGGGGAGGAGGAGAGGTGTTACTAGGATCTGGGTGCACAAGTGATAATTGTTAGAGAGCTGTTTGTCTGACAGCCAGACCATAAACTAGATAGTGTGAAGTGAGACAAAGAGACAGTGGCTAACACATAAATATAACTTTCAGCACACAACTAGATTTTCAAAAAATTATAGATCATTTAGTTTGAACAAATTGCCCATTTTATTAAATGGGGAGACAGTGAAAAACTGCTTGTTTCTGACAGATGTAATAATAGCACAAGATAAATGACAACACTAATGAGAAGAGATTGAGATCAAACACCAGTGATTCAACTCTGTATAAATGTTAAAAGGCTTTGATGGAAGACTCTCTCACAGGTGTGTTAAAACCTGAATCACATAAAGAGGGTTGAATAATGGTGATTTCGGGATGGGGGGCGGAGTTGCATTTGGGGGAACACTGATACATTATTCACAGGGGTGGGGGCCTTAAGTGCCAAATTAATTTGTTTTTTCTTTCCAGTTGGATGGCAGAATAAATGGGTGCTGTCAGTTGTGCAGTAAAGTGCCATACATTCATTTAGACAAGTGTTATTGCTGCACTGGAGCAATATGGTTTTAGCGAATCGGGCCAGGCTGGTGGGTGGAAGCTGTGTAATTATCTCTGGTTCCTATGATGGCAATGATTGCCAAAGCAGCCAAGTGGTCCCAGAGCACAGCAGGTGTGACTGTCAGGCTGCAGGTTGCTGGGCCTATTGGTGGATATGAGTGCACATGAGCAGTTGCGTCTGTGACTGAACAGATATTTGCCAAAGTTTGTTTTTTGCTCCTCTGTGATAACAGTAGCACGCTGGTCGTTAGTGACATGAAAATCACAAGGGCCGGGTTAAAAGGAAGTTTGATTTATCACATGGTATTTAATATAACCATGGACAACCAAAAGTGTCCTGATGATCAAAGACCATATTTCACATTGTGGTCCCATCCCAACATTTTAAATCTTATATCTGGCCTGTATTACATACTCCTACATCATCAATCAAAGCATTAACCTATTGTTTCATCTTGCCATGTCATTCTCTGTATAATGATCTTGAAAATATTTTTGAGCAGATTGGTGTTGACAGATTGTGGCATCACACTGTTGAAAGCAGATCAGGCAGATGTTGCCATTTTTTTTCGCCCTTAAAATTCTTTCATTGCTTCTGAGCAACTCTGACAATGTGCAAAAGCTGAAACACAGACATCTGCTGTGTTTCAAGGGACCAGCAGAACAGAAAATGAATACTAATGTCACTGGACTGCATTTATCTGTCTGGCATTCAAAAGATCTAAACGCTTTGCTTATTCTTTGTAAATATGCAGGACTTTCAGTGGTGTGAGTCAGATGGTGGATACGACAGATGTTTACCAAGAGATATGGTTTTTATTATTATGCTCTCACATAGCTTGAACTGATGCAGATATTGCAACTGGTTTATTTCATTCAAAATTCCTATATCACTTTTTTCGGGCTACAGTGGCCCAATTTGTAACAACACTATAATACAAGCACACATAGTCATTCTTACAGCAATGTAATTTTAACTTGTAAAATGAAATACAGAGTAGGCCTTGCAACAGAAATCCAAACAAGAGAAGGTTGTTTTTTTTTCTGTCGTTCAGCCTGACAGAGTCAGAAGATCTGTTCCTCCTCTTACTGTTGTGTAGTGAGGACACTGTTTGAGATGATCAACACTTACTCGGCTGACTAATGGGGTGGATTCATTCGGGGCAAAGGGGTGGGCTGAACGTCTTTGTTAGACAGGCCCGCAGCCCCCTTCTTTGCAGCCTGATCCCAGGGGAGGCCTCACAGACTGCCTAATTGAATCAAGTACACATGGTGCCTCCCCCTTCACAGCTCGGCCCCTCCCTGTATGAGAGGAGCAAGGAGGAGAGCTCTGGCTTTGATGCTTTTGTTCTCCTCAGAACCATGGACAGCGCCAGGGGGCTTCGCTGCAACTCGTTGCCTGCTGCTGGATGGAGAGGCATGTCATCATTGCAGCACTCTCACAGTCACTATCTCCACAGCTTTTGTCATTACACTACTGTGCTGAGTCTGATGTTTGGTGTGTTAGCCTCTACCACACCATAAATTACTAGTCCATCTTTAGATATGGGGAGTTGGCCCAACCAGAGGGATCAAAAGGGTCAATATTCCATTATTTGTATTTGGTAGAACACAGAGTAACATCCCCACAGTATAATTCATGTGTCAGTGAGCAGGTGGGCCAGACAAGAAGCACAAAAAAAGACAGGATGGTGTGACTGCGCATAGCTTAGTGCCTTGTATTTCCTCTCTGACCACCTCTCTGTTTACTCAAACACGCCCAGACACAGACTACACATCCCCTGTGCTCCCCTAGTTCAGCACCCTCATTTCCGACAGACAGATTGAAGTCGTGCTTCAAGGAAAAGTCTGCTTACTAGATGACCCCCAGATGCCAGGTTAATGAAGGATCCATTTCTGAGCCAGGATTCAAATTGCAAGATACCGAGCAGAGTCTGGCTCAGTCTGTCTTTGAGATGAATGCAGTCTCATCCTGTGCGCTGATCTGATTTCTATTAATGTCACATAGTATGTTTATTTACATAGGCGTGTGTCTGTGCTCCAGCTGAATATGTAAACTTTGATCCAGCAGTACAACATTTCAAAACTGTATTTCTATGTTGCTTAGAATTAAAAAAAATAGGGCTGTGTCATATTTGTGTCATACTGCTGTATTTACCGGCTGATACTATATGCCACTATACTCTATGTAATAATGTAGCGTTATAAGTTATAGTTATTATGGATGCAAAACTATTTGAATTAATGTTTGTCTATATAGGGACCTGATATATAATTACTTTGGATAGGGCCTGAAGACATGGGCTGCTGCCATCTTAAATTTTGACTGTCCTTTAACAGCTTAGATTAGAGCAATGATTTATCAGTAAATTGATCCACAGAAAATTAATTAGCCACTATTGTGATAATCAATTTGACATTTAGCCTAAATGCTAAACATTCATTAGTTCAAGCTTTTCAAATGTGAAGGTTTGTGAGCTGTAAGAAATAATGACAAGGCATTTTTTGTAATTTTTTATTTTTATGGACAAAATGATGACTCAATTAATCAAATGAACAATATGTAGATCAAATATCTGTGAAATTAAATAGAATATGAATGAGACTCGTAAGTATTTTTACTAGACTCCCTCTCCAGCCAGAAACTCAATCATTATGCACTGCCCGGAAAGCACTGTTGCAATGAACTTGGGCAAGATATGTCTAAGAGGCTAAAATGTAATTGTGGGGAACAGCTGGATTAGTCCATGCTATGTGTATCCGCTCGTAATGATATTAGATTGGAGTCTGGAGAATACCTTCCAGCACACAGCTCTCATTTTGATGAGCCAGAGGAAGGCTGCAATCAGTCCAACCTCGCATGATGCAGGCTCTGCCTTCAAGACTGTTATCAGTCAGGGACTATGTTTTAATTTAAGTTTACCAAGGTTACATAACCACTGCAGAGTCATTTGGAATTACAGTTTCTTAATCACACATGGATCTCTATATTTCTACATATCACCATTTAAAATGCTGATATAATGTCTGGTGTAATGTGTTGACTGTGTGGTGGTATTTAATCCAGGCTTCATGTGGTATCCAGAAACTCTATTGACTGTGCCATGAAATCTCCCGATCACTGTCTCCTGCATGAGGAAGATCAGGAGGAGTCCTTTACTCATGTTGTCCGTCTCAGACAAGAGCACCATGTCCAGCCCAGATCTGTGCAAGTCGTCTATGTCGAGTCTCAGTGCTACTGTGTCTGTTGTCTACATTTTATTTACTGAGCCCGAAAACTACAGCAGCTCTGCTTATTACATGTAGCACTGTGATCAAGCTAATTTATTTTAAAATAAGTGAATTAATGGTGTTGATTTTATGTAGATGCATTCCCCTTGATGTTTGCTTTATAACAGTAGAGTTATGTGTGTTAAACTGCATATTGATTCTAAATTTACATGGGCTTTTAAAAGTCTTTTGGCTGAGACTGATCAATACTCACTCTGAGTACAAATTTCAAATTCATCATGACTCCTTATATACTATTGATTTTGTGCAATGGCTGCCCTGAAAAGAATCTGATTACTTTTTCCTCCATCAGTCAGAACAAACAGAGACCTGATAGCAGCAGTCAGGTAGCTCTGCTGCACATTAATCCTTCCATTTTGCCTTTTTGTGTTAAATGACTGAAAGGTATAGATATGAACATAAAGGAGGGAAGGAAAGGGAGGGATATGACAAGCATTAGCTAAGGTGAAATCAACCCTAAACATAGCAATATATCAAAAATGTTGTGCATCAAATTGTTCACCACTGCAGCGTGTGTGAAATCCTTTGTGTATTTTTATTGGCAGGGCTGTGGTCCTCCCATCAGACAGGACCCCAGGTTCAGATGCAACCTAATATATGCAGTCCTGCTTCAGCAGAGCTGCAGCGTACAGTAATTTCTGAGCCCCCGCCTTCCGCTGGGCACTGTTGTGGTTTGAGAGTATTGCAGACAGCGTGGAAGTGGCCCTGAATAGTAATAGCTTTACAGACACTTTTCACACATTGCAGCTGTGCAGTTTAGACGCAGAAGTGTGAGCATCCCATTAGAGGTCTCTGAGTACATCTCTCGCACAGAGGTTAGTGTCAGTGATCAGCTGACAGGAGATGAAATGGGGTCACAGTGACATCTAGTGGTTTTGTGTTGTCACTTAGAGGTTGTCTCATGGACTGTGATAATGTGGTTCAGGGTTGGGTTTTTTTTTTTTTTTACCATGACAAATAAATCCAGTGAGTTTAATTTTTTGAACAATATTAAAGCAGCAGTGTCAGGACACCAGGATTTGGGTTAAATTTGGCAAATTTAGCTACTTTAACTGAAACTACTTGAACATATTCACCTTAGGACCATTACTCCAACCCCAACTGACTCTCTTTGTTCATAAATACCTTTCTATCCTAGTGTTGTTATTTTCCAATTCTATGTTGTTTCTGTGCTGGAATGGAGACAGTGATCCCCTCCCCCTTTTTTAATTTGTGCTAAAAATCAATGGGCACAGTCAAGTCCACATGAGTCTTGGTATGAAATGTAGAAAAGCTGATGTGATACAACCTGGCCTTGACAGACAAAGACACAGAAAGAAAGGCTCTGGAGCAAACCAGGCATGTGTGGGGAGGGGAAATCATGGATGTAGGCGGTTCAGTCTGACTTGAGACATGAGAGCTGAGAGCTTTAGAGACCTTGTACACTGAGGGTCATCATAAACTGAGGTTCTGATGGCTGCTATTGTTTGCTATTATTATCACTTGGAGTAAAAAAAACACCATTTTAAAAACATTTAATGTTAAAGTGTTTCTCATACATGCATACCAAAATATAAGAAAAACCCATTAATGTATGTCTTTCCAGTTTAACTTACCTCACAGGCATTTCCTGGGCTCTCCATGATTCTACATTTAACGGACAGCAGAGTCATTTAAACAGCTCTTACAAAGCGTATTTACCTCTAATTCCTCAGTTGTTTACCTCGTACTCCTGTTGTTCTCTGATAAGGGTGGAGTGGGAATGAAGGGAGTTCCTTGGCTCCAGTCTGGTATGCAGGTTGGGCTGGGCTCCTCTGTTTGAAGTGCTATGTGGAGGACTCTATCTACACTCTGCAGCTGGAGCAGAACAGATTTAAAGCTATTCTGCTAAATGTGTAACCTCATGCTCACCTCTGAATACAGATGTGCTGCTGCCTCACAAATGAAGCCATTCCAGCAGTGTCAGCTATTGTCTAGCTTGTCTTGTGCCAGCTCCAGCTAATGGCCTATCATCTGTCCATCATGAAACTCTACTGAATAGACCAGCCTGCTCGTTAAAGATCGGAGCATTGCTCTGCACGGAAAGAGGGTTGAAGGGTTAACTTCTCTATTCCATTCTTATCTGATTTTAGAAATGTAAATGATGCACCCTGACTGCAAAATATCCCATCAGTCCCCTGCGCCTTTACTCCCCTTGGTTGATATGAAGCTAATGTAAGTCTTTAACCCTCTGATAGACCCTTGGCTAATGCTATTAATTCCTCTCTACATGTGATAAATGGTCTTTTCCAAGGTTGCATGGAACCTATGACTGATGAATGCATACCAAACAGCACTCTAAACAGCCATCTTCTCCACAGTAATGTAGACTGGAATGGGGGTAATTTATGTGGTCATTATTTGGATCCACTGACCCTTTCTTCTATGGCAATTGCTCCACTGACCTGTTCTCTCTTGCTGGAATAATCAAGATGCAGGTCACCAGCTTTGAGACACAAAATGCTCTTAAGATATCCATCTCCTGACAGGATCTGGGGTGGAAGTTGGTGTTTCCCTCTGAGGCTTGTAATGGCATCAGTTGACCGTCTGACCTCAGCCTTGTGCTTTCGGGAAGGGGTGTGTGGCTGGGTGTTGACATCATTGCATCACTTGTCTGCCCGCTGATGTAAATTCAATCCCATGTGACAGTCATGCCATAATAGGAATGATGCATTGCACAAAAGGCACGCCTACTACTCTTTCATCAATCTTCATGCCCTTTTCACAGCCTCAGACAGGAAGTGCTTTTAATTTTAAACAAAGATGTTCAAATTATTTGAATTAGTTTATTTTTGTTTTCAACTAGATGTCCTACTATTGAATAAGTTCTGCAAAACCTATTAAAAAATAGTTCATTTCAGACACTGATACAATGGGCTAAGTTTCATACATATCTCCCTACCTTTCACTTTTGGAGGGGGCGTCCCATTTGGATACATAACACAAGAGCGTTTTGATGTTTCTATGAACTATTTCATGGTAAGCTGGCTTCAGTAAATGTCAACTAGTGTGTTAGTCATTAAGCTCCGGTTGTGTAACATTTTGGAAAGGTCATGTTGAGCCAGTGGGGAAAAGCAGTGACTGATACTGGCTGTGCTGTGGCTGAGTGTGGCTTAGATATCAGCCTGCTGTTGGCTTTAAGGATGGTTTAGGTTGCTTCATTGTCCCCAGAGGCTTAGTCATACTTTTTTGTGCATGCTGGTTCATTGAATTCCCAGAAAACACACAGGTTTTACTGAGCAGCAAGGAGAAATTTAACAACCCTTATGCGTTAGTAGTTTTGGCTTCTTGTTTTGTTTTTTCCTCAAAACTGGAGGAAAAAATTTTGTGTTCTGACCTGTGTCAAAGATAAGAGTAAGGTCTCAAAAATTATCATATTTTTTTTCTTTTTAATTTCTCACAACTCCTCAGATTTATCTTGTGAACCTTTTGGCGCCTGTTCTTTGCTCAGGTCTGACCCTGATTTTACACGTGTGCCATGTTTGTTTTGCAGAGGGCTGTGGTTTCACTGCACCATAACCATAATTGACAGACGTTGATTTACTGATAAGCCTTGGCTTCGCTCTCACTGTGGACCTCGTAGGGAGTGGTATTGGCTCTCAGCCTCATATGTCCTTGAGTCAAATCTGCATGTTGCCCTTGACACCGCTCTCTCCCTCCCTCCCTTCCTGCTCTATCTATTGCTATATTTTAAAAACCTTTACAGCCTCAGTCCAGCTCGCTGCAGATGTGATTTCATTTTGCTGACAGGGCACAGATGTGATTACACGCAGAGCAAAATGTCATTTTCTCAGGGGAGCCCTGTAATTAAATATTGTGGTGCCACATGACATATTTTAGTCACAGTGTGCCGAAACAACAATTAGCTGAAACTCAATTGTACATATTTGAATGAAATTGCTTGTAGAGCCTACATGCAGATCAATTATTACCAATTTGGCTTAATTAGTTTTTTAATGGTTATTTTCCCAAATATAATTCAGAGCTACAATTCATGGTTTTCATTGTAAGAAGATTAAATTAGTGTGACAAAAATGTTGCTGTCACTCTCATGTAAAGATTAAAATTCTTATAAAACACCTGCTCTTTCATTACAGAAAACAAAGACTTCACTGGCGCTTCTCCCTTTTTATCCTACTAATCCTATTATTCTTTGATTAAGATCTCCACTGCAGAAGCATGGACATAAAACAAGGACCGAGCAGCCCACACTGCAGAGCTGAATTCCTGTGCTGACCGAGGTGACCGTCTATATAAACCACTACATCCACTTTTCTCTGTATTCTCTGCTTCGATTGTTATCATTTCTCCCAACACCTCTTTTACCTCTATGTCCATAAGTGCACAACAAGTTTTTCCACTCGGCTTCTCCTGTGCCGATGGTTGGCATGGGAGGGTTAAAAAAGCAGAATGAATGGGGAGGATGCTGAGGCCAAATGTGGGACAAAAGCAAAGAAAGGGATCAGGGTCAGAAGAAGGATTTGAAAAAAAATGGTGGAGAACAGCAAAGGTTGAATATGTGGAGGGAGTGAGGGAGAGAAAGCTCCTGGGAGCCACCTTGCTCTGGCAGGCTAATTGAAGCCTTGTGTGGCAGCAGACTCAGAGCTGTCACTCCAGTGAAGAGCCCATTTGCTGCATTTTGCAGGTTGTGTGCTGAATTCTAATTATGTTACTGAAAGCTCCAGCCACAGACCGAGACAGCCACTGACACCCACCCCAAGACGCACACATACAACATAGTATACACAAACACTCACCTGTATGGGGATACACAGCATACAACTATGCCCCTCCCCAACTCTTCACAGATTATATGTAACAGGGTCAGATACATTCTGAACACGAGCAGCGACCACAAAGCTCAACATGTGAATATGAATGATTTTGCTCAGAGGGTTCTATAAATATGTCAGGCAATTTCATACATGATAATGTGATATTAGACTCAGCTGGAAGTCTTTTCTGTTGTACAGGTTTTCCCTTGTTGGATTACAGGGGATTATGTCTTCTAGCAGAGCACATAGCTGCAAGCACGCAGTGAATTATTTATTATGAATTAATGCGGGCAGTTATGAAAATATTTATCTAAAACTCAACAGAGAAGGATTTTTAAATGATAAGCTGTGGTAGAGAAAATTTGTAATGCTTGAGTATGAAATTGATTGATTAATTGATCAATAGAGCATTTTGCTGCTTTGCTCTGATGTTTAGCAAGTTCACTGTTTACCTCTCAAATATATTCAATAACATTAATAATAACAAACAACAGAACATATATTTTACATTGTTTCCATAATATGCATATTTGGTATAAATGGAGACTTGGAGGTGAGCATGTTATGCCAAAGTAATGTTTAACATAATATATGACTTTTCTGCTCTGTCCCCACTTTTATCATTTACTCTCAATTAGATCTTGGGCCATCAATGATGTCTATCCGAGCCTTCACCACTAATGAGCAACTAAAGCAGAAGAGGTATTGATCCACAGCTATTGAGGGTTTCACATACATCTGCATATATATAAGTATGTTTATACATGCCCTAGGCAAATTAAACTCTATATATGTACCTATTAAATGCACAAATTGTACAAAAAGCACACATACAACTGTTCAGTTAACTAAAGGCTTTAAGTTCATGTGACATTTATAATGACTAAAATGTCAGCCTTTGACATTTTTGTCACTGTACTATAAACTAATAAACAGTAATAACAGATCTGTTTGGACTTTTGAGTATACAATTTAAAGTAGAAAGAAAAAAACATTTAATCCTTTATCCTTACTAAAAAAAAAAAAAAAAAATGGAGATACATGGTTTTTAATTCACAGTGACAAACTGTCTTTATTTTAATTTGTTTTTCCAAATAAAAAATGAGTTGACTGGAGTTGGGAATAAATGCTCAGTGGCGCCACAGGTGCTGCACAGCACAGTCAGTCCCCATCAGTCTGATTAATTCATCAGGGGGCTGGTATTTACTGAGCAGGAACCTCCCTTTGTTTCCATTGATTGTTACATACTACTCCAGGCATAGATATAAGGTTTAAAAGTAGCAATGCCACAGTGTAGTAGCACAAATAAAAGTACTTGTACTTAAGTAAGTAAATTCAAAAATGAAATAATGAAATAATAAAATATAATTATAATAATAATTTAAAAAATACTATCAAAATTCATAATATTATAATTAAAGGTGGAGATGATTAATACACCTCTACTTCACATACTGTTTGATAGCTTAATTTATACTACTACATTATATATACATAATATATATTACTAATAATATATTACTTGTGTATAACCTTAGGTAACTAGCAACTAAAGCTATAAAACATAAATAAGTAAAAAGTACAACATTAGGCTCTAAAATAAAATAGAATAGAAGAAAAGGGTGGAAAAAATTATGTCATTAAGTTTTGTTATTAAATAAATGTACATTGTAATGTACATTTTGTTACATTTTTGCGCTTAGTTCCGGCCTATCACTGCTAAAGAGGGATGAAATCGGAAATGCAGGAGTGAATATGTTTTAAATAATTGCTTTGCTATAGCTCTTGAGTATGAAACATGATACCACATCATTTTGTACATAACAAGGATCCTTCCCATTGGCCTGAAAGTGTTGCTAAGGCTTGTGTTGTGTGTTGTGGTTACAGGCTGATTTCTTTCCCACTCACGATTAGTTATGTGGTCATTCTTCCAATGAGAGCTCTGACTTTTTCTGTTGGATGAAGGCCTCAAAACAGACAAAATCACTCGGCAGCCCTGCAACTATAAAGGTAGGCTGTGGTAGTGTTGAGGTATTTGTGTTGGAGGCAGCACCTGTAGGAAGATAATAGATAATGACTCTGTTTCATGTCATTTCTTTGAATCTTTGCTACCTGGCAACCACAGCCGTTTACCATGTACACTGCATATGCAGGGCTCAAACTTGAAGGACTTTAGAGCGGTTGACTAATAGCTCTCATAATATAAAGTGGGTACTGTATGCATAGTGATGTAACAGACTTTATATTCAAGAGATGAAGAGGTAGAACAGGCCACATACAAGCACCATGAGTAGTGCGAGGGCACAGCTACAATGTTTTTTGGATAAAAGCTTTTTTTATGAAAACAGGGTTATTTAATGTCACCTTTGCATAGGTCATTTAGTCCTCCCACATTATTATGGGTGATTGTTTAGCATTTTGCTTGTTCTATAAAACTAACAACCACAAGCTAGTGCTCTTTGCTTGTGGCTTTTGTTGTGTATTTAACAGTTGTGTTTTGCTGAATTTTGCTTTACTTCCTGCCACATGTGTAATAATGAAAACAGTGTTTCCAAAATCAATAATTTTTTTTTTGCCTCTAGGACCCCAAACACATTATTAAAGACAATTTCAAGCTCAGTCTGGAGATAGACTTTGTCATTGAAAACATTTCTTCCTCCACAGCTTCAGATGGACAGATATCACTTCCCATCTCACAATGCGCTGGCACAGATCCTACCAGATCACCAGCACCTTGTCTGTGGAGAAAATACCGAGCTCCACAATGCTACCCATCAGGAGCAGGAGAGATACACCCAGAGGGTAGAAACAACACAGGCCAGCAAACCCAACATAAACCACACATATCAAGTTCTTCATCCACACAAACGGTAATACATGTGTGAAACATGGATTTATTGTGACAATTGCTGAATAAACTATAATAGAGAATTTCTGGATTGAGTTCACTAATGAGTTATTTTTATTAAATGTGTCGATGCTTCAGGCCCCCTCTTCATGACTTTGAGGATGATCCCAACATGACAGTGATCAGCAACCTCCAAACTAAGGTGATTGGATATAATCAATATGTAAACTCTATAATCAATCAGTTAGTCCCCACTGTCACATGTCGTTAGTGAACAGCAGCATGGGAAGGCCTGTGAGATGAAGCAGAAACTCACAGCTGGGAGACAAAGTGGCAGCTAGTGGAATAGATTAGCATTTCTCAGACTGATTGCACTTATGGAGGATCCAGCTGATGAGGTTTAGACTTGTCTTGAGGTCTGAGGGTGTTATTTATGCATATTCTGACATTTCCTTCTGTTGCTGTAAGGTTTTCTTCAAAATTACATTTACTGTTTAGTTCTGTTGATTGGTTGAAATTTGATTTGTTTATGCATGTAGATTTTCTGTTGATTCATGTCGAGGTGACTAATGTGATAAGAATGCAGACATCTGGATATTAATTGAATGATTTCAGGGTGACACTATTAGTATATAATACTATCACATGATAATGATAATTGAGAAAAATCATATTAAGCATCACATCCTCCTGCTTCAATCCAGCTGCCCTCTTTGTTTGGCATATTATTGTCCTGGAGTGACAGCATGTATGACAGCAAAACCATTTTAATGTCTTCAAATCACAGCGAGGGGAGGGAACCTCCAGTGTTCACCGGCAGAAACAGAGGCTCCCCTTTATTTTTGACACATGAAGGGACTTTCAAGACTCATCATGGGGAGCCGTCCTTCCCATCATGCCTGTGGGCCCCCCAACAGAGACACCACCTCATCTACAGTCATGATTGTCACCTCTTCCCTGCCCTTTCAATTAGATGCTCAATTTCATCCTCATGTCCCATGGGAGTCACAACCACACCATCCAAGATTGGAATCTCCTAATCGCCCCCACCCACCACACACACACATGTAGCTGGACCCTGCTCTCAGTCCCCATTCATTTCTGTCTATTCAACTTGATAGAGGAGCATGTGACAGAGCAGAGAACAATACTGGTAGACAACAGGCACATGCCTTACACAGAGATACTGATCAGCTGTGCAACAATACAATTTCTGAAAGGCAGCTCTAAATGTTTTCCAGGAAGCTATAGTCATTGAGGATTTTTTAAACAATCTTTTTTTAGGAGGACAGGAGGGCAGCCAGAATGTTAAAGGAAAGCCAACAAAAATCTAAGAAAAAGTTTTGAAGATTTTTGTAAAATTCAATGTTGTGTTTTTGTCTTTCACAGAAATTTGTTTCACCTCTATAGTTCAGGAAATGGGCTTTCACAGCAGGACGCTCCATGAATGCACTGCTAGGATTTATCCAAAATCCTCAGTTAAAGCTTCCATGACAAAAGTATAGGGTGTCATTGTTCCTCTGGGTCTGAGCTGAATACTTCATAACCCAGCCTTAGACAATTCATTAACAGGAATATCATACTTTATGGCATCATTTTCTTTTTTGGCTCAGCTGTGTCCCATTAGTCATTTCTCATGTTATGTGCTTGTCTGAAACTAGGCGAAATCAATTATTTATTGAGACACTGAGCCTTATGCAATGTGTATTTGTTGCTTGGATCATAGTGTACAGAAATGTCCTGCTGACTGCATCCTGGATGACTTTATCAAAACATGGGGTTGAAGAGACACCTAGAGGTGGTGTTCATGTAGAACAACATAATGTCAAAACATCCAACATGGTTACTGGGGATTTTGTTGACAGCTATGTGACATTTGTCCTATTTTATCCTTGATATTTGAAGAAAATAGACAAAATATGAAACTGAGCATTTGATCACAAATGACCTTGAAGTATCCCGTGAGGGGAAATATAATTTTTTATTGTCCCCATGTAACTAAAACTCAGATACAGTTTTACTAGTGAGCACTGAAGGAGATTAGCTTAAAATGGGAATGAAAAAAGGTATTAATTTACTCTCCTAGCTTCTAGTGTGAAATTGACAGACGACACTTCTCCATCAGGAGGTGGAAAACTATCACTCAGCCATGAACAAGATGGCAGGAGACATAATATTGCTGAGGACACAGTTGGTGACAGTGAATGCAGAAAACAGCCAGCTCCGCAGTGATCTGTCTCTGCACCAGGACCTTGACCGAGATCTGCTGAACAACACAGACATCAACGTCATGACCAAGGCTGAGATTTCTGACCATATGGGTAAGCCACAGCAGAATACTTCGGTTATTTACTTAACCACTCATTCGCTAGCATCCTGTCTTGCAAAAATCAGTGAATGACATTCTTTCAGTTCTTGTGTTGAGATCAAATCTATAAAAATATTAGAATTCACTAACATCAGAAAATTGGCTGTTGTTGAACCTTTACTCCATGTTGCCATGGATTTAAGGGCATTTCATTGGCAGATGATGTAGTGATTTGGAAGGTTTCCCACTGTGTGCGAATCCTTGTGAGTGTCTCTTCCCAAGCAGACTGTGCTGTTTTGTGATAAGGCTGCTCATTTAGGCCACAGACCCTGATAAGCTCTGTGGGTAATACAGCCCTTATCTCCTGAGGGACAGTTTGTGACCCTCAGTGAAATGATGTTCAAGAACGTTTTTCTGCTGACATGAAAGCAAAGGGACTAGATTTAAGTCACACTGGATAGAAAATCTATTAGATTTCAAAGGACTTATGATGGGTGTTTTGATCATTATTGTTCAAACATCCAAGCCTCAGACTTGACATTTTCATTTTTCTGAATTTGAAATAGTTTATTTTTCATATCAAATGCAGTTTTTGATATTAACTGTAAACTTACTATCCCAAATTAACATATGAATCCAAAAAGCAGCACATTCCTATGTCTATCAAAAGCTGCACAGATAACACCCAAATGAATCTTTACCCAGATTTATGCTGCTGTTGTGTATGATTTGTGCTGCTGTTCTATTCAAGCCTCTCTGAAATTCAAGCTGGCCAGTGAGACCAGCAAGGCGGCCACACAAAGGGACAGGATCCAACTGCTTCAAAATGAGCTGATCAAGGTTAAGACAAGCCCAACACACACTACACAAATTAAACTTACACAATAACAACAATCTTTGTCAATGTATTTGTCGTGTTTATGCAATTTTCTAATCTGTCTACTTTTCATGTTTGCTGTGCAGAAGAATGACAGTGAGAAAGAGCTGCTTAAACTTCACAGAGTCCACCAGCTGCAGCAGGAGCATTTGCAGCACCAGAGTTGCTTGGCAAAGATGGCAACTTTGGAGGCCACAGTCAAACAGCAGGAAAAGGTAAACAGTGCACAACACTAACTGTTGGTTTATCAATTATATACAGTTTATCAACACGGAATGCTTCTGTCTATAAAGTGTATATGTGAGATGATACCTTTTATACTTGTGCTATCCCATTTTTAGGTCATTGAGAAGATGGAGAAAGCGTTGGACAGCAAACTGAGAGAGAATAGACAAAGTGGTGACAAAGGTCTGGTGTTGAAAGAGCAGAGAGGTGAGTTGACTGAATAGTGTGAAGATATACACTCACTGTGTTTGAGCTTCCTTTTGCCTCAGTTCTTCATGACATGCATCCAACAAGATGTGGAAACTGGGACCATGAAGGGATTAACATGGCGAGAAACAATACCCAGGCACTCTGTGGGATTCAAATAATGATTGATTGTTGTTCAGGGGCCAAAAGTGTGCCAGGAAAACATTCCCCACACCATTATACCAGCACCACCACCTGGACTGTTTACAGTCCAGGTGGTGGTGATGCTTTCCTGCTCACCACAGTTGTAAAGAGTGGTTATCTGAGTTACCATGGCCTTTCTATCATCTCCAACCAGCTGCTCTGAACCCTCCCATCAACAAAATCTTTCTGTGTGTCAGAAGTGCTACACGCTGGATGTTTTTGGCAAAAATGAAAACTCTACAGACTGTTGTCACTCAATCCTCAAACAATCAATAATCACAAACAAGGGTTCTTAATAAAGTGTATATTCACTAACTCATTTGTAGCCAGAACAATAGACCTCTCTCTGTGCTATGTAGGAAAAACTGACCACAGAATAGAAGAGACAGAGTCAGCTTTAGCAGCAGAAAACGCTCGTCTCAGAGAGGAGCTGGACAGGATTCGCAGGCAGCCTGTCTCCGTCATTATACAGCAGTCAGCAAAGGTACTCCCACACATTCAGAGAACACAGTGATATGAAAGTTGTTTTCAGCAAATGAAAGGATGACTAATGCACAGCATCAAGACTACATTATGTCTGGTAAAATATACATATATATAAGTTTTGTCTTGCTGTTACTGAAATCTCAAAGTGACATTTATCACGTCTCCCTCAGATGAAAGAGGCACAACCACTCAAGGACAGACTGAGTTTACTGGATAAACTAGAAAAGGCTGAGGCAAGAGTCCAAACACTGGAGGGTCAGGTAAAAAAAATTACTCTTGTGCTGTAAATGTCCCTTTCAGGGTGCAATGGCTGCTTTGCATGTTTTGCCTTTGTTTGCATCTATTACAGCTGGAGGCGAACTCTAAACTGTGGGGGAGACAGAAACAGGAACTGTTGACCAAACTGAGTGAGCACAGGCACGGCTTTGTCCAAACATCCACCACAATCCTTCATAATGTTTCCTTGGTCAGTTCAGTACAGTTAAACCTTATTTTACATACTGTGCTGAATTTTATAAGATATTGAACATGGAATAATTTACTCCACTGTTGTACTTCTTACAGAGGTCTGTATCAGATTCCTTACATCAGCAAAGCAGACAGAGGAAGCAGAAACCTGAAAAAGTATCTACGAAGGAGATAGTGGACTAAAAACTATGTCAGTGTCTAAGAAATATATCTTTAAAAAAACAACTTTTTATAAGACATATTTTGTTTCAGCTGAATTATTTTATTCATTTGTTTAAGCAGTTATTTTCATATTCTTACCATTTGCACATGAAAGAAAGATACTGTACATTCCAGGTTTCTCAGTATATTGTGCACATACAGACAACGCATTTCCATCATTATTATACAACACACACAATTAAATTGTTCACCAGTTATGGAATTACTGAGGTAATTTGTTCATGTATATTTTTACCTCTTTCTTTCCTAATGTTCCTCTTTTTCTTGCTCATGAGGTTGGAAGATTAAATTCAGTATTTATATTGTTGGTGCTTTATAAAGCTGTTTACAATTACATGTGAGACTACAAAAACTTGCCTGATTTGTCATGCACTACATTTTTCTCTTAAATATGGTGTTACTAACTACTTTGTAAGGGTTTCAAAGTCAAAATTATGGGCTTGTCTGGTAAGAGAATGAGCTCAAAGGTACTCTGCACTTCCACATGACGCTGTTTCTCCACTCTGAAGTTCTCAAGCATCTGCAAATGACAAATATATAAGATGCATACAGTTGATATGACATGTAATTGTGTGACAAAATATGGTAAAAATACTCTTTATTTTTTCTATAACTCACATGAATGAGGAAGAGTTGCATCTCTGTCTCAGCTATTCTGCGTCCTAAACATTGACGGGGACCAAAGCCGAAGCCCAGGCTTCTGAAGTAGCACATCTCTGTCCTCAGCCAGCGGGAAGGCTGATACTGCTCCGGACGAAAAAACACCTTGGGGTCTCTTCCCATTGCATACAGTCCTAACTGAACCAAAGTCTAAACACAAACAAAAAGGTGAACACTGCATCAACACTGCATAGTTTCTTAAAAAAACAAAAACATGAATTTATTATTTTAACGGCCTCTTACCCCAGCTGGGATGTGGTAGTTTTGAATAATGATGTCTTCTGCTATGTATCTTTGCAAGCTCACTGCAACTGGGTGTAACCTGTGGTAGAAAAGTTCTTATTAACTTATTGGCAATTTCATATATAAAATTTTTTGGTTTAAGTTGACCTTTGAATTACAACTAAATTACATTGAATATCCATGCCTTACAGTGTGGTAAAGGCAGAGTAAAGGCACTGTCAGGCAGTGTTGCAATTTAGATGACTAAGGAAGACAGTTGTCAATAATGAGACTAGTAGCTGTTCCTGAGTCTTCACTACCCAAAATGTGCATTTTCTCCAGTCACTTTCCATCTAATGCATTGCTTGCATTACTTATCACTGTGAAACTTTCACCTCAGTGTTTCCTTCAGAGCTCCTTTGACCAAGGGAATCCGTTTCAGCATCTCCAGCATGTCTCCCTGGCTTTCAGCCCGAGCTGCAGCCACCTCTGCCCTCAGCTCCTCCTGGAGGTTGGGGTGCCTGGCTAGTTCATACAATGTCCACAGTAGCGTTATAGAAGTCTGAAACACACAAACAGAATGAAGTGATCTTTAAACCCCCCAAAAAGTCTCACTCTAGAAAGAAATGATTTGTTTCTTACTGTATCTACTCCTCCAGCCATTAACTCAGTGATGCTGGCCTTGATGTCTTCAATGGATAGCTTGTCTAGCATGAGCAGACTGGCCAGGACTCCTGGGTATTTCTTTGAGGTGCCAGTCTCCTGAGGCAACTGTCTGTAGATGTTCTGGATACACCGGTCCGCTGATGCAACAAAAGGATATGACTGAAGTAAGACCCACCATATACAGTACAGTATGTAAAAATAGAACATGTTTTGTTCTGCTGACACATCTTGAAAAAAATCATGATGTCAAAACTATAAAGTAAATATTCATCCTGGTCCTATTCTACCTTGATTGAAGATCCCATCCCAAGCCTCTACATGGTCCCGCCACACCTTAGCTCCAATCTGTCTCAACAGACCAGGAGGTATGTACAGCATAGGTGAGGTAGTCTTGAACATGAGGGTGATGCAGTCAATGAAATGTTGAGCTTCTGGGTCAATGTAGTCCAGCATCAAACCCAGACGCTCACCATACAGCACCGAGCTCACCGCTGTGTAAATGAGAGGAAGCAGTATGTGAGGAATAAAAGTCCACTGGCCAAACAGTGAGAATAATAAATATCAAGAGAGATAAAAGTCAGTCTTACATTCTAGTGCATATTTAAAAAGTTCTTGAGAGAGGTCAGTAGTCCATTTGTTCTGGCCACCTCGCTTTATCTTTTTGTGAACTCTGGCCACAAAATCCCGGCCAACTTCGTCCAGCAAAGGCACAAAGTTTTCCAGCATTTTCGGGGAAATCACCTCCTTGTTGAGAATGACCCGGTTTGATCTCCAGTCTTCTCCATTCCTGTGAGAAGCTCGGACATCAACTTCAAATCAGCCAGGCAAATAACAGGCAGTCTTATAGCATTTCATAATGTGGTTTCCACCAAAGGGCCAAAATATTAGTATAAGAGAAATTATACAAGCAGAAGCTGAAATTAATACCACATACTTAAGTAAAACTCCATATTTGCGGTTCCTGTAGTCTCTGTATGCTGTCCACGCTTTAACGTTCAGCCTTTTAGGATAATGGCCCTCTGCTTTGAACACGATGGCGGCATCCTCAGGATTGATGATATTTACACTTTCGTAATAACCTATTTTTTCTCTGATATAACCAAAGAGAAAAGAGATAGCTGCTTGTTTTAGAAAACATGACCTTGTGGATTGTAGGTCACATATTTTTCAAAAACAAAATGTTTCAAAGTAGTAATTTATTCTAAGTCATTAATGTTTTGTCTTTATTAAAGATAGACAGTGGCATTATGCACTTATCTTATCATTTTAAGATTTATGTAAACTGCCTTGGTTTCCATACCTGTAGATGGGTCCAAAAGTTTTGAAGTTTTGTAACATAATGCGGTGAAGGTTTTTGAAGCCATTGAGTTTCCAGAAATTGTACAAGTTGGCCACTCTGTTGTTCCAGAGTCCAGGAATCTCCCTGAAAGGCCTGACAATACTACCACTTTCTGAAAATGCCTGTTTGATCACTGGCATACTACTGCTGCAACGCACACCTGATGTTGTCACCTCTTCTATCCAGGATAGGGGCAGCGTCACAGGACTGCGCCACACACTCCACCTGGCCATCCTGGTAACAAAAAGGCTCACTCTGCTCTACCTTCTGCAGCTTCTCTGCCTCTCCCAGGGACATCTGGTGCAAAACAAGGAGGCTGGTCTAAATAGTCTGCCCCCCTTTCTGTGCCGATCAAGGCTCTCCAGTTGTATTTAGAGCCTAATAGAATACACCACAACACAATATGTCTGTCTATATTACTCACTGAATATTTTATAGTGTAACATACAATCCTAGAATCATCTTTCAGTAAAAGTGTCAGAAACTATTTAGACTATGCCAAAAAAAGACCTTCAAAAACTTTTTTTCAAACAAACTTTGATTTGTGAAGAAAGACAAGGCCATCACTGAAATTCAGTTAAGAACAATGTAATCAGTGCATACATGAAACATATCTACTTTACAGCAGTAGAAATTCAGGAATTTATAAATACATATATAAGTTCTACTATGAACACTATTTCTTAAGTAGCTTTATGAGTTCCTCCAGCTTCATGGCAGTCTTAATGTCTCCCTGAATTTTAATTCTGCCACTGGTGTATGCAGCAAATGGTCGTAGCCTGCCTTGGAAAATGGCCAGAAGGTCGCTGTCAGTCATACTCAATGTCACATCTGGTTCTCTGCACAAGGATCCTGCTCCAACTGCACCACTACCTACAGAACACACAAACAGAGTAACAGTGATATTTGATATTTGTGTAACTGTAGATTTGCCTCTTTTTACCACAAACATTTGAGTATTATTACACAGGTTCAGCTCACACTGTTTGCTTTCAATTATAATCGGTGAATATTTGAGCCATTACCTTGGCTTAAATCCACATAGTAACTCCGATGTTGTCCATCTGCTGAGCTGATGTCAAATTGGAAACAAGCTCCAACCTGACAGACCAAAGTCTCAGAAAGCAGGAGCTTTACCGTGTCAAGCAACTCCTCAGCAGAACCTGGTGTGGCCATGACAGCTGGGGGGACACTGCTGAGCTCATCTGTAAAAGTTATGCTGTCTTCTGAGGAGCAAAATGAGGGCAAAGTTTTATGACAAAACATTATCATAATCATTACATCCTGTACAGCAGCATTTCTGAGTCTAGGGCCAAACCTTGTTGAGGCTGTGAACTGCCACTGTGGCTCAGAAAGTGCATGGCCAACTGCTGAATGGGGCCAGTGAGGCCTTCCAGTCCAGGCACAGGGGGAGGCACAAGGAGGGGTCCAGAGGGGACTTCTTCTGGTGCTTTCAGGAGAGAACCCAGGGTAAGCTCAACCCTATCCACCTCCAACCCCCAGGGTTGAGTCATCTCATTTATGTCCATCTGTAAACAGCAAGACAGGATGCAAGTCTGAGTTGAATCAGTGAAAACCCAGTAGAGAGCAGCTCTAATGTAGTCTTACCTGAAGATATTCTCCCAGTTTAAGCCTTTCAGTTTGCACCTCCCGGACAGTCTTCTTGGCCAGGCTGTGGGTCAAAGCATTCTGTGCCGTCATCCTGGTTGAGGCGTTCAGATCTTGGACTGATACCACTGACATGACCGGGTTCCAGATCCTGAACTGTATGTCTGCTCCCACTGACAACACACCACCATCCCGAGTGGTCACCTGGAATAATTTGTATTTAACATGACTGTGGAATTTGAATGCATTTGTCACAATTTAATAAACATGGAAACATCTCTTCATTCTAACAGCAGGTAAGAACTATATATTATATACTATATATTCACTGAATATACACTTTCAGACAAATTCTTACTGTCCAGACAGAGTCTTGATATCATCAAAAACCAAGTGACACTACAGCTCTGTTAAAATGTATTGTAATGATGGAGCTGTGACAAATTTTGATATTGGCCAAGCGTTTGCATTTAATTATAAAGTCTATAGGGGATAAGACCTGAAGGCTAAATATCAGACTCTATTCAAATCTCCCAGGCTTCAACTTCACAACAAAAAACTGTGTACCAACACTGCCATCTGTTGGACATAGTAAAACACAACCAACCAACAGAAACTGTTTAACTGCAAACCGTTTATGACTTGAAAGCTGACATGTAATACAAGAGTCACATATTCAACATGTTACACAGTGACACAAGACACTGCTGGAATCTGCTGCTAAAAAGTCCATGTGATGAAAACACATGTTATTTAATGTTGTTTGTATGTTAGTTGGAATAATGTATTAATGAACTAATGAATTAAATGAAAGACTGTAAGCAAACTGAAGGAACTGTAGGCATGTTAATCCATATCTTGCTTTCATTTATGCAAGATAGTTTGGTGTTCAGGAACTAAACTGAATTGTTCCTGACCTATCTAAATCTAAGTGTTTTAGTGCTTAATGACTCAAACTAATAATACAAGTGGTTTACCTGGCAAGGAGGGATGTTGAAAGCTCGGGTGCGTAGGTCTACTTTCTGCCACTGGTCAATGAGAGGCAGCACAAGGATAATGCCAGGTCCCTTTGGAGGACAAACCCGCCCCAGACGAAACACTACTATCCGCTGGTAGTTGGGCACCGTCTGCAGACAAAATCAGCCACAGTTGTTAATGGTGTTTTTATGCTTTGGGAGTGAGTGGACATGCTGTTTGATTAACTGTTGAGAAATCATTTCCACTTACTTTCAGCACAAACCATCCTGTTATGGGGAAGGTTATAAAAGTGCAGATGTAGACAAGAAAGATGACAACCAGGTTGCAAATCCAGGACAGCCATCCTTGGGTGGTATCTTCAAGAAAAGAAAAAGAATCGAACAAAAGAGTCACAGTTTTCAACGGCTATTTTCAGTAAAGCAGTAATTGTAAACCTGAAAAAACTGTTGAATGAGATGTTTATGGTTTGTATGTGGTTGTGTATGTTTTGCCAGGCAAGAAGAGTCTCATGAATCATTACAGTACCGAAGTGCATTTTGAGATGTTTAGGATTGTGTTTTTGGAGCCCAACTCGCTCTCAGGTTTACATTTCAGCATATCATATTTTAACCATGTCGTCTCCTGCAGATCCTCAGCTTTATCGTAAGTACATTGTGTGCTGGGTCTTGGTGTATGTGGTATATATTTTGTATCATATCTTATTATATGTGTTTATTATATGTGTATATGTTTGTTTTTTGAGTGATTTTTTTTTTTTATTATAATCAATCAAGTCTGCAAGACAAGGCAGGTTTGTTTAACCTGCAGTCATTTATAATTTTATTTGTTTTAATATTTATAGTAACGCACCAAAGAACCATACCACGGTCCACGATGGTGAGCTACCTACCAGTGAAGTCGTTTTCAGAAACATTGGGGATGTAGTCAAAGGAAAGTCCTTTGTGGCAGCGAGGCTGAGAGAAACTGTCAGTGTCCACAAACAGGCCAGGGGTCCTCGGGGTAGGGTCTCTGTGAGGAAGCAGCTGATACGGCCTGCTAAACATCTTCTCCTGTTTTCACCAGCATCATAGTAACTGTAAGTTTCCTCTGCAGGTGTCGGTCAAAAACTCCTGGTTGAAGTAAACAAAGTCGTTGTTGTTCTTAGCACATAATGCTAACTGACTAATGCACTTCCGTGTTTTGTTTAGTTCTTCTTCTTCTTCTTCTTTTTCTTCGGGATTAAACTACAGTTTGCATTCATTATGTGTCATTACTGCCTCCTTGTGGTTTTACCCATCCATTACAAATCCTGTAATTAAACTAGTATTTTTCTAAAAACCTAACATTTCCCCCCACCACAGTGTCCCCACTTTGTAGTTTATCTCCCCTGTAGCCGTGTTATAAATGCGCCCCTCCCTTCTTTATTATGTCATATAACATGTATATGTCAAAAACATGCTCTACTGTCTCCCAATGACCAGTTGGATATTGTGCTTTGTTGCATGTCTGTATTTGATGACTTATCAAGATGCCTCTTTGTAGAGGAAACATCTGATTCTGACTTTTAGCAAATTCTGCAACAAAACCAATCCCACCAACCAAAGATTATCCTACTGTCCAACAGATTGGCAATAAAAGATTTTCAATATTTAACATTGAATTGAAAAAAAAACTTTTAACAATGATTTTAACAATATATATAAATAGCTTCCAATGTATGATGGGTTTTATTTATATATATATATAAAATTGTCGTCAAGATAAATAAACTTCAGAGCTCACTGATGGGCAAACTATATAAAAAGTATATAGTGACAAAGTTTCTTATACCTTAACCATATCTTTGTTGTCATATCGATCTTCTTCTGGACTAAACATTCTTGTTACATGTTGGCTGACCTGTATGTTTTGCATACTGTACCTTCTTTGTAGTATCTTTTTGCAATTCATCTTCTGTTATATATTCTGTTTGGTTTGTGTTGAACCAATAAACAAAGAGAACTAATGAAGCAAATACAAAATTTATTTAGGGCAAATACTTAAATTCAAAGACATAGTTTAATTTTCATACACTGTAATATAAATGCTTTTCCTGCAACTCAGTGCCTATACAAAATGATTTGCTATGTCTGTGGTTAACAAAATTGTAAAATTTACAGAGTGAATGGTGTTTATCGTGGAATAAAAGCTGTATACTATATTAAATTAGAGTGTCATTGACTTTTAGTTCGAAAAGCACATCACAATTTATATAAAAGATCCCAAAAAGTCATGATAATGTGACAGTTGGCCACCATGCATAATACCAGGGAAGTGAAAATGAAGCTCCTAAATATAATTTAGCTCTCATTGATTTTCTTAGTTATATTTGTGTTTTTCCTAGTGTGACGTGTAAAAATGTCTTCTCTGAATATGTGTATTATGTTGAATAATAGAGTAAAAACCTGAATATGTGAACTACACAATGAGGAAACTTGTTGGTTTATTGTGCTTTCCTAAAGAGCGCAGCATCTGCATGTTCAGTTTTTGAACATGTCACACAGCAGCTTCTCCATGGGGGTGCTGCCAATGGTCCTTTGAAAGAACAGTTGCTCTATTTTCTCAGAGCTCACAAAGCGGAGGGAAGGCAGGAGAAGTAGAAGTCTCCCAAACCTTGATGGACAAGAAGAATTTAAGGGTGAATTTAATGTTTCTGTATTGCCGTTCACAGTATAAACTTGACATGCTCCAGATGAAAATCTATGTATCCTGTCAGAAAAAAACCAATACCTGGCACTCTGGCTGGGGTATATTGAATGGATGTGCTGACCCAGCAGCACCTGTGACTGGTCCTGCAGATTCTCCACTTGCTCTGGGTCTTTAAGGCTGTGTGTCTCTGCACCAGAAAGTCAAAAAGCAGAACTGTTGGCTGAAATCTTCTCTCAAAAAGAAACACTAATTGCTGAAAAAATAACTCCTTACCTGGCTTGAACAGTACAACAGCCTTCAGGCAAGCAAACTCAGTGGGGTCAACAGCCAGTGCCTTGAAGCGATTGAAGACCTCATCTAGGATCCTCAGGTCAGCTGTGGGGAGGCTGATCTTTGCCTGCTGTGTGGGCGAAAGATCTGGCAAAGACAGAAGAGGACACCTGTCCATGGGCAGGGACCACTGGATAGCACACAGGAGGAACATCTCACTCCAGGCTTCCTCAAGGAGAATGACCTGAATTAAAGCATGTGTTGTAAGTCACAGTCTTGGTTCATTTATGTGTAAATTTGTTCAGTAAATATACAAAGACAAATACCAGTGAAGCTCACCTGGTCTCGAAATGGCAAGTGAGCAAAAACAGGCAGATTTTTTGCCCACTTGACAGACATGAAGAGGAGTCGCGCCGATGTCTCATATACACTCTCTGAACAGCCAGAGGTGTACGGGGACATGCGAAAGTCAGAGGGAGTCCGATCTCTCTCTGAATCATTTGTTGTCACATCGATATTCTCCTCCACTGCACATTAGAGAAAGAGAGTAAGTCAAATATCTTTGTTTCTGTGAGTTCTGTTTAAAGGTATTATTACAATGTAGATACATTTTTGTGACTCAGGGAAACCCTATTGTTTTTTACCTAAGTAGGCAAAAACAAATCACTGTCTGAAATGACTGGACACTTGTGTTTACTCATTGTGCCCGGATCTATCAAAGTTTGAAATCCTTCATATGCTCTTACCATCCTCAGGTTCCAGTTTTGCACAAGTCTCAGCAGTCAGTAAGCTGACCATAAAGCGGTGATTGTTACTGGGGTTGCTGCAGGCCTGTGTGGTGGCCGAAGTGGTGACAGATGAGGTGACTAGAGGTCTGCAGATGGTCGACGAGTAGGCGACAGGGGAGGTGAGTTCCCGTGTGGTGGCCAAATGCTCTTTTTTAGTGTCCACGCTAATAGAATCTAGACTGACGTGTGCTGTGCTCCTGGGCTGTCTCTCATTCTGCACAGCTGCAAAGGAGACAGGTTATTAATATGTAACACGCTACACAGGTTTTGTACTGTCCTATGATAGAAAGAATATATGCAGAGATACTATATTCTGCAGTCAACTTATTCAGAACTTTTTTTCACCATCTTTGTTCATGCCAGCTTGGAGACACTTCTTTAGTCGACAAGCTTGGCACTGATTCCGATGAGCCTTATCAACAGGGCACCTGCCAGTTCCTGCCTGGCACCTACGATTGTGACATAAAAAAACAATCTTTCTTAATAACAATAAGTAGAATACTAAAATGTTGATTGTCAAGTGAATTTTACCTTTCTGTTATTTGCCTTCCTGAGAAAAAACTATTTATTAAGTCCAGTTTGTATCCCGCTCACCTGTAGATGAGCCTTCGTCTCACACTACGCTTGAAGAAGCCACTGCAGCCATTGCAGGCATAGATGCCATAGTGTTTACCACTGCTTGAATCAGAACACACTTTACAAAGCAGGCCTTGGCCAATTATTTTACCCGGGATTGAACTTTTTTCTGTCAAGAACAGATAGAAGAAATTAATACTTCTCACACTCTTTTAAGGATGAATGGAAAAAATGGGCTAATTATACAAATAGATTTTTCATGAAATCATTTATTCATGTGTTTTGTCTTCATATTCTATTTCTTTCTATTGTGTACACAACACACAAAAATGTCATTACAATGTCAATATTACAATGGGCTCACCTGTTCCATCTGTGCAGTCATCAGCGATGTCAGGAGAAAACATACTCATTTTGGTCATGTGGTCCTCCATTTTGAGATGTGTTCTAATGTCTGAACTTGATAAATTATTTTTAGTTAATTATAGGCCTACTCCCAGTGTAGTTGCACGGCTGGATCAGAGCATTGTATCATGTGAAGTACTGACAGAAGTAATGCATCAAAAACAAAAGAGATGTAGAACTTCGACTTAAGCTTAAAGTTTGAATGTAAATTCTTCAGAGACCATCAGAGAGTATCTCCAGAAAAGATCGATGATGATCCAGTGCTGAAGTCCTTTCTTTGCAGTTTCTGATGTATTGTGGGATCAGTGGTCACCACTTGTCCTCTTGTTTCTTCCTCTCTGTTAGAGTGTGTGAGGCTGAGTTGTCTGGGGGCTTTCTGGAGGAAGACAAGGAGATTAGCAATAGGCGCTGTGTAAGCAAATGCTGATTTGTCATCCTCTTAATCTTTACTGTCTATGAGGGTGAATCAATCAGTCACACCACTTAAAGACAGAACCATATACGACAAAGGTTAACAATGGAAGTGAAAACGAAAATAATATTTTTTCTTACTTCTCACCTTTACTGCTATAAACTGGCTCTGCAACATATTAACTCACCAGGGTTTCCTGATTATAACTGTAATCAACACTGTTGTTATTATTCATGGCTCAGTCTTCCTTTATCATTATTTCCAATGGCCTCACCAATGTTTATCAAATTTATCATTACATCCTATCCATATTCATATTATTAGTCCCGTCTGTGGCATTTAACACCAAAAACAATGTAGTGGAAATAAACTTGATGCTACTGTTCTATTCATAATTCATCACATCATTGTTTTGCATAGAACTCAGTTATAATTCATTAATAATAATAATAATAATTCATTATTATTATGAGCAAAATTGAGGGAAGACATATGTACCAGCAAATAAACTCCATATATAGCTGTTATCTAGCTTATTGGAACTCAACTTAAGGCCCAACTGTTGACCAGCAATGAGCAAGTAGACCATTTGACAACTGCTACTCATTAAGATATTTCAAGAGACTGTAATATTGATTGTGAATGTTTGTCCTTCCCCTGGTATATAAAGGTTCCCTGAACCTCCTGTTAACAGAGTCGCTGTTACAATAGAGTCCAGTTAAGACACCCTCTTTGTGACATATTGGCCCTGTCAATGACACTAATGGCCTCGGGAGTAGTACAGCCACCCCAAATCGGCAAAGTAGCTTAACCTTCCATGAAATGTGGTCTTCCTCTTGGGGGGGGTCACAAAAGGGGGTAATGAGAAGAAAAACAATTAGTGCAGAGATTGAAAAACCAGCAAAGGGTTGACCCTTAATTCCATTCTTCTGCCATATGGTGGCTACTCTCTGGGGCCTCAGTCTGGCTAATTAGTGACACAAGTGCAATTTACTGTCAATAAGGCTCATAGAATCACTGATTTTCTCTCTTTCCTTACCTTAAGGTATTAAACAGCAGGTAGCTACCAAGAGTCTGACACATCAACACACTTGCTTGCTATTTTCTATATTCATCTATCAAGCAACAATTATGGCAGAAGTGGTCGTTGCACATAGCTAATAACATCTAGTTTAACTCTTTAATCAGATCAACAACAAAGGCACTAGAGATGCACACACACAGAGACTGATTTCTACCATGTCTGTAATCCCTATTAAGTCACTCTTGATTTTAGGAGGACAACTTACTTTTGAAAACAGAGGTCTTTCTGTTGACTTAAACTGGTGAATAAAAGGATTAGAGACTACAGGGGTTGAGCACAGAGATTCATTTGAGCTCCAAACATGTTGTTCGATTCAATTTTATAATCCTGGAACAGGGACACTTTAGAGCTGGGATATCAATGGTCTAAACAGTTGCACTAATGTAAGTATTATGACTTCCAGCCATTTCAGAGGTTTGTGCAAACTGACTTTGTGTTGTGTACCTCACTAATACAATAGTCAATGCTATTGTCTGTGGAAAATTGACTGTAACAGCACCGTCAATGTGAGAACTATATCGTCTTAAACTTCATTGTCACTGCTACTCGTTGCTGCATGCAGATAGAAACTGACATCCTAATAATCTGTTTCCAAGATTCAAATTCTTGGATCTTGACTCTTTCTCATAAACAAAGTGTTCCTATCTACAGAGTGTTTTTATTTAAAGTTCTGTGACTGCATATTGTCTAGTCACAGGTAATGTGGATGAGTGGAATGGAGTAAACCCACTGATGAGTCAGAGATTAATGGCTAGACAGGTTGGAGCTAATAGCTAATCGCTAATAACAGCCAAGAACAGAAATCTGAGGCTGCAGTGGGAACAGGTTCACCAAAAGTATTGAAAATACCAATTAATTGCTTTTATTGTCATGTCTTATTTGAGTATTGTTAGTAGGTTAATGCATTATGTCACAAAAAAAGTCACCAGTCACCAGATCTGAAACCAGGAGAATCTCTGGGATGTGGCAGAACCAGAGCTTGGTAGCATGAATGTGCAGCTAATAATGAATCAATCAGGTCAACAAGAGTTTCAAAGAAATATTTCTAATATCAGGTGAAATCAATAGCACAAAGAATTGAGGCTGTTTTGAGCACAAAGGGAGCCCTGTCCCAGTATTAGTATGGTTTTTCAAATAAAGTGCTTGGTGAATGTATATACATAATGTTTTTTTCCGAGTGAGAAAGAAAAATCTAAAATGCATGTTCAGACAGCTAGTGATGAGAATTGTGGTATAAAGTATAATTATGGTGGTTAGATTGACAGACAATCTTTAACTGCTGTCTGCAACAACAATTGCATTTATGCTACACTTTTGGTTGCAGTTCAAATTCACACTCAAAACACGATCTAAACCTACTATGTGGATAAGCCTAAAATACAGTTTATACTGACCTAAGCATTACTGAGTATAGTAATCTGGAGTCCCATATCAGATTACATAACATATGTGTTACTCACGTCAGGAGGAGCTGATCAGCTTGTTCTTCACACGAGCAGACAGCAAATTTACATGTGAGGTGTATTCACAAAGGTCATCTTTGAGGAAAATGATTGGTTGGATGTTTCAGATCATTTCAAATGTCATAGTTTGCGGTCACTGACCATACCTTTACACTACCGTTATGTACAGAATCTAAATTAGTGTAAGATTTCTAAAATAATGAGACTTGCAATAGTCCTTCCTGTCTTTTCTTGGATGTGTGAGTCTCTAGTTGTCAGCAGGGGTAGGATGCTGCTGCCATCAGCAAAGTGCTACTTTGGGGTTTTGCCTGGCAGGGATAACTGTCATGTTTCGTCACTCCTCAGCCCTGTGATTGTTGTACAGATGCAGCCAATCTTTAGCAGCCTGCTGCCATGAGCCAACTAGATGATTATGTATTTAGTGGAAACATTTGTGATGACAGAGCCCTGCAGCTGATTGAATGCACGTCACTAGTAAAACACTAGCTCAGTTCCTTGGCAGGTCAGACAGATCAGCTGTTCAGTAGTTTAAAGAGCGCCACCTTTCTAGATATTACAACTATAAAATACTTTTCACTGCAATCATTTGTGCTTTATAAAACAGTGGCAACATATGCACTTCAGCAGGCACATATGTGCAAGACAGTTTTATTGTCCTTGATGCCCTTGGATGCTAGTTCACAAATCTTTGCATCAGTCTAAGCAGCTTTTTGATATAATCTCTTTGAATGTCAGCTATTGTCAAAGAGTGAGATTAACTTTTAGTTAAATTCTTGCCATTCACTTTACACATAGGAAGAAGGTGCCTCAAATTGCTAAAGCATAAAATATGTCACAGCTGAGTTAAGAATGTTTTTGGTGAGACAAATTTTGGCAACACAAAACAATGAATTATTCCTTATTCCTGCCCAGTTATCATGGCATAAGCCTCTATTACACTGCACTCAGCATGTCTATCTGATTCCTAGTATCTTCAGACTGGTCAACCAAGCTTGCTTGGTTAAGCTTTGTAAGGTTCAGTTCAGCATTTCTTATGCACCCCCCAAGTCAGATGAAGTTGAAGGATTGAGGTGTCAGCACTATGGCTACCAGGGATTGCCCCGCCTTGCCATCTGCTGCCACTGCTGTAATCCTCACATTGAGAAAATCAGTTATCTCAGTCCATATCAAAGTCATGCCATCTTGATTCAACAGGTAAATTAACAGCAAGACTTTCTGTAAAATCCATGTTACTGCTCATGAAGTTTAATGGGTGTAAAATCTTGTACTGTTTGGCATAATTGAAACAGAAGAGTCCAAACAAAAAATAACAAGAAATTTAAATGTAATGTATTGTAATTGTTTTAAATATGAAATTACTCAATTCTCTTAAAGATAAATGGATAATTTAATGTTCTGACTGGATAGTCATAATAGAAAAAAAAAGCCAAAAATGCTTGACAATTTTACAACAAAATTATGAAATAATATACTTTATCATATTCAGACATCTACTTTCAGTCATAGCAGAAATAATTAAAATAATTATTCCAATTCAGGTATATAAAAGCACTGCTAGCAGCCCCAAGAGGTCATGAACATAACCTAAACCAAACCAAAACTCAGCAATGAAATATTCTCTATCAAGATGAATGTACTAATTTATAGAGGTAGCAGGGAGCTAGAAAGAGATTTGTCCCAGTATGCAGTGGTCTACAGAAGCTCCATAAAGCTAGTGACAAATTAAGATAGGAGAAAATAAAGCATTAACTTTCTGGTCTTTGTAACAATAAGTGATCACAGGATTCTTGTTCCAACTGTCATGGCAGTGTAGTCATACATCCATAATAAAATATTTATTATTATTATTTACAAAGACTTTTTGTTTTTGGCTACTAATATGAACTAACAATTTAAATTTTCCACAGAAACAAAAATTGATTACAGGTATAGTGGTACACAAATCATAGTCAAGTCACATTGTGTTTTTTTTTTTTCTAATATGCATTAAATTGCTCACATTGTCAAATAGACCAAGAGCCGTTGTCTCTGATGAGATAAGGGCAACAATCATTGACCATGTTGTAAGCCATGCTCTTTCTGAGAAAGTCCAGTTTAAGGGTGCAACCAAATCTGCAGCATTCAACAGTTCAGCATCAACAGTACAAATTTTTGAGCAAACCAAGTCAGATGTGTATCTTTCTGCAATAACTAAACCACATATTAGGGTACAATAAAGTATTTTTACATATTTATGTCCTGACATTTATTGATTGTTTATTTTATTTCTTTTACAGTGGGATCCAAAGAGTTCATCATTTGTGTAATTCTCCCTAGTGTTAGTGTTAATTAGGTCAGTATGTTATGAGTGACAATGAGTGAGGCTTGTTGCCATTATTATGGTCAAATACATTTGTTTTAAAATTCTGTATGCTTTAAATGCTGTAAATAATAATATAGCAGTTTCTCTGTTTTTTGGTTTTGTTATTCAGATTGTGAGAATGTGATAGACTGGTGACCTGTCCAGGGGTAAACCCTGCCCACCAGAATTTCTCCAGTGTAACACAAACAAGTTTTCTGCAGTTTTTTCTTGCTCACTCAAGGGAGGTGGGTGCTCTTACCTATTCAAAATGTGTCTGTCAATGCTTTCGTTAAGGAGTAATGCATCTTATGCCTTGGAAGAAAGCTCCTCCTGTGTTTCTCTTCCCAAGAATTTCTCTCTTTCCAGTTTAACATAAAATGTTTTCTGTTTTTCTTGTTCATTTGAGCATGGTGTAGAAACATTTTATCTCCTCTGTTCACAATGTTCCTGGTAATATTTTGGTTATGGAGTAATGTATGTCATGCCTTGAAAAGGTTTTTTCTTGCTCACCTGAAGGTTGTGTACAAAAAGTTTTTCTTACCTGTTCAAAATGTGCCTGTCGATATTTTAGTTATGGAGTACTGTGTCCTTTGCCTTAAAGGAAGGCCCCACTTGTGTTTCTCTTCCCAAGATTTTTTCCAGTATTTTTTCTTGTTCATTTGAGGCTGGTGTAAAAACAGTTTGTCATATCTGCTCATAACCTGCCTATTGATATTTTAGTGATGGTGTAATATGTTGTGCCTTGGAAGAAGGTCCTTATTGTGTTTTTCCATCCAGCCATCCATTTTCTTCCCCTTACTGTGGTGGCAGCAGACTAAGCAGGGAGTTCCAGACATCCCTCTCCCCAGCAACACTTTCCAGTTCCTCTTGAGGGACCCCAAGACATTCTAGTGATTCTAGTGAGAGAGCTAGATAGGATATATAGTCCCTCCAGCAAGTTCTGGGTCTTGGCATGCCCAGAAAGGTCTGCATTACGGCTGATGCCACACCAATCAGTCTGTCAATCTTCTGCTTCAACTTACCCTAACTCATGAACAAGAACCCAAGATACTTGAGGTTCAGTCATACTCAACTGGGTGGCAGATGAAGGCAGGGGCCTTGACATGCTGACCCCTCATATCACAGATTTGTCCTAGGCTGTCTAGTGGGGTGGGAGCCTTGGTGCAGGAGGCGGAGTGGTACCAGCTAGATATAGTTGGGCTTGTATCCATAATCTCATTCCCCAGACATCATGACCATAGGTGAAGGCTGGAACAAGTACTAAACGGTAAATTGAGAGCTTTGCCTTCCAGTTCAACTCCCTCACCACCTTGTATACAGTACAAGGTCCACTTTACTGCTGATGCTGCACCAATCAGTCTTACCTTCACTCGTTAACAAGAGATAGTTGTGAGATAGTTGAACTCCTCCACTTGAGGCATCAGCTCACCCCCCACCTGGGGCGAGCACTCCACTTTCTTCCAGCTGAGAACCAACAACCATGGCTTCAGACTTGGAGGTGCTGACTCATCTCAGCTGCCTCACACTCAACTGCAAACCGCTCCTATGAGCACTGGAGGTCACGTTCTGATAAAGCCAACAGAACCACATCATCTGTGAAGAGCAGACCCCGGACAACTCCTGAATTTTCTTGAGCCCAAATGAAAGTCCTTCTCCAAAGTCTCACTGAACTCCTCCCACCCCCAAGTTTTTGCTTCTGCAACTGCACAGAATGCCACCCTTTTGGCAAGTACCTGTTTGCTGAATCTGGACACCCAATGGCCAACCAAGCCCTGAAGGTCCCTTTTCTCAGGTTGGCAGCTTCCCTTTCTACTGGTGTCCACTAGCGGGTCTTGCCACCTCCACAGGCACCAATGACCTTGAGGCCACAGCTCCCAACTGCCACTTCTGCAATGGAGACTTTGAGCATGGCCCACTCAGACTCCTTTTCCCCAACCTCTCCCAGGATGCACAAGAAACTCTTCTGGTGTAAGGTGTAAGTTAAAAACCTTTCAGACCGGGGCCCAACAATATGTTCCCAGTTCACCCTCACTATTTATTTTAAAGTTGATCCTTGTTCTTTGGCCAAAGTTGCTCTGGTACCAAATACACCTATGAGCCACCTTATGCTCAAACATAGTGTTAGTTATGGCCAAACTGTGAATGGCACAGATGTCCAATAACAGAGCACCACTTGGTTTTAGATCAGGGAGGCTGATGCCCCCAATCACACCCCTCCAGTTCTCTTTATCATTGTCCACATGGGCGTGAGGTCCCAAGTAGCACTATGGAGTCCTATCGCAGATCCCCTTCCAGGACACTACCCGGGGACTCCAAGAAGGCCTGGTACTGCCCAGTGCATACTCCTCTCTTCATTTTTTTTTTTTTTTGCCCATTTTGGCGTTTTAAAGTAATATGGTATAGCCCTGAGATAAAACTTTTGTGTATCATACAAATGAAATTAATTGGACATACATTTCTGTAGCAATACGTTCTTGATGTGCATGTTTTGTTTTCTGGGTAATCATTTCTTCCCTAAAACATGACATGACAGCTGGGCACCCTGAAAAATCTAAACTGCTAATATATGTGGTCTATCAGTCTGTTTTTTTTCACTGTGTGATGGCAAAATTTTTTGTCAGATTGGTTAAATAAAATAAAATAAAAAAATGTTGCCACACCAACATCATTTTATTACATTTCACTGCAAGACCACAAGCTACAGCATACCAGCAATGTTAATATTTAAAGTAAACCAAACATTGTATATTTTGCTATCATCCTGCTGCTGTAAAGTGCAAATCAACATGGCATTAGAGTGCAGCACTTTAGTTTCCTACAAGGAAGGTTTTTGTTAACATTTCTACTGCTTTTCAAATATTAAAAATGTAAACTAAAAAGACAATTACTGAAACAGCTGTTCCAAAAATATTACAAAGAAAATAGATAGATATTAGATTAAGTCCCTGAGTCTTTGAGTGTGTACATGCTGAAGACTGAAGGAACAAAATATTTATGAAAGATTTAATTTCATTCAGCATTTTTTCAGAATCAGCAAAGAAGGTAACTATGGTAACTTCCACAGCTTTATTGCTCAGAAAAATCCTGTAATGTTAATCCATCCAACACCTTCAAACACCTTGGTACTCATGTTTGCAGTGTCCAATGTAGAGAGGCTCTGCCTGGATGCCACGCCTTGAGAATAAAGAGAGGCAGAAATATTAGTGTGCAACAGACCTGTGCCTCATAGGTATGGCAGCAACATGCTCTTCAAAGGTCTTTGAAAGTAAAAGTACCTTATGAGCTTGCAGCGAAAGTCCTGCAACCGAGGAAATGCCTTGTCCACACTGGAGGTCTGTTTCTCATCACTCCACAGTCTCTCTGCCGCAGCATTTGCCCTTGGCCTGTGATTTTGGGTGCAATCAGTAACTATTTTGAATCATTTCTATTAATAAATAATAAATAATTTGACTTGGGTGGTGATTTTCATGTCATACCAAAGACGTGGAGTGAGATTGGTGGCATCGACATATTCTCCCCACATGCAGACCTCACCCCCTATCACCAGCTTCTTCTGTTTGTCAGTACCTGTGAGGGGATGATAACACAATGGATTTTATTTAAGGATAGTCATACAATGAGTTTACTACTAATCAGAATTTTCACATCAAAATCATCACACCACTTCAAGTCCAACTCAGTAAATCAATGTTTAAGTGTCAAATATTTGCAGTCTCCATTTGCAGCTTACATCAGCGGTTTGTAATAGTACTAATAATATTACTCAGCCAGGCAGGTATAGTGTTGTACTTGTGTCAGAGATGGCCATAGGAAATGTTGTTAATGTGCGACAGAGAACCCAGCAGGACCCTCCTGCCAGCTTTGGTGATCCTGCACTGCTCATCCCTATAGAGAGGCCTTCCAGATGTGCAGCTCTGTGTTTAAGAATCTGTGCAGGGTGGTAAACAACATACTCTCTTGCCTTTCAGTAATATGTTGTTGACCTTTTGCATCTTTGTATTCATTTATCTGTGCATATTTAATATTTCATATTCTTTCTGTGTTTAGTAGGAAAAGTGTGCATGTTAACCACGGGGTTATAAATCAAGCGCTTGTACCACAGCAATCACACCTCTTTGTAGCTGTGTCCCATTTCCATATTGTATACTAATTCTATGTGGAGTATTGTTTGTAATGTGTTCACACTGGAAATATCCTGATCTGAAGCTGCAGAGAACTGGAAAAAAATACTGTACATCGGCACTGCACAAAATTGGAAACTAGACTATATTTAGTAAATTCTGTATACAATTGGTATACCATATGGATTTAGGACGAAGATCATGTTTGGAGCATTAATACATACACAGCAGTCTTTGCTGCCCCCTAGTGGTATGGCTACAAATGTAACATTCTCTCCTTAAAAGCCTAGATTTTGATTTTGCCAGGTATATCCTATATTTTAAAGGAAACCACGTTTTACCGGTGAATTATTATTATTACAGACACAAACCACAGCATACTACTTAAACAAGCCACAGCATACAACTTTTTCTCTGACCCTTGAAGGCAAGGGGCCACACAGTGTAGTAGCGTGCCCAGTTGTGCGTGGGTCCTGGCTGGTCCAGATACCACGGTGAGGCCAGAATCACCCTGATTCCTGCTTTAGTCACCTTGCGGACCTCACACAGGTAACAGCCTGCTCTCCATACCTCCACCACTGATAGAGAGCTGCGCTGCAACACAGTGCTATAGACTATCAGACTTACACTAACTTCTGTGATGTATTAGCTTGGTGCTGTATATATACTGTTAAATATTGTATAAAACTTATGGTCAATTGGCTCAAACCTCTAAAGTATGTGGATGACTGCATATGTGTTCAGTCTTATTTCTTGAAGGTATGATTTGCTATTTCTATTGAAATATGAAAATTTGTTGTTAAACTATGTTAAATAAAAAGATCTGATTTCCCTCTTTAAGCACATAGAACTTGTTTTAATTAAAACTTACAGTGTGCCCGTCAGCATCTTTGAGTGATCCACAAAATTATGACAAAATACAGGCCACATGTTTTATATATAAAGTTTAAATATCTGAGTGAATGCAGATATTAGGACACAATTTAAAATAGCTAAAATATATATATATATTTTTTTTTAACTCAATCAACATATTTTTTTAGGTGTGTTAGGTGTGCATCTTAACCAATCATCACACTGTATTTCTAATAATTTTTTTTTAAAAAATGTCTAAATTGTCCATGACTCTGTTGATGGAAATATGTCATTTTGTTTTATATCATACAGGTAGTATTTGTTGGATATACTTACTCTTTTGTGGTAGTCAAAAACATCCTGCCACATGATAGATGTCTTGTTGAAAGCTGAAGTGATATTCACAATGCTGGAAATACAGACATTAATTAATTAGTAATATTAATGTTAGTCAGTGTATTTCCCTGAGCCTTCTTTAAAGTATGTTCCACCTTACAACCTACTTCTCCATGTAGAATGCTTGCAGTTTGGTAAAGTCTGCTCCAAATCCCATCTTCTGCATGAATGTGCGGATGTCAGGGTTGGATCTCCTATGGAAACAAGTCATTCAGCCAAACTTAATTGTGGTGATTATAAAGTCAATTCTTCAAAAGCTTAAAGTTACTTCAGCTAAATCAAAGTTGCTTATATTGTTATGATTATTACATTTTAAAGACACCAATCACCAGGAACAAGATACAAAAACATCATTTGTTATTCTACCTTTTTTTCCATGTTTGAACAAACATACCGGCAGGATCCTACACACACAATAATCGTGCCATTCTTTCTGTTGACATTCTTTGCACAATTTTGCTACCTATTCAGTAGCAATGTAAACAAACCAGAGTGATCAAAACCAGGAAATCCTGGTTAAAATGAGGAATTTAAATGATATGCTACATTTGAGCCTACCAGCAGGAAAAATCGACCTCATCTCCCCCTAAGTGGATGTAAGAATCAGGAAACACTGATGACACTTCCTTAAACAGTCTCGCCATAAACTGGTAGGTGGAGGGTAATGCTGGATTAACAGGACCAAAAGTACCTGAAGGGATTCCCCTTCTGTAGCAGGGAGTCAACAGGTCAGGCTGTCCTGAGGAATAAACAGTAATCAGATTTAGTTTTAATAAATTTCTTGCATTTCCTGTTGAGTTCAGATATGTTATGACATTGATGTAGTGAAACCTTTGGATAGGAAATGAGTCAAACTCATAAATTAGTATGTCTGGTTGCTATTAATAGTTTCAGAAGAGTAAGTAAATGTAGCTTGTTTGGTCTTTGAACTGTACCTTTTCCCCAAGAATTGGTGTGACCGGGGGAATCAAACTCAGGAAGGACTCTTATTCCCCGCAGCCTAGCATATGAGATCACTCTTCTCACATCTGATTGTGTGTAGATGTGAGTCATTGGATGGAAAGCCCCCTGAAATAGAGCCAAATGCCTTTGTTCAGGGTGGATGCAATTTTTAAGCATTTTCCTACTTCCTGAATCCACATACTGGTTGAAAATCTAGGATAAAAGTTTAATTTCATAAAAAAACAGCAGATTAAAGATTTTAGTTAATTATGTTACATAAGTTAATTATGATGATTGTGCAAATGACACAAGGTTGCTTAGCCTTCCTAGTTACTTAACAGTTTTCTTCATCCACATGACATACCTTACTAGAAAGGCTTGGGAAGGTGCGGCTTTGGTAAGGGAATGAGGGGTCATCAACAATGTGCCAATGAAACACATTGAACTTACTGTAGGCCATTGCATCCTAACAAGAAAACATAAAATAACACAGCTGATGACAATTACCATGTGATCAATCAAACAAAAAATCTTCAATTCATCTTCAGATTATGTCATCTGATTATTACCAGAGTTTTTAAAATGGTCTGCACTGGCAAAAAGTGTCGTGAAGTGTCCAACAAAATCCCCCTGAACTGAAACCGGGGGAAGTCCACAATCTCAGTCTTGTTCACAAAATACTAAAAAGCAATCACCAGAAAAGAAATGATTTAAACGATCCATCCCAAGTTTATATTCAAGAAATAACTACTTGAGACACCTTGTGAATTTGAGCAATTGGAAAATTCAAACTTACTGAGCCAAAATCATCTTGATACACCAGCTGACTGAAGGTTTCCAGACCTGTGCTTAACCAGAAGATATTTGGTATAAAATCAGAAATCATTCAAATCGACATAAGTAACAACTGAACATCAGTTTTTAAATGCTTTAGTAGCATGAAAAATTCAGTGCAATTTGCTAATCAAGCTTTGGTGTAACCCACGATATAAGCCTGTTTTTAATGTAGCTGATTGTGCAATGTTTCATTTTTTTGTACTTTTATTTGTGCATGTTCTTAATTTTTTTATGCATGTTCTTCAACAATATGATGGCTGTAATCACCTCTTACAGCACCCCACACAGTTTCTGCATTCAGAACTGCTTTCCTTTCATATACACTCAGATTGTCTGCAACACAAATAGGAGTAAGTTAGCTGAAGGGGTGGACCATGCCAGTTGGGATAGTTGTCACTGTCACCCTTACCTGGCTGTGCTGTGGCTTAGATAAATGTGTTGATGCTTACATTTCTCAGAAGAGCCCTCCTTCGGGTAACCCTCACAGTCATCATGGTCAACACTGATCTCCACAGTAAATGGTTTATCTTCACTGAATTCCAAGACACTATTTGCTGTTGGTCATAGAAGTGAAATTATGGTTGCAATGTGATTAAAGTTTTGTAGAGATGCATCCATAACTTGTGCACCCTCCTTTTAACAATGCAACAGTCACAGTGCCATGATTCTATGAAGTGATTGTGAAAACACAAACATGAAGCTGTGTTACTCTGGTCCATTGTCATTGAGGGTTTTAGAGTAGGTAGGCCTACACTGGCTGACTGAAGAACTGCTGTCTCTACAAAGCCCATTGATAGACTTTAAAAGCCAACATGACAAACAGAACATTCAAAACAAAACCAAAGTGGGCACTTTTTGCTTGACACTTTTGTGCATTCATGCTGGACTCTTAAACGTGTTTACCACCACATCATCTACTCTTAATGCCAACACTACATTTAAAATGCCAGGGTTTAAATACAATAAATAAAATTATTATTTATTTATTTACTCCAGCAAGGTATACAATCTTACTCATTTTTATCATTGTCTTTATCACCTACCAGATGTATAGTCTGGAAAAACAAGAGAAAAATATCTCTTGAAAGCAGAATCCAGGACGGAACAGCCCTGCTGAGCGACTGACTGTTTTCCGTATCCAAAGTGGAAAGCATGTGGGTTCAATGGGTATCGCTCCATGGACGAGGTGAAATCCTGTGGTAATGGCCATACTCCCTCCACTGTGTGTAGGCCAAATTGGACAATAATTAGTAACTGCAAAATTAAAACTGGATGAGTGTAGCATCCCCAACTAACCGCATACATGACTTTCATACGAGTCTATTCACAGGGTCAAACTGTAGAGACCATGCAGTCACATGACTGGAGCCACTAGGTGTGGGTATTTTTTTATTTTTTTTTTGGTTTGTTTTTAAGTTGTTTGCATATGGATATTTAGGGGAATAGTTTTCTATTTACGAGTAAATTTGTAGTAGTACAACTAATGTTACTCAAGTTGGTGTGATGTGATGGCTGAAACAAATGGGGAAGAAGCTTAGCATCAAGTAGGCTACAATAAAAAAATATACAAATAAATTATTCTAACGTTTTGCAAAGAAACACAAAATAATGTTAGGACTTATATAGTCTATCTTCCATGCGTTGGCTTTGCATACGCTTTATTGGGAGAGTGTGTTTTGTTAACTCGCTGAACACTTTCGCTACAAGTGTTTCAATCGAACGTAAAATAAGAATATTATTTTTTATTTTTTTGTATTTTAAAAATGTTTTAAACATCTTCAGGTGAAAATAAAGTTTGTCATACAAATAGTTTTTTTTTTTTTTTTTTGCATTTTCTTGTACAGTCCATCTGACGTAAGACCGTCGTAAGTTGGTGACGCCGTGTCTCTTTGTTGGCTTAGCAGCGGCGACGTTTTGTTGTTATTTTCGCTGCAGCTGAAAAACAGGCTCAGATAATTTGGGGTTTCGTATTGTTCCACAATCAACGTTTCTACACTCTGTAGACCTTTAGGTGTGCTTGTCACAAGTTGATAACCACCCTAGGAATGGACTCAGACGAGGGTTATAACTATGAATACGACGACGAAGAGGAGGAATGTAGCGAGGACAGCGCCGAAGACGAGCCCGAGGACGACACCCTGGAGCTCGGAGAGGTGGAGTTGGTCGATCCCGTGGTGGCCGGTGGGGAGCGAGACGAGTGCGGCGAGACTGGTGGAGGTGGCCACGGTCCCGGCGAGGAGGAGGAGGAGGACTACCGCTTCGAGGTTTTGACTGCCGAGCAGATCCTCCAGCATATGGTGGAGTGTATCAGGGAGGTCAACGAGGTCATCCAGGTAGGTATTTTGGTATGTCAGTGTTAGGAAAGACCGGGGTCCAGGCTTGGGTGAAGCGTAAACAGGCCATGGACGTTAGCTTAGCCGTTAGCCTGGTAGGAGTAGTTTACTTGCTGGAAGTTGGCAGTTCTGAAACAGTGATTACATTTGCACAATACAAACAATCTTTATCATTTTAGCCCAATTTTGTGTGCGTTGCGTTTTGAACGAGGATATGGACAACTTTGAATTTGTACATTAAAGTAACCATCTCAATACAATTTCTATTCCAGGAAGTAGCCTAATCCCTATTGAGAAGTTGGCAGTAACGTTTGCTAAGCTAATGTTAGCTTGTAAGTTAGCTAGCTTGCTAACTAGCCAACTGTAACCGTTAAACTAGCATCTTACTGGAAAAACACCTAACTGAAAAAGACACAACGCGTTACTTTCTAGAATTAGATAACGGCCAATTCCTACTAGACGTTGTACTGCGTTAACGAAGCAATTTCAACTTAACGGTACGAAATTTGTAATATAACGTGACCGATAATGCTGTTTTAATGTTGCACGAAAGGCTTGGTCATCGAGTTGGTTAGCAAGTTACGTGCTATTTTACTGGCGTCACCGGCAACAAGCTAATTGATCATGATTTCCATAAAAGTTTGACCGAACACGGTATAATCAGCCAATGGTTTAAAGATTTAATATGAGGGGAAACTCAGTGGAGCCCTTCGGCTTAGCTTTACTTGGGCCTCCATTTCCTTTCCCTTCACTTGGGCACAGAATAAAATGGAAAGTGCTCTTGAGAGACATGTCACTATATATGTTTGTAAGTATTACTGTTGAATTTTATACAGCCGCATGTTTTCATTGGTCATGATTCATTATAACATCCTAAAAGAAAAAAATAAAATAAACTTAGATACTTAAATAGGTGAAATATCTATGTTGTAAATACAGCACAGCCGCATGGCAATTTTTTCTCTAGCAGAAACAACTGACATGCTGATTCTTCTATAAATAGTATTTGGGTCTAGCCTCTTAATTTTCAGGTGTCTGTAGCGAAGTTTTGAATGTGGAGTATATGATAATAGGAATTTATATCAATTGAATTAACTTTTTCTGTAATTTGCTCTAGTTATTGTTTCCTCATGTGTCAAGTGTGACTGGTTTTGCCTAGTCTCTGAAAAATTTTTAGGGTAAAGTTACAGGGGGCTGATGTTTTTCAGACTGTCAAGGATTGTATATCAAACCTCAGACAAACATAATGGGCAAAACTTGCGTATTATCCACAAATACACTAAGAGGTGTTTTTAACATTTTTTCCAGATATTAAGAATATTTTTCAGTTCAGCTACAGTTGATGACCACCAAAAACATCAGCTTCTGAAAGGAGTATAAAACCAAATCTTCACTAAAACATTATTAGTACAAACTGAAGCTTATATCCTTAATTTAGGGATCATTCACTGCAGGTCTGTTGTATTAGGTTGCACAAGTTTTAACTGGTAGTACTAATAATCAGGCAAATTGTCATGATTTGTTTCTTTTTGAGTGTCTTCTGCTTCAATTGCAGGTGTTCATATTCCAGAACCACCAACCATGTACATTTAACATTTACATAACTGAAGGCAATATATAGTGCTTCGAATGAGTAGTACACGATTGACAACTGCATTTTCAGAAATGAATGAAATGAAAAAAAAATACCTTCAATTGCACATCGTATTTGGCAGTGTAGTATAACAGAATTTTGTGTATTGCGATACACTCACTATCACCAATATTTTATTACTATTTCAAACTATTGGGTCATGAACTCCCCTGTGATTTTACACCCATGTATCAGGATGTAGCAAAATATGTATGGGTCCACAGAGAAAATTTCCCTATCTAATATTTTAATATCATTGAGCAACCCTGTTTTTTTTTCCTTGAAGAGTGGAACCATGGCACTGCACTATAATTTTTTTAAATGTTGCAGCATCAGTCTCTGAAATGGATGTAAAATGCGTGTTGTCATGCATATTTAAAATACAATATGCTAAATATGTTTGAGCTGCACATCTTTGAATTTGACATGCACCATAAATCTTGGGAACCCCCTGCACCTGTAACCATTGTGTCACCTGGTACATATCAGTTTAGTGACTTCAGTAGGAAGTGATTTTAATATCACTTAAGTCTTCATACAGTAAAAGGTGAAAGTTTATCAGACAAATGATAAACCAAGACCAATAGCTACCGTCTGTGCTTTTATTAGCAGGATTTGTTTGTTAGCATAATGGGAGTAGATTTATTTATGTGGTACAGCTTTTAAAAGGTTGGGTGATAAGTTATTTTATATTACGTCCATTTCAATAGGACAAAACTTGTGAAAAGTTCCTGTTACCTGGTACTTTTTTTTTTTTTTTTTTTGAGCTCACCAAAAACTTGCCGAAGTGATACTGAAAGATTACGTGAAAACATTGCAGACTACTGATGGTTGAAAGAGAATTATCCCTAATACATTATCATTGTATGTGATTGGATGGTCTAAGGAAACTTACCTTTTGAAAAACATCCAAGTGACTGTACATTACTCACTATGACCTGTTCTGATAGTTATTGTACTATACTTTTAGTACACACCCAGGTCCAATTAAAGAGGTGCAGATTTTTCTCAGATTGGTATCCCTTGGATGTCCTCCATTGTTCATGTATGTGTCTCATTGAAGACGAGTCTCAATAGCTTCATGCACCGTCAGTGTAGTAACAATGCCACATTGAGGGATTACTATCTCCAGTGGAAAAATAAGTACCTGGTACCAAAAACGAGTAGAGTTGAGTCAGTACTATACACTGGAAAAACACATTTGTTTAACCTAACTGCAAGGCAGCATCAGTTGTGGCAAATTGTATACTGGAACAGGCTTTTCTAGCCTATTTTCCACTGGTCATAAAAACCGCTAAGACCCGCTAACATCCGACATTTTGTCTGCAATGAAATCAGACCCAAATCAAATGTCTCTATGTGTATTTAACGGCTCCGGTTGGCATTAATGTAAACACAAGACCTGGGAGATCCCACTAATTTTCACCATTTCTCCAGTAACACCTTTCAGAGCACACAAACACAGACCTGTCCCCTGTTCATCATGGTGCTGTTAAACCAGAAACACAACAACTCTACTGCATTTGAGGATTACAGAGGCAACTGGAGCCTCAATATAAGTTTTAAAAACATGTAATCACAGATCAAAGTGCCTCATATGGAAGTTTCAAATACTTTTACAGGAGCACCAACTTGAGGATGAGATGCGACAGATTAGTTCTTTTTGTTTGCAGGGGCTAACAGCTCACTCTCTCTCTTCTGTGTCTTGTGTATTTATGTGTGGTTTGTATGTGCAGGTGATGACATCACTTCTTGCAGTTTTGTGTGTCCTCAGTCCAAACAGAAAGACAAACTCGACTGGCAGTGGAAAAGGGGTCAATCAGCCCTTAATAGCAGGTTTACCTACGTTAAAAAAACTGTTTACACTTAAATTTGGTGGAAAAAATGGTATTTCAGTTTGAACAGAACAAATAGTAGCTAACAGATAGAAAACCTGAGATGCCTCACTCCTATCACATACAGCATTTTGTTGCTCCTCAAGCAACATGTCTGTCATATCATTGTGCATTACAATAGGGATGTAAAGAATTTATGCCAAGTTTCAATAAAGCTACTTGTTTAGGTCTTGGCAGTCTGTGGCATATTAAGACACTTTGTGTTGGGGTTTCCTTTTGTGACATATGTGTGTGTGTGTGTGTGTNTATATGCCACAATGTCTCTAATGCAGTGTCATTTCTCTGTATGCAAATTTTTTTTCAGTCCAAGTAATTAATTTCTTGAGTGATTTAACATGTTATTTAAGCACAATCTTTCTGCTTATTTACCTTAAATTAGTGAATAAAAATTTTGTAAAATAAATTGTATTCATTTCATTCCGTTTTTCAACCTAGTAGCATTCCTTACTTATTAACCAGACTTCATTGGCTGCATTCATAAAATTCAGCTTGGTAATAACACTAATGAAATGGGTGAATGCACAATGATGATATGAAGTTACACCATATGTGCACCACCAAACATACAAAGCTACTCTCTCCTGTTTGATATACAGATGATTTAAAAAAAAAAAAGTGTGTGTGTGTGTGTGTGTGTATATATATATATATATATATATATATATATACACACACACACACACACACACTTTTTTTTTTTTAAATCATCTGTATATCAAACAGGAGAGAGTAGCTTTGTATGTTTGGTGGTGCACATATGGTGTAACTTCATATCATCATTGTGCATTCACCCATTTCATTAGTGTTATTACCAAGCTGAATTTTATGAATGCAGCCAATGAAGTCTGGTTAATAAGTAAGGAATGCTACTAGGTTGAAAAACGGAATGAAATGAATACAATTTATTTTACAAAATTTTTATTCACTAATTTAAGGTAAATAAGCAGAAAGATTGTGCTTAAATAACATGTTAAATCACTCAAGAAATTAATTACTTGGACTGAAAAAAAATTTGCATACAGAGAAATGACACTGCATTAGAGACATTGTGGCATATAACCAACGTAGGCTATATGTCGCAAATAGTGTTTAATCAAATTGAAATTTGTACAGAAAACTTAGCACCAGAGATGTGTGGGAGATAGGATTGATGGGAAAATTATGTGATGGAACCTTTACATGAAATATCTTTTGTGGACAGGGTTCAATTTTGGTTTTGTTGCCCTTTCAAGCAGACCTCAGTCTGATCGTATTTAATTAAGCCGACAGTACACTTCAAACTGACTTTGTATTTCTTATAGTAAAATGGCAGTTTGTGATAAATTCAATGTACTACATTTGGCTTTACTGCAGTTTTTGCAAGCTGACCATTATACTTGTTGAAGTCTTCCTGCAGCCTTGTTTCACCATCACCTGTCAAATCATAGTAAAACATTTATCTAGTGTTCTGGTTTATTGCATAATAAGCAGCTGCCATTTTGTCTGTGAAAAGTCTGCAGACATAGCTAAATAGATAAGTTTGTTCGTGCCCACGAACATACATGGGTGGGCAATGAATGGCAATTTAAGTGAAAACTGTGCAATCTTAACCTATATTTGGTGATTTAAATCATTTTTTTCATTTTTCAGTTAGTGCCATTCCAGTCTGATACTGGGCCTAATCCATATATTAAAAAAACCTGGATCCTTACATTTGTCTGTTGTTACACAAAAGACTCAAACTTGTAATAGGAGTAGATTAATTTAAATTAAAGAGCTTTTTGTGTCAGCAATAGCCCAAAGTTGTTTAAGTGAAAAATTGAGATTTGCAGTGATTACTGTAAAATTCATGTTTATTTCTAACCAACCATTTCTCATTCCTCTAGAATCCTGCAACAATAACACGCATCCTTCTCAGTCACTTCAACTGGGATAAAGAAAAGCTCATGGAAAGGTAACAGCCTCTGAATTACATTCTTTATTATTAGATTGAGGTAGTGTCTTCATGTTTTTTAATAGTGATATATTTATTTTTGTCCTAATTTCTGCAGGTATTTTGACGGTAACCTGGACAAGCTTTTCTCTGAGTGTCATGTCATTAACCCCAGTAAGAAGCCTCGGATCCGTCCTCCAATCAACACTAGATCATCGGCACAGGACATGCCATGTCAGATCTGCTATCTGAACTTCCCCAACTCTGTGAGTCCCACAATGATGCTAGCATTGTGTATGTGTATGAGCTGATAGTATGTTCAGATGTAAGTTGCAGTTTTATGAAAGGATTATGTGGTAGACACTAAAGTTATGTGCTTCATAATACAATAGAGATTTAAGTCACATTTTTACCTGTACAATGCAAGAGGCACCATAACCGAGGCAGTGTCACAGGCCGTGACAGTTTAATCCATGCCATTAATTATATATATATTCAGATTCTTTTTACAAACCCAGTTACAGCATTGGCTTCTACAGTAGTAAGAGAAGAATATGTCCACTCTTACTAGCTTGTTTGCAAAATGTGATCACATTTGCTTATGATGCATTTTCATTAATCCCAACTCAGAAGTACATGCACACACAAACCTAAAGATTCTACTCTTAGTGACAATGACAGAAATGTTCAACATCAAATGAAAATGGTTAAGCAATAAAATGTTTAACCATCAATTGTTCATCAATTGTAATGTTCATTTAAGAACATTACTAATATGAAGAACCAAGGGGAAAACTGTTTTTGAGGTGTTCTGTTGTTGGAAAGCTAAATGCTTCTATGTCCCTCTCCCTTTGGAAGTATCGTAAGGAAAACACAGCAACTACTGCAGCAGTTGTTTAGTAGCAATACCATACCAATAGGAAAAAGAAAATATTGTGTCCCAGAGTTGGTAACATTTATATACCTTCTTAAAGTGCCACATGTCCTCTTGCTTTCATAATTGAAACAAAGCGGTTAATTCAAATTTCAAATCAAGGGATGCAGATATGGCTTAAAGAGCAGGGTGCCATAATGTATGATTAAGTACAGTACTGTACTGTATGGGTACAGAGTGCGCTGAGCCTCCATTCAGAGCCTTTGGTTGGCAGTTGAGTGTTTTTGAAACTTATTTTGGCTTTACTGCTCACTTTTTCATCCTTGAGCTGAGTGTAGCTGCTGTGTTTATGGTTTAACAACATTATGCTGGGCAGGTGACAGTTGTGTAGTGTATGTTCTCTGAAAGACATTATGGCGCAGAAAATAATAATGATAATCATAAAAACATATTTGCTGCTCCTTTCTTTACAGAGTGAGCCTGTGGCAGACAAGCCTAGTGCTGCTCAATAGGTTGTGTGTTGTTACAGTTTCAGTACATTTTAACAATACCGGGATAATAATGGTGACTGTGATCATTTTGGACTCTAATTGCAATATCAAATTTTTGTGCAGTTTCATGTTAACATAAAAACAGATTAAATGAATTTTTACATATTCATGTTGTTTAAAGGCACTCTGTTAAGTGGACTGTTCTACTTCTATAACACTATATTTTCTCAACGAAGGTTTCATTTATTAAGAAGTTTAGAGTTTCAGATCAGTTGTTAGAAAGAAATATGCAAAATCTAGACTATTTTAATCTACCATATTTGTATGTTGTAGAACTCAAAATGATCAGTCATTAAAATCAGTTTGTTCATCAGCCTTTCACTAGAGTGGTGTTGAAATCAAATTATATGCTTCTCTCCCACAGTATTTTACAGGCCTGGAGTGTGGACACAAGTTCTGCATGCAGTGCTGGGGAGATTACCTGACCACCAAAATCATAGAAGAAGGAATGGGACAGGTACCCACTAAGACTTACTGTGCTGTATTTACTGTATTTAGCCATTTTAGTCTTTTAATAACTGTCTTACTAATGATTTTTCGCCCTGTGTGTTTTCTTCGCAGACCATTTCTTGTCCCGCTCATAGTTGTGACATTTTGGTCGATGACAACACAGTCATGTGAGTAACTGTTGGTGCCAATATTTCTAGTAATGAAAGGAGCACAGAATGAAAATAATCCTCTAGTTTTTGTTTACTAACCAACTATATGCCAAAAGGTCTTCAAAACATAATGAAGCCATGTAGTTATACAATTCAATGAAATTATATATTAAAAAAATCACAAGAAATTTGATATCATGTCATATATATTTTTTTTTTTTTTTTGAGTGAGTTTAATAGGAATAGAATCTGTAGTTATTGAGGTTTTACACATAACCCACTACTCAGTACAGGGAAATATACCTCCATAATGGTGGACACTAATCTCTTGTACCAGCTTTTAAGCTGTCAGTAATTGTCTTAACCCACATTCTGATCTCACTAGCTAGCAAGAGAACCAACAGCGTTTTCACTGATCAGTATAGGGAACTCATGAAATGTGGATTATGCTGTAGTTTATACCCTGTAGTAAATCTCATAGTTTTGAAATAATATGATTTAGTTGTCAAGCAAATAAATTCTGATTGTAGTGCTCACTTTTTTGTTTTTATTGCATTTGGATGGGATGCATCAAGTATAAGAGGAAGAAAGGAAGGAATCCTTTTATCATCCTTTTTATGTAATGAAAGCTAATAAATTATTTCATTTTTCCTATAGGCGCCTCATAACAGATTCAAAAGTGAAGTTGAAGTACCAGCATTTAATTACTAATAGTTTTGTAGAGGTAAGCTTTGTGAGGTTTTTTTCTCTTTAACAGTAACAGAAATTTTTAATGAACTGTAAAATTTTGATTTATTATACTGAGCTTTAAGGTTATCCATGTACATGGAAAAACATGGACCTTCTTTGTACTGGCATCTATGAAACTATGAGTTGATTTTCTCTCTCACTCCTGTTTTTAAGTGCAATCGACTGTTAAAGTGGTGCCCTGCACCAGACTGCCATCACGTTGTGAAAGTCCAGTACCCAGATGCCAAGCCAGTGAGGTGCAAGTGTGGCCGTCAGTTCTGGTAGGAGACCTTTTAATGAATGGTGTATTAGACTATTGTAAACTGACAGTGACAGTACTTGAATGGTGACTCTGTAAGTTTAACAGGAGTTATTAACATTATTTAAATTTGACCTGTTATGCTTGTTTGTTGCAGCTTCAACTGTGGGGAGAACTGGCATGATCCTGTCAAGTGTAAGGTAAATCACCAAGGAATATTTTAACACCAGATTATATTATTTTCCTTTATCGTAAGTAAAATTCTCTTAAGACTGGAATTGATAAGTATTTTTTTCTTATTTTCTTGTTTTTGCAGTGGTTGAGAAAATGGATTAAGAAATGTGATGATGACAGTGAAACTTCAAACTGGATTGCAGCAAATACTAAGGTATGGAATTGACATGTAGTCTGTTAGTTCTGCCCTCTTGCCTTGTTTGTGTTGGTAGGGAATTAATGTGACACAGTTGGGTTTTTTTCTGTTTTTTTTTTTGGAAAAGCTGAAATTGTGTTGTTGTCACTTATTAATTTGAACAATGTTACTGGTCCTAAGCTTTGACCTCTGTTATTGTTTTGAACACAACACTAAACTAAAAACACATTAGTCAGTTTCAGTATTATTTGAATAGTTTCTGAAATCTAAACATCTACTGACTTTTCAGTATGTTTTTTCTATGTCTCTTGAACTCAATTACTGCTATTGACATTTTATTTTTTGTCTTTTGCAAAAAAAACACAGCAAAGATGGGTAAAATAATGAATCCCTTCTCCTGACAGGAGTGTCCAAAATGCCATGTGACCATTGAGAAAGATGGTGGCTGCAATCACATGGTTTGTCGGAACCAGAACTGCAAAGCTGAGTTCTGCTGGGTCTGCCTTGGTCCATGGGAACCCCACGGCTCAGCCTGGTAACAGCTAATAGCTCATAAATAACTTTTGCCATGTTGGAACATACTTAAAGTAGGTCTTTATTGATAGTGGCATATTCACTTCAGTAGTAGTTTATCCAGTGAGAAAGCATGAAAACATCAAATAATAAATTGTAGTGATGTGTGTTATTGTATTCTGGAACACATTGTAATAGTTGTAATGTTTCAGGTACAACTGCAATCGCTACAATGAAGATGATGCCAAGGCAGCCAGAGATGCCCAAGAGGTAGTAATAAATGATACTCCTGTTGATTCATTTTTGCATAAAAATGTAGTTTGTTGGATATACCACATAATGGAACAATATCAATGTGTGTGGGCCTGATGATAATTGCCCATTAAATCTTTGATAAATTGGTGATTTATTGCATATAAAGTATATTGTCCTCTGTGTACAGTTTAGATATTTCATTATATGTTGCTGATTCTCCAATGCCCAATGAGTTTAAAGAGTTGTACTTGAGCATGCTTGAGTTAAAGCCAGTACCATGCTGTGTGTGCAGCGCTCCAGGGCAGCCTTGCAGAGGTACCTGTTCTACTGCAACCGCTACATGAACCACATGCAGAGCCTGCGCTTTGAGCACAAGCTCTATGCTCAGGTCAAGCAGAAGATGGAGGAGATGCAGCAGCACAATATGTCCTGGATTGAGGTGCAGTTTCTGAAGAAGGCTGTGGATGTGCTGTGCCAGTGCCGCTCCACACTCATGTTCACTTACGTCTTTGCCTTCTACCTCAAGAAGAACAACCAGTCCATTATTTTTGAGGTAAGATAAAAGGAAAATTGTCATCTATTGTCAGCTATTTTAGTTTTCATATTATGATAAATACCATTTGCAGAATCATTAGTGCTATTAGGCCTTAAAAGGAATCACCATCATAAATGAAGAATTCATCATTATATTAGAACTGTGTTTTTTTTGTAATGCTACTTGAATATAGCACCACAAAAATTGTTGGGGAAATTTAAAAGAAACTTAAACAGGTGAGCATAGACATAACTTTCTTACAAGGGTTGTCATATCAGACTTCACATTTTTAGATTTGCACAAAATAGTCAAATGATAATATTACAATAGCCATCAGAAAAAGTTTTACTTTACTTTTAAAGCCCAATTTCTTATTGATTTCATATCAATTTCTTAATCTCAGTCATATCTTGACTCTGTCGAGAATCTCCCAATACTTTTTCTCTGAAGTCATAACTCTAATAATCATAACAGATTGTTCCAGGAAGTTCTGGTCATAGTTCTACTCACCATTTTGGTATTTGTCATTCCATTGACAAAGACCAAATTAGTCATCTAGGGGGCGAATTGGAGGAAACGGGCCCACACTTCCTGTAGTCTGAGCTGGGCCTTAGACCTGATGCCCAGAGGAACTTTAGAACACATTGTCAGAGACAACTGACATTTCTATTTATTTTATTTATTTATTTATTTTTTTAAAACTACGCCATGAAAGAGTAATAGTGTTTGTCAAATTTTTGGTTCACCAGAACAACCAGGCAGACCTGGAAAATGCCACTGAGGTGCTGTCTGGCTACCTAGAGCGGGACATCTCCCAGGATTCCTTGCAGGACATCAAGCAGAAAGTACAAGATAAGTACAGGTCAGTTAAGGAAAGAAATCGTAATCACTGCCTACCACTGCTACATTTGTGTTTTTTGGTCTAAATAAATAAATCTTTCTTGTGTTGATAGATACTGTGAGAGCAGGCGAAGAGTGCTTCTACAGCACGTGCATGAAGGCTATGAGAAGGACCTGTGGGAGTACATCGAGGATTGAGGACACGTCCCAATGCAACGGACTCTTGAGTATCTTGACAAACTAGAGCGCTGATGCAATTTAACAGGGCAGCACGGGCCTTCTGCCGCCTCTCCTTTGGCAAACCACCCACTTTTGCATCATTTTCCTGGATTTGTTTAACAAAATCTTAAAAGTAAATTATATTTAAATAAAAGGTAGAGTAATAAAAAGAAAGTGTACTACAGTATTGTTAGCAACAGAGTGGCGTCTTGAGAAAGCAAGCAAACAAATACATCCTTTTGGCTTGTATTGTAACACCTCCCCTGAACTATCTTATTTTCTTGTTTTTTGCTTGTGAATCTTTTCTGTTTTGATTTTGACTTTTGTTTTCCCATTAGTGTGAAAATGTTTTCAACACAGCTTTAATTGTCCTGGCCATGTCTGCAATATGTGGTGAGATCCTTGTCTGGGTGGCTGAATGTTGATAGGCTGATTGCAAAGGGGCAAAGACATTTCAGGGGGGGCGGGGGGAGGGGAAGAAAAAAAACATCAAAAGAACAAAATAGCAAGTCTGTATTTTTCAATCTGTAAATAGTCCATATGCATGGAAGTTAAAGAGCAAGAGTGGCACGTGTTTGCATAATTTTGAAATTTTGAAATATTTATTCTTTACCAATATTGAAAAAGGTGTACTTTGCCATGTAGGTTGAGTCTATTTACTCCCTCCATTGTGCGTGGGGGTTTGGAGGTCTTTGGCAATAAGGCATTCGCCCTATCATCCTCAGTCTCTTCAGAGCAGTGCACAAGTTACACCTTATTAGTAAATTTAAATGGGGACTGATAGAAATGATTTCTCTTAGTTGCTAAGTGATCAGTTATAGGACTCAGTGAAAGTGCACAGCTGAATTAGAAAACCAAGAGCAGAAAAAGTTTTACAGTTCAAAGGAAAGGTTAAATGCACAGGCCCCGTGTCCCTCTATTCTAACCTTTTGCTGTACCCTCTTAGTTGTTTTTAGAGGTGTTTAACATTTAAGAACATTACTAATAATTTGCAAGAGCCAAACTGAGTGACATTCACTCTTTTTTTTTTTTTTTTTTTTTTTCCCTCCTCTTTCCCGACGTGGCTTGAGGTCGCCCTCTTAAAGCTCAGCTTGCACCTTGGGGATTGAATGAGGGTAATAGAATGTACTGACAGCACAGCTTTGTAGTGCTGCTAATTGGGCTGGATCACTGTCAAACAGGGTCAGGCATTTGCATCACTCTTGCAGGGAACACTTGGATGGCATGGGGCTGATAGTGGCCACGCCTCTTTGAAGAGATCTCTTGCCTTGCAGTGAGACTGAACTTTGCTTTAAACTGAGCTACACAGATGGACTTGCGTGATCCTTCGGCAGATGAGGAATATAGGGCAAACTTCTAAAGGTTGTAGGACTGTTTTATAACGCTGTTATGCTTTTGCATTAAAAGACTGTATTTTTCGCACATGGGTTGAGGATTCGACATTGAAATGTCAGTGCCCCTCCAGGTTTTGCATTGTTCTGTGTGGTGGTTGCTCTGGTTGTCAAGCCCTCTCCCTGTAAATGCTCGTTCGTGTCTCTGCAATATGGCAGTCTTCACAAGATTGACTGGAGGGGACACGAATATACAGGCACTGATGCAAGTCAGAAGATGACACCAAAGTGTCAGCCATCATTAAAACACATCCTTTGCCCCTATTTCAGATCTTTGGGGAATTCTCTCCCAAATGCTTCTTATGTGTTCAAACTTATTATTTTATCCTAGCAAATTATAAACTGTATTGTTTATTTGAATAAATGTCATGAGAAATCTCATTTTTGGGAGTACTGTGTGAGTCATTAGAATAGGTTTGGTCTCAATCATTAATTACCCAATCATCCATGATGCATTTCTGCGCTATGTATTTTGCAATGTAGTGTACTACAGACCTTGGCAGAGCTGTGTCTTCCAGAATAGCGTGGAATTCATTTGGTACCTCTCATTGAATCATTTTGATTTTAGGCAAAAATGTTAGCTTTTTGCACCACTTTTACTTTCACAGATTGTACGATAGAGTGGTTGTTTGTATGATGTCACTTTTTGAATTCATTTTGTCTCAAGTCACGAACCAATGATGACCCAAGTTGATAATAACAAAGGATGGGCTATTTTCACTAAGCTGTCTTGCAGGAAACACCAGCTATAGCTGTGATCATTAGGCTAATATGCTCTCCAGGGCTCACTCTGTTTTCATTGTGTCTGCTAGTAGTTCATAAACATTTCATAACGTTTGAAGTAACAGAAGCAGCTACTTACATTAAACTGAGACATCCAAAAACTTTTAATACTTTTCTACATATCTTTTCTTTATGCTATCAAAGGTGTTTTATTTCCTATTAGTGTAAAAATGTGGGAGAAATTAGTTGTCTGTTTTGGAGAAAATATTAAAGTGCAAAATGTGCAAACATCGTTCTGGCATGGGTGGTTGTTTGATAGTGGACACACTGCTTTTTTTTTTTTTTTTTTTTTTTTGTGGCAGCAGCCATTTCAATTAAAACAAATTTTCACCACCATAAATAGTCGATGTATTTTGAAAACCGTGTCCTTAAGAGAAGGACTTGTGAAAGCTGAACCATTCCTTGCACATAGGTACCAACTTGACAGCACCTGCAATAGTTAAATAAAAGGGAATTTACAACTCAATTGTTTTGCCACTGGATGGGGACAAAGACACAATTCTAATTTGAAGTTTCATATTTTATTTGCACTTATCCTCAAGAGGCAATGTTTTCACACTTGAGGCCCCTTTGTATTAACCGTTTACAGCACCTATGGTGAACCAGGTAAATAATCTTGTGAAGTGAAGTTAGAATGACATGGCCAGTGGTGTACATTTAGAAATATGAAGTTGCTTTAATATTAAAAAAATCCCATCTAACTTAGGTACGTACGAGTTAAGTGGTACTCGTGCATTCAGTTAAAAAAAAAAAAAATACGTGAAGTTATGAAAAATAATGTATTTTTGGGAGAAACACTTTCAACAACATGACAAAAATAATCATTACAAACATTTATTTAAGACAAGAGTGATATTTTAGGAATTCAGTCTGCAGAAACCTTAGAAAATTATATAAAATCAAAATACAATCTAAGGTTGACTAATATAAAAACAGCATGTCATGGGAACATACTACATAAAACATCAGTTACTCACACAAAAAAAAGACACTAACCACAATCAGGTAAAAAAAAAAAAAAAAAACATGCTATAATTTCATACAAGCCTGAGACTTACTGTTGACCTATATACATGTGCACTGTTTGACAGTGAAAGTTTTTTTCTTACAAGTGAATTAAAAAATGTTTAATTTACTTATTTAACCAGAGAAATGGCTAATGACACCTTCAATTTAAATTAAGCACTGCAAGGCCACACATAACCACAATCTAAATTATGAATAAACCAGAAAGGTTCTTGATAGAAGTGTCAAAGATAAGAGCTTAAAAATTTTATAGGGCACTGTATACAGTCCATGCTTAGAGACAATGTGTCTCGTGGCAATAAAGTGACCAAGAATTTTTTGCTGACCTGACAAGAAAAAGAAAATTCAGTCCAACTTCAGTCTACGGGAGGTCAGACAGATGTTTATCAGCCAGTTGTTGGTGAGAAAAAAAAAAGTGACCTAAAACAAAACTGGCATAGTGACATTAGCGAGAAGAAATTAGTCTTCAATTTTGAGCCAGCCTTTTTTATAGTCTATCAGCAGCTCCAGGTAGTACTTCCACTCTGGCTCACTGTCATACCTGACCTCAAATATAGTTTTAAGAGGGTTGGTGTGGGCCTCGTGGATACGCAGCACCTCTCCTCTATACCACACTTCTGATTTGTCATCTTCTTCATACAGATGGCGGATCCTCTTTCCCACTAGGTCTGGGTAGTACAACCTCATGACCCCCCGCGCTCTCTGGACAGCTGAACGCAGGACCCATCGCCTCCTGTGTTCAGCGCTGTGGCAGGCAGACAAGTACGGACAGTATTTGATCTTCAAGAGCGGTCTGTGTTTTCTTTTAGAAGAGCTGCCAAGGGGTCTTAAGGCATGAGAGAAGCTACCTGTTCTCTGCCACCTGTGGGTTACTTTGGGCGTCCTCCTGTGAAGGTCCCTCTTGTCGCTCACCTCTCCCCCCAAATCCTCTGTTTGTGATATGGGAGCATCAGCAAACGTCCCCAAGTCTGACACTGCTTGGTAGCGGGCCTTTTTTCTGTTTAGACCTTCACTAAACATCCTCCTCAGTTTAAGAATCATGCCTGAACAACTTTTGGAACTAACTAGAGATTTGGATTTTTCTGGTCTTGAGGACTGATAACCAGGCTGCAGTTTGGAGGGGTCCTGTGTTTCTGTGTCACTGGGAGATGGAGAAAGCTCATCAAATGTCAGAGGACACATCCATGAATTGTCTGAAGAAGGGCTTTGTGGGATGAGTGAAGAATCCTGCTCTGTTATCACACCTTCGCTTCCCCTGTTCTCGCTCTCCTCAGACTGATTGGCACCCCAGTTTTTCTTGAAAAATTCATTCAACACAACTCCACTTGCACTCTTTCCTGTGTCATCAGCTTCTTCCTCATCTGACAAACTGTTGTCCAGAAACATGCGCCTCGAGCTGCTCTTTACCCTGCTTTTTGTTCTATTTCTGTTCAAATGTGATTTTGTTTCCTGGTCCTCTCGATGTTCCTGTGGATGTGGCTCTGGGGGTAAGACCGGTGAGGCAGCGATGTCTGAAAACACAGAAGTCTCCTCACTACTGTCATCTTTTTCTCTGTTAGTAGGATTGTCCATATCTAATCCTGCAACACAGGGGATACAGTAATAAAGAGAGGTCAAAATAAATACAAACATATACCAGATTTATTCAATTAGATTTCTGACAAAATAGGAACATAATGGTTAGAGAGTTAAGTTAGAGTTAATAGTTTTAAAGAGTAATTTGGTTAGTTTAGTTAGTTGATATAGTTAAGACAGCAAGTCAGAGAGGGATGTTCTGGATTTTGGATTTAAAAAAAAAAAAAAAAAAAAAACAACTTGTTTCCCCAAGACACAAATCCTAAAAAGCTGGCTAGCAACCAAAGTTCAAATCAATCCTCCCATAGTGCTTATTCAGCACACAAAAACAATGAGAACCTATTAATATGAGCAGATATGGTGATCGGACAACATGATCCAACACCATAAAACACCCTTTCTACTGAGACAGAATAGAAACTGTGGGTGTAAACACGAAGGTTGGGAAAAAGTCAGCTGCTACATGGGATGCTATCAGACAGGGATCAACAGCATTGAGGCAAATAGTAGGACAAGGGAAATGTTCAGATACCAAAGTCAAGTGCTCCCAAACCATGTGAACTTCTAATAAAGTCAGCAGTGAACGGAAATTTGATTAAACCCAATGTAGTCAGTAAATGCTTATGCCAAATAAAATAATAGCTGTCGAATGAGACAAAGTAAAAAAGGCAGAATTTAAGGACTGTGATGTCTGGTGATGTACTATATTCATCTCATTGTCAATAAATCCAATGAAAGCACCAAAACAAACAATGAATTACTCCTAACAAGCATGGCCTGTGCAGACAAAGACTGATGTAACTTATTTGAGTGGTTAAAATGAGCAGTGTAGTTCAACCCCCAAAACACACCATCCTGCAGTCACAACTACAAAGTAGTGCAGCAAAGATGCAACAGACAATATACAAAAAAACTAATCAACTACAGTGTCCCACTGTCTTTTTTTTTTTTTTTTTTTAAACTATAAGTGGACTGTTAAAGATTACACCCCTTCGGTAAGAGCAAATTGGCCCATGTCTGAGAACCACAGAAAGGTTAGGGAAGTTAATATCTTGAAATGAAGAAACACGTTGTTGGTTTTGGACACAACACCACCGCCCTTATCTGTTGCAGATATGTAGACAAATGTTCACAACAGCACTAACTTAGTTCCACTTCTCTCTAAGTACAGATGGTGACAAGATGATGATCACCATTTTTTTTTTCAAAACAGAAACTTCTCTCCTATCCCAGTGGCTCAAAATGTACAAGTGCACAGTCTATTCCCCTCGCGTGCTGCACGCTGTCACTTCCTTCCTCTGGTAGTGTGATCCACTGGCCTGCCTTACACTAATGCTAACAAAATTTAAAAAAAAAAAAAAAAAAAAAGTTTCAGTTTCAGCTCAGCAACCCTCCCTCCACCGACCCATCATCATGCAACTGCTTGTGATTTGTTATTAAAAGCAGAAACTATTCCTGCTGTCTAATCAGGAAAAAAAAGAAAAGGTAAGTGAGATTGAGGGACAACACACAAAAATATACCTGGACTCTCTTTTGGACATCAGGTGAAGTTGAGTCTGTAAAAAATAAATGGATTTTATATTGAATATGTATTGTTTATTTTGATTTGTTCTTTACAAAAAGGGCCATTAATGCAGAAAATAGGACTACGAAGAGACTGTTTGAGGATAAAACTAGACAGTTAACAGTAAGAATATGATGCTTTATAATAAAATCCAAAAGAATCAGTAAATTACATCATCTATCAAAGGGGGATTCCCACATCCCCTGAAAGGAAAGGCAGGAATGCTTTGGCAGTCATATTGTACATTACTAAACTAGAGGTAAAGTCTTATAAAGCATTTGTAGGAAACAAGTATTCATATATAAAGAATTTGAGTGTGTCCTGTGATCTATTATAAGTAGCAGTGTAACCAACTCACATCATCCTTACTTGAAAAAAAAAAAGTTTCACTCATGACTGAGATGAAAAGTTTAATTTCAAACCTGACTAATTAGTTTTACTGTGCAGAATGAATTGCAGTCATAGCACTGAAAAAGACAAGTAGTCTAAGTTTATTTGAAAAGCCTTCAGTTTGTATATACATGCCCCCAAAATAACTGTCTATTATCCATCCATTTCCTGTCTCCTTCATGGACATTTGTTTACTTCAGTGTTAGTCATAAGTACTGGTGTCCAACATGCCCCATGAGGGGTAATTAACCCGTGTGGTGCTTGTCGTAACACCTCTAATTTGTGTGGCTTGACAGTACTGAAAGAGACAAAATGCCATGACACCACGCAGAGCAACATTAATTTGGAAAAATATATTGAACATTAACATTTAACATTAACATTTCAACACTGCAGTGTCCATCATTTTTTTTTTACTAGGGAAATGTTCATTGCACTGCAAATATTCATCACATCGCCATAGTAGGTCTGAAGTGAACATACACTCACCCAGATGTTTGCAGACACAGGCGTAGTACAAAAGGTTGACCACATCAGCATAGATGTCAGGCAGGTGTTTGAGTGACATCAGTCTCCTGAGCCGGGAGGAGCAGGCTCGTTTATGAAGCTGGATGAGGATCTTCTCTTCGGAGAGCGTCGTGGGCCGCAGCTCCACTTTGTGCTCCTGCAGGACCTGGTCAATGAAGTTGCCCTGCACCATCGGAAACAACAGCTCCTTCATCACCAGCATGGGGAGGAACACCGCCCCCGTTCGCATGACGTGTGGAAATGGACAGCGTTTCTGAATGGTGTACTCTCTCAACCTCTCAATGACCTCATGGAGTGCTGACTTGATCTCCTCAGTGAGCCACTCTTCTCTAGCTTTTGCCCCCAACAAACAGGACACTTTCTGGACTTTGGCTGATGGAGATGCAGGTTCAGTAAGTTCCAACTGAGATAACCAGGTTCTGAGGTCCTGCTCTGAAGAGGCCGACACAGATTTGGATACTAGTTTGCAGAGGAGATGGTGCAACTCAAGGAAGTGCTTGCGGACTGGAATTTGGAGATCTATCTTTGGTATGAAATCAGTTACTGACTTCTCTGGGGGTTGAACAGGGGTGGAAGGCTTCATATCGGGGAGAATGATTTTGTAGGTGGAAAGTTTTAGACACTGAGGAGGGATGTTTTTGAAATTTAACTTTTTCTCAGATGTTTGAGGTGGAGTAATGGGTTTGGATTGGAGGTTGGACACCTGTTCGTGCAGTTTGTATGCATCACCTTGAGGAGATGAGTTCATTTGTGCAGTTGATTCAACAGGTTTGGACTCATCTGAAGTGTCATTTTCATCTGCTAATGACGGTTTACTTTCAGGTTCATCAGGTTCACATTTCTTTATCAACCACATGGGCTCACTGTCAGATAAACTGGTCTCTACAGGCTCTTTTTTGATTGGGACTTTGCTGCAGACCAGACTAACGGGAGACTCAACATTTTTGTCTGTGCCTGATGCATCTACTTTTTCCACTTTAATAATTTTGGGTTCAAAGATTTCTACATCAGGCTTCTCTGGTGGAGCATCTGGACAGTTTTCTTTGGGATCTGAACAGACAACAGGCTGCTGCTCATCTTGATCGGGCCTTTTCTCTTTGATGTCTGGTTTGGTTTTGCCTTCACAGAGCCCAGAAGACTGGACGGCTCTATGAGGTACTCTGCCCGGAAATAACACTCCAGAGGCCTGCAGGTATGCTTGGTATGGTGCCAGGCTGAAGACATTGTCAATAACGGGCATAGGAGGAGAGTCATTTTTGTTTCCGACTTGGACATTCTCCATTTCCACCATTTGACGCTTCCTAATCAGTTCCACTTCGCAGAAATCCCTTCCCTCTTCTTTTATTTTTATGGGTGGAGATGAGTGAGAAAGACTTCTCTTCAGACACCCTTTCGGACCAATGGAGCCTGGACTGGATGTGGGGCCATTGTATTTATTTCCTGTTACAACAGAAGGGGAATAAATAATTTTTCTGACATTCGCACTGTTAGTTACAGCTGTGTGGATGCGGTCTGAGCTGCGACTGGGTGACCGGGGCAGCCATGCTGCTGGAGAAACAGGAAGGGCTTTCGACTGTTTTGGGCATGTAACCTGGGTGTCACAGGAGGAATAGTCCAAGAGTCTGTTCATGCTCAAGCTAGCTGGGGGAAGGATGTGTCGGTCTATGTGCATGCTGGACAGTGGGGGAAAAAATCTGTTCATCTGTATGCTGGGTGGTGAAATGCCAGGTTGATTTATACATCTGGCAGGACTGGTTTGGTCCACACGAAGGAGTGGTGAGGAAGGTTGTGAGTGGTCAACATGGAGACTCGTGTTAGCTTTGTCCTTATGTAGATTAGTTGCCGAGGCCAAGGAATGATCCATGTGTTGGCTGGATGGGGAAGCATTTATGCTACTTGTGTGAAAACCAGGCGATGTGTGTTGCCTTTTTAGGGGTGCTCCAGTTTGACTTGTGTTTAAATGAAATCTAGGAACTGCATAACATGGATAGTCAAAACCCTGAATAAAGGAATGATTTGGAAACATTTCAGCGCTAGGCAAAGTTAAAGGAATTTCACCATGAAGCGACTGAGGCACTATGTAATGCTCCCGGGGGTTTGAGATTGTGTGTTTAAGAATAACAGGGACATCTTCTCTATGCTTACTGCCAATATTTTTACACCGCGTGCTGTTTTGTACCTCCTCATTTGCCTGGGGGTAGTAAAACACTGGGTGCTGTGTAAGTTGGCCATATTTGGACATGGGAGAGCGTTCCTGATAAACCTCTGAGGTCATATGCTCATGTGTAGGATGGGAGGGGTATAGGCTGGGGTAGCCTCTGGGGGAAGTCTGTAACCGGTGGCTTTGCTCACTTAATGAACCAAACAGCGTGTGAGTTGGATTGCAAGGGTAAGTGCTATAGTTTGGGTCAATCATAGCAGGCAAGGTCCTTGCTGTACTTGGGCTGTATGTCTCCATAGTCATTTGCTTCACTGGTTCTGGATGTGGCTCAAACTGTAAACCTCTCTGTTGCAGCAGTTTGTCCTGTGCCTTCCTCTGAATGGATGGTCTTTCAATGTAGTGAGCATCAGTTTGCATCCAGTCGTGCTCATATACAGTGTTTGGTAATCTCTGAGAACCATGCTCCAGACTGTAGCGTTGTCCTATCACACAGCCCAGTTCATTACAGCAGGGGTTGTGTCTGTAAACTGGCTTAGGAACTGCTAAATAAACAGAGTTTTCAGATGGAGGAGATGAATTCTCACCTCCAGTTTTTGGTTTTCTACCAGCCACTGATGTAGCAGCTGTAGGACTGCTGATCCCGGGAGTTTTGGTGTATATGGTGAAACCATGTTTTACTGAGGTGTGACACAGAGAGGAAGGATGAGAATGGCCTTCCTCTGAAGAATTGCTGTCTTGCCTGTAAAGTATGCGGTTTTGTCTCTCCATACCAGAAAGGTGCCTTTTGCCATCCAGCAGAGAGATCTTTGAGTTGCTCCAAGGTGGAGTGAATCCTGCTCCATCCTTTCCTCTGGGGTCATAAGTAAAGTAGGACCCGCTGTACTGCAGTGAATGCTTATCCAGGAAACCAGACATATTTTGCGGCTTTGGTAGTCCTGTGGCTGCTACGGTCCCATCAAACAATGGCATCTTGCTTCGAAACACTGGGTCAATGAGGGTCTGCATCGGCTGGCTGCTCATCATGTAGTAACTTTGTTATGATGATGCAATGATATGGCTCCAGATCTAAAAATATAAAGACAACAATTTAATAATAATAATATATATATATATATATATATAAAATGTAAAAAAAAAGCGATAAAGCGATAAAATATGAGATCTTTCCTGTGTGTCTGTGTTGTTCCGACTGTTTCTGACAGGATTTTCAGAATAAATTTATTACCTGATAAATAATGTCAAAGAAGATAAATGTTTGCTTCAATTCCTCTTTAAATAGAATGTGATGACTTGACTTGTTTTTGAAGGCAGGAGGTTTCATCTACTGTGATAGTTATAAGTTAGTATATATATATATATATATATATAGTATATAAGTTGTTTAATATAATGAAAAGGTTTAGCAACGATCACAAATGAGATGTCAATGCCTAATGAAATATAAATAAATAAATTCACTGATGTGAGTTTTCTCCAGTGACAAGATTTAATTGTCATATTGGNATATATATATATATGTATGCAAGATTATTAGAGAGCTGCCTCTTCAATTTACTTGAGTACACTCCTGTCAATCTATGTATTCTGCCACCTCAGTATTAGACTAAGGTGGCAGAATACATAAAAAAATTAAATTAAATAATAAAATAAATAAAATAAAAAATACTTTCTACACTTAAAGCAGTCATCATTAAATAACAGCTAGCTTAAGGCATTTTCTCAACCTTGACAGATCTTGTGGCTTATCACATGTATGTCACATATATCCTTATCAGCCAATACACACTGGTGGAACAAAAAAGCAACACAGGACAAGGAAATAGAGCTTGTACAAGGAAATTTAGTAAATGAGAATTAATGGGAACAGTTTCCCAAAAACAGCTACTGTGATAGTTACATGTTGCAATAAACAAAGCAGCTCTAGTGGTGAAGCCTCCAGCACTACTGGTTATGGTGGCAACATAATATCCATGTGTGATTGAAAGCAGTCGCCACCTCAAGGCCACAGCTACAAATATGAGAACTACAATGTGACTGAATTATTGTCATATATATACACAAGTCCTATTTGACATGTTTTAGTTTAAGGTTAGGTTGTGCTATGACTTGTTGCAGATGTCACAAGGTGTTATCACTGTCACATCGAAAAGGCGCAGTTTCACTTTTATCAAAGCAGAACTTATTGCCCTATCTGACCCCATCTATGATACTTTTCATGGTGCATTAATGTCCTGAGGCAAAGCACCACAGCAGACTCTGTGTTTCTATTCTGCATTTTATCACCACAAAGCCCTCAGAGATGGCATAGTTCCTTTTTCATTCACTTCTCTAATGAAGAGATGTGACTTGACTTTTATTTTCCTTTTCAAGTCATCTACTAATTATTTTGTCAATCACAATTTACCAGAACACACTGTGATGCCTTTAGTCTTGTTTTCTTCCAAAAATAGCTGCAATAGCTGGTGCTTGAAAAATTATGCATCAATAAATTAATTTTCTGACAACTGACTAATTGCTTAATCAACTTAACATTTCTGTGCTGGAAAAAGTACCAGAAAAAAACTTAAAAATTAATAGAAGTATTACTGTTCTCTGTATTTTGTTTCTTAATTTCTTTTTTTTTCTGCTATTGGGGCTGTTTTCAAAACAACGCAGCATGTGTGAAGACATAATTTATGGTAAATAGATTTGTGACAGTTGTTGCTTCTCTTATCATGGTCTATTAAAGCACTTGTGGAAAATAGTACATAAGAGGTGAAGGACCTTCACATTCATGGGGCCTCTTAGCTGGTACAAGGGACCATCAAAAATATTCCCCATTCAAAGGGGCCCCCAGTTATACTACTCTCATACCAGCATCGGAGTTATGTAACAAATAACACCTTACAATGCAAAGGTAGGTGTATTTTACCTGTGGATCACAGTAGCATTAGAGATGTAGTATGTTTTAGAAGCTGGTATTATGTACTGGGGTGTGACTGATAATATTTTTTTATTATGGATTAATACGCCCATTTTATTCTTAATAAATCGTTTTGTCTATAAAATGTCAGAAAACAGTGACATGTTCCTCACGATTGCAGAATGACATCTTTAATTTTTTTTCTGACTAAAAGTCACTAAGAGATTTGGTTTACAACAATGAAAAGCTGGAGCTAGTGAAGGTGTGACATTTAAGTCTGAAAATACCATTTCCATACCATACCAATTCATAAATTATCAGTAGTTTGATAAATTTGACCTACAGATTGATCAGATTGTTTTAGATAGATAAGATAGATAACTTGGAGGAGAAGAGAAAGATGACCTCATCATGTGACCAATTCTTCTGCATCTGCAAGTGGCAAACACCTCCATGCCACTAGTAACAGCAACATTTACAGTATAGGGCATTTTTTATGACTGACACTGCCCTCCACTTTACCCCCACCCCCAGAACTAACAGATCATAGTGCAAAACAACCCTACTGCCCCTGACAACCCAGTTCAGAGCACAACATCTGCCAATGTATGTTGAAATCACTGAGACATCTAGCAAATATACAAATGGCTGTTAATGGTGTAATGATAACAGTACGTTACATATCTGCAGTCTATGGTGAACAAACATCAGATTCTCACTCTCGCCACACACGGGCCTCATTACGACTAAATTCAGACAGCAGACTGCCCCAGAGCGAGAGCAGATGTTATCGCTTCATCCTGTTGACACCTTTCAGACAAGTACAGAGTCTTATCCGCGCGCAGCGGAGAAATGTGGTTTGGGTGCAGAGGTGTTTTCAACGGTCTGAAAGCCGCGCGCTCTGAAGTGTGTGTGCGTGTGTTTGTACTTGTGTGGGTGCGCGCACTCCCAGATCTGTGGGGCTATGGTGATGGAAACAGACAGACAGAGAGACAGACAGACAGAGAGACAGACAGAGAGACAGACAGACAGACAGACAGACAGAGAGACAGACAGAGAGACAGACAGAGAGACAGAGAGAGAGACAGACAGACAGACAGAGAGAGAGACAGAGAGACAGACACTTCCGAAAGAAAACCGTCCAAACTGACAGGGTGAGTTTCGGGCCACGTGGGGGAAAGAGGGAGTGAGCAAAACACAGGGCTATTTATACGAGATCATTCCAGCTGGTCTGAAAGTTATTGATCACTTACTGGACGAGCTGTTAGTGTATCGGAGGGAAGGAAGTTGGAGGATGACAGCTTGTTCACGTCAGTATAAAAAACGCATCAGTCTCAAAGATTGAAAAATAAAATCTCACGTCCAAGTATTAAAAAAAAACAACAAAAAAAAACGGAACTTAAACTTTGCGTGAAGTTTCTCAACCTTTGTTGGGGAGATATAGATTTAAATACAGTCTATTCATCAGGGTTAACATTAAAAAGTCGCTCAGGTTAATGGGCAGACGCAGAGAAATAGAAAATAAAGTAGATCGACTGACGGACACAGTGCAAGTGATTTCCACACAGGCTGCAAAGGCGTCACGGAGCAACACTAAATAAAAAGCACCGTGGATTTAAAACAAAAACAACAACAACAAAAAAGAAAAAAAAAACCCGCACCGCTTCAAATATTTGCGATGGACGCTTTGATCGAAGTGTCGATATGAAATAGTTTCACACGTCTTTCTACATTGGTCTTTCCTTTTCTTCCTCCTTCCTGTCTTTATAATCCGAGGATATTTCAGGCTCTTGGTGACTGAGCAGTAAAGACGTTTTCTTACCTCGCTGCTGCGATGACAATTAATGATTTCCACAAAGACTCCATGAAACACAGCTTCTAAGGAAAGAGGGAAGAGCCTGTCTCTCTCCTTGTTGGTGGACTTGTCAGTCCGGATGCGCAAAAAGAAAAAAAAGGGGGGGGGAAGGGGAAAAAAATCCCACGAAGGCCTGCCAAAGGGTTTGCTCGGCTCGCCCGAAGTCCACGCGGCTTTTGGAGAAGTTGACAAACTGAAGAAAAGACAAAAGGGAGGAGGAGGATGGTCTTTGATCAATAGGCGGAGTCACACCCTCTAACTATCCGCGACTTGTTCTCTACACATGTGATGTTTTCCTGCTGTTGGGTTGCTCACTTTTATTGGCTGTATCCTAATGTCCGGCTGCCAGCTGGCTGCTGCTGCTGCTGACGCAAAAAATAACCTAGAGTCGTGTGTTTTTCATTCATTGACAGATAACACGAGTGCGCGCTGTATTGATTTTCATGGGCTGAGCTGTCACTCTTTTCTCTGCTGCCCCTAAACCGGACTTTTGGTCCCTGCCGTCCCCGCAACAAATACGACCATGGCACTTAATTACTTCATCTGCGTGCATCCGCCGATTTCCATCCTTTCCTCCTCAGGCATGGCTGTGCACGAAGAGCTGGGCGCAGAGAAAGTCGGGGTTTAAGAGCACACGTTAGTCTGGTGACAGCATCATCACGTGTTTCCACTGAGCACCACACTGTCTCCATGACAGACACTTTGCCGTAGAATATTTAAATAATAATAATAAAGTAAAAATCTTTGCCGATCTTCAAAGTAAATGAGTAAAGGATGTTGTGCAGGCAAAACGCTGCTGTGAAAGTCAGCTCCAGAGAAGATTCACTGTTTGTTGACCTCATCCTAATGTAGTTAATGGTTGACCTCAGTTGGCTAAAGTTGAAATCAGGTCAGTTGCTATCTCAGTCACATTGTGTTTCACCTCTTCCCGTGCGTGCCACATTTTAGTTGAACCACGAGCAGCGACGTGCACAGTTTCTTTAAAGTGAAATAGTAAAGTAGTGATGTTTCCTTTCACAGCTTCGCTGCTATATTTCAATCAGACCATCACAGTATGAGTGAGATACAGAACATCCAACATCATCACCAAACTAAATTCTTCCACTTGATTTACACTCTGAATGAGTTAATTTCTTGTTGCACTTGCATCATATCGGTCCCTCTTCACCTGTGAGTTGGAGTCTAATTTGTGTGTCCCGAGGGGCAGCCACAGTTTAGTCTCGACAAGTTCGTGGCTTCTGTCAGTCCCTGTTGTCTCGCAGGTAAAGAGATGTTCCTCGAGGGGTTTGACTGAGGAGAGGAGGCAGGCACATCTCCCCACAGAGCGCCCTCACATCTCCCCCATTTCCAGTTACCATGGCATTACAGCTTAAGGCTAACCAACACAAGGCATCAAGGGGCTAACAGTGTGCCATATGGGTACAGCAACACACGATCAAACATACAAGGCAAATGATTAAACATTAAACACATGCAGTATTGTGGTGTGGTGTGGTGGCAACTTCTGTTCAATAAATCACAATGTCAACGCTTGTCATTCTGCAAGTTTAATTCATTTATATGGTATATTGAATGTATATTGGTTGTGTTTACATGATGCTGAATGTACTGTAATTAGGAATGTGAGAACTGTGTGAGAATGTGTACCGGCAGGTAAAGACAATAGGACATTAGGGGGCCAGAAGGTACAATAACAGGAAGGTGTGAGTGCTGGTGAAAGTCAATAAAAGGAAGCCTGGGAGTCCCAATCTTGGGTTTTGGAAAGTACAGCAGAAACCTATGATGGATGACAAGGGAATAAATAAAGTATTATTTCTGGGTGATCAGTTTCTTTACAAATAAACTCATTCAAATCCACGAGCTGTAGATTCAGTCTCATCCGTTAGACGACCAGCCACGACAGCATCTGCATATCAACTCCCAGCACAGTCAAGTATATGTGCAAATGAGCCCTGAGCTAAGTGTTTGTCAATCTTTTATACCAGTTTGTGGGCTACATTATCAGCACAATGAGTTCTAGTTCATGTCATAATACAGAATTTAGTTTGTCCTTGAACATTCTTGGGTACATTGATTAAATGTATTGCAAGTAATGGTTTACAAAGAGAAAAGAAGAAAAGACAATGTTTTCTTCACAGTTACTGCATGGTTATCTGTGACAAAGTCCATGACAAATCAAATACAAAGTCCAGTTTTGGGTTCTTGAAAGATTACATCAATTATAGAGACTACATAAGCAAAATTGACATTTCCAATACTGTAGAAATGTGTTTCTGAGGTGCAAAGGAAAACTGACAAAGACAGTGAAGGTAGTGCTGAATTCACCAATTGAAAACTGTGTCATTCTCCCTGAAACACCCTGTGGATGTGTTGCTGGTAGTTAAACCTGTGAATAATTATACAGAATCAGGAGATAATTTTATTATCTGTTTCATTTATAGTGAGCTGTTGCCTCTTATTTCCTGATACTTACAAATATCAGCAGCATATGCAAAGTAGGCAGGGCCATTTTGTTGAAGATTATCTAGCTCTATGAAACTTCCTTATGTTAAATATCCAATTCAAATAAATACATAATAATTGATAGCAAAGTCCAAACAGTTAATTCCAACTGCTTTTAAGGTAAATAAATGAGCACAAAGAACAGGGCTGTCAACATGGGTTATATTTTCTGTCCAGTGGGTTTACATCTTGGATGTAGAGGGGTTACAATGAGTAGCTGTAGTAGAATTGAGTAGTGTGAAAGTGTGGTTCAGTTCATTTTTACAGCCTGCAGCACAAATTGTAACAGAAAGTAGCCCTACACATAATATACTGGAAATAAATGGTACAATATGTCAACCCATGTGAGAGAAATGCTCTTCATTAATTTCTACTTGGCTCCTGAGTCAATCCACAAGATGTTTACCACTTTTAAACATCTGAGAGTCAATAAAGTGAGTGGTAGTGACACAGGGAGCGGAGCTGCTGATCTCTCAGGACGTAGTTTCTGATGAAACAAATTGAACATTCCCAGAGGCCAGAAACTACACGTCGAGCCTAGAGACTGCTTGAGTTGCATCAGGCACAAGAGATGCATATGCACCTGAACATTGCACGTATTATCACAGAGAACAAGATATCATGAGTAATGCACACTTCCCAATCATTCATTCGTTGCATCTCAAATTCATTCTGAAAAAAAAAAAAAATTGTTCCCATCCTACTGCTAAACATCCAAAATGCTTCATTATTTTAATTATCTGTTAGGGGAGCCATATGTATCTATCCTTGGCTGAACTAGTTTGAGATATATGTAGATGTAATACAATAAACTACAAACTACACTTGAGCTATTGAGTGTCTTGGAGATTTTGAAGGTTTGCAATCAGATATTTCTTCTACTTCCTGTTATTGATTCTAGATCGTCAACTAAGTAAGTAAAACTAAATTAAGTTACAAATATCTGAGGTAGGAAGTATAAAGTCCTGTTGGATTAAGTATAATAGAATAGTAATGATAATAATAAGTAAACTAAGTCAAGTGACAACTTGTTGAGTTCATTAATCATCTTTAATAATTGTGTTCTGTGATGAGATGAAACTCTGAAGGCTCAGTGTCTTGCAGAACTAGAGCCTTATCATCTTTTATGTTTATCTTCGTTAGCCTTCGTTTACAACAGTTTTTCTGTTGAAATTTGTGGGATTCACAACAAAAACAAAGATGTTTGATAGAGTATGAGAGTAAGATAATATTATTTGTGACAGTGTTCAGAAGCTTCTTTTGATAAACGGGGATTTAAGTGTCAGTGGTGAAGATTGGTATGTTTAGTCTTTAAAAGGAAAGCTTTTATTAGTTCACACTGCCTCTGATTACAGCCTATCTGCAGTTTTGGTGATTTGACCATAGCTGTGAGAACATGGTGTTTATTCCCTTCGGGCACACCTGCAGGCTGCACACTCCCACAGCACTGCCAAGGCTGCAGTGACACTCCCCTGACTGGTGTGGCTGATGTAATGTGCCTCTGGCCTCATTAACAGAAACACAGCAGCCAATAGCAGCGGGACAAGTTATGGCTCAGGGAAGGATGCTTCTCATTTGAAGAGCCATTCACACGGCTCCATGTGCTTCAACCTCGACTACTCAACAGTAACAATGCCCCCGGCTATTTGCAAACCAAATCTCCCACGCTTCCCTTGGATTTGGTGGGAACAGATAAACCAAGATAAAACATAGCTGGGCATGAAAAACTTGAGCAGTACGTCTACATGTTGGCCATCAAAGAAGAATTCACTCTTTTAGCCAAAAAAATATTAGTGCTTTTGAATGAAAGTGAAAGTTTACAGTTTGATGACAACCAAAAATAAAATCAATGAGTCGCCAGTGTTAGGTTTGATCAGGAACACATGTATGTTTTTGTAAACAAGAGTGCCATACAACAATAAAAGTTAAAGGCTAAAAAGAGTCATTTAAATGATCAACTCTGTACTAACACTCATTTAGATCCTGCAAAATCTCTTTGCAGGTTATGTTCTTGTCAAGTTTTTGGTCTGTGGATGACAGTACATAATAGTGTTGCAGAAGAGACAAACCTTGAATATTACCACCTACAAGGTTCAGTTCCTTTCAATTTATTACAAGTAAGACAGTTGTTACAGTCTGCTTCTTCTCACTGTTGTAGTATAAACAAACCATTGTCAAGTTTGGTTCCTTGACACAGTCCAGACTCACACGTTTCACTTTGTTAGGCGATGGAGGGTTTTAACAAAGATAAACATGTCTTACACTAATGTGAACTGTGGGATTCATCACTTTTTACCATTGGTACTTTCAGTCATGATAAAAAAAAAGCATTTGGTAAAAAGCACTTTGGAGCATCTACCACTGCTTGGTGTCTCTTTTAAAAGTGTATGTTTGCTGAAATACGACTGCCACTAATACCTAATGGTCACTGAACCTTGGGCGTCTGTCCCTCTGCTGTCAGCTTCACGTTGTGTTGCTGCAGTAAAGTCAGTCTGTCAAACTGTCTTGTGGGAAAAGACTTTCCGCTGCTTTGTCTCCCATAATTAACCCCATAGGCACCATGACAGCTGCTACTGACTAAAATCAGAACATTTTCACAGTAAAATTGATGACTTGATAAACATGTATGTATAAACATGTGCATTTTCTTTTACCATTGATACAGACATAATTTATCCCATTGTGATAATAGCCCTCAAATTAAAATCAAAATTTTTAAGTAGGTATAATATTTGAACCACAATGAAGTGGGAACTCAATTGTTAACACATAATAACAAGGAAATTCAAAATATCATCTGCCTATGTCCCCCAGTGGAGAATATCATCAAGTTTCTCAAACTGTTTGTCTATTCAGCCCAGGGACAAAGAAATATATAGTAAGCAATTACAGTGTAGGGACACACACTACACATATTTATTATAGTACAGTTGGCATTTAGAAACAAACCACGCCAGGAATTACATGAGATCATCAGTCATAACACAAAGAGTAAAGGTGTGTGTTGTTCAGCCCTAACTAGTGAAGCAAAACTTACAAAAGAGTCAGTGAGATGCCACAGCCTGTACACACCCTCATGCCCAAGAGGAGGAGTTATCGGGTAAAAAACAAAGTGAAACACAAATCCATTTTGAATACAAGTCATCATCATTTATTTTCATTGTTTATTTTCAGTCATGTTTTCTGAGATGACTCATCGGGTTTCTGAAGATAATGTTTGACAACACTGACAATGGTCGATACCTCTGCCATGGCACCTTTACCTGCAACAAAGAGACAAATTACCGGTTACACAAACAACTTCTACAGAGAGGAATAGATGATCAGTCAGCAGCCGCAAAGCAATAATTTAAATAAGCATGCAACCCCTTGAGCAGGTTCTTCATACTTAATGACAAACACACTTTAATAAACATTTCAGTCATGGTTGTGCGTTTTGTTTTTCCTGACAAAGCACTGTCAGGAAGCTGGCCTGTGCTTAGACTTGCTATGGCTTTGTGATTAGAAGTTGGTCTAAAGCTTTACTTGAACATTTCAGACTTTGTTAATGTATCACTTTTAAACCTTGTGCATGGGCATGCAGAGGAATATTGTTTTTTCTAACATTTACAGTGGTATGTGCAAGTAAAAAAAAAAAAAGTAATATACCAAAGCACACCTGCAAAAACACTGATTTACATAGTTGCTTCATCACAAGACATATGACAAATAATAGATTGACATGGAAGAAGAATTGAAGAACCACTTGACCAACTTTGTTTACTAGTCATTACTTTACTAGGTTGTAACCTTATTAAACCTTATTAGTACTTTCAGTCCACCAGTCCAATCAAATAATTATTAACCAGTTCAACAGTTTCAATTAATTTTTCCTCATCAATCTTCACTCAGTTCTCCAAACATAGTGAAAAAGCAAAAATTTATTAAAAAGAAACGAAATGAAATATCACAGTGAAGTATTCAGAACCTTTTCTATGACACTTATAAAATCAGATACTTCCAATTTTTCTTAATCATTTTGATATTTCTGCACCTGGATTGGCACAATCAATTGTTTGGACATCATTTAGAAACACACACACCTGTGTATGTAAGGTCTCACAGCCAAAAATGCATATCAGAGCAAAAACTAAGTGGGGGAAGGAAGTGCTTGCAGAGACAGGATTGTGTTGAGATACAGATCTGGGGAAAGCTACCAAAAAATTACTGCGCCATTGAAGGTGTGCTGGAAATTCCCATGATTTTCCCATGATGACAAAGGAAGACTCTCTTCCTTTGTTTTAATTATTTGCAAGTGGACAACACAATTTTCAACGGAGTGTGAGAATGTTTGGGTGCTAAGGTACTCTCATACTGGATATGTTGTATGACTATCTAACTATGGACAATCTGCATCTGTAGCTACACTTTGACATGTAGACTACTGTCCTCTCTCTTATGGAGTATACTATGGTCATATACTGAAATGTTAGTCAAAGGTTAAGGCTATACAGAGGTTTTCTCTCTGTGCACAGACTATTGAGAGTTTGAGGCTATATTTCTTTGTACTTTTCCACTACAAAGATTCTCAAGACCACATGAACAGGTTATTTTACCATTTAATGATTAGGTTTAGCATAACAGTTCAGTGGTTTAATTTATGCTAATAACCCGTCGAAATGTTAACTCTGTAAACTCCCTGTAGGTGGACTATCCAAACAAGTGCTACCTAAGGACCTTAATAAGAGAGATGACCTAGAGCCTGATGGCCACTGTGGCTGAGCTCCAGAGATGAGGTGGGGGAAACTTCCAGCCCCTCATAAAGGCACATTAATGCTGTTTTGAGTGAAAAAAGCACACTATGAGAAACAAAATCTTCTGGTCTGATGAACCAAAAATTGAGCTGCTTGGCCTAAATTCTAAGTGTCATGTCTGGATGAAACCAGGCATCGCTCATCACCTACAATCAAAGTAGTAAAGCGTGAAGGTGTTTTTTAGCGGTAGGCACAGGGAGACTGGTTGAGGTTGAGGGAAAGCTCAACAAAACAAAGTTCAAAGATGTCCTTATAAAACTCCTGGTCCAGAGTGTCAGATTCACCTTCAAATAGGACAATGCCCCAAAGCTCACAGTCAAGACAATGTAGGAGTGGCTTAAGGAAAACTCTGTGAATGTCCTAGCTGGTGCTCTGACTTGAACCCAATCAAACATCTCTGAAAATGTTTGATCACGGATGCCAGAAGAATGGCAGAAAATCTGCAAAACAAGCTGTGCAAAGTTTTTCATACCCCAAGAAGTTTCAAGGCTGCTTTTCCTTTTTAATACATCAGAATAATTTATAACTAATCACTAATTTATAAAATTTTAGCGTTAAGAAAAAAAAATGCAGAGGTCTGAATACTTTCTGAATGCACAGTGCTCATTCTTCATTGACGCAGGATAGAGGTTAATTCTTACATCTGATTCTTTCCTTAGACTATGTTTGCAATCCAAAGTTATTCTTGAGATTTTGCATTTTATAATCAAATGCACAAGAGAATAGACAGATTAAAAAGTTTGAATCAATCATAAAATAAGACTGATCGTCTGACAGTCGTGCCAAATAGCAACAGACTTCATACCACACCAGCAAGTGCAAATTAAACACATAAAATCTACAACACAATGCCACACATTACTACATTAGAACTGTTTGTACCATATCTGTAAGGAGGCCACAGCATATGAATGGTCTGTTATAGTCTGAGTATTATGATATGAACTCATAAGTGATCAGAAACATACTCAGCCACGCTACAGCTGACACACTAGTGACGTGTATCTGGCCTTCAATGTCAGGGATTATTATAGGACAGAATCTCTGGTAGGTTTATCAAACATGCTGAGCAGGTTGATATACACCCACACTGCCAACATTTGCTGTTTCCTATGATTCATGCAGTGTTCTGGTCAGTAGTGATGGTTGTTCTGCAAACTGGGGACATCTACCCAGAAGTGCTTTTGGTTATTACAGAATGGAGAGTGAGCCTTGATTTTTCTCATTGGTCTGCAGTTCAGGAGTTAAAGTCTTAATTGTAACACTCCACGGTGATGGTCACGCTCCACAACTTTCTGTCTTTCAGTCTGAGGCTGCATCTGAATAAAGACATAGCTCAGTGCTGTCAGCTGTTGTGGACAGTTTGCTCTCTTAAAGACATTCTTCTGCCTCACAACCACTTCTTCTTCCTTTCCTTCTCTGGGGATTGCAGAAGTGATTCTTACTCAAATGGGATTTATAATCCTGCCAATCGGTTCAGAGTCTGCTCCATGGCCTCCTCTCAATGGAATATGCGTGGAACACCTCCACACATCCTAGTGAACTCAAACCACCTTAACTAGCACCTTTAAAGTAGCAGACCAGTGGTTCTAATATAAGCTTTCATTTTCTTTCATGAAAAGTCATTTGGAACAAGGTTCACTGGTGGGGGCCTACTGCCTAAGATCGCCAAATACTGCAACAATGTAGGGGCACGACTGGGTGGGTTAGGCCACCCGAAAGGACGGCCATAGGTGCACTGTTTGCTGAGTAGTACATCGGGTTAGGAGAAGTCTGGGAAGGTGGAAGTCTTGGTGGAGTAACCCTGGGTTATGGTAACATAGAAGTAAACACACCCAACTAAGGGTGACAGGTCATAAAGGAGTGTGGTATATTTTTAGTGATCAACAAAAGATGCATGCCTAATATTTTAGTAATCAAACAAAAGCTGTATAACCAAGTATATGTAGCAAATGAAATGATCCAATTACTGAGCTTATGATATGTGCAGGTTGTGACATAAAGTAATTATTATTATTTCATGACACAGGCATGGCACATTAGATTATTGTCTAACAGGAACGCCAGCATCTCAGAGGTGAGCAGGGACCTGCTAGTCTGAAAAAAAAGAAGCCTACACAGAAGTGCTAAAAACTAGTTCTTCAAATGGCCACTTGGGGCTGGCTCAACTCCCATATACTCCTATGTTAAACTGCCCAACTTTACAGAAGAAAAAAACATGTTTACATTGTGGTTTAAAAAACGGTTAGTTTACACATAAGTGAGGGCCTGCTGCTTTGAGTGACAGGTGTGAGAGCAAAAGCTTGCCACAAACTGGTATGCACTAAAGTGTCCTCTTTGCACATGCGCTCTTCCTGTAGTACACTTTTACATCATTGTAGCATTGTTACTGCACTTGAAGATGAATTATTTGTCTTATAAGGTAAGAATTAATTCTTACATGACCTGCATACTTAAAAACTGTTCAGGTAATAGTAAATATATATATATTTACTGAATGTATCTTAATTGTTATGATCAAAACAACAGGGTCCTGCATTGTGAGATTTTATAAGGTGAAAGAAAGTATTGGTAGATATTTAATGTTTTTTGTGGTATTAAAACCTACCTTCATCTCCACACACTAGCTTCTTAGCAATGCAGGGAATTTCCACATATCCAAACTCTTTCAAACTGGATACCTGTTGGGCCGTAATGGGATGCTGCCACATAGCTGTATTCATTGCAGGACAGAATAGGAGAGGTCGACTGGTATCCCATGCTCTTACTACACACGTCTGCCAACATACAAATCAATCAAAACATAATTTCAGAGAAATTGTGTAATAGATTGTTATTTGCTGTAAAATCTGTAGGTAATCACATAAAAATGTTGTGTTCGCACCAGTAGATTGTCACAAATGCCATTAGCAATCTTTCCAAGAGTGTTGGCATCTAGGGGGGCAATGACAAGTAGATCTGCCCAGCGCCTCAGCTCAATGTGTAGCACAGGGTCAGATCTCTGGGTCCACATCTAGAACAGAGACGTGTTGTTAGACACACAACTAACAAGTCACTTACTTCCTGACTACTTTCCTGGAATGTATGAGCCATGTTGCAAAATTTTCATGAGCTCAGCAACTGGAGATGAGAAGTCTTTTCTATGCTTAAATTCACTCAATTCAAAGGGTTTATAAAATAATGATATTGCACATCTGTTTAATTTAATATTTTACGAGAAATACAAATTATTCAAATTATGGTATAATTTTTGCTGAAGACTTGTGATGTGCTGAAGAAGACAAAATGCAATGCCTAATGATGATTATGATATGTTATGTTACATGATAAGCATTAAGCAATGATAAGCAATATGTTAAACTTGTATTTGTAAATGTAAACCTCACAACATTTTATGTGATTTGATGTAATCCCATTTTGTATCCTTGGGACTGCCCCAAGTGCACGTATTATTTTAAAATCAATCACACTTACTGCACCCTGTATGATTTGATGGAAAGTGTACTTGTATTGTATAAACCTTATTATTAAAAAAAATAATAACCACAAAAGAAAGTTAAGCAATAAGGGTGTAAAAAAGGCAAGAATAACAAAAAAACTTAAAAATGAAGAAGAAAGGAATCATGAAACTAATAGTGTAAAATGAATGGGGAATGCCATTTTAAAAAATGAGACATATATGGATATGTAGAGAGGCTCTGAGAATCTGGAAAATACCTGGAGGCCCAGTACCAGCTGGTGTAAGGACAGACATAATGGTGTAATAAAGTCTATGTCAAAAGGGGCTGGTCAGTAGGCATGAACCAGCAATCCCAAGAGTATCAAAGAAGAGGCACGTGCCAGTGTAGTTCAGAGTCCTTCTGGTGTAACTTGTGTACACTTCGAACAGCTCTCCTTTGGTACCGTTATTAAAGTCTTTGTTGCCCTGTACTCTGACTCCTGATGATCTTTTTTGGACACCAATGAGACGTTTTTTCTTGAGCTGATTTGGACATTGCTAAAACTTCTTAGAATTGTGGTCCACTGTCAGCTAATGGTGGATTATTAGGACATTAATTCATTCATTATTACCTCCCACTCATCCTTGTCACTGTAGATTTTTACTGAAACCTCTGCAGGATTGTAGAAGTGCTTGGCATGCTCCGTAGTGACCACTCTTACATCCACCTAAACCATAAAACAAAACCGTGACATTTATGGAGAATATTTTTACAACCTTTTTTTTTTTTTTTTGTTGCAACAGTTGGAGAATTAAAGAGGGGCACAATTGCAATTGATTTCTGTTTATCTTAGAGACCATTTTATGGGGTTACATTTAAAATACCTCGGCAACTCAGAGAATTGTCCGGTTAGATGTAAATAGTGGATTGTAGTATAAAAATCTATTGAAATTGAATTATAAATTATTTATAAATAATATAATAATAAAAGTGAAATGTAATTGAAATCATATCAAATCAAATGCTCCCTGTTGTATTATCTTAATCCAAATGTACCTGTGGAGAAGCAAAGGGTTTTATTTTAACTCAGATGAAACACATATTATTAGTTAGACATGTCAATCAGGACCTATATTCCTATCTACAGGGTGAGGTGTTAACTATTACAAATACAATTCAGAAGAACTAAATAGACAAAGAATAAAATATTGCATTTATATTATTATGCAAATACGATAAAGATGAATCTTTCTGTATGGCATTGCATTGCTACATAAAACACATACCTCACCTCCCTTGCTTGCACTTGGTTTTCACTTCTCTGATTAGTTTTCAATCCACAATCTATTCAGGAGTTTCAATTGTATGCAGTTGTTGCTAATTCTGGTCTGTTGAGTCGACTGGAGCCATTATTAGTGTCATCCAGCTGTACTTTGTGAGGCTTTACTTGAAACGGCTATATCTCAGAGTAGAAAGAAAATACAGTATTGTAGCTTAAAAAAAAAAAAAGATACAATATACAGGATTGTGCTGCTGCTGATGTTGCTGCGGTCGTTTCCCTGCCGAGCAGCTGCAACGTCCCCATCTTGTGGCTAAACTGTGACCACGCTTCCTCTGCCAGATAGAGAAACAAGGACGTTTGCAGCTACGTGGCATAAAAATACGTTTTAGGCAATAAAGTGACAGTATGGCCAATATAATTCCCCAAATGGCTTTTAATTATCAACTCGTTTCATGTAAAGTGCAGCAAGTGAAAAAACATAACCATCTTATTATTTGTTGTGACCCCTCTTTGCTCTTAAAACAGCGCCAGTTCCCTCAGGTAGTTCACTTTTCACTGTTTTTTCAAGATGCTTTGTTTCAAGTACCTAAAAAGGATTTACCACAGCTATTCTGTGGATTTGGTCTGTGTCAGTGCTCTGCGGTGGGCACAACATCTCTGTTACAACACCCCCTGCTCTTCTCGTCTCTAAAGACATCTCTGAACGACTGTGTTTGGGGTCGTTATCATGCTGAGTTCGTTGACTTCATTTGGGACCAACCAGACGCCTCACGGTAAAGAATCTAAATAGCAAAGTGCTGCAAACAGAGATAGGCAGAGGAAAATGGCAACTGAAAACAGGCTTTGAATTAAAAAAAGAAAAAAAGAAAAACAGAGCTCACCCCAGAGAGCTGAAGAAGCTGGGAGACCAAAAGAGGCAGTTTCAAGGCTGCAACACTTCCCGTTACGCCAACGAGAACACGAAATGTCCCGCAAGGTTTTACCAAATCAGTTTTCAGACATGAAAAATCATCTGTCTGCATATTAGCATGTCAAAAAGAGGTCCTCCTGTGTCGTGCTCCCGAAAAAAAAAACACCTCCACTTCCCTACTTCCGTAAATATTGGCCTCGCCTCCAGCCAATCAGAGGAGAGCACGACCAACGGCACCGTCCCCTGCGGGTGCCCGGCGCTACGCTGACGGTTGGCGAACGTGCGCGTCCACAGAACATTCTGGTTGTCCGCTGTAGAGCTCGAGCTCAGTCAGCTAGCATGAAGCGAGGAGCCTCCCTCCGCTGCCCGCCTGAAGCTCAGCTCTCTAACAAAGCTCTGTAAAAGCGATATAAAGACACAAGTAGGGAAGAAAAAGAAAAACGCAACAATGACACTCACGCCTCTCGTTTACTGGGCTCAACGCCATGAAGAAATCTACCTGCGAGTGGAGCTGACAGACGCTCAGGTGAGCAGCTAAGCGTCGTAGACAGGACAGGACCCTCTGTGAAAACTCACTTTTCATTAAAATGCATTGAGGTAGCACTTTGAGACCAGCTACAACACTATTTTATGCAGCCAAGGGCAAATATTAAACTGTGCAAATGATCGCTGCATGTTCTTGGAAGTGCCACAACACGGACTAGCTGCATAATTTGCATTTCGGATAATAAATCGTAAAACCTTCGCGATTACAGTTGATTTTTACAAAGCCATTGTAAAGATCGCTATTATCTAAAACCTTTGGTCTCACCAAATCTGTTCGGTGATGCCCTAAATCGGTGGTTTGTAACATAATGCTACGATAACAGCCTATGTGTGTGTGTGTACTGTGAGTCAAACAAGTGGGGTTAGTAAGGTTGTGAGGTGTTGCTTCACACAAAGGCCCTATAGTCAAATAGCTTGTTTTTTTTTTTTTTTTTTTTACACAACTGTTATTGCTGTTTATTATACAGCACACAGTGACATGAACAAGAGCTGATTCAGGTTGGAGACTGGCTCATTTGACTGAGAGCTTCTCCAAGCAAAGGAAGTATTATGTCTGCTAATGAAACCTCACTATTGTTGTTATCTTAGTCTAACATATCAGTCTTGTTTTAAGGCAGTTTTTGCATTGCCCACAGGAAATAAAATATGATGATTGAATTTTCAGTTTGTAGGAGGAAGTAAACTCATCATCTGCTTCTGTTTCTTTTTACAGTATACTGATGTCCATGTACATGAAAACGTCCTTCAGTTTAGAGGTGACAATCATATTCATTGTCACTGTCACATGTCACTGTCTAAATATTTTAAAAATGTATAATTTGTGCCACTCTGCACTGTATTTCTTTTGTAGCCCAGGGCCATGGTGCAAAAGGACAAAATGAATACGGGTTCAGCTTGGAATTTCTTTCACCAGTAAAGCCAGAGGTATTGATGCATTATAAAAACTGGTCATAGAGATCTACTGTTCTTTCTTACTCATTGCTAGTTTCGCTGACTTATTGTCAAATGTTGTCAATTGTCACCTGTGTGCCCAGGTAAGCCACAAGTCCACACAACGGCAGGTAAATATCACAGTGAGGAAAGAGCAGCATGGATGGTGGGAAAGACTAACCACACAGGAGCGTAAACCTGTCTTCCTAGCACCTGACTTTGACCGCTGGCTGGATGAGTCAGACGCTGAGATGGAGATCCGAGAAAAGGTTAGATTAAAGTTATGTTTAATGCAGTGGGACATTTTTCAGTTTTTGAGGAAATAGCATGCTAATAGACAAAATGTGAAATTATCCCAATGTTAGAACTGATATTATACCATTGGTATGAAAAGCATTGACTGAAAACACGTTTGTTTTTTTTTTGTTTTTACTTTGAAAAGGAGGAGAGAAGGAACAGGCTGAAGGCTTCAAAGCATGAAGAGGAAGGTGAATACAAATTTTAACAACAGGAAGTGTTTATTTTAGTTTGTGGTTTTAAAATATATTACTACTCTTATATACTGGATAGTACAGCATATACTTTTATCATAACTTTGTTCAAGCAAGTTTTTTTCTTTTTTAAATGTTTCAGGGTTTGTCAGCCTGAAAACAGGATTTTTGTTTGTCTATAACCTGGTGCAGTTTCTTGGTTTTTCATGGATCTTTGTCAACATGACTGTGCGCCTCGTCATCTTTGGCCAAGGTAAGAAATTTCAATTCTAATCTTCTTTATTAACCAGTTACCTCACAAAACCTGTTAAGACTAATCATTATTAACACTATTCTCATTTCAGATTCTCTCTACGACACATTTCACACTATTTCGGACGTGATGTTCTTCTGCCAGGTCCTGGCAGCAGTAGAGGTCCTCAATGCTGCTTTTGGTGTAGTCAGAACAGGTGTTGTCCCAACTCTTATACAGGTATGGGATGCTCCTTTGCCAGAGTTTCAGCTTCATTGGGTCACGTGTAGTGCCAGTACATTTTTAGAGTGCTAATTTTTCAGTTCATTTGTGGCGATTGTTCTTTTTCTAGGTGGTGGGAAGGAATTTTATCCTCTTCATCATATTTAGTAGTTTGGAAGAAATGCACCACCGACCAGTTGTGTTCTTTGTTTTCTATCTGTGGAGCGCCATTGAGATCTTTAGGTAAGTATGAATCTGCCTTATTTATTGTTATAAAATTATCGTTATTGTTCATGGCAAGACTGGTGATTATTTAGTTTGACTATATAATCTATATAGAGTCAACAGTTTTCTGTTTATAACTAATATTCTTCAAATCAAAATCTAAATTTCTCTATAATGGACATAAACTTCTGCTACTCAATTGTAGCAGACTCAACTATTTTTTTATGTAATTTTTTTGTCTGTGAGATTTAGAAGTTTAAACATCAATAAATGTATTAAATAAACATTATAGTCTGAAAATAAAACAATTCTTAGCAACAAATGGTAGTAACTGTTGACACCAAAAGCACATGATCAGCGAAATAGTGCTGTATAAATCCACTCTGTCAAGCACCATCACATCAAGAGTAATCACAGACCCAGTTTACTCACAGAAGTTGGGCTTACCAAGAAGCAGATAGGCACAGGACACCAGCAGGTCTTTTAGGCTACATTGTTGCTTTAGTTAATAAGCAACAAAACTTGTTTCCTGGCCAAAACTAACATTAAGTTCCAATTTCAGGTATCCATTTTACATGCTGGGATGTTTTAACACAGAGTGGAAAACCCTCACGTGGCTGCGATACACAATCTGGATACCGCTGTACCCATTGGGTGTTTTAGCTGAAGGTGAGCTTGTTTACTTATCTCCAAATTGATTACAATTTTCCTCATGCAAATATTAATCTAATCTCCTATTCATGTTTAGCTGTTGCTGTTATACAATCCATTCCCATCTTTAACGAGACCAAACTCTTCAGCATTCCTCTGCCAAAAGCTATCGGCACCTCCATCAGCTTCTCTTACATCCTGCACATTTATCTTGTTCTCATGTTTTTGGGTAAGTCTCCATTTTGTCTGCTGATAAAACATTAATCATTTTAGTCTCTCAACAAATATTATGTGCTCATATCAACATTTTGGTCTCCCTTCCCCCTCAGGACTTTTTATCAACTTTCGTCATCTTTACAAGCAGAGGAAGAGGCGTTTCCGTACCAAGAAGAGGAAAGCAAATTGAGATTTAGTACCAACAGCAATACTCAACTCTCTGCTGCCTGCTTATTTTCAAATGATCCTCACAAACCTCTGTCCAGTCAAATCAGTGATGTAATGACAAAAATAATTTCTTTTCCACAGCCTTTTGCTCACTAAAATGTCCCTTATGTGAATTTTGCAGAACAGTGAATAGGCCAGAGCCAGCCACAGACTTTGAAATCCCATGTGATACTGTTCCTTTGGATCTTGAGGTTTTATTTGTTACAGTGATATGTAACAAACAAACGTCATTACAACAAGCACTGATCTACATTACAACAAGCACTGATCAGGAACCACTGCTGTAGTCATTTGATACAGAGTAATTGGTGTTTAAATGAAGAAAGCACCCTAACACTCTTAACAAATATTGGATTTGTTATTATTCCAGATTTCTGAATTGTCCCACAAACCTCAGGGAAATATGTACTGGTGACTGCCTAAATACAAGGAGTGTTTTGTGTCCTCTCTGCTCAACAATAACCTGCTACGAAGAATTTGTACTTGTGTCCCTTCCTCATTTAACTCTTTTGTCACTTTGACAGCAGACATTTCCCAGGTTTCCTGATATTTGACAATGAATAAAAATGAAATCTTAATCTGATCTGTGAAAAAACATCCTACAAATAACATTTAAAAAATTATGTACACGCAAAAATTTTACAAATACCTCAATATGCAATATGTTTTGCCATGTTTTGGCAGAGGAGTTTTAAGTTATCGACCATGACTCATTTCCTCAAACTTGAAGCAGCCCCTTTGATGAATTCTTTAAACAAATCCAGCACACACCGGGTGCATCTCCAGATTGGTCCACACAGGCTGAGGCTGCTATATTTTAGTCTATTTTTACTAATTCAGATGTGGCTCAGCTTGAGAAGTCAGTGTGCATGGGGGCAATGTTGTGATCAAAAGCAGCATACTGGGAATCACCAGTGCTGGCCAGTTTGAGCTGCTGTGCGGCGTGGGAGAGCTGGAACGCGGCATCGGGATGGGCTGAGTCTGGCAACAAAGTGCACTCTCTCTCCAGCAGGTCGGCCACTCCTTTCAAGAGCTCCCAGAAACCAAAAGCCAAGGCTGCCTTGCGCAGACGGTTGAGCTCCTGCCAGATAAAAGCACAAAAGTTATTTAAATTATGAAAGAAAAAAATGGTAGTTCTGTAAATGTATAGCTTTATTTTCAAGCCTGCAGTTTCAGTCAAACCTACTTTATAGAAGGTTTGTGTTTTGTCTGGCAATTTTCTTGCATTCCTCAGAATCTTCTGTACATCAGTCTGTAAAATGACAAACAAATGATCTTCAAAATGTATGTTTGCAAAACTGAAGAACAGTTGTTAAAATACTCTTTCAAACACATGGTTAAGGCTCTAATGATAATATATCTCACTCACTCGGCCCTGACTGTCACAGAGGAATAAAAATAACATTAAAACTCAGACATGTCATCAGTAAACATTACCTAAGTGCAAATAGGGAAAACCTACAAGTGCTACATGCTGCTTGGGTGCCAACTTGGTTTCCTTCACTCTAACCTCCTGCAAGAAGCTGCATTTTATGGACCGCTATAGATCATTTGTAGCATATAGACAAGTTTGATTTTAAATATGTTAGTTCAATGACAAGAGTCGCACTCAACATCTTGTTTGGTTCATTTAAGCACTTTTTGTGCCTGGGTAAATGCAAACATTTTAAGGGACGCTTAAATAGAATGGAACCATCATTAATGTCATTAGTAACACATAAGCACCGAATCTAATCACTTCATCCTTAAATCCCAGGAAATGTTTGTACCAAATTTGAAGAAATTCCCTCAAGGGAATTGAGAAATCACAATAATGAGAATATGATAACTTAAATTAATGCCAACTTAATGTCGACTTAAATTAAGTCAGTTTATCTGACTTATCATGCCCAGGCTGATCCATATATTGAGTTTGTGAATAATGTTGGTGAACACATTCTCCCAACTTTCTCTGAATTGCCATGGCGTCTACACAACTAACAACTTATGCTACTGATCATAGTGGCATTTTCATTTTCTGAGATGTCGCCTGATTCTTTCAGCAGAACTAAAAGCTACTACATTTTTTTGCAAATCTTGCTGAATACTTAAACAAACAACAGTGCTCTGATACAGAGATTTTACTGTACCTGTAGTCCACTGGCCTTGATCCACACAGTAACATTCTGGGCATAGCTTCGTTTGACCTGTGGCTGCACAGGGAAAGGGCTCTTACTGTCATCTTCTCCGTAGGGATTCTCTGCAGCCTCTGAAATACCACAAAGGTCATGAAACATCTAAGCGAGATCTACATTATCATGATCAAAACAGTTCAACTTTGTTACACATCTCTGTAAATAATTAACTGCTTTATTATCTACACATACAAGTACAACTGGGCCCTTGTTCTTTAGGAATAGTTAGTCATTTATTTGCAATTTCACAATATCACAAAAATGTCATCCCCTCAAAATGATGACCTCAGGAATGGCCAGCAAGTCTATGAACAGTATGCTAAAGAAACTAAATATAATATACTAAGTTTGTAAATATGCAGAAAACTTTATTCACCAGAAAACTCAGCTGTTTGCTGATCTGACAAGTCTGTGACAAGTTACCTGAGATCGGTCCCAAATGTGAAATCTTGCCCAGCCAAGGCAGAGGCTCTGAACCAGGCTCAAACAGAGACATCATCAGATTTGATTTCTTCTTACTGTCTGCTTGGGAGTACAGCATGCCATACCACTCTGTCCTGAGAAAAAAACAAAAAACAAATAACAGTGTGAATGCTGACTTCATTCAAGCTTTTTGTTCATAAAATGCACGGACTTGTTTCGCTATTCAGGTGTCTTGATGCTTAAAAGCACTAAAGTCTTTCAAATAAGTTAAATATAAACATGCTTCTTGATTCTCACCCCAGCTGGACCAGTGCCACCATTCCCTCAACTTTCAAACTTCCATGTAAAAGCACACAAAAATTTGGACTTTTGCCTGCCATCTGACTGGCAGAGGGTTCCTCCTCAAGCTCATCTGTGGCCCCCGTGCCAACCTCATCCACATCTGAAATCATGTACAAATAAAATACATTGATAATATCACATGAAATTAATCATATAAAATCCTACATGTAATATAGTTAGCTGACTGATTTTGGTATTTGAAGAAGAATATGTGTTTTTCATTAAATATGAAAGGTGCACCTCAGAAAAACTACAAATGTTATTAATTATTGGGTTATTTTAAAATTGATTTACTCTTATTAAACTAATTATTTATCCACTTCTTGTTTACATTTTCTCCACATTATTCTTACTAATTTCTATTATCTATGTCTATGAAAATACACAGCTAAATGTAAACTGTAGTGAACAAATCAGTTTAAAATGTCCTGCTCTGTTATAGAAAATCTCTGAATGTCAGCTATGAGGCATTGGCATACGGCTGTTTGGTCTATGAATGTTTTGATTTTCTTTAAAACAACACAACAAAAAATTTCAACACTAACCTTTGTTGACAGCAATAGGCAGTACCAAGTGTCTGGATATAACAGGAGGACTGGAAATATCAGCAATTTCAATGAAGCCCACAATTTCCAAATCTAAAACATGCAGACAAGAATATGAAGATTTGTCAAAAGAAAATAAAGAAAGAATCAAGAAATAAAGAGTTTAAATGAAACTCTCAATCAATAAATTTGAATTTGGGTACCTGTACTAACTGTTCGTGGCATGGGCTCCACCTCCTCATCCACCACAATAGGCTCAGGTCGAGGGAACACCTGAACATCTGAGGACAGGTTCCCACAGTGCAGGACCGCATGGAAAGGAGAGTATGCATAATCAATCAGCCTCCTGGAGAAATACAAAATAAAGAATATGTAAAATAATACAAAAGGTGCCATTGTGAACTTTTAAGAAAACAAAAAAGCAGTTTTTTCCCCAGTAATGGTCATACCCGAACATGGCCTGTACACTCTTCATGCAAAGTGGTCCCTCCATAGTAAAGATCTGCCCATCCCCCCCACTGAGGCGAAGCAGTTCCTCCAAGTTGTCCATGGCATCAGTCATCTGTAACTGCAATCACACAACACAGTGGGTTGCATTTGCTAAAACTTACAAATATATTATATAGTAATATATAAGAAGATGCCAATTATGTCAAAGATGTCAATTTATTTTAAAATAAAAAACAATGTGTTAATATAGAAGTATTATAGGAATAAAAAAAAAAGTGCATCCAATACAGAGAAGGAGAAATGAACAACTACAAAGCCTGCATATTCAACTTAATAGTAAAGCAGATGACCCATATCCACTAGTCATAAGTCACTGCAACATTACAGTCAGTGACATTTTATGAAAACTGTCATGAATACTCATCACTACCATCATGCCATTCGCTTATCTTCATCAGAAATATCTAATATATAGAGGCCCAGTAGAGTCCATCACCTTAGGCCGTGTATATGATCAGCTCCTTCTATTGTGTGGTTTCTTCTTAGAATTACACTAACTGAGTTCAGTTGAAGATGAAAGTAAACAGAAATGCATTGTTGAACTGGCATCCAAAAAAGGGTGAATCAGTACCTCCTCTGCGTTGGCTATACACATGATGAACAGTTTGGTAGGGAAAGGGAAAGGAAGTGGGAACTTCTTGTCATCCCCGCGCTGTTTCAGCGTTTGGAGGGAGTGGCGCAGTGAACCCTTTCCAATACCCAGAGATCCATCAGTAACCAGCATCACCTATAGGACATAAGGGGGAGATGTACAAATTAAAATCACTATGCGACTACATCAGCTTCATTTAATGAAGAGTAAATTCAGAGGTGTGACATGTGTACAGAGGCCCATCCAACACACCTGACAGGGGCAGGCGCTGCCCCACTCCTGTTGCACCACGTTACTAACTCCATTAAGAGCTGACTCAACACAGGTCTTGTCATAGTCTTCTAGGCTGCTCAAAGCCTCCTGCGCACAAAATGGTACAAATCGATAAATCACCCAAAACCTCTTTTGTTGACATCAAACTCAGTTGATGACTCAGGAGAGGTAAAGATGCTTTGACTGAGACTCATCATACGAGGCACCCTTTACCTGTAATGCATTGTAATCTCTGGTGAAAGGCACCAGGACCTCCCAGAGGGAAGAGAAGGCCATGAGAGTCGTGAACTCCAGGCGGTAGTTGGAGGCCATGTGTTCAAACAACATATTGAGTCCGTGCACAGCCAGGTTCTTCCTCTGAAACTCCTCGCTGCCGTCCAGCGACACTGGCCGTGTCATGGACAGAGACACGTCCATTAAGACCACGGTAGGCATGGCTCGCTGCTTTAATAGGCTCACAACAACGCAGTGGATTTATAGTACCCTCAGGAGTGATCCCGCTGAAGCACAACAACAACAACAAAAAAATAAATCAGAAGACATTAGGAATTAAAATTTATATCTTCTCCTGTCTTTGTCGTGTTAAAAAGAGCATTGGTCGGTTATTTCTACTGTAGTTGCACCGATGTCAATACGGTATCGCGGACTACACTGGGGTCAATTTATACCAACCAACAAATATATAACGACGTTAAAGCTGAAAGGACAGAAGTTGTGACAGCAGAGGACTGTTAGCTAACGTTAGCTAAGTTACGATAGCATCTGCAGCACAACACCGACAGACGCAACTGCGGAGACGTCCAGGCTACTAATCCACAAACAAGATACAATAAGACAACTATCGATAAAGTGAATGCTTACAATGGCGATATATTAGTAAATAAATACGTGCCATTCAATGTTTCGCTCGCCATTCACTGTTTGTGTTGTCGTGTGCACCACTACTTCCGTCCGGGTGAAACCAGTGTATCTTTTATCACGTGGTTCTTACACAGGGGAAATTTCGTATTATTATTATTAGTATCATTATTATTAATAATAATATTATTATTGTTTTTTTTTTTTTTTTTGCTGACAGAAATACATAAAAAATAAATAAAGAAATGCATCGATAGTTTTTATTATTGACATCATACATTTTAAGCTAAAGTTTAAATCTTAGTTCAAACTGAGACGTGGACGTAAACAGACGGATCGACATCAGTTGTTTTGAGCCATTAACTACACGACGTGAAAAAGTGATGAGTGAAAATTATTCATCGGCCTAATGCATCTGCCGACCTTAGACTCCTGGATTTTTAACAATTTAAGGTAAGACAGCTCCCATTGTTGTGTGTTGCTGGCAGTTCAATAAACGCTGTAAATGTCTGTCAGTCTGCATAACCAACGCTGTTTTTTAACACTATTATAATCCTTTGATTAAGGCTGCATGTGTGATTAAAACATTTGTTTGCCTGGTATTTCACTGTCCTAACAGTATCTGCTGAATTGCTCCACCTACTGACTAAATGTGATTTTATCTCATCTTTATCTATCACCTCAACTTTTCCTTTCATCTACAACAGGATCATGCTGCTGTAGATCCTTTCATTTCATGATCCACGAGTGAGAAAGCTGGACTTCACCACCGTCAACTGATGCATCTTAGATTTCTGTAGATAATACAAGTGATGATGGGGCAAAATGAAGCTGAACAGGGTTGGGGGTCTGTTTCTCCTTTCTGGGGTTTTCCTCTGTACCCTCTACCAACTGACCATCAGTGACAGACTGTATTTACATTTGCCAGTTCCTCAGATTGGCGAGGATTCAGAGGGGGTTGAAGAGGAGCTTCTCACTGCAGCACATGAATTAGAGCCCACAGATCAATTAACGCCTGAAATGCATGTGGTAAATCATCTGGGTCCAACTTCCGATTTAAAAGCACCCAACCCAACTGAATCTCCGCCATTTCTGACCACAGACCAGACTATTGTGGCCCCTGATCCTCCACAGGAGACATCCATACCATCTCCTCCTGCAACTACCATCACCCCAGCTTCTCCTGGTGAGGCCCCACATGTTAAGTGAATACCCAGAAGACGTCTTTTCTGTTGAAGACTGCAGACGAGGCTGGGGGGTCCTCCACATTTTTGGGATGATATACATGTTTGTGTCACTTGTAATTGTCTGCAATGAATTCTTTGTTCCTGCGCTGGGAGTAATCACAGACAAGTTAGCCATCTCTGACGATGTGGCAGGAGCCACCTTCATGGCTGTGGGAAAGTTTTTTGCCTACCTCATCTTCATCACACACAGCAATGTGGGCATTGGCACAATTGTTGGTTCAGCAGTTTTCAACATTTTGTTTGTCATTGGAATGTGCGCTTTGTTTTCCCAGGAGGTGCTTCATCTAGCCTGGAGGCCACTTTTTAGAGATGTATCTTTCTACATATTTGATTTTATCTTGCTCATCATCTTCTTCCTGGAAAGGTAAGAACTGTTGTGATAATCTGGTATTTGTTTTTCTTTTTTCAAGTGTGGGAGAAATCTTAAAGATTGATTACAATGATATGTCATTGAGAACAAAGTTTGGATCTTTTAAAAACAGCAAAATGTCAAGAGTGATACTAGTTAATCCTTTGTGGAGCAAAACCTGTTTAGCCTTGACAAATATCAACAATCCTGCTTTGCTACTCTTTTGCCATTACTGCTTATGATTAGCACAAAACCAAATTTCTGTCCCCAGGTGGACACACCTGCAGGAGAGGATAGGTCAAGAGAAAAATCTGGCAATGATAAAAAAGAAAAGAAAGACAGTGATGAGTCCATTAAAAATTACAATGATTGTGAAAACAGAGAGGAGGATGAAGAAGACGAGAAAGAGGATAAACCCCCGTCCTTAGAGTGGCCTGACACACGGTGTAAACAAGCCACCTACCTCTTCCTGTTACCTATAGTCTTACCTCTGTGGCTCACAGTTCCTGATGTTCGCAAACAGGTAAGATATGGACATATTTCTGAGATCAGCTGTGCTCAATGCGTGTTCTTACTTTTGTCCAACAGAAATCCAGAAAATTCTTTGTGATGACCTCCCTGAACTCTATTCTGTGGATTACCGTCTTCTCCTATCTCATTGTTTGGTGGGCTCATCGGGACAATGACAGTACTCAAGTTTAGAAGTGACAATTGAAGTGAAGTGACAACCAACTTTGACAAAACCTAGTGTCAAGTACAAAATGAGTGGACAAATATCTATTTTAAATTAAGTTTAAGTTTTTAAATCCCATTAAAATTAGATTTTAGTATATCCTTCAAATTAAATCAAATAAAAATATATTCAGACAGACTGGTGTACTTTGATATCAAATTAAGGAATCTGTTTTTTTTCTTCCAGAAACAGCAACTTTGTTTTCATATAATATAAAGATTGGGTTGTGATAGCAATTCTGTAGTCTCTATTCAGTCTGAATGCTTGTTTACTCTTGTAGATAGGTGAGATCATCGGCATCTCACATCAGATTATGACCATCCTGGCTGCAGAGATGTCCACACCCGTCCTCATCATGTGTCCTCATGTTGCATGTAAAGGTCAGGGAGACATGGCCGTATCCAGCTGTTTGGGCAGTAAGATCTTTGACAGCACTGCCTGGTGAGTTTGTATAGGCTGATGTGTCATGACTGAAAAAGAAATTCTGATTAACATAAACTTGACAAGTTTCTTCATCTCTCTCTCTCTCTCTCTCTCTCTCTCTCTCTCTCTCTCTCTCTGTCTCACACACACACTCTTGGGTGTTCTTTGCTCTTATCCTTATCCTTCAAGTCTGTCAATCCCATGGCTTTTATACACATCAATTCATGGTTTGGCTCCAATGGCCATCAGCAGCTATTGGCTCATGTGTGCTATCATGCTTCTCTTCTTCATGCCCCTCTTTGTCATCATTGTATCCTGTAAATGGAAGATGAATAAGGAGCTGGGTTTCATCTTGCTCCGGCTCTACTTAATCTTCCTGGTGCTTCATGTCATGATGGAGTAGTGGGGAAAAGGGTGTAAAGTTTTTTAATATGTTTGTGTGCTCATGGAATTTCTTATGCTTTTCTATGTATGTATATTTTTTATTTGTATATGCAGGATGCAATGTGAACTCGGGCTGCAGAAGAGTTTGTATTGTTTCACCAGTAAAGAAGATAACGTACTGGGCTCTGTGCAAAACTATTATCTCTCTTCCTCTCACAAGCCTTCTCTCAAGATCTGTGAACTAACTTGACATGAAATGTAGTAGCAGAGACATATTTGTTCATTTTCACCCTCCTGCTTTTTATACCAGTTTCATCTGACTCACCATAAGATTTTATGTAATATTTGTCCACAAAAATGTAGTCTTTTAAAAAATTAGCCTAGATACTCACTGGCAGTTTTAGTCAAAACTGTTTTGTTTCCTCCATATATACATGTTTATTTTAACATATACATACACACATCAATATATATTTTACTTCCATGAGAATTGATCATTCAGTTTATTTCTACCTTGCCCCTCTCCCAAAAATAAACTGGTCGACAAAATCTGTCCCATTTATTTTCTCTTTCTTTACAGTATATGCTCATATCCTGTGCCTAATATCTTTAGTCTGATATCTCACTTTGATTGTTTTTTTTTTGTTTGTTTGTTTTCTTGTTTTTAAACAAATAATACATATTTGTGCTTGCTAACCATTAAAATTAAATGCCAAAATGTAAATGGGTAAATGGGGCCTGGCATGACTAGGTCTTCCTGTTACATGTTATACACTATGCATACATACAGTATACAGTATATCTGTACAACTCTTACATTTCAAGATTTGCAGATTTCCCCATGTGCATATTTGTTAAGATGAAGACACCATAAAACATTTGTTAATTTACTGTCCATAGACAACAGCTGTCAAAAGGAAGGTAATTTATTTTTTGCTTAAAGTGCAAGAATGATATTTCATACTATGAAACCAATGACATCCAAAGCATAAAACTAACCTACTTAAACTTAGTACTTATATTAGCTAAATTTCATGTTTTCTGAATCTCTTCCATCTTTTAAGTTATTTGTTACTGAATTTGGAAAGACTATTAAAGCTTATTAATAATGTAAAATGTATAAATATCAGTTTCTGAGATAAGATACCTTCCTTCTGTACATAATACATTTTTCATTCATATTTATTTTTAATATTTTCTTAGTATTGCATTTTATCTTTTCATAACATGTAGGCATAATAATTGATTTAGTGTACAATATAAGCATTCAGTAGTTTACAATTTTTTATTCAACGGATGTCCGATTGATTGTGTTTCTTGGCCCTTCTTCTACCACAGGTTACCAGCACCATCTACAGGACAAAAACAGAGGGGTACATAAGTAAACAACCCCTATGTTATAAAAGGCATTAGTAGATTACATCACAGTAGAAAGCCCATTTTAATTATATACTTTACAATATTATTGTTGTTACTGTCAGTTATATTTTTGACACTTTTGAATCAAACACCTGACAAGGTATAATGGATTTTCTTGGGGTAAATTTAAAGGACCAGCCTTTATATTTAGTTCACCAGACATACCATCTGAAGCAGCAAGATGTAATAGTTCAGTAGTAGATTTTTCACCAAATAGGTTAAGATAAAAACTGGAAAATACTATGACTACTATTACATAATATTATATCTATCGATCGATCGATCGATAGATAGATAATATTATCATTATATTATATATTATATTATATAGATATATATAATATTATCAGCCAATTAACATTTTTTTTTATTTCTATTAAAATAAAGTTGCTCACTACACGGCAAGATGAGCTAAATTATCTCGGGTATATTCTCCAGATGAAAATGTAAATATAAATAATGTACCAGAGCCAAAATCTGACAGTTTATGTTCCACAATATTTTAAACCCAAGAGCAACAATTTGTGATGTTCAAACACACAATAATCATCTCAGAGCAACTTAACAAAAGTCAGACTAAAAGTTTTTTTTTTTTTTACAAATAATATTTTTTCTTTTTTTTTTTCTTTGTCTCAATGTGCACCACTACGTCTGTCCGGGTGAAAACGGTGGGGTGAAAAATAGTTCCTTTGCGATACGTAGAATTACTCGGAAAAATATAATAATAAAATAAAAATAGAAAATTTGCAAAGAAAATTTAGACATTATTGTTGTTGTCTTATGCACATTGTCCTTTTTGGAATGATTTTTAAGGTTAACTATTCCAGTTCAAATTGTAATCTTTGTCTCAGATTTTAGTGTCAGGCGCCATAAAATGTTTTTTATGCCATAGTTATCTAAAATAATAGGAGACTAAAGTAGCAATTTTATTTTGCTTTCAATTAAATATTACTATGGTCGGCTCACCATACAGTGAGAGTGAGACAATGCACATAATCCTCTTAGAAGACTTCAGGTATTAGGTATTATGCTGATCCATTGTGAAGACTTGTCCTGCGTCCTACATAACCCTTTGGCCACTGTCAACAGTTTGGACTTTTACTTGTGCCACAATATCCAGCTGTGGAAATCTGCTTTTGGAGAACTTTGCACCTCTGACTTAGAATATTCTTTCTGTGGTAAGTCCACATTCATTTGTGATAAACATGCATCATTTTGTCTGCAGTTGATGTGGAAACCCCCTATAATTCATTTTTCTATTCATATTAGTTTTTGTCTCTCACTGCATTTATGATTTGCTTGGTGTTTGTAATTCTCTTTTTCAGAAAACAATCCATGTGTATAGGGAGTAGTTTAACAGCTTCTAAATGGGCTTATCAATCATGCTCTCACAGACAAATGCTTATGAAGTGTATTGTAACAGTTCAGATGATTTGAAACATTCACTTCTGGTGTGCTAAATACTGTTGAAATGCTGTCTTTTTATCTCTGATGCATCTATTCTTTTACACTAGGTTGGGTTGTCCAAGGAGCTGAAGATGTGACATGAATCACACCATTAAAGTTTTAGATTCTGTCACCCCATGGTCGGCTGGAGAGAGAGCAGGACTTTTTCTCTACCAATGGCCATTAATGCAGTGTAATTCAACATAGCCAGTAGCAACACTGCTTGGGAGGAAAATGTACTGTACAAGAAGGAAGAGACTGCAGCTGAGCAGGGTTCTGTTTCTTCTCTCTGGGGTTTTCCTCTGTACCCTCTACCAGCTGACCATCAGTGCCAGACTGTATGAGCCTTTGCCAATGCCTCAGATTGGAGAGGATTTTGTAGAGGGTTCAACAGAAGGGGTTGAGGAGACAACTCCAGAGACTCAAGGGCTTGAGGAGCCTCTCACTGCAGCACGTGAATTAGAGCCCACAGATCAAACAACGCCTGAGATGCATGTGTTAAATCATCTGGATACAACTTTGGAATTGAAAACATCCACCCCCTCTGAATCTCCACCATTGCCAACCACAAACCGGACTATTGTGCACTGCATCTATGTGGCCCCTGAGCCTCCACAGGAGACACCCACATTCACATCCACATCCACACCCACACCCACACCCACACCAGCTCCAGCTCCTCCTGCAACTACCATCACCCCAGATTCTCCTGGTGAAGCTCCACATGTTAAGGGTGAATACCCAGAAGATATCTTTTCTGTTGAAGACCGCAGACGAGGCTGGGTGGTCCTCCACATTTTTGGGATGATATACATGTTCGTGTCACTTGCAATTGTGTGTGATGAATTCTTTGTTCCTGCGCTGGGAGTAATCACAGACAAGTTAGCCATCTCTGACGATGTGGCAGGAGCCACCTTCATGGCTGCCGGAGGTTCTGCCCCTGAGCTTTTTACCTCCTTGATAGGTGTCTTCATCGCACACAGCAATGTTGGCATTGGCACAATTGTTGGTTCAGCAGTTTTCAACATTTTGTTTGTCATTGGAATGTGCGCTTTGTTTTCCCGGGAGGTGCTTCATCTAACCTGGTGGCCACTTTTTAGAGATGTATCTTTCTACATATTTGATCTCATCTTGCTCATCATCTTCTTCCTGGATAATGTCATAATGTGGTGGGAGAGCATGATGCTGGTGACTGGTTACACTCTCTATGTGATTTTCATGAAGTTTAATGTGCAAATAGAGCGGGCCATCAAGACCCAACTCTACAAACACAAGAACATTGTCAAAGTTATTGCTGTGGAAGAACCTGAAAAGGTAAGAACTACTGTGACAAAACATGATCATATATGTTATAGGTCTATAACTTGGTATTCCTAATATGTCCTTATGAAACATAATAATGATAAAACGTGTGTTATTAGGTCTTTACAGAATATATGGCACATAATTGAGAACAAAGCAATGGCACTTGAAAGAACAACATATACAGCTCTATACAACTCAGTATTAATGAGTTATAAAATATTCAGATTTTACCTTGTAAATAATGTATTTACATCGTTTTTGCTAGTATTTGAGTTTATCAACATGTAAACATTACTACCATATAACATGGTATTTATAAATCAATATACTCAAAAGTGCGACTAGTCAGAAGGTGAAAAGCCATGTTATTCATCACTCTCTATTGCCACCTGTGTGGTTGTATGCAAATCATATCAAAAGAGAGAAATGACACTAGCAAAGGCCTTGGTGAACCAAAGCTGATCAGCCACAGCAAAATAATCCTTTGAGAAGCCACAGCTCTGTAGAAACTGTAGCATCAACATATACGGTGTGTAACCCTGCTAAGTGTAATTGAGGCTTAATTTATACAAAGTAAATCTACAGTATTTGTGCACACTCAGGGTTCTTGCTGAGCTGGATGTTCTGTTGGAGCTAAAGTTCCCAAGGAGCAAATGTAACTGTTTCATCTGTTGAAAATATCTGCTTCACATCATGCATTAGCACTGTTTTAATGGGGTAAACATAAGTTTCACCAAATTACCATCCTATACAGGACACACAGCTCCATATATTTTACCATCATATCATATCACTAACATAATATACAATTTAATTAAAAATTAAATAACTCTGGTCTAACTCAGCCAATGAATGATTATCACTGAAAAAACATTGTTGCATGCAGACAAATGGGGACGATGAAGATAATGCCCCTCCTGCTCCAGAGGACAAGAATCGGTTAAAGGTAAAAATCAATAAACTAACAACTCAACTACAAATGGAAAACACACAAAAAATGTACATTTTTGACAGTTTATTTACATGCAGTTTTACATTTCATTTACCTTTCTACAGTCCCATTTCATCAACAATGATTATCATGCTAACAAGCTTACCTTAAAGTGTTGGCACATGTAAATGCAAGAAGACAAAATACATACCTGGCTTCCACTCTGACACGACTGTCTAACAATATTGTGTCACTCTGTTGTTGCAAGTAGCTGTTATAACCTCAGCCATCTTTTCCCCTAGTTAAAGCCATCCCTCCAGCGAGGGGGAAGTTCAGCTTCTTTACACAACAGCACCATGAGAAACACCATCTTCCAGCTCATGATCCACACGCTAGACCCTCTGGGAGAGGGTGAGTAACATATCACTCATAACAAGCCAATTGATGGCTGTGTGTTTAAAACTGCATTTACAATGAGTGTATGGGGACTACGTCCTTCTCATAGTAAAATGGATTAGCAAAGTGTCCCAAATGAATGCAGCGCTAAGACCAGATTGAAACTAAGCAGATAAATACCTATCTCAGTCTATGGAGGGATCCATTTGGAGGCCCACACTGAAATATACATTCTCAGGACTCACTACTAGACATGGGTTTACACAAATTATTTAGATATAATGATTTTGGTTAATATATGTCAAAGGCATTCCTAGGTGTGATTCATTTTTTAAGTTAGAAGATGCACTGATAACTGGTTAAATAATGTGGTCAGGGACTGGTTACCTACAGCGTGCAGCTCTCTTCCCATGGGTCTTCCTGATAGTTTAATGGGGGTTTCCTTTACAGTGTATGATGCTGTGGTGATCATACCAGGATCATCTTATGGTGACATTCACATTTTTCTGTTCTCTGGCCATGGTACAGTATCTTTACCTGTGACCTTGGCTCCTGGTTTTCTTGTCACTCAGGCCTCGGGGCAACAAACACCCCATTACTAAAGCAATAATCAGCTTTTGAAAGAATCAACACAATCTGGACAACAGCTGTCAGGCCTATTTCAATATACCCACTTTATCTTAGCTCCCTAGTGACATGAAGATGCAGCAAAGTGTTATTATAAATGCAGGTGAAGCACTGACCCTACCTGAATAATAATACTGTGCTGCCCACCTAAAGGACGTAAACACAATCTTCAAAATAAAATATATTTCTCACATTTAGGGATTAGGTGCACAGTTAAAAGAAAATCGAGCTCTAAAAGTTTGAAATGCTTTGGAAGTAATGTGGAAAATTGATGTTGCAGTTGCTACCTGGCCTTCTGTGTACTGCTGTATCAACCTCTGCTTTTTTTTTTTTCGCTCAATGTGGGTGTATTTAATCGAGAACATTGGATCAAAAAGAAACAGTAAATTCATTTTGCTTTATTTGTACATTGGAAACAAATTGCTATCTCTAATGGTCAAAGTATAGCAGAGGAAATCATGTAAGATATGAGTTTCCCATCTTGTCTTGTGCTGTGCAGCGCCTCTTGTGCAATTCCTTTGATGAGCTCATTTTTTCATCCATGACATTGCTCTGTGCTGCACTAAGGATTATGCTGCTGGTGTTGTTTTTGATGTTGTACTGCCTGTATTTCGCTCTGTGCTTAAATCATGATTGCTGTGACAGATTTTTGTCCATATACCACTGAGAAATTACTCTAATTCTTATCATATGATTGAGTAATTCACCACAGCAGTCTGAGTTTGTCTTTGCTTGTTTGATTGTTCATAGGGAAATTTAAGGAAAAGGCTGAGACTCTGAATAATGTGGCTAGCCGGAAGGCAGAGAGAAAAACTCAAGACAAAGGTGAAGGTAATATGGAAGGATGTGATGGTCAGCTTCTGATCACATGCCTTTCATTAAGCTTTCAGAGTCTGCTCATGAAGAGACCCTGAAAGCTGCTTGCTTACAAAGCACTGTTTCTATAAACCATTCATGAGTCTGAGTCAGGTTCTGTGACTACAGAAGGACTACTTATCAAAGTGAAAGTAAATTTATTGTCAATTCTGCCATATTTTGTGCAGGACATACAGAGGAGTGAAATGCTGTTTCTCCCAGTGTTGGCATATACTCGTCCTCAAGAAAACAGCAAAGGGTTTAAAAAATACTAGGACAAAAAATATTTATAAGTTTTATGATTCTTTATAATTTCAGCTACAGGTCAGAAGGAACAACAATCTCATAAATATAGAGCAAATAGTGGTTTAAAATGTGTCATCCAGGTTAAGTAATCAGATACAATTTTAAGTAGTATTGTGTTCAGAGTGGCTTGTGGTGGGTGTGGACATGTGTGTGCATGTTTGTATGTGTTAATATATAATATTAATATTAATGTTTTTATGGATGGTACTGTTGGATGTGTGGATGGGTGAGTTACAGTCCAGACATTTTATAGGCATCCTCACAGCCTGATGGATAAAGCCGGTGGAGCAGGCTTGGAGGCTCCAGTATTTTCTCCCAGAAGATATCCCATCTGGGCAAATGTCTCTTTAGCATCCTTTTACGCTGCCTGGCAGCATACTATAGGCAGGTGACTTGTAGTAAAATATGGAGTGTATGCAGGACAGTGTAAATAAAATATTAAAATATAAAAGGACATCAAATTGTATACAGGTACAATATAAACTATATAAAAACAACATATTCAGAATACCGAAGGCTAGCCGATGTAGCTACAGGATGAACTAGTATATCATCAAAGTCCCAACATCACATTTACAGCATTTCTCTATATGACCAGTCCTACAGTCTTAAAAATTGAAGGGAGTACTTTCAGATAGCTGAGCAGGTCAGAGACATGAGGGAAATGCACAGGATTTTTCCAATTCCTTTTGCAGATGGCGGAGGAAAAACTGAGCAGAAGAAAGAGCCAGAGGCTGCCCCAGCAACAGAAACAGAGAAGAAGGAGCAGCCAGAGGATAAGAAGGTACTCTCCAACCATGTCCTCGTGGTTATCAAAAAGCCCAGGAGTCAGTCTTTGATACCTCTTTACATAAGGGGCAATGTACTGAGCTGCAGCTTTTAGCTGATGGCCCCTTGTTTTGCCTCTGCTGACGTCTATCATGATGTCTTTCCCCAAACACTTTAGGAGGATGTTCCAGCAGGAGAGGATGGATCAGGGGGCTCAGACAGCTCTGACAGTGATGAAGATTCCAGCGATGAAGACAGCGATGAGTCCAGTGAAGATGAGGATGATGATGATGATGAGGAAGAAGAAGGGGAGATAGAGGATGAGCCTCTGTCTTTAGAGTGGCCTGACACTCGACGTAAACAAGCCACCTACCTCATCTTGCTGCCCATAGTCCTCCCTCTGTGGCTCACAGTTCCTGACGTTCGCAACCAGGTGAGACAGACACATTTCTGAGCTCAGCTGCTGTATCAGAAATACCTGAACACTGTGTTTTGCTTTTCTGTCTCTTCCACAACAGAAATCCAAAAAGTTCTTTGTGGTCACCTTTCTGGGCTCTATTCTGTGGATTGCTGTCTTCTCTTACCTCATGGTGTGGTGGGCACATCAGGTCAGTTACTTTGGTACAATCTTCAGATTTGATTTGCAATGTAGTTTTCGCAGATTTCTGTAACCAGGTAGCATAGTGCACATAAATACAATGCAATTTTGATATTCAGACCTTTTCCAATTAAAAATTGTATTAAAATTTTGTATTTCTCAATTATTTATTATTCATATAATTCATTAAGAGTTTACCACTCTCACAGGCAATTTAGTTATTAAAACAGTTTATGATGGACAAATTATCCTGAATGAGAAGCTGAATATAGATTACTAAAAAACCTCAGTGAATCCATAAAGTTTGGCAAAAAACACTATTCACTCTGTTTGGCCCTCTAGGTGGGCGAGACCATTGGCATCTCTGAGGAGATTATGGGCCTTACAATCCTGGCTGCAGGGACGTCCATTCCTGATCTTATAACAAGTGTGATTGTGGCACGTAAAGGCCTGGGGGACATGGCAGTTTCCAGCTCTGTGGGCAGTAACATCTTTGACATCACTGTGGGGTGAGCTCTGACAACCTAATGTGTCACAATTTAAGAGGAACTGCTGGTAGTTTACTGTTCTTTTTCTGTGTTTATGTGCAATATGTCAGTCTGCCAATCCCGTGGCTCCTGTACTCATCCACCCATGGTCTTGCTCCAGTGGCTGTCAGCAGCAATGGACTCTTCTGTGCCATTGTTCTCCTCTTCCTAATGCTCCTCTTTGTCATCGCTTCCATCGCATCCTGTAAGTGGAAGATGAATAAGGCACTCGGTTTCACCATGTTCTTGCTCTACTTTATCTTCCTGGTGCTCAGTGTGATGCTGGAGGATCGCATCATTATTTGCCCTGTATCCATCTGATCTAAATCTCTCTCCAGCAGTTGTTCCCTTAACTTGTGACATGAGCCATAACCTGTACATGTACAGATCTCATGAGGATGGGTCTGGTTATCTGTAGAAACCATTCAGAAGGCTCATGTAGTTGTTTTGCACTGCTGTAAATCACAGTTGTCTCACCTGTCAGCAGCAGTACACATACTACCACATTTTCTAGAATTTGTTACATATTCAATTTTAGCAACAATGGCAGCTTTTAACTTTTCTATTTCACCAGGAGATGCAGAAGTACAGACTATTATAGTGCAGACTGTGCAGTTATAGCAGTAAAAGAAGGAACACTACCAGAATAACAATTCTTCACTGTTTAAAAAATGGAAATAGAAATTGAGAATATGTGCACATTTTGAAAATTGTAGGTTTGTAAATGTGAACTTTGTACAAAATGTAAGTATGCACATGTACAAACAACTGTTTTATGACATTCACTATAGAGAACCTGAGCTTGCTTGAACTCACTTTTCTTTCATGCAAATCAGTTTTTATAAAAAAAGCAAGATCTAGCATTTTATGGACAAAAAAAAAAGATTTCCATCCATAGAATTAACGTGTTTATTCATAATGAAGGCAAACTATAGATCCAGCCAGGGAAAAAATTTGATTTCTTTTTTCATGTAAAAATCATACAAATTAGTATCTGTTACAAATTATAATTAATACTCCATAAACATTGTTTTAATTGACAAATAGTGTAAACAACATGTAGACATCAAATGATGTTTTGGTCATCACTGTTTTTTTTGTTTTGTTTTTTTGTCACCAGTTACAACTTACAAGGACGTTAAAATGCAAATGTACATGCTGTGAGAGTGGTTGTTCCAAGCACACAGCTATGTCTATAATCCAGCATTATATTATTATAACTGTGAGGTACAGTAATAAGCAGTGCAGTTCTGTCACACTACAAATACAAATCTAGGCAGGTTTTTGTCAGTTAATAGTGAAAGCAAAACACAGTGGACACTCACACTCATTTTTGGTTGTGATCTTGAATTAGGGCAGGTCAGAGCTGCTGTTCCAACACCTTTGAGACTTATATTATTTGTATTGTAATATGCTTAGTGCAAACAATCACTGCACTGTCATCTATTCAAAATGGTTTTCAACAGTCAGTTTATTATAAGTGGTTAAAACAAGCTTAAACAGTGCACTGTTGTCCAAATGTCTAAAACACCGTACAGTGAAGACCAAAAAAAATATACAAAATACTCAAATTAAATACTCTGTACAATTTTATATATCAGTTTCTGTGTCGATGCATTCATTTGTTTATCAAAAATTGTGTTGATTAAACTAACAGAAATGTATTTTCAGTTTTTATTTGTCATTTATTAGTTTGATTGTACTGTTTTTAAGGAAATGTATCCTTGGTGGTCCCTTATAACACATGAATTATTAATCATTCAATATACTCACTTTAAAAAAGGTATTGCTTAAAAACTGTAAATAAAACATATAAGTATTACTCCCTTTTGGGTTCTTCTTTTGGTATATTGTACAAAAAAGGATACATGACTAACCATTGTGCATATACATTAATTGACTACTCCTTATTGATTCAGAAGCAGTATTATGGTTTATAATTTTTGATGTTATTGTCTAGTTTAGTCTTGTTTCTAGTCTATGTAGGCATATGAGCATGGCCCTGTCAGGTTTTCCAGGGTTCAGATGAGGAGCAATTTCTTTGCTTTTGTGAACTGCATGAAATGGAAATGAAAGACAGCACAGTAAATCCTGCAGCTGCCAAATAGAAAAGTCACTTGAGCGTAGGCTGCTGGGCCACAGCATTGTGTTAATGAAAATGAAAAGCCAGGGCTCATCTTGTCTAAGTGCTTTGTAAAAACATGAACGTCTAAGAGCAAGTACTTATTATACACACACTCAACAACAGTCTTAACAAGGTCACCAGGACCACTGAGGAATTTAGACAACGTGATTCACTTACTTTTACATATTACTCACAGTTTCAACAGAAACAAAGTCATAAAATAGACTGTATATTAACTGTACAAATATTTTACTATAGTTATACTGAAAATACAGTGGAACTTTCTAAATATTTACAAACACAAGGCCTGTCCATGTCTCTCCATGCCTCTCCGGTCTACCAGTATATGTGAAATTCATGGCAGTTGCTTTACATTAAGTGTCATTTTCCAATTGTGCTTTAAAGAGCTCTGAGCTTCAGTCAGGTGAGCAGGTCCTGAGTCTGAAGAGCAGTCCAAAAAAATAAAAAAGAGAAAACAGCAGCAGTGACCATGGTTAAGGGAAAAATATAATGGGACAGAAAGAGAGAAGTAGTTTACAAAGTGGGCTCCCTAAAAGTTTTCCTACACTCCATGACCCCTGCTCCAGGAGGCCGGTCACAGTTGTGTGTCAGTTTAACCAGGTTGGGTGCAAGGCGATCATAGGCCAACTTGTACTCTCGGTCAAAAGCATCTGCAAAGAGATAATGGTTGGATAAAAATGTTATTTACATAGATAGTCACTATCTTAGTTTGGTCCATTAGCATGCTAAAATTTGAAAAATTTGCATTAAACACAAAATGAAGGTGCATCTGATGGTAATGTCATTTGTTTAGTAGTATTTTTGTCCCAAATCAAAGTACTAGATAAATTAAAATTTTGTCCTGTTGGTGGCACTAAAGGAAAAGGAATTACCAAAGTCATTAGGATTCATTGTATGGGGACTATATATATGTATCAGTTTTCATGCCAGTCCATCCAATAAGTGTTGTGATGTTTCAATCTGGACAAAAGTGGTGAACTGTTCAAGCCACAGGGTGACATTACCATCCCATGCCGCTAGCATGAATAAAAATAGGCTTTTGAACTCACTTATATTAATGTTGTTCTTCCCCAGAGCCACCAGAGCAAGGAACAATAAATCTCTGTAGAGGCTCCTATTTGGAAGAAAAAGAAGAGAAACGCAATTAGGCTTTCCATTCACATCATGTTCTCAATGTGACTTTACACAGAGATCTTCATTTCCTCACCTCTGCCTCCTAAAACCCAGCTCTGGCCCCAGCAGCTGGATGATCTGACTCATGGGCTGATAGACATCACTCTTTTTAATGCTCCTTACAAAACCCTGCAGGAGCTCTACAGTGAAGAGTTGTCCTTCTTCACACAGCCCTGAGCGAACTAGGGAGTTGGCACCTGCAAAGAAAGAAAGATAAGAATCACCCTGATCAAAGGTTCATTCATCTCCAATCCACTCTGAAAGTAAGGCACTGATATAGGAGGCATGACTAATAAGAATTCTGAGCTGAATTATGCATGCTTTTCTAGTTACTTCATATGCATTACTTAATTTGTATGTAAATACCTGACCTTGATCAAACACGCCAGTGTTACCATCATTTCCAAAAACAATTTCACCTTTTGGAACATAATATACCTCAGTCTGTTAAAGTAAATGCTGATATAACTTACAGTGTGTGTTCCACAGGACGTAGCAGGGTTGAACTTTGTCTTGGTGCAACTTCAGGTTGTCCCACATAATCCTCACTAGAACCTGCTTGCTGTCCTCGGATGAAACACTCTGTTGAGTCTAAAGAGGTAAAATAAAAACAAATGCTTTATTCTGTTTTACAGCCTAAATGAGCTAATATATATATATACTTTTAAAGTACTTTGTTTTCATTTGCTTTAAAAAAAGATTTCCAGTGAAAATTTGAGTTTTCATATATGTGATTTTTTTAAACCACCACTAGGAGTCACCCAGCTCTGAACTGATTAAATGGTGTCTTTATATTAAATGGGTCAATTTGCAACCAACTATATGTGGCTGAGCTTAACAGATGTTGGCATATTTACCTCTTCACCCTGGCTACAGTGCTGGGATGCCAGGACTAAAGCTGGCAAGTTGCTTGGCAGCTCCAGCCTTCGAAAGTACCACACAAGGTTCCAGAAGACTATGGGGTGTTGGTCAACAACACTCGGAGAGGAGATGGCCTGGTCTCCCTCATTCAACAGCAGGCTCTCCAGCTCTTTCCACAGGACCAGAGGGCTCAGGTAGGGCACCGTCACCGGAGCAGAGGCTGGGGCTGAGGCTGGCACAGCTGTCTCAGCACTCCCACTACTCTCCTGCGTCTGCGGGGGAGCTGCAGGTGACTGAGCTGCATGGTCTGATGCAGACTTTTTGGCCTCAGGACTGAGGGATGCAGACGTGTCCTCCTCAGTAACAGGATTACTTTGCTTAGAAGACCTGAGGGGAGACGCACGACAGATCTGTTTAAAGAGGCCACTGGGATAAAAGATATTGTGTCTGGGAGTGTGTGTATGTGTGTCAGTGCTTTATGAAAAAGTGCCAGACAGCTAGCAAGACAGTCTAAAAATAGACAATCTGATGTGAGAGATCAAAGACATTAAACCTTATATTATTGAAATCGGTCTGAAATGATGTAGGATTCATTATTTAAAGAGTGTGTGTGTGTGTGTGTATATGCAAATTCATAATGTAGACATACTGGACATAATGCTGGTCAGTGCAAAGGGAGGATTTACCTGCTCTGTGGTCTCAGATCTTTGATTTCCACATTGAGGAAAGGTAGGAAAGCTGTTCCACAGAAGGGACAAGTGCTGTTGAGGTTTGAGTCATTTGCTGTCCAACCAGCCATGATCTCCTCATCATACACCAGACTGTCACATGTCTTACAAAGCGAACAACTGGACATAAGCACCTAAAAAATCAGAATGTGGAGGAAATCAGATGCAGTGCAACACTTACACACGACAGTGTGAGTCAGTCTAAAGACAAGTGTCTGATTAAGGCTTTTGAAAGGAGGAACTTACCTCTATGGTGTAATTGGGAGCAGGCTGGAAGCGGCTGGTGTCGGGGGAGGAATCTGGAGTGTGAGGAGTTTTCAAGGGAAGTGCCAAACCACCTGGGTACAATGGAGGATTATGCAATTAGACACACAACGCAAAGCCAAGATTTAACACAGCTATCAAAGCTATCAAATAAAGCAAACGTGAAAGAATGAAACAAAGTAGCATCCTGTTCTTCAAAGTGTGCACTCAGTGGTCGTTTGAAGTTTAGTCAATCTGCATCTTACATTCGTGTAAGAGTGTGCACGTGAGTGTGCATGCACGTGTATATGTTTAGCATAGGGCCTGTGGCTGAGTGCAGAGAAGCCTACACACTGAATCAGCCCTCGTGCCTGCTGGCCTAGTTTCCCACAGAACACCCGACTCTCCATTACTGAGCCCTACTCTAAATTTAGATAGTCAAGAAGAGTTTTGCTGGGAATCAATACAATACTGCAGTTAAAGCAGCGATATAATGAGCATGACTGTAAGCAATGACCTTTTTTACGCAAAAGATGGTTTCATAAAGACTGCAAACTACTTTAAATACATGGGATTATGTTGTTTGTTTTGCGCAAACATTTCAAGATTCCACGTGTCAATGAAAAACCTAAATTAGCAGCTTGACTCCCACATTATTGATTATGCCATACAGATTAAAGGATGTGGAACAAACCGGAGAAGGAGTTGTGTCTAAACACTCTGTTGGGTGTGCTGGGGCTGCCCAGGTTAGTATGGCCCACAACAGGGCTCCTCCTGAGTCGAGACAAGCTGCCATGCTGGGGGGAGGTGAAGCAATCTGGGTCCAGACAGGAGTCATTATCAAGCAGTGAGGAGCAGTCTGCCTCTCCTGAGGTCAGCGAGGATACACTAATCCGGTCACAGTTTGCATCCTGCAGGAGGGAATAAAGGGAAAAAAATGCCATCACATTACAAAAGTTAAATGTGGACACAATTTGATATCATTGGCAGTTTGTTGAAAATGAAAATGTTGCACTACTGACCTGTGTTAATGAAGTCTGGGACGACAGACGAGAGTAAAGGCGACTGGCCTTCTCAGCCACGCCCTTCCCTGCTGATATGACACTGCTCTTAAAGATGTCCAGAGTTGGTGTGAGGAGAGAGTCCATGGAGAACGATGAGGAGGAGGGAGTAGGTGATGAGGGTGACACTAATGAGGAAGGCCTCTCCCTGTCTTTGTTACCGACACCCAGAGGAAGAGATGGAGATGACTTCAGCCTCTCCTTGGGTTTGACAGGTAGTGGGAGGTGTGTGTTGGAGCGCAGTAGACTGGAGGGTCTTGGCGAGTTGTGTGGAGATGAGGGGGGTCTAAATAAGGGGCTTGAAGGGTTTTGTAGGTCCATACTGGGTGTGCGGCTGCTCAGAGGGCTGTTGCCATTGTTCATGTACATCTCGATCTCCTCAGCGAGGTTACGGCGGCTGGTTGGTGTGCTGCAGTTGTTCTGGTCACACTCTTGTACCGACTCAGTCACCATCAGTGACAGGGGGTCAAACCCCATCTCTATACCTGTCCTCCTCACAGTTCCAGCACTGACGCTTACACTCCTCTGTCGGGAGATGCCTTGTCTCTCCACTGCATCGCTGCAGCTCATGCTCCTCTCCACAAAAGCTTTCTGTTTATCACCCTCTGTCTCCTCTTCCTCTACACCATGCAGTCTTTCAGTAGCTACGTGGTGCTGCTTTGCTGAGCCTAGATGAGGCACAGTGAGCCTTAGGGTTCCCTGTCCACCAGACAAATCTAGAGATTTTGGCCTTTCTGTCTTTGGCAGAACTCCACACAAAATGGTGTCACTAGATGACCTGGTGCCATTACCTGTGATAAAAAAAAAAAGTAGCAAGACATTCAGCTTTGATACGGAAAAACTGAAAATCTGTGGCACTCTTTTATACATACATAATGGCCTAATAATCTTTTTTATTCATAAAACTCACCTGCACTGGAATCTGTTGATTTGTAGCTTTTAGTAGAAGGAGATACACTGCTGATTGGGGCCTCAGTCTCAGGTGCTGGAGATTTAAATGATAACAAATTGTTAGGGACCTATTAAATGTTTTTGTGCAGTCTATCAAAATCTGCAAAATTTTGCATTTACCACAGAAAATCCCCATGTTTTTGCTAATGATTCATTTGGCTACACCTATGAAAATAAACTGCAGCTGGAGTGTTGTTGTTTAATAAAGCTATTGCAGTGGGTGGAGATGGGAAGTCTGGTAGCTGTTTGTTTCCAGTTTATCTTAAAATATTAATTAAAATAGTTGTTTCACATTCTTTGCTGGATAACAAAGTTATAGGCAATTAGGAGAGATGAAATACCACGCTTATTTACTGAGCAGCATTGATCATGAAGACTGGAACAGAGAGATGCAGCATGTTATTATTTGCAACAACATTCGAGACAAATCCTTTCACACATGCCATTACCTGCTTACGTAACACGTTCATCCATCAACAGAATCTGTTTCTCCAAAACATCTAAATATATCAGCAAATGGAGGGGTAGGGAATACATTACACCCACACTGCAATATGACACTCAAGCTTTTAAAGAGAGCCTGTTCGTTTTGCTGACAGTAAGTAGTGATTCACTTCTGCAGAAAATGGTTACTAAGTGTCAAAGATCAGTGACAGCATCTAATCCATAACTCACCAGACTGGCTCTGTCCTTTGTCTTCCACCAGTGGTGTGGTGTCACTCTCTCTGCCACACAGCCTCTCCTCCTCTTTGGACAGTGAATCGTAGCCTTGGTCTGACTGTCCACCTGAAAACAGATAGGAGGCTTTAATCCTCTGAAAATCAGACTTATTTTTTCTCAATGTTTTCCTCTTTCGGAATGAGCTGAGTACATCAAAAACCAGCTATTTAGTCTCCGTGGATCCTTTATAAAAGACAACTGATCTGAGAGTTTTGAGCATGGTGACATTCCCTACAGCTTACAGCACACTCAGCAGCACTCCCAGAATAGAAAAGCAGGAGCAGCAGGAAAGAAAAGAAGTCTTTGAAAACTTGCATTATATTCACAAGGTCAAACTGCAGGAAAAAGCACAAACCTGTTCTCAAATCTATAATAATGTTTGTATCGGAGCAGAGCCATGAGCTGCTGATGAACCATTATAACCCCTGTTGTTTCTATTGCCCTACACCTGCAGTACATTAGTCTTAATATAAGACAAAAGTGTCAGTGAGTTAACTTGTCCATTTGTCAAACTCTGTGGAAAATAAAAGGAGAAATTGGACTAAGACAGTGTTTTTGCACAGATTGTTTTGACCCTGAACCTGTAAAGATTTTATGGATGTGCATGTGCCTCCGGATGATTGCCTAGTTTACATCTTCCCTGATCACTTTTAAATGCCATTGGAATTTAGTTAGCATATGTTTAGCATTTGTTATTTTTTTATTATTCTAAACATTTATTTGATGGAGTTATGTATTTATAATGTGTCACTTCTGGGACTAAATAGTAATAATACAATGACATGTTTCGGAGGCATATTGTTTGTGGATACTTCTGTTTCTTTCTGTGGGTGTTGGGTCATTGACAGAAAGCAGGATTACGGTGACATTTAAGCAGAGAGGAGTGAAATTAAAATTTATGAGTCCTGGGAATTGGGCACTTTTAAGGTGGTCAAACAAATCAAATCAGTTAAACAGAGACACTGAGACACAGGGATAAGTGGTGACATAATTAGGAGGACGGAGCAAATCTGTGGCACCCTACCTGTGCTAAATCCATCATCACTGGAGTCCATTTTAGTGAAGTCAGTGTCTATGGAGGTTCTCTCAGCAGAATCATTAGCACTGTCCAAACTCCCATGACTGACTGTGTCAAGATCACTTCCGTCTGCAGGGAGATAACAGATAAGAGAGACGATGAGAGGTTAAAACAAATGTCAGAGTACCAACAGGATTATAAAACTAGATCCCAGCTGGAATAAGAGCACTTTATGTAACCATTATCATCCACGGCAAAAAATCAGGGATGCTCTGAATACCACAGTAGCTGTCATCATGATTGAACATTGCTGAACATAAAAGAACACCACAGCACCAAATCAGGCTTTCACTTTTCTGTCGTATTTTTAACTCAAAGGAGAGAAAAATGGGGGCTGAATGAATCATATTTCACAAATAACTAAAGGATCATGCTTTTTTAACATGATCACATTTCCGTCTTTGGAAATTTCTATAAAATCGTCTTTGTGAAGTGCATGAAATCTGAACACATAAACAACAGCAGTATTATAGTATATGGTGTAAAGCAGCACGCCATGCTGCTAAAGACAGCCTCTTTGGGCTGTTGTGGGAATTGACATCAAGAGCAACCTGTTTGCTGTGACTGCAGGGGAGGAAAACCCCTTCACTCTGTTTAATTAGTGCCACTAAAGAAATGTCGGTAGAGAGCAATGTGTGCTGGAGGAGGCTGCAATTGGGATAAACCCTGTTATGTTAAGATGCCTTGAAGAAATGACTGCTCCCATAGGATCACACTCATTTACATGTCTATTCATTAAACATAGATGTAAAATCCTGCTCTAACCATCATTTACTGAATATGTGTGCTAGTGACAAGTAACTACCAGACTCAGATAAACCTTGGATATTAAGTAATGAATGCTGGTGTACGTTTTAGTGTTTGTACGTTGGCAGTGTGAGAGTGTGTGATACACTGTTTTAGTGGATTTGGATGATAAGTCCAAGATAAGATATATAAAGCTGTCAATAATCTGCTTACTACCAAAAAAATAAAAAAATTCTAGATGAGTTGTTTGGCCACATGTTTGTGGAAATATTGCAATTAAATGAAAAAATTATTAGCTGGATGATCAACTACCACACATCAGTAATAATCTAATAGAACACATCCTGAGCAAGGACTGTGGTCTCACCTGAAAGCTGAGGATCTCTTTGAAGAGTCTGGTGTTTTCTCCCTGCTTGCTTGAACTGGAGCACACCAAGGATCACGTTCCTCAGCTTCCCCCACAGAAAGTAGCCTCCTCTGGTGGTGGAGGGCCAGGTGCTCTCCAGTACCGCCTGGAGCAGGAACGTGATTTAAATTAAACTCTTCCATTGAAAGTCAAATTAGCTTGTTATTTGTTTATACGGTTTATATCAAGAGCACATACCTTGTTGTAATACCCATAGGTGATGGCATTGGGTTGAACTCCAGCCTTTTTCATCTCAAACAGCACCTTAACTGCCAGGACAGGCTGGCTGTACTGGCCACACAACTGCAGCAACACACGGTAACACACCTTGGACAGAAAATATCCTTCATGAATATCATAAATGCATATGTATATATCTGTGTATGTGTCTTATACTTGAATCTCGTACCTCATCTGGAGCTTGGAGCTTCTTGTCTTGCATCTTCCTCAACACATCATAAGCTGTACGCAGAGCTCGGACCTTTGAGTGGCAGGACCCGACAAATCCCGGCAGGCAGATGAACCACAGGCCGTAGCAGTGCCGTAGCAGACACTTGGACCACATCTGAGGCATAGATGAATAGGTTTTGGCCATCCTTTGAGCTGATTTGATCTCCTGAGATGAAAAAAAAAAGATCACATACAAAGACAATTTATCTTCCTTTATAAACCAGATTAGCATTTTTCATTCACATTAATAACCTTATGCATCATTATGAAGAATGTGTGTAGCAGAAAAACAAGCTCAAGATGAGAATCAACAAATAAGGAAACGCTACATACATACAAATGTTTATCTATATTAATAGGGTTTCAGAAAAAGCAAGTTGGAGAGATTTTTTAAAAGCTATTTTCAAGAAAATTTCACTACTTGTATGGCTGACCTGTTTAGAGCGTCTAAAGATGGCCGTAGGGCTGGCTGGGCTGCTGTGGCGTGAGCCCATTCCTGCCGATGGAGGATTCTGTCCCTCCAGTGGCTCCAGAAGCTCAGCGTTCAGCACAGGGAACCCAGAGTAGCTAAAGAAAGACATATACATATTCTTATATACCATGGGATAACCTGAAATAGGCATCAATCCCACATCAACCATGGCACATCAAGTAATATGCACAGCAGCTTGACTTTGACACGGTGGAAGCTTGAGCAACAACATAAGGAGGAAAAGGCGATGAGTTACAGCTCAGGATAATCACAAAGCCGAACTTTGCTATAAATACACAAAGCCCTACAGCAGTGACAAATTCTTTAACTATCGAGGTGATTTTAGTTAAGTCTGTCCTTTGGGAGCCACATCATGTGCACCCAGTGTCTCTGAGAAGTGCTTGTGAAGAGTGTAGAGACAGTTTAAAAGAAAGAAACTGTTTCTTTTGTTGTTGAGAGATTGATCTGTAATGTGGTACCTATAGCACAGAGGATGCTCTTCTCCCTGTGGTAGTGGAGGCAACTCAGGAGGGTTGATATAGACTGTGTGCTCGCTGCGGTGGGATTCATCCAGTTCGATCAGTCTGGTGTCGTCCGGCCGCTCACTGTCCACCTTGCATGACAAACACAACTTTCATCACCGTTTGCAAACATCTTGCATGAACTTTGCTATAAATACAAATCCAAGGCTAATGCTGTTTGGCCATGTTGCTCTAGGGACATGAAACCGTTCCACTTTACTGCTTTGGCAGCAATGCTTGTTACTAAGCTGTCACATTTTCTTGAACTCAAAACTGACCGACCGAGCACAAAGAGTACAAAGCCCAACTGCCTGCCTGTCTGAGAGCAACAGTGGCAGCATAAAGAAGGATGACAAGGTAAAGCTTATTTTTATTTTTTTTTTTTTTAGGAGAAAATCACCTCTGAAGAGCTTACTGGGAGATCATAAAAAGCCTGCTATGCTGATGTGCAGTCACTTGGCTTATCTGAATCGATTACCAGCTTATCTCGGACATAACTTTCGGAAAAACACTAATATTATGGCAGCAGCTGAATAGCTCCCAAGTGGTGCTGTGTTTATGGCGTTTGTTCCACTCAGTCGAGTGGATGATGCAGTCAACTGACTGTCACTGACCCATTTGCCCTCACTTCGATTCTGCTCAGTGTTTCTCTGCTTGTTGCCCTTCCTCTTACACCCAGGAGGTCTTTCCTAATCATGCACTTGTTGTCAACCTCAGCAGCAATGACGCTGAATGAATCAGTGCTTCCACTTCTCAATAATAACCGCAATGACCATTCATACAGGAGCTCAAAATGTGCATGCAGCATGTAAATGTGACTTCCTGATTGCACAAGTTTGCAAGCACAAAGGATTCTTCTGAAGGGGGGGGTTGTGTTACAAAACATGTGTAGGCACGGTGTATTAATAAAAGCTGTCAAAAGGCCCACATCAAATAGGATTTCAACAACTAAACGCAAAACATTTTGACAAATATGGATTATTGCCTCCATCTTTATCTTCTTCTATCATTCTTGTATATTATCTTTCACAGAAGCTACTGATGTATGGAGAGTGTGCAAAATGGTGAACACTAATAATTAATCTCTCTGTCTCAGCATCACATCAGACTCAGGTCTAATTTACCTCTCTGTGCAGTTCATTTTAAGGGCACCTGGTTCAATAATGCAGACTGCTGACACACACAGATGGCTAGCGCACATCCTCACATTTTAAACCTTACTACGCTTTTACCTTCACTCCCTCTTTACTTCACTTTGACTTATTCAGAACGAGTAGAAACAGACATCTCTCTGAGCTGAGTCATGAAGACACATTGACATAAATAACACCTGAAGCTACTGTCAGTGAAAAAAGGGAAAATGTGTGAAAAAGTGCACCCAGGTATAAACTGCAGCACAGGCTCTAGCAGCTTACCTTGCCTCCAGTGGTGAATAACTGCCAGGCAGGCAGGTCAGGATGAAAAACAAAGGAGCAGAAAGAAAAGACAAAAGGTAGGAAATTAGAGAAAAAGACCAAGAAAAAAAATAGAAACATATTTTAAAGGGCTGAAAAGAACAGGAGGGAGATAATAGATGAGAAAAGCTTAGTGCTGATGTTAACAAGAGGCTCAAGGGAGATGTTGTGTTTGTTAATTTCTATTAGTTCCTGTTATTTGCTTATTAGCTCCTCCAAATTTAGCAAAGACCTCAATAAGACATCTTAATTGAGCAGACAGCATGTAATTAATCTTTCCTCTTAATGCCTCAGCTTTTTTTCTGAGAACTTCTGCAAATGGGTGGAGGCCTGGCTAAATATTGTCCCTGGAAGATTAGTTTTACACAGCATAATGATGCAGTTTTACTAATGAATTGTGTTTGACACATGAAATCCAAAATAAACATTAGCTGCAAGCCTCACCTTATCAACGCACTCATCAAAGAAAGCCAGACTCGCGTCTTTATCGCTGACAAATGAGCACTCCTCTATGAAACGGCTGAACATTTGAGTCTTGGTCATGAGGGAGTAAAACCTCTGATGGGAGCGATCTCTGCTCTTCAGGAAGCCTATGAAACAAAACATGTTATGTAACGACACATATGGCAAGAGGGCATTCATAACAGTGTCATGATTATAAAACTAGACATGGACTGGATGCTTCTCAGGCTGTTACAGAACATTTAAGGTGCCAAGATGCAGCATTTACAGGAAATTAAAACTGTGCTGTAATACAAGTTCTTCTTTGCTACACACAGATGTGCAAGGACACAGAGCTATTAATCATAGGTGTTTCTCTGACTTCTCTTCCAAGCCTAATTTCCACAGAGACCTGAGCTAAATCACCAGAGTCATTATAGCAGTGATTTAGGCCAAACTTTGATGCAGCAGTGCTCAGACCTTTCCTCCCCTGACCTATTCCAGCCCTGAATCACAAGAAGGCAACCCAGCAATGAGTCGTGTGTTTTATGTTTACATACAATAAAACTTATTACAGACTGAAGCTAAAGTGTACCTTGGAGGTCGAAGAGGGAGCTGGCATCTGTGGTCTTCTCAGAGGGGGCCTGTGTGATAGGCAGCAGGTAGGAGCGGTATCCTCGTAGGATGGCCGCCATGAATCGCAGGAAAGCCTCCTGAATCTCCAGCTCCAGAGTGTGGAGGCTTTTTCCCCCGTTGAGCTCACTGTCAGTCACTGTGTCCTCCATCTGCACATCCTCACGGTTCAGCTGAGCATCTGAGTATTGTAATCATGTGTATTGTAAATATAACCATGAACAAAATGACAACACAAGACACTATAACTTCTGAAGTAAAATTGGGTACAACAATAAATATAAAATCTGTGTATTTAAACTATTTTTTGTGCTTGCCAATGTTATCACTTTTTCCACAATGCGACAAGTGGCAACCAGGAGAAAGGTATCGAGACTAACTATGCTTACTAAATAAAAATTTCATAAATTCAGGTAAACCATTTAGCATGTTCACTTAGTTTACTAAGTTAGCGTACTGATATTTGCTCATTGGCACAAAAAAAAAATAAATAAAAAAAAAAAAAAAAAAAAAAAACACATCAGATGCTGGACTTACTTGATTGGAAACTTTGATCTGATGATAGTGCCAAATGAAAATCTCATGTTTGTTGATATATTTGTCTCAAAAATAAACATTAACCTTGTGGTATTAGAGAAAAAGTCAGGGGATCCTCTTGGGACCAAGATTTCATAGTAACACAGTATAGTTTTTGAGTTATTTTACTCTGGACCAAAGCGGTCGACTGACCAACAGACTGGCTCCACAGTCTAAACTAACTCAAACACCCAAACACACTGTTACAAACAGCTACTGGCAACATTTTTTTGTTTGTACAGTGTTTCAGTATAACTGGATACATTTACACACTACATCATTCCTGTTTAGCTAAAATGTCACATAGCAGATTGAAGAAAAATATTCGCTTGTTGCAATCTTTCTTTTTGATGTTTAATTGTGACAATGAAAGAAATCTGCTGACAAACCACATTAGCCCATAGTGCAATACAGCTACATGCTGAAATTTGAGGAAAGGGGCAGAAGTGATTCTGGGAAACACAGTAGTTGGCTGATAGATGTATAAGTGGATGAGGCAAGTTGAGTATGAGTGGGTATATGATAAGACTGAATTACACTTCATCCATGATATCTCCTGGGATGCACTAAACATTATAGGTTGGTTTTATATAACAATGTAATCATCCAATGAGCTTTTCCTGTAAATTGACAGTACAGGCTGACTCAACAGACTCAAGTAGGCAGCATTAATAATTCATAAACTACATATAAAATGAAACAGCACACTTTACTCACCCTCAGTGAGCTGCTGATAGAGCTTATTTAAAGTATTCAGAAGATATTTGCAGGCTCTCCTGGGCAAGATTTTCCACGTTAAAGCCTTCTTGTCGTCCTTTCTGAAAGCATACCATATGGTTTTCATTAGATGGGAGGACAGTAAAGAAACATTGCACAAAGATATATGAAGGGAGAGAGATTTACTGACATAAGCATTTACGATTACAATTGCAAAATAGTTTTTGAATTGATGTGGTGGACTAGCGGGAGCCAAATGTGCCTTTGTAAGAATATTTTACATTCCTGCTCTTACTGTTACATAAGTGAGCTCTCACTGACAGATACAGATAACCCTGGGAAGAACGTTCATCATCAAACCAATAAAAACCTAAATCATGGGAAGATGATTCATGGTTGGGTGTCTTAAAGTTAAAGATGGCCATCTATCACGGTGCAGTCGTGGTTAGAGGTTACGTACTGGTAGATTGTGTTGGTGTCCAGATCCACACAGCTGATGTCTGCTGGGGGCACATAAAGGTCAAAGTATCTGGAGTCAACACCCACAATGAAAGGACACGGTGCACTGAGCACATCGGCCAGGGCCAGCGGGCACAGAGGGATGTAAGGGCATGGCCAGTGGAAGGGAAAGATCATCTGAGACAGAGATTGAGAAGAGACATATCCATCAGCACAATGCATCAATATAATCAATACGTAGATTGCAGGGATAAAACAGGTTTAAACAGGGAGATACTCAGTAACCTCTAGACCACTAATACCTACAGAGAGAGTCTTTGATGTTATTATGGGTGATTCACTGATGCCACAGCTCTGCCTCTTACCTCATCCACCATTGTACATCTGATCACATTAACGACCATCCTCTTTAGAGTTATGATTGGAAAAAGTGTAATAGAAAGAAAAGAACAAAAGACTTACAGACACAAGGGCTTCTGTAACACTGGTGAGTACAGCTGGACGTAAGGAATGAACCAGGATCTTGTGCTCCGTGACAGCCAGCACCAGAAGAGTGGCTGCATTTTTGGGGCCCAAATTCAGCAGTAGTGTCGAGAGGCTCCCACCACTAATGTACAAAAAAACATATTAAATCAGAACAAGAAGGCAACAAATATAGTATGTTTTCGTGTATTATAATTTCATATTTTACTGATGTTTCCCCCACCTGAGAGGTAGTGGAGAGGAGACAGGCTGGCTCAGTATCAGACTGTCATGTGGAGACAGCTGCAGAAGATGCACAGAAGAGTATTAGAGTGGGTGGAGGATTTAACTTGTGATTAGAGTGTTTACAGACATTCACGGCAAACCAAAAAAGCAAGTACTCATCAAATGTCACATCTTAAGATCACCTGCACTAGGATGCGTGGTCTCTGAGTGGAGGGGAACGGCACACTTTGCATGAAGTGAGAGATGTGCCTAAAAGTAAAAGGAAAATGTGTTAATAAAGTCCAGAAGAAAGAAAAATCAACCAGTTTCTGATAGACTTAAACAAAAATTCTAAATCTGTAAAACTTGCTAACTTTTCAATAGGCAGAGCATGTGGTCCAGAGATGGAGTATCGGTAGAGGAAAGTGAGAAAACTCCTGAAGGACTGGAAGAAGGGCCAGTGGGAGAGCAGACAGATGCTTTTGTTGCTGTAAACACTTCTGGTCCCATCACATCCGAGATCAGAGCTTGGCAGGCCGAGCTGTGAGCGCTGACGCTCAGACAGATTCTCCTCTGAGTAAGGCTCATAGAACTGGATGGCTGCTCCGTACACCTGCAGACAAAATGATCACAATATAGGTGTTCATGATCCAAAAGATGTGCACACACACAAAAAGACTGCCTGTGTTACAAAGACTTAAACCACCGCAGTCTGAGGTCCTTTGAAAGAACTTATTCAGGTGAGATGTTGTGGTGGCTCCACTAGAGAATTTTCATCATAATAAATCAGCTAAATCAGTCTGAGTCCTTTGAAGTTGTTCCTCCCAAATAAATAAACAAATCATTCCAGGCATGAAGTGCCAGGGGACCAGCCTGTAGACTAGAGGTTGCGGGAGAGAAGGAGTGAGCACTGAGGCATTCAGCAGTTAAAACTTGTGCACCAGCCCAAGTGGCGCAGGAGTTATCCATTATTCAAAAGATGAGCTGCAAAAAAATCTTTTATGCTGCATTGCTTTCAAAGCCTAACAGCCTTTTAGTATTCCAAACACAGCCTTTAGACCTTTTTTGATTCCAGTCGGAGTTTGGAAGTTGATTAAGATTGTCTGGTATTCTTAGAAATACTCCTGCAGTTCATCAACAAACTAATCCATAAGGGATACTAATGTGCAGAGAGAGACAGACAGGGAAATAAAGATGGAGAGGGTGGCTGAAATTAAGTAATTAAGTAAGATTTTGTGTATTAAAGGGCAGAAAACTTATGACAACTTTGGGGGAACTGCTTAATTAATGATAATGAAAACGAAATGATGATGTAAATGAGACTCTCAAGCGAGAAGTTTTTTTTTTGCAATATCAAAATGCAAGTTTGTAGGTTTCCACGGGTTTAGCATGACACGGACAAAAAGGATTATGAGAAGGAAACATAGTAATTGCTAACACTCATGTCAGTAGCTGGTGGTTTTACCTTTTCTCCAGAGGCCCCTGTCAGCACAAATGTGGAAAAAACAGGCAGGGAGTGCTTGGTGTGCGCTGGCCAGCACTCAATCGTAGCCCCCATCGGCAGGCAGAACATAGGCACTGACTCAGGCAGTGGGAAGGACTCGTAGTCTTCTTCAGGATACCTACACAGTAGACCTATACACAAATACACAGAAAACACAGTCAAGCACATCCTCAAAACTTTGCTACATGCTGACATACAGGCAGGATCTAACAACACTGAGACACATAGCCAATATCAAATTGAATACATAGAACATATTCTGCACACTAGTTTACCTGCTTTGTATGCAATTGTGTTTGCTTTAGCCAGAGATTTCTTATAACAAAGGTAGACCGAGGATCCCCACTGGAATATGAGAGAAGAGACAGACCAGATCAATGACAACCTGAGTTATTTTTGTTGCCAGCATGCTCGTGTTTTAACTGTTCTCAGAGGTGCATCCCACCATGCTGCTGTTGAGGTTCTTGTCCACCTTGCAGAAGGTGTGAGGGGGTGTCTCCCCCTTGCCTGGGATGATGATGCAGACATCAGTGACAGCCAGGGAAGTGTGGGGCTGGCTCTTTGGGGCACGACGGTAGGTGATGTAGATGCGCTGAGAGGACGAGTTGCTGATGTTGGCAGGGCGACCTGAGGGTGTGGTCTGGACTATGTGACATCCAGGCTTTAGCTTCTCTTTCCACTCATACAGAACCCTGGAATACAAGGCAGTGTTAGACTGGCTTTTTATTTAATCCATTTGAAACAAGACAGTCTTGAGAAAAAAATAGTACTTTGATAATATATTCATTGAAGAGATGACAGGCTAAAGGATGCGTTTAAGAGCAGATTACAGTGACCCAAGGCAGAGAAGTGATTAGTGGTGCTGGGTGAGAAAAGGGTCAGACTGAGGATTACTGCTTACCCAAGATCTGTCAGTGGAGGCTTATCTCTGCCTCGCTTGAAACACAGGAAGATCTGTGGGCCCCTGAGGCAGGCTCCATTGAGCTCTGCAGAGAGGCCTGAAGGGGTGCTTTCCACACAGGTGAAGCCTGGGGGTACCTCTTCACCCAGGGAGCGGATCACCACAGCTACGTCAGTGATGGGGGCTTTGGGTTTCACAGACTTAGGACCGGCGTCGTCCAAGTGGAGCTCGTCCTCCAGAGGCTTGGACAAATCAGTGAGACCGGCGATCACAAAGTAGTCGGCTACACGAGGCCCTTTATCCTCCATCATTTCCCATTCCCACACTGTGGGCTGGAAAGAAGAGAGAGGGGGGAGAGAGGGGCAGGACTTTCCATTATATATTTCAAACATAATGCAATTATATATGATATAGTGTAGCTTAAACACAGGAGAAAATGGACCTTTGCAATCAGGCTGACAGAACTTGGCTATCTACAACAGGACTATCATTAACTGAGCACACACTATTAATTGTCTTGCTGCTATAACTGTTGAATTAATCATGGGATTAGTGATACCATATAGCATGTAAAATATAGATATTACCTATATTGCACATACATTCTATACTGAAGAAATAACCAAATATAATGAGAGCATCTGGAAGCATTTAGCATGCATTCCTCTCTGCAAAAACACCATATTTCACCAAGAAATATGGGAGGGTTTAAAACCAATGACCTTGCTATATGCCCTGACTGATTATGTAAAATAAAACGCATGCCTCTGTAGAAAAAAAGAGAAGAAAAATGTGTGGAAAGGAAAAGTACCAGAACTATAAATGAGCAGTGGGAAAAGAAGAGAGACCGCACTGTGGTGCAGCAAAAAGCTTTTTTTGGAGCTTTTAGCGAGGTGATATTCAGACACCGTACATTCTGCACTAAACAATGTTATGAAGAAGAAAGGAATAGAGGGAGCGTCTGTGAGTCAGCTTGTTATAGCTTTATCACAAAGCATGGAGCCCTGCAAGGCCTCTTAGCGCTGGGCCAGCTTATTGTGGTTCAGCTGAAGAGCCTGTTTTATCTCTCTCAGCAGTTCCTCCACACTCACTAGCAAACTGATAAACAGCTGCCTATTATTTCCCCCACTGGGATATGACGGAGTTAGCATAAAGTTGTGCACTGTACTGTGCTAGATGTTTCACTACTAGGAGCTGTGGCACTACAAAAAGCCGTGACCATATCTCACCCACTCAGGACTTCAGCTTCCATTGGCTTTAAAGCAAACTGATCTGTGCACTGCTCTCCTCTGTGGCCGTGCAATGGGCCAGAAAGCTAAGTGGTGCTTACAGGCTTAGGGCGTAAAACTGACCGATAACACGAGAACATGGAAAAAATAAAGATAATCTGTAGTAGCAAACATGCTGCAGCATTGCCATTGTCACACCGAGAAGAATAAGAATAATTCAGCTTTTTATCATTCAGAGATCGAACAACACTTAGATTTAATTATTTGGCTAATTACTGAGCTTCCTATAGGAACCAACCGAAAGAATTTACCATCAAAATCCAGTCTAATATACATCCTGTTTGAATAGCCTGTTTGCTCTGTGCATCAACGAGAGTGATATTTTAAAAATCATGACTCAACATCACTCTTGGCCTTACAGTGTTTTCATCTGCATGTTTTCATCAGTCTTACTGTCCAATGGTCCCTGGTTAGCCCATGGCTGTTTTGATGCAGGTTATTTGTACTCTGCAGCCTTGTGGGTATACCCAGTGACTCAGCATGTCCAATAGCAAAAATAAAAATGTCCATCTTTTTTTTTTTTTTTTTTGCAGAATATGTAAATACACATTAAAGTGGCATTTCAATTGATGAATTATAGTATTTATGTTTCCTTTGGATCTTTTGTTCACTCCTTCTCTCAATTGTGTTAAGAGCTGTAAAGTGGATTTCTGAAAAATAAAAAGGCCCAGAATTTGACACATTCTGACTTTTTCAAAATGTATTATTTTGCAAGTGATGCATATTTAAAGTTGCTTCACTGGTCTCTTTTTCATGATTTTTCATAGGTTGTACTTTCCTATCAGGCTGACAAATGGCACCAAAGTATTTTTTATTCAGAAGCCTTTAAATTTTCAACACTGGTTTGTCTATAAAAGAGGACACATCATCATGTTTTTTTTTTTTCCTGTATTAGATGGATTTCATTATTAGATCTCTTCAAAACAAAAGATGTCTCAAGCTGCTCAAATGTCATTTGAGGCAATATACTGCTCATATAATCTGCTAGAAAGATCACAAAGTTTTCATTGTCACTGTTCGCCAGACTGATCCTGATGGAGACAATACAAAACACAAAGAAGAATGAAAACCAAGAGACTTTCTATATTTCTATTTCATTTAGGGAACTAACAACCAAAGAAAGTCAAAGGCCTAAATTATTTTGTTAAGTAGGTCCACCTTCTCCTGAATGTGACACAGCACTTACACCAACCGGTGAAAACATCCCTTTTCTCAGTAGGTATTGCATGAGTGTTGCTAAATATACAGCTGGTGGCATGGCAGATGTGTCATACAATACTTGGAAGGACCAGGATTAAATATAGATGTAATCTCCTGTTCCAACTACCACGACATCCACTGCGTCTGTTCCTCCCCCTCAACAGGAAGCACAGGCCTAAAATCATATCTAATCCTCGCCATAGCAACAACATTATAATCGAACTGAAGACTCACTGTTTTCTTACTGTGATGTTGAAATGACTAATGTGCAGTTTCATTACCAAAAATTCATTATGTCACTGTGAAAGAATAAATATTAACAGATATACTCTGAATATACAACGACGAGACATTGTTTCTAGTTATCTGATTATGTTTTTTGTGTTCATGTTGTATTGACTCGGAAGCTATTAAACACACTCACATCACCTTTCAGTGAACAGGTCTGTCCACTGCTTCTCCCTTTTTTCAGCAGTGTTTTTTGTGGGTTGCATTAGTATTGCTATGCAGACTGCACTAGAATAAAGAGGTTACCAGCCTTCTGCTGTCATGTGTCTTGTGCTTTCTTTTGTTTCTACATAATACTGCATCACTTCGACTGTTCTGCGCAGAAAGAGTTGTCTAAACTCATTTGAGACCTACTTTAAGTGTCAAAAACCCTATAAATAGGCCTAATTTGACCCGACTTGATATTTTATTTTCCAAATGATTTTCATTGAGCCTTCTCCCATCACACTTCTCGTAGGCAGTCCTGCATTGGCTCAACACTGGAAGTGAGTCACTCATGGTCTCCCCAGAAACTGCAATCTTTTCATTCACCACAGTTTTCTTCATAAAAGCAGACAAATAAGGACATGGCGGATTTCCTCTTCTCACCAACCAACAAACCTACTTCCCCATTACCATCCACTATTGTTTTTATGAGTTACATCAACCGTCAGATTTTCAGTAAGTTGCTAACCACTTATGCCATAATCTTCCCAACATTTAGATTGACTACCCACACAAAAAACCACATACTTAGACTTCCCCACACTGTCTTAGAATATAACTCATCATATTCTGTAATCCAACAACTTCATTTAACATATGCCAACATGCATTTTGTTTGAATGTGAAATTCTTGACATCTCATGCATCATTTTAAACACTCCCTTGAAGTTCAACCTGACACAATTTGAATGGATACCTTGGGGCCCTGGCTAGAATATTACATAAACAGTGAAAAAGGCATGGTTTATAGCTTGACCAGTGACAAATATGGCAATGTTGTCATTAATTGCAATTTTGAAACTGTGCATGTGATGCCATGAAATAAAGGCCTTTTGATTTTTGCTTTGAGCATCACAGTGTTGAAACTATGGCCCAGTACACAGAGGCTGCTGGACAGTCCGAGTCAGGCTGTGCAGGGATTATAGAGGGCGGTGTTAACAGCAGGAGGGCAGGGAGGGTGGGCCATCTGATCTAGGGAGGGAATCACCACAACATTTCACTCAGCATCTGTTCCCTCTTAGCCATGTAGACAACCCTCACCCTCATCTGCCATTTGCATTCCTTATGTTTGACAGGGGGGGACCCTGACTGCTTGATGAGGAAACCACACACGCCCAAGATAAACAGAGCAGAAAGATGTAGAAGAAAATACTGGTGCTGTAAATAAAATAGAAAATACCGAAGGAAACCTCTATGACAAGCTTACAGCCGCATTAGCAAATGCAATTAAACAAGCAAACATTTAAAAACACAAGTGATCACAGCGGCCATAATAATACAGAGGGGTTTTCTCATCTGCCCCCATCTGAAGAAGCCATCTTATGGAGCGTCTACAAGGGATGCAACGAAATAAGCCTCCATATGACTTCACTGTAGCCAATGAGCGCGCTGTAAATATAGTGAATCACACACAGGCAGCGATGCTCACTATAAAGCATTAAGTTATTATTGCATTGCATGTAGTTATGCGGCAATAATCACCTGTTTGCCGTTTAATTATCCCAATTAAGCATCCAACATCAAAATAATAATAAATGATTCAGTTTGTAACGTTAACAGACACAATCTCACGTAAAAAAATTCACAGTTTCAAAATATTAATAATTAAGGTGGGGAGACACCTCCATCATAGAGACGATGGATGTTTGAGGTTGTTTGTTTTTATCCAGAATAAAAGGAGAATATACTCACATCTCACGAATCACGACGACTGAAAGATGAATCTGTCAAAATACGAGTCGAAATAAAACCCAGATTTCTGACGATAGTAAATATTATTCCTCGCTGTTTGCTTCGTTTATTTTTTATTTATTTTTTAATTTTTTTAAAAAAAAATCTCTGTTATAAAATAAACCACCGTGAGATGGACGCGTCGGAGCAGCCTGTTAGTCCAGAGCAGCGCTTTATCCAGACCAGCGCGGGTCACGTGACTTATTACAAACCTTACTGACGTCACCGATGACACGGCCGACAGCTGTGACAGAGGAGCGACGTCTGTAGTTGTGAAGAAACATCTGCTTTTTACTTGCTACACCTCTACACACGGGATGACAGAAAGAAAGGAAACATCTTATATCATCACAGGTTGTAATTATTGGGTGGAGTGGTGGTAATATCCCAAAATCACACACACACACACACACGCACACACGACAACCACACAAGAAGTCACAAAACAATCATCTTCATTGATGTATCTGTTAAAACTAAGTGATCAATATCACTAAAATGTTCATTAAATAAATATTTTAATTTACTGCAAATTTTCTAGTTTTTTGAAGCCTACACTTCAACTTCAAAACTACTACTTTCCAAGATATTATAAATTTAAAAAAGTTAATATCTATGCGTGTGTGTAAATTTTTACAAAAGTGCTTCAACTAAGTTATTTAACTCACTTTTTCAACAAAGTTATTTTCAATTTCCACCAATTATTTTCTTGATTACGCTGCAAAAGGCCTGTTTTTTTTTTTTTGTTTGTTTTTTTTTTTACAGTCCAAGTTAAGATCTTCACAGACAGCAACATATCCCCAGAAAATACTCCACCAAAACACAGTATGACAGTGTTCTGGGTGTCAGCTAAGACGCTGTTGAATTTGATGATTTGAAGTAACCCCCCCCCAATATATAACATATTCCAGAAAGTATTTTCCTCATGTGTGAGCTATATTTTTTTAGTTAAACTGAAGCCAACTAGATATTTGTGAAGGGCACAAAGAAAGCAAAAACAAAGATTCTATGCAGTTTAATTAGACTTGAACTTCTGCAGGCGGCTTTCTGACTGAGCCAGTGCAGGAAACCAGTGCTTTAGGCAAGAGACAACATGGCCCATTGTCTTGCCCTCTACTGCCCTTGTGTGGAGATTAGTAAAACACACAGTTTATTTGTAACTTCCAAATGACCATATTTGAGTGCCGGAAGACTGCATACAGCTTAGACATTGTCAGACATTTTGTTGTGTCATCTTTGAAGTTGTAATCATATCTTTATAATAGTCATATCCATTCCGTATTGGCAGTGAAATGTTTTGGTATAACTGATCATGACAATTAAATAAAAAATCTTAGGTATGGTTTGATCTTTACAGAGATGTCAAAGGTGGAAAAGTGAGGGAATTAGGTGTAATAAGATAAAACTAAGATAAAAAGGTGGAATAGAATAAATCTATGAATGATGGTTCATGTTTGAGTTGCAAAGCTGTGGTTGGATAAAAATGAAAAATTTCAATGCAAAAGATTACAAGGATACAAGGACTGAATGACAGCTTCAATGCTCCAGATTGATTGCATAGTCAAAAGCAGCATTTTGTCTTTTTGAGATTGAATTCTACACAGATTCAAAGCCCTTGACTCCAGGCCAACATGTCTGTACAGAAACAAAAATCATCTGCTTTCCCCTGAGGCTTTTCAGACACACAGAGAAACTGTGTGGTATTTTTAGAGGTGAACAAACTCCACAAATCCACTGCTTGAGTCAAAGTATAGACAGTCCTGGTCAAATATTACTCCAATATATGTAAAAGTTGTTCAGTCAATTTTACTTCAATGTTTTAGTCAATGCATTTCCTGACCCTAATGACTCTGAAACATCACACTGAATGCACTGAAAAGCTTGAGGTATGTGATAGAGATGACCATAAGAAAACAATTGAAGTACACGCCACATTTCCCACAAAATGGCATGTCAATGTTGTGACACAGCTCTGGCAGTGTGTGTGGCATTATGTGTTTGTGGAGTTGCTGTAGATGCAGCTTCTGCAAAAAAGAAAAAAGAAAAACCTACTGATTACACACCTGCTCGAACGTAGCCAACATTAGGCCACAGCCATATTCAGTTTGAATGAATGTTGCTGAATAAAAAGCTCTGCTCAGAGTAAGAAGGACATGTAGTGGAGTCAAAAGTACAGTTTTTTTTATTTTAGGTGTAGTGAAGTAAAAGTCAAAAGTCAAGTTTAAAAAAAAATCATCTCAACTCTACTCAAAATGTACTTATGTGCAGCACTCAAATAAATGTACTCTGTTACTGTCCACTCCTGTGTATTTCAGGTGTATAGATGTTCACAGAACGTGAGACAATGTGCTCAAATGTAGACTGGACAGGTGTAGTCACCAGAGCCAAAGGGATTTATATCAGTTCAAACTATTTGATAATCCTCTGCTGTTTGTGTAGTTTTTTTAATAGGGCACCCATTCACTGACAATTCAGATGCTTTTGATAATAATGTAATTTGTGGCAAATGTCCCACTTGTTCTAGGATCCAGTTTTATGTATGGTATCAGCAGACACCTCCAAATTGACCATGTTTCTGCTGTCTGGAAAATAAATACATAACAAACTCAATAAAAGCTCAAGGCCTGATAAATTCAAGTTTCCCCCTGTCAGAGCCACAGATTTTGATCTTTATATCATTAAGGATATTCCAAGGTGGCTTGTACGCTTGCAACAATAATTTTAATGTAGAAATCTTGATCATCTTTTTAAACACTTTCTATTGACACCTTGGGGACTTGACTAGAAACTTGAAACTAGGGTTTATGTAGTTCATTTCTGACTAAATTACAAATAGCATTTCATCAGAGTGCTAGACAAATAAACAAACAAAAAATAAACCCAACACTTTAATTATTTGATCTGTATCTGCCATTTTTTTCTTCAATTATGTCAGGATCACTAAGTAAATATTTTGTGACCTGACATAACAAATAATCTTACCTAAGAAGCTGCCAAATGTGGATGAGTAATTTGAATGATGAACATAAAGACAAGAAATGTGAAGGGCTCTTTTGTGAACTGGCCTTCAACTGGATCCGGTTTCTAATCCTTGTCGAGCATCTGCTCTGCTGAAGTGGCTTGATGAGAATGAAAACTGCTTCCAGGTTCGAGGGTGTTTTTCATTATACGACTATGACCTTAAATCTTGCTGTGGAGCAGAGAACTGTATAGAGTATAGTTTGCACAAGAACTCAGCTGCAGAATATGATCAAAGGTGATCATAATAATATTTAATGCAATGGAGGGTCAAGATCTGTGACTTCTTATAGGGAGCTACAGAAAATATCATGCACTCACTGTCTGAATCCGGAGACAATGAAGTCATTGCTTCTGCAGAAAAATGAATCTTTGGCACTTACATTGCATGACATTTTTGATCTCAGTGTGAAGCTCAGCATGAGCTTGGGAGCTTTAGATCAAACAGAAAACAGGCAGCCTCTGCAGGCGTTACACCCATTCAAAGAGCAAGAAGAATGTAACTATGAAGCCTGTGATAAAGGCCTGTCAATAACTACAATAGTGCTGCTTCAAACGAGGGAAACAGGGCATTCACAGTAACAGTCTGTCCTGCACAACAGTGAAATATCTCTAAAAGGAGATATTACTACCAACTGCAAAAAGGAAAAAGGCTAAATTTGGGTATAGCAAAACAATTTGAACTGTACTTCAAAGTGATCATTATTTCATATATATATATATGATCCATGCCCATTAATAAACATATTCTCCACACTGGAGAAGAAAGTTTTTTTGAGTCGTCTTATGTAAATGTATGAGTCAGTCTGTCATTACGTATGATGAATAAAGGCATTGTGAATTATACAGGCAGGCTGCTTGTCAATATGCCTGCTTACTTTTTGATGGACTGAGCCTATTGTTGATGGTAAATTATTATGTTAAAAATCAATCAAAAAACTTTAAATAATCACTCAATAAGGTTAAAAGAGTATATATAGCTGAAAAGCAAAACCTTTTTTTTTCTCAGTGAATGTGTCAAGCTGATTAAAAAACAGGCAGATTGAAATAGTTTAAAAAACAATCGCTGGCTGGTCATGGAAGCTGCGCTGGTTTGATCAGCCTGTGAAGGCTCAGATGTCTTATTCAAGAGTGCAGGGCCCCTCAGTTTTCCTTCCTGTTGCCAAACAATAACATAATTCAGAATTTATGAAGGCATTTTTCAGATAAACTTTGATGTACAAACTCTGAAGAGCACGAACCTTGTAAACGTACTGGTTTCTGACAATAAATGTGCAGCTGCTCTCATCACCTGTGCTTCTTTAGTATTTGCCTGCCGCAATTCAAAATGACATTTACTTGCTTAGACGCATGCAGACGCACATGATTGCGCGAGGAGGCCACGTGCCGCATGCTGTTGTGACTCATCTTGTTGGTTTACAGGGTCTAACACACTCACCTTCAAGCATCTTTCAGGTGGGTGCAGGTCGTGAAAAGTCAGGTCCCACCGAGATTTGAACTCGGATCGCTGGATTCAGAGTCCAGAGTGCTAACCATTACACCATGGAACCACATGTGCCGCTGGAAACAGACGGTGTCATGACTAACATCATGTCATGGCTGAGGTCTCACACTTTGAGGTAGCGAGACATGTTGACTATATAATCACAACTTCAACAACTTTTTTTGTGTCCTCACTTACCACTGGTTTCACTTTCCCCCCACTCTCCCTCGCCGGCGGGGTGTCTGCCTCCTGCTGGCCAGGAGGAAAACGGCCTATACACGCAATTATGACTAATATAATAAGGGGGTTAGAATAAGACCTTTGACATGACTATTGACATTCAAAGTGGATGAATTTTCCTCCTACTGGTGAATGTTATAAAATATTATTTAAGTATATATGTTACAATTTAACAAGGATGTTTTTGCATAAAATATCCGGTATTTAGTAAAGTCCGTCCACCTTTCTCTAAAAACAACACCTCTGAATTTATCACCAGCATCTCACCACTACCTTCATCTGACCCGTCACAATGAGTTTATAGATATATCTATAAAGTTTTTATTACAAAAACCAAGGAAAAAGTAATCTCTGGAGACCTCAGCTTTGAATTAATGTGGAAACAAACTGTCCAAAGTATCCTCACAGAGTCTCCTTCATCTGTGGACCTGTCTAAATATGGGCAAAGCTTTTGTCCTTATAATTACTGTTCCAGAGTTTGTTAAATGGCTTAGCCCACTCAGTTTATTGTGTGGAGTACATTTTGATCTGAACTTAGGAGCAGTTATACATAGGAAGTGAAATGATCAGCCTGACTTGAATGAATACTGATTATCCATTAAGAATGGCTCAGCAAAGATCCAGCTCTGGGCTGATAGATCCTCACAATTGCTGATTATATTCATTGTGAAGATTCAAAATGGAAAGCTCGTCTTAACATAAGTCAGTCAGATGCTGGTAATTTTTTTAACATTTCACATTCTCCTCACCCCACGTAAATCTACCACCCTGGCTCTCAGCAGCTGATGTCAGACTAAAGTAAAAGTGACAGGTTATCCAGCAGCAGTGTGGTCAGCATCCAGGTGCAGTCTCATGAGAATAAACCAAAGGTGCAGCTCTGTCAGATCATTTAGAGGTATAGCTTCTTTTCAGTGGCAGTATCTGTGAAAAACAGCTTTGGCTGAAAGTTGTAGCTGACAGGCTGACTGCAGCAGAAAGGATTACGCCTGAGGCCTGCATTAGTAAGTGCCCGCAGTTCTTCTTTTTCCTATGCAATATTTTACAGGTCTTTAATAATCTGCCTAAAGACAGTTCTGCATAGAATTCATACACTGTGCAGGCTCTATTATTCCATGTTTTACACCGTATTTCTTCATGAAACTAGAAAATGTTGAATCCATGCAGAGTTGGTCAATGTTAAACAATAATACAGTCAAGGGTTTTGTGTTGAACAACTTTCATTGTACTTTTTACATCAACATAAATTACATTCAACATAAACAAAACAGGGCGAAATAAGTGAGGAGTTTTTTTCATCCTGTCATAATTATTTATCTACCTGAAATCTAAATGTGTCAGAGGAACACATTTCTTTCTCATTCTCTCTGACACTAAATGACAAAGGATGGTTTGTGGAAAGAGGACTTTAAACTATTTGATATACTTTGCACTGAACTCCAAACCAGAAGAGTTGAACAAAATATCAAGATCCAGATGAAAAACATTTCCTCTTCATATCACAGTAATTCAGTTGAACAGCTCCCCAGCAGCAGCAATCATACCTGCATTTCAACATGAGTTGTGGTTTCACTACATTTTCATGCTGAGAAATATCTGATTTTCACAGTTTGAACACTTTCAGTATCTGCCCAGCTCTCAATCTGATGTCTAGAAGTTAAATGTAATCTCTGTGTTGGTGCTGTCTTTAACTCTCTTCCCCTCTGAGCTGTGAGAAATCACATAAATTATTTAAATGTTATGAGGATATTCAACTACACCAAAATCAAAATCTCTCTTGAGGCTTCACCTTGCTGTAGTTTGACCTTGTCTTCTCTTGCTCCTCTCTCTTTTCAGCTCTCTCTGAAGTACCCACTTGTATTTGGTCCATTAGCTGCTTGACTTACTGGCTGCATTTCCTTTCAGTGGGGTATCACTCAGGACCTGTTGGCCTGTCAACTGGGCAGCATGTCCATCATTTGCAGAGCACAGGAAACTTGCTCCTTATAACTGAGAAGCAACCACAACTCCCTCACTGTAATGGACTTTCTCTGCATCTTCCTGTCATCACCAGTGAAGACAACTTGCTTCATTTCCAGCCACAATTTAACTGTCTCCTGATGCATCAAACATCTGCCTATCGTTGCACTGAAAGCACATACAGTGTTCAGCCACTGCCTGGAAAAGACTGCAGTATATACAGTAATGGACTTATTTTTGAATGTGACACTGCTGTTTGTGATGCAGAAACAGATAATTTTATATTTGCATAGTCATCACAATCTAAATCATATAATAACAATTTTAAATAGTTTAACAGTCAAAGTGTTGCCTAATAAAAACCAACGACATTTTGAGTAACACTCCCTAAAAATCTTGTCTTTGCGGACCACCAGTGGTTTAACTTCTCGCCTTGATGCAATGATGAACAGTTGAAATCCAGGACATTGTGACATTGTGATCACTGTTGGGCATCCGTTTCCCTGCTGTGTATGTATGAGGCTGCGTTCACCCTGAGCTGTCATTTGAATGGAGGTATTGGATTACAAATTCCCTGTGTGACACAAACACTGTTTCTATTGTTCCGCTCATGATAATTGAGATTAAAGACTGAAAAAAACCATTGAACTCATTAAGATGCTGGACTTTCCCACTGTCTCCCCAGTACCTACACAGGGCTGTTTTCAGTCTGAATCCCCTCTTCGTACAACTAAGTAACCTCAGGTTAAAATGAGGTGACTGTGTGTAGGAATTCAAAATTTTATTTTATAATGTCTGAAAATATGAGGGTGATCCTGACTAAAGTGTGCAACAAATGTCCAAATATCAGAAGAAAATCTTGACATACCTTAAAAATAGTAAAGTGCAAGCTGTACAGAACTGAAATCGTGCAGTCACCTCTCTGAAAAGTCTATTTAGAAGGAGAGCTGCTTGACAGAGTCCCCATTCTCGAATCTAAAAAATTTTGAAGAATATTGTGTGGCCATGATTTTTTTTCTCACCCATAGACTCTAGACTCAAAACATTTGGATACTTTGTAAATCAGGCAGAGGTAGGTCAGCAATTGTAAGCACTCTTATACAGACTTGACTAAGATTTCCTATTTGTTAAAGTGGAATCCTTCATTCACCAGCAACAAATAGCCAACATTCATTGCCTTGACATTTCAATAATCAGAGCTGCAGATGAAGAGAGACATGCCCTGTCTAACACTTGACATAAGCAGTAAATTCATTAAATTCATCTTCTATCTGTCTGGTGTATTGACCTGACTGAAACCAGTTTCTGATGATAGAATAGGCTTTTAATTTGAAATTTATGTACCAAAACAACAAGCAGCATTGATATGACAGCAACTGGAAAAACGTTCCTCAGAGGAAAAACAGCCACATAAAATATGATCCACTGTCACCACACTGGTCAAAGATGGTCAAAGATAATGTCCAGTACTAATGAAATGCTGTCTGGGCATCGATTGTCAACATGTTATTGCTTCTACAGAGGGTGAAATGGAATTCACATAGTGAATTAATAAATTATCTTCAATAAATAAGTTAATTAGCCTGATACAAACATAAAACTTTTTTTTTTTTTTTTTAAATAGACTTTTTACATACGGTTCCCTTTGTAAATACTGCACAGGGTATTTGTGGGTCTAGAGTTGGTCAGATGAAACCTTATTTTAAATTTACAATCTGACAGAGAGAAAGAAAAAACATCCTAAATAACTTCAAAAACGGTTCACAAAATGACACTGATCATCTCACAAGAAGATAAATTGTGTGTTATCTACATCAGTGGGTATCCATTATCTGATCATGCTCATCTTTTTTTTTTTAATTCTAGTGTCACATTGATAAAAATTCACCATCACTAATATAAATTAATAAATAAACCAATTACCTTAATAAATACAAAACATAAAGGATCAAAGTAATCCCTTCATAACACACAATATTTGAAAAATGTAAACTAAGACATTTGCAAGAAAAATGCTTCCACATAGAAAACAACACAAGAGCTGATTACTTCATCAGTGTGGGGAAAAATCCAAACTTTAGTCCTACTGTGTGTGTGTGTGTGTGTGTGTGTGTGTGAACACTAGCGACCTGAATACATCTCCAGATACACTGGGCCTTGTTTAGACTGCAACCTAAAAGCAAAAGTTACAGACAGAGATCACATTAATATTAACGCCGTGATCATTACTGAGTAAGAGTGAATAAAGGACCATTACAATATTTTTTTTTTATTCATCCATGCTTCACCTGACATGGTTTCCATGTTTAACATTTAGAACAGAAACAAGCTCTCTACTGTATGACTGTATCTCTTTCCTTCAGAGTTGATGATTATAATCACAAGCTGCAACTGCTGCACAAAGTGATGAATCATAAACTCTGGTGTCCATATGTAACAATATGTCTTTGCTTGCATTGACATGGTCAAGGTTGCTATACTTTTCTTCCTGTGTAGGAAATCACTTCTGTTTTAGGGAGATATTATAAACACTTGGCTGCCTTTGAATAGTAAACCTATACCATTGGTTAAAAATGAGTATAGCTCTCTCCCAGTAAATAATCCCTCCAAACAATCCATGTATGCTGCCCTTAGCGCTGTTTGGAACCATTATGTTCCACTTCAGGAGGTCCATAAAGACGCCAGGCAGCAGTTTGAGTGATCAGTTCTATAATAAAATAAAATGGACGAATGGTCGCTGGTGTGTGGGACACTCTTTCCTCCCCTCCCTCCTTCAGGGCCACAGAAAGATTGTGAGTGAGGGAGCCAAAGAGAGCAGAGTCCAGAGGAGCTGTGGCTGTTCCTTCATCTCAACATCTCAGTATCTAAATCAAACACATACAGAGACAGAGGGAGGGCTGTTGGCTGAAAGTTGGCTGAATGTTGCCCAGATGCTGGCACACTATCAGGGCCAGGTGGAAGGTGTACCCTCTAGAGCAGGGAGCTGGGGCTTTCTGGGGGTGGTGGGGGTGTGTGTGTGGGGCTGTGACGCATGGGCAGTATGTCATAGTGGCTGGGGATGTGGCTGCGGGGAAGATCATATGGGCTCTGGGAGAAACCGGTGGCCATTCCATTGGGTCCCTGCAGGACACTCACCGTTGGCTCTGTGACAGTTTGGGAAAGAGGGAAGGAAAAATTAGGAGAGGTACATGGGACTCACTGAGGTAGAAAAGTGGCAGGCACAGACTGAGGATAAGGGAGAAAGGAGAGGTGCATGCAATAGAGAGGCAGCTCACACTTCCTTTTATCAAGGCTTACAAAGTCTGCACAGGCTCGCAGCAGGGAACATGACCAGAGAGGCCATAAGCAGCAGGTTCCTGCTGAGCTCCACACATCAGAGTAACAACGCACTCACCAACATCATAGACATTCCTGCTTACACTGCCCAGGAGGGTGGCAGTGCCTCCAAAGGGCACTTCACGGTGGGAGGGGGACTTCATCTCCACATAACTGCTCTCTGTATGCTTGCAAGCCAACCCTGGTGGGTCTCTAATGGTGGCATATGGATTCTCACTATTCAGGGAGCAGGAGCTGTTGCTGCACATGGAGCCTTTGATGTAATCTGCAGCGGCTGTGAGACAAGGACATGTTCAGTATCAGCAACAATGGAGAGATTGTCACTTACCTATGGCAGTGGTACTAATGCTAGATTCTGATATTACAACTAAAACTTACATAGACATCAGTATAGCCTGGAGAATGGCAATGAAAATCATTGCCATTCCAAGGAAGTTGTTCTTCTTTTGTCTCTGACATGTGACTAATGGTGGTATATAGTAATCAGAGTACAAAGGGGAGAAAGTGGAGGGCTCATCTCATCCATAACAGTCTCATCAGCCTGATAAGAGGCCTCATTAGAGACGGCAGCAAAGCTCCTTCAGACCACTCTTCACACCCCTGGGTCCCTCACATTCACCACCAACTGCACAGTGTGGGAGACAAAATGACGTATTGGGCACTGAGCCATAGAGAGCAATTACCATTGGAACAAAACCTCAGCCCACCATGATCTTGTCCAAAGCGCAGAGAGTTTTCACATAAATCATAGAGAATATAAGGATATGGGATTTCAAGTCACATAAATAGCAGCCTCAGAGGGGAATTGAAACCAAATGGGGAAACTGATACATGGGCTGTTGAGCATAAAAAGATTTTGTAATATTGGTGCTGGTGAAGCTGAACAGGAGTCCACATGCAATGTCTGTCTGCGCGCGCACACACACATATACACACACACAGACACACACACAGACACACACACACAGACACAGACACAGACACACACACACACACACACACACACACACACACACACACACACACAAAAACATACATGCAGAGCACAAGCACTGTTGCATCAATTAATTATTTACCTTTTCTCGACCCTCTCTGTGTCTGTGTCTCTCCCTGTTGAACATCTGTAACAAATGTCAAAACATGAAAGTCAAGCATCACATATGAATTCCCCCAAAGTGTGAAGGCTGACAGCAAACATCTCATTAAGGTACAATGTACTATGTCTTATTATGTTGGATTAGCGGAATGTGAGACATTATTGAATGTTTCATTCACTTTCTATCACATTTCCTAGGACTTACAAGCTTATAAATTCAACTGTGGTCATGGTAGGATATTTGCCAAACAACAAAACATCATGGATAGAAGACAAATATGTTTAAGGCTACATCAGTCTGATGGAGTAAAACAGCCTTCAGTGCATCAAGATGAAAATGGACACCTTTTTCTGAGAGGAACTTTATGATTGATGTGACGTAAGCTCAAGATATCTGACTTTTAAGTCAAGCATGGCAAAGCATAAATTGTAGATATTTAGATCTTTGCATGCCACTTAGCAGTAAAGAGCTTGTAATGAGTACGCAAGCATGGATTTCATCAGCAGCACAGTTTCTACAATCTATTTTGGTTTGCAACACCAATGATTTATGTATCTAATATATGATATTGGAATAACACTAAACAGTATGTTAACATTAAATACATTGTCTATAATATATGATGTTACTGTTTGCAGGAAATTTTTAATTGTCTATAAATACACACTCCTTTGAATACATAATATAGATTATATATACTCTACTAGTATATATACTCTACTAGTATATATACTCTTTTCTACTAGTACTACTACTCATTAAATGTTTACATACTGCATCTAAATGTTAAACAAAATACAGCAACAGAACATAGATAATAAACTTGAGATTTAAGCTATTATTAAATAATTTTATTATCACTTAATTTTCAATAATCCATAGACCAGGAGTGCACCGCTTGACCCAGTGTAAGCCATCACAGAGAAATGTGCAACTGTGGGAAGTGAAAGTGGACTAATGAGCTCAGAGTGACCCCTATTCACCTGTGCAGCACTGATTTTTCTGTCCTGCCTGCATATCTTATCAAAATCAGAGCAAAGGTTATGTCTTAACAAGAAACCCCTGGTTCATCTTCATTCACAGCAGGGTAGCTATGGCCAGGAGGGTGCCAATGAAAGGTCTGCACTAATGACATGTATTTTTGCCCTTGAAGTGGCCATCTCACAAAGTCTAAATTCAGGGTGTATGTGGGGTTTCATGGTAAAAAAGAAGAAAACTGACCTAGATCATTGAGGTTGCAGTAGGCTCTCCACTCAGAACCATTTCTGCTTTTCAGGGTGCTGGACTGTGAAAGCAGGAGTACAGTTTGATGTTGCTTTTATGCTGCAGTATATTGTTGGAAAATTATGTTTTTTGGAAACACTCATGGAAAGTGGTCATACTTTGAGGGTCAGGGTGCCATCCAGGTTGCTGGAAATGGTTGAGACAACATTACACTGGGCCACAGTGTGGTAACTGGGGTTGGAGAAGCACTGGCCACTGCTGTTGCTGCTCTGGCTCTGATTGACCTCTGCAGCACCTGTCCTCATTGCAACGGTACTGCCACACTCTGAGGATTCAAGCAGGTTTAGAAGAATTAAAACTAAATGTGTGTGTTTGTGTGTTTCTCGTTAGTATCTTTATAGCACTGAAACACATTTAAACATGTATGTTTGATTTCACTCTCAATAAATATAATATCATCAAAAAAACATATTTCATTAGGGGACAATTTGTACACTATTTAATCATAGTAAACAAGTCTCTAAAATGACTTACCAGACAAGGAATAGTCAGTGTTGGTGATATGCATTGCCTGTGTGTAGGACACACTGGGCTGGATCTCATGGCCTTTGTCCCTCTGCCTCTGTCTGTACCACACAAACAGACTGAGCATGGCCATGATGATGAGGAGGAGAAAGATGATGCCCATGACAGCACCCGCTGACTGGCGTTCCGAGCCTCGTGCCGGACTAATCTTGGTGTATGGGTTCAACTCCTCCATCATCAGAGCTGCTACAGAGAAAATACAGAAAGTGAGTTGTTTAAATACTGTGTACACATGTGTTTGAGTGATATTACACTGGAGAGACTGGATTGTCATGATCACCTCTCACCTTGATCACAACGGATGCCTTTATATCCAGGGCTGCAGTAGCATGTTCCAGTCACATAGTCACAGGTTGCATTGTTCAAGCACTCACACAGCTGCTGGCAGCCATATCCAAATGTGCCAGCAGGACACTCTGCATGGGAGAGAGGTGCATTACTACATCCATCAAAATTAAAGCACTTAGAGAGTGGGAGCCAAAGTGTTTATAGTACACATACACATAACCACACTTATCTACAGGGTAATTTTTACTCAGTGCTAAAATGAGCTGGGCCTACTCAACTCTGCTCACAGCTCGTCCCAATGAAGCCTGTTCGGCAAGCACACTGGCCAGTGATGTGGTCACAGTCTGCGCCATTTTGGCAGCGGCAGACTTCAGAGCAATCCCTGCCATAGAACCCTGAAGGACAGCCTGCAACAGAGATGGATAAAATGTTGGGATGGGAGGGGTGAAAACACAAAGAGGGAAAGACAATGTATAGAGTCAAGGTCATATAACAGGGGAACAGGAAAATCAATACCATTCAATGTCTCTGCAGCATACTCAATAAGGGACAATGAGAATGAATGGAAATAAAACATTTCCTGCTTCAGCAGAAAATGCATTTATCTTGTGGACATAACATAGAGATGGAGATAAAGAACAAGACAACTGGAAACAGTAAAAATTTCTTTGAGATAGGAGGAAAAAACTGTTAAAACAAATGTTATTTCCATGCACAACAGCAGGAACATGGCACCACTAAAAAGAATGAATATACCCTTGGGGTGATACATAATGGAATTCAAATTAGTGGACTGATGTTGATGGTCTGCATTATTCCTGCATGAATGACTGGAATGTATAATAAGCAAACTACTGAAGTGACAATTAATTTTATTTTGACGTTGTTCTCTCTAAAACAAAGAAGTTGTAAATAAAAAAACTTAACATTCCAGTAGCCCAGTTGTCTTTGACAAAAACATCTTCTCATTTGTTTTATGCTGCAGTTCTGAAGGACTGCCAGTAGATGACAGTGTGTGTCTACTAACTGGATGTGAGAGACTCACGCTGTGTGCAGTAGAGTCCGGTCCAGCCGGGGCTGCACCTGCACTCCCCATCGTAGGCACTGCACTGGGCTCCGTTGTGACAGTTGCACGAGTTAAGACAATCAGGGCCCCAGTACCCAGAGGGACAGGCTGCAGATGCCAGAGACATAGTCAAGCTCATGATCACACACTCATACACACCCATACGAAGTCAAACACGTATGAAGAGTAGAGTACACTTTGTATAAATCCTTGCAGAAAAATTAAGTGTGATCTTTCCCCTCCACAAGCCCATCATTTGCAGTATATGAGCAGATAATGGTGTTGGGTTGAAGAAGCCCAGTAAAGCACTAGTAATGTAACATCTATCTGATTATAAGTTATTTTTACTTTAAGTAGTTAATGCAATGAAAAACCAGACATCAATTTCACGCTGCATGACAGCTCAAAGCTCTGCTAATGATCTTTGGCCTACAGTGCTGTAAATCAAAGAGCATAATGTATTACAACAATCATTTAAGCAAGCTATGTTTTTTTACATCAACTGGGGCTCAGGGTATTTCTTGAAATGTGGGGCCACAAAAATGATAAATGTGTATGAAGGTAAGTGAAAAAGAGAAATTATAAGTGAGACAGACAATGAGAGGGGGGAAATGAGCAAATTAAACACGGGACAAAGGAGAGAAGCCATACCCTGAGAGCAATCCTCTCCTATCCAGCCAGGGAAGCATTGGCAGGAGCCATCGATAGGGTTGCAGGTGCCGTTGTTGGTGCAGAGGCAGATCTCAGTGCAGGCCCTACCATACCTGCCACTTGGACAAACTACAATACACACAAAAAGACAACAAACACATCACTTGACAAAACAACCCTGATCTGCATGTTATCACTTACACGCAAAGACTAGTGAAATCCATTAACATTATGACATCAAACTTGGACACATTTTATTGAGCACATTTATACAAACAAACTCACTCTGCAAAAGGTTGTGCAAACATTTTTCTCTAATGGATGATATTGTTGTTTGAGTGGACATGAAGTGAGCTGTTTAGACAAAAGGAGGAGTCAAATCACTGCCTCCAGTGGCGCAACTGCCCCATTTCCATTCACTAGAGTGGAATGAGTGATGTGCCACAGAATTAAAATAGAACATGTACACAGACCACTCTATACATTTTTTATGAAATTAATATTTCAATGCTCTCTGGCACTCTTCAATAAAAGATGCCATTTCCAATGAAACCTCCATTGTATTTTCTTGTTGGACCATGGGACAAAATGAACCAAGGTGTAATCTAACCACTGGGATGATGGAGCTACAGCGCCAGCGGACACATCAAAGGTCTTGTATAAAGAGAATAGCCCAGATTTAGACATATCAGATAAGGTGGCTGGCTGTGAAAGACATGGGTCTAACTCATTTTCATGTGGGGTGGTTTTAATGATTACATTTCAACTGGCTTTCCCCTCTTCTTCAGAGCTCTTTCAAGCTCCTTCAAGCAGGTTGTCATTAGGCCATGAGGTTGGCTCCCCCATACTGCTGCTTCTGGGGATTCAAGCCTCAACACACCAGTAGAGCTTCATTAGGCTGGGACTTCGTGCTGGACAGAGGACAAGTGAGGACGCCAACGGGGCTCAACAAGATGAAGATGTGCATGTTGTTGGCCACCTTCATCCCTTGTGGCCCAACGCCTGCACACCAGTAATTATAGTCCAGACAAATTAGGACTGGTCTCGTTATTTCTTTTTCGTTTTCCTTGAGCTAACCTATTAAACTTTTATTTGTAAGACATTGCTCAAAGCCATGAAAGAGAATTCAAAAATTCCCCTCTGCCTTTCTGTAATTTATAAAAAAAAGAAAAAAAGAAAGGTAAATTAGATGTAAAATCTACAGTACATTAGAGGCATCTTTCCTTAACGGTGATGAAGAGCAATTTTTTTATTACACTTTATGGCCAGTGAGGAAATGATGACAAGACATATACATTGTCTTAGGTCACACAAATTATCACATATTAAAACTTAAACTATTTTGCATGTATAGCAGTATATAAACATTTACATATATATTTATATAACATATAAACATTTCAAGGTTGTAGCACACCATCATGTACATGTACCTACTATATGGAAATTTTAAAGTGCATATTAAGGTGGGTTTATTTTCACTACAATTCATAGACAGAAAGGTTTGTCTATATTGTCATTTGTTATCATTTCATAGTATGTATGGGTCTACAACATTTTTATAGTGTATTAAACTCCATCTAAGAAATGTTTCTACACTTGTATACAGTTTGGTTATTGATTAGATGATTAAGAAAAAAAAACTGTGATGCCATTTTCAAATCCAGAATAAAAGTATTCGACCTTTCTTTCTTTTTTTACATTTTTAAATTTTTTTTTTTTTTATTTTTTACAAAAATGTTTTAACATGCAGTGGATATTGCACCTCTATTTATAAGTTTCAGTGTGAAAGTTCTTGGCTCTCATATGCCTGACTTATATCAAGAGTGCCAGTACATAATTAAAGAAACACTTGTATTACTTGTGGTGACACATTTATGACACTATCAACACTTTATATAATAATAACAAATATTTATAGACTTAATTGTAAACACATTCTATCTAAAATGTATGCTGGTTCAGATAATACACATATGTTCCTATAATGCCTAATGATTGGTGTAACATCCTAATAAAAGATGTCTGAGGCTAAAATAAGGAAATGTAAGGAGGTAAACTGCGCGTTTTCTGTCAGCATCTTGCTATGCAGCATCACAAGGGCAATTCACAAAGAAAAGTTTGCCTGGTTGCCTTGAAATTAAATTTAACCAGAACAACAGATGTGCACACGTGTTGTCTCTTTGTCTCTTTGTATTTGTGAAAAGCAATTTACATGCATCTCCCTTTGCAGAGTTAGGAACAGAGACAGAAACATTTACTTGATGTATCCTTTGTCTGAAAAGTAGGTCTCTGCAATACTCAGGCTCCTGTTGAAGGTTGATTTTTTTTTCTCTTTCGGGTCTGGGTTGCACTGATAATAGCCATTATTCAAAGTCTCAAGGCTAAGAAGCCAGAGGTAGAAGCAGCAGGTCATCCGTTGATCTTATTAGAGCCAGTGAATATAGAAGGAGGGACTGTAAGTGTCCTCACAAAATGTTGTGACAGAAAAGGTTTATTGACATGTTACTGGGACCTTGGATATTGTGAGATTTTGTAGGTTTCAGCACATGATAACTTTTAAAACTTACAATCTTAAATGTATTACCAAATTATTTTCCTTTTCATAGCCAATTCCATGTTCTAACCATTTAAATACAGATTTTTGTATTTTATACCAGGACAAAATGCCAAGACATTTTCAGACATAAACTGTACTCATCATTTTCCAGCAACAAAGACCAAAACTCCACAGTGAATGAATTTGACAGTTAGTGAAACAGCAGGGAAAGGTCAAAGGGGCACAGAAGGTTACTTGCCTTGGTTGCACAGTGAGCCAGAAAAGCCAGACAGGCATTCACAGTGGCCTGTGATATGATGGCACGGCCCGGTGCTGTGGACACACTGTGGACACGACTGGCTGCAGCGGTGCCCATAGAAGCCCGGAGAACAGACTGCAGCCGGCAGAGTGTGGCAGGAGAGGAGAGTGAGTCAATGTTGGGGGGAATAAGAGGTATGTAATAATGAAACAGGGCATGACAAGAGTGATCAAGGGAGTAAAGAAAAATCAAGGCGGGAAGAATTAAAGCAGTAAAGATGAGGACAGACAGCAAAGGGAGGGAAAAAGCAGGAAAGTCTGCTGTTATTGTAGTCACTCACATTTCATCTGTTGCCAGAGATGGAGCAGTAAATGAGTTAAGAGAATCATGAAAGTCTGTTTTATGTAATATCTTGAGAGCAGCTCTACACACAACTGTGTGCTAATAATGTGGATTTTATTCAAAGAATGTGAACCATTAAGAGACATTCAATAGGTGATATAAAGATAATTATACGAACATTTTATACAAAGAGTCTTAACTGTGCAACTGTGATAAGAGGCTGCAGTTTATATTGAAAACGTATTTTCATTTCAGTACAGCGAGAGCATTAAATACCCATGTTATGTTTGTTTTTGCACGCAGTGATTTGGGAAAATTCATACTCCAATATCACTATTCCCAGGAGACGATCAGGTATTTCAAAAATAGAAACCTATTAAGATCTGACAAAAACACCCTGGGTTGTTGTTTGACAACCATACAATGGTAAGTTTACCCATGGGTTTTGATTTTATTTAAAGCAGCAGGTGTGATGCACCTTTATCAGCCTCTGAAGAAGCAGAGAAGCATGTAATCCTTCAATTAAAGTTTCAACAGGAAAAACACAAAATCTGCAGTTATGAGGTTTTTACCTGACATGGAAATTATCTGTGTAAACATTGAATTTGGAGTAGTAATCATTTCCCATTTCACACACACATGCACACATGTACGCTCACACACACACACACACACACACACACACACACACAGACGCACACACGCTCACACACACGCACAGCTTGTTTAAGTCACTCTCTTACATTCCACTCAAATTGATGTTTACAGGTTTGTGACTGTGAATTTCACTCCCAATCAGTGAGCTCATCACTTGAGAGCGGCTTCAGACAGACCCCATTCACAAACCAGAGCTGGCACTCCCAGTGAGCACGCCCTCTGATGAGCCTTGGGTGAGGACTGTGAGTCTCCCACTGAGAGTTAGTTGAGGAGGACAGGGGAGGGAGGTGAAGTGTGTGTGTGTGTGTGTGTGTGTGTGTGTGTGTGTGTGTGTGTGTGTGTGTGTGTGTGTGTGTGTGTTGGGATTCTGTATGTGGCAAAGACAGTGTGATTAAGTGATAGCAGTGATGAAGGGTTTACACTCAAGCAGTTAGGGCTGCTGCTCCTCAGCTGGCTCACCCTTCAACAATTCTTCAAAGATCAAAGCAAGGTCAGTCCTGTGATTGAGTTTGTTACGACAATGCACATTTCATAAAGGTTGCCTAGAGAACAGATTGCCTAGAGAAAGATGAGGAAGCTCACTTCGTTTGCAGGAGGTCCCTCTGTATCCAGGTGCACACACACATGTGCCATCCTCTGGAGAGCAGGATCCTCCATTTTGACAGGAGCAGCTGACTGAACAGTTGGGTCCCCAGAAGCCTTGTGGGCACACATTATCACAGTGGATTCCTGCAGGCACATACAATGACGAATATTCAGCAAGTCCACACTAAGAGGGCAAAGATGGATGTGGTGTAATATTGTAAACAGCCTGCCTTCTGTAGAAACTCATCATCAAAGGGCAGCATCCACAATGCCTGATCACAGTGGATCTGTGGAGGGTTTTTCACCCAGCATGGACCCTCGATTGATTTTAGTCCTGAATGAAGAAGCTGCAGTTTTGAGTGTGTTTTTTTTTAGTTCAGCCCATCCTTTCAGACTCTGTTTCTCCTTTCCAAATGTATTTTATTTTTGATCTGACTGGGGCTCCCTGCCAGTGCACTGTGTTGATTAACAGGGTTGGGTCTCCGGAGAGGCCGAGCTTGTCTCCCATTCTCTTTCAGCAGAGCCGGGGTAGTGTAAAGAGCCGAAGGGAAGTATTCAGGCTACAAGAGCACAGTCTGGAAGTGTCACTGTGTATTTGGTGCAGCTCCAACCAACTAACGCAAAACACTGCATCCATACAGAGCTCTCACTGTGCACATGAATGCATTAGCACATCCTTTGGAGCAGCACGTTTTCTCTCAGCCGTCCCCATGGTTTCAAAAAGAAAAAAAAACATTAAGGGGAAAAGTCACATGTACTGTACTGTACATATACACAGGTTCATAAAATAAAATATTCCATGGCAAACACACAGACAATTGCACACACACATACACACAACTACAGACACATGCGCACAAACTCTGCAACCTTTCAAGCACCAGCCCCTAGTTCGAAGCCTCATCTGAAATTTCCTTTGAATGAGAATATCTGAGAATAGTGTGGCCATTAAAGCAGCATTAGTGCAGTACCTTTGAATTAAACCTGGACTAAACTCTGGGGACCAATGTTATACAGTAACCAGGGCACCTCAGGGCTGGAACGAAGGAGTAACGGAAAGGAAATGTTAGTGCTGATGAGGAGGAGGCATGGTAGCAGTGATTTAGTCAGAAGCCCAGCCATGGAGATCAAAAGGAGGGCAAGGCTTGTGCAAGTGTGTTTGAGGTTCTGCTAGGCCAGGCAGAAAAAACAGTGACTGCCTTTACTGTCAGAAAATGAATGCGGACAGAGCATCACACTTTTCAGTCTAATGGTGACAAACAGAGGGGCTTTGGATGCCTAGTGAGGGAGAAGAAGAAAGAGTGAGAGAAGCCAGAACTGAAGTCTCTTCAAAGGAGGCTTTTTGCTGAGAAGTGCCAGAGGTCTCACTATCCAATTTGTACAGAGTGAGCAGAGCAAAGCAAACGTCTCTCTCCCTCTTTAACTCGCTCTCTCTCTCTCAGTGCATGTAAACACACACTCACCTTAACTGCTCTTTGACGTGGACTTGAATCTACTCAGAAATAAAAGGTGAAGTCCTATCTAACACGGACTAGTATGAAGCCCCTGCATCAAGTGTCTAGTCACAGAGCACTGTTTTAAAACTTAGTTGGCTGATGTCATGCTTACGACAGTCCAGCAATATCTGTGTGGGTCACAGTCAGCTTAGCCACTTACCCGCACACACTATTAGAGACAGGCTTCTTGACAGTTCAAGAAACCTCACAATAAAACAAACAGGAAGTTGACAGCAAAGTAGGATTGTGTGCCAACTGTGGGGCCGATGTGACAGTGGCCGTGGCAAAAAATAGCTATAGTGTTTCTGTAAATAGCCATTTTATTGCATCCTTGACTTAGCCCTGTGACGAATCCCACGTTGTCCTCTCTCTAGGTGCTCCTTCCTACAGAGAGCCCATTGTCAAGCTTTGGCGATTCAAGTATGTATGTATGTGTGTTTGTGTGGCCCACTGGGCTGCAAGCTGCCCCCAGCCCAGCACCCCGGTGACTCAATTAAGGCTGACAGATGGTCCCGACCTGTGCAGGATTCAGAGCATGAGAGGACCGTTTTGCTGGCACTGTTCTTGCAGATAATAAAACCCACATTTTTTCCCAGAATAAATGCCCTAAGCTCAGGAGGCTGAATGGAGTGGGCTGCTGAGAGCTCACAGGCTTGACCTTTCCTGCTGAATCTATTCCCTCCCTGACTGCACCTCTCCACCCAGGCTCAGAGACCAGGTCCTTTGCTAGCTAGCGTATTTGACATTCAGATGCAACGCTTCATTTTTTGAGAATAATGATCCTCACCCTTGCTGTGACATTCACACTTCCCCACCTCCTACTGCTCTTTTCCTGTAAGCAAATGTTTGAAATGACAAGAAACAAAGAGCAGACATATGTTCATGTAAAGCTGGGAACCTGCGTCTAGAGGGGATCAGAGTTCAAACAGAGAGCCTAAGAGAGAGTGAATCATTTGATGTAAAAATATGGCAGTCAGATCATTGAGATTTCATAACAACCTGCAACTTCAAATAATTAACAGAGCCAGAAATAAAAATATCATAGGCTGTATTCAAAACTCATGAGGACCTTCTGAGCCAATAATTTAATCTCCAAATATATATCTGGTGACTCACTTCAGACGTTGTGTATAACTAATAATGGATGCAATACAAGCATGATTGCATACCAGCATCCAGTGTGTCAGCCAACAGAATAAATTTAGAGCTCAATTCTCAACATCTCTCATTCACACACCCTGTCGGCTCAGTAGCAAAACAAATTGAACATTTAATTAACAAAACACTGCTTAGACATTCTGTAAACATACTGTAAAACACACATTAAAACTATAACTCCTATAACCCCTGCATATTTTCTATTTTCTTAAAGTATGCCTGACTAGCATCTGATGTTGAGGTCATTCCTGCTCCTGATGTGGTGATGGTTATTCTTTGATAAAAGCAGTACTAACCTGTCCAGCCGGGGTAGCAGCGGCAGTAACCACTCACGGGGTCACAGCCATCAGCATGGGTACAGTCACAGCGCTCACGACACTCCAACCCATAGGTGCCATCCTGACAATGATAAAAACTCACTGTTTCAAAACACGGCACAAGGGCTCCATGAGATGGGACAAGTTGTATGGTGCTCCAAAAGGTTTAAGAGCCAAAGGTTTTGTTGCAGCGCCCTCTCAGTTAGGAGGCAAACTCACAGGGCAGGACTCATCACAGTGCTCTCCCCTCCATCCTGGAGAACATGTACAGGTGCCATCCATGGGATCACATGCAGCTCCATTGGAACATAAGCACGTTTGATTACAACCTAGACCCCATGTGCCACTGGAGCAGAGGATGGAGCAGTCTACTCCCTGCCACCCTGGTGTAAGAGAAACAAATGGATACATATGGATATGGATACAGCTAAATTGTATTACAGATAATAACTCTAAACATCCAAATAACCAAAATAAGGGTGTAGTGCACTGATTCCCAACCTGTGGTTCGAACCCTCAACGTAAATCTGAGGGGTCGACTGAAGTGGCATGATTTACAAACTATGAAAGTGCAAAAATCTTGTTTATTTGTAGCCATGGAAGGATCTAGCAGTGGCAATAATGTGTGACGACCACTTCCCTTTCCACCAACTGGTTTCAACTGAGCCTGGTATTACCAGCCTATAAAAGATCTGGCTTCTGCGGGCAGTCTCTCTCTCACCTTCCCTGCAGGCAGCTGTTAGTTAGGATGCATTAGTCCTTTGTTAGTTCTTTCCTTGTACTTTGCTTTCATGCATTTACAACACTTGCACTCCCCACACTCATGCATATCGTACTCTGATTTGTCTCCGGCTATTGCCAAAGCCTTACGAGCCAGGTTGTGACATCTGTTTGTCAGTCCATTGCTTTTTTGTTTAGACTGAAATCTCATTTACAACTGGACGGATTAAGATGCAAGTTTTTACAGGTCTGGGGACTGACTGACTTTGCTGGTACCCTGACTTTTCCCCTGGCGCCACCACGAGGTTGACATTTGTGGCTGTGAGTGAAATGTCTCAAAAATTATTTGTCTAGTAAGATTCATGTTTCCCCCAGGATGAAGTGTAGTAACTTTAATTAGACCTTGACCTTTCCTGTAGAACAACCGTCAGGTCAAAATTTTAATTCTCCAATAAATTTTGACTAAACATTTTACCTGCAAAACTGGTGATTTTCCAATTGGCCTCAGTTTTAGTTTGTATTTAAGTCTTATTAGGAAATGTTGGTATGCTGACACGGTAAACTAAGATAAGTTAGTATTTAGTTCCCCAAGTTCCCGAAGTAGAGACAAACACCAGCTAGCCTAATTCTAGACTCGTACTCTTGTTACAAAACCTTTTTGTTGTTATAATTGAATTGTCATCTCACATCTTCTTAGCATTTAAAAATCCCTTGGATAAAACAATATGAGAAGTAAAACTCATTCTCTGATGGAACTGCTCATCACTCACAACTTAAGTAAACTCATAACATAAGATGAAAGGTCTCAAGTAAATGTAGTCTTGTTTCAAAGGGTTACAAACTCAAAAGTCAAGGGACGCAGACTATGGGTTTGTGAATAAAATCTTTGACAATGACACCCTCTTAAGAACTAACTTATTTCATCTTATAGGTCTACATAATTTATTAAAAAAGAAAACTGAACATAACACAGAGAGAACAGGTCTGGTATGAAGGGTAATCTGACAGTTGTGTGTAATACAGTAAATATAAGTAAACAACCAATTAGTTTTACATTCTCAGGTATAGTATGCAAGAAATGTCAGATTATAAGTATATATTTGGAAAATGTAACAGTGTGTCTCTTTAATTCATCTTCAGTCAGTGTTACTGACTCAGTAATTGCTCTAAACATCCACCACATTTAGTTATACTGTACCTTCCCTGCAGATGCAGGAGCCATCGACAGGAGAACAGGATGCATGATTATGGCAGGAGCAAGTGGACATGCAGCTTGGTCCATATAGACCAGGAGGACACATTGTAGCACAGTCCTCACCCTGTGGTAGAAATCATGCAAAGTCATGAGGCAAAGAATGGGAATAAATGCTGACTATGGGAGCCCTAAAATAGGAGGAATATAGTCTAAGCAGAAGCAGACAGAAAGCATATCTCTGCAGCTAACTGAGCTGTTTTTTTAGACCAGTCATATCTGTATACAGACTGAAAAGAAAATGAACAGTAAAACTGAATGGATTTATGATACTGACTGAAGTTCAAGAGGAAGGACCACTCTTGATCACCCCAAGCTTTCGCCTCATAGCTTCCAATTATGCAGTCTATATATACGTTCTGACAGCACCTTCTGCCAGCCATGCCTCCTTTTTTGCAGCTCTGTTTCACCCCATTGTTCTACTACTCTTTCATTCTCTCTTGCACTCTCGCTCTCTCTCTCCTTTTAGCTTACTCTCATGGGGGGGGTCTCCCAGAAAAAAAGAAAAAACCCTTGAACTTCAACTCTTCCTCCATCCATCTCCAATCAAGCTACTATAAAGTTTGCCCTTTATACAATCATTTCTTTTCTAAATAAACTTAAGCTGTGGTTCTAGGCTGGTGAAAGATGTAGGGATTTTATAGACATAATGAGAGGGACCACCAAGAGTCATCAATTCCCAGTGTGGAGCAATGCAGTGCTCTGCAAGTCTCATCTACCAAACCAAAAACCAGAGTCCAAGCCTCCATTTTGTCCCTGCATCCCATAGGAAACAGCTGACGGTCTTTGTTGATAATGTCCTTGTCCTCTAATTAGCCACTCATACTGGTTAGTTGAGGAGCCCGCACAAAAGGTGAATACTGTAAAAACTTGTAAGAACCAACAAATAACTTCCATGGTGAGGTGGCTGGACATGGGAAAGCTGGATCCCCAAGACATCTCTAACAAACTGCAGCCGACTCTCAGTCTACTATTAGCAAGCACACCAGTGGGATATCGGCAGCCATTCTGGTGTAGCCTTTAAGTCTCTACTATTACATTAGAGTGCTATCTGGTAACGAACATGAAGTATTCCTTCCGTGTCCTCTGCAGCCTTGGGTCATTAGAATTTCTCTGCTTTAAAAGTCGAGCACAGCCCACCTCCACTAGTCTCGTCCCTCCCTAAGCTTAAGATCACAGCCAGTCTATGGATCCCCACACCTTCCCTCCCAAACCCTGCCTTGAGTGACAGGTGACACGATGATTTAGAGTTCCAATTAGTGGCCCAGAGGAGTCCTGAGTGGCTCTTGCTTCGCTCACCAGAGCTCTGGCAGAGTGCTGGCTGCTCACTGCTCTCATTATCATTTTGAACTCAGTTTAAACAGGAGGCAGGAGGAGATGTGCCAGTGGACGCCAGGGGCAGGACACACATCTTAAAACATCTCTCCTCCCTGTACACCACATAAAAGCACTGTCTGTGAATGAAATTTTTATCAATCGGTTGCAATAACCTTTGTTCTACTGAAAATGACAGCTTCAAGACTGCTAACAATAGCAGTTCAGTTACAGTTGTTAAGTGCGGAGAGAACTTCGACCCGCCAGGGGGTGTTGGCAGGGTGAGGGGGTGGGTGTTCAGCCTGTCTTCAGAGCAGAGGCAATTTACTGGTGACTGGACTCATGGATAAAACGTCATGCAGCCACAAATGACCACATGGATTTTGTTGCATCCATGGCTGAGTCAGATTCCACTTGGTTTAACCCTCAAGGTGCAGAGACCAGTGGTTGGTCTGCTCTCATGAGGGGAAAGGCTGCTCTCTCATTAGTCGAGTGATTCATATTCCTTCTGAGCTGTGAAGAATAGAAGTATGTATGTGGAGAATCATTATTAATACACGGGCTGTCAGTCCATCACATTAGAGCAGGAGGACCTTACATAACTACACAGTCAATGGAGGCAGCAACCAGACCTGAGCCGCTGAGAAGCAACCAGGTCATCCCAAGGCACCAAATTCATACCTATTAGTATCTTAATGTAATTGCAGAATATTTTTTTCCAGAAAGTCTCTCGCTGACATGACATTGATCAGCTTGGTACCTACTGAGACTAGATGCAAATGGCAGCACTAATTACCAATCAGTCTCACTCCTTAACAGTTCATCTAACTGCTGGATGAGTGACTGCAGTTTAAAATTCATGCAGCAAGACAGAAAATGAACCGCTGAACCTTTTGATGAGGCTAGAAAGCCCTGAGAGATGGGAAAATGATTTGTTTTCACCACCTACAAATGCAGAGTGGAAGCCATTTCTAGTGCATTCATTTTTCAAATACCGCAGTGTCAACAGAATCTGTATAAACTGTAGACATCGGGGAGAAATGTTACTATAAGTACATGCTGCAGATTGCAAGGGACAATGCCTGAATAGGTAACATGTAATCACTTTGTCCCAGTCAGAAAGAGCATGTCCAATTACTAGAGCTAAATCAAGCGTGCAGGAGCTCAGTCTGCTCCAACACTTTGCTTAGTTTGCCCCCAGATGGGACTCTAGAACAAAGATGCAGTGGGGAGGCTTAGTCCTATCAGCTGCCCCCCAGAGAAATGACTTCACTACCAATCATATTCTCAACTCCATCATTAGCTACATTTTAAAATCCCACTGTGTGATAACGAACATATGCCATGCATATGACAAAAAGTTACACACTCAAGACAACCACAGCTCTACCTTTCTAACAAACCATCTGTGTTGTTTGCACAGCAGCAGCTTTGTTAAAAGAATAAAAAAAGCAAAAAACAACCACAACTCCTCTCACCCCCCTCCTTTCACGCACACGCACACACACATGCACACGCACAAACACACCAATCCTCCATATGAGGTGTGTCTGTTCCCATCTGACTGCCTCCTTTTCTATCCAGCTCCTGCCCTCTAGGTCTGTTTAATGGATCTGGCAGCCCTTCCCAGCAGCCGCCAAAGAGAACAGGTGGAGCAAATTAAGACACAGTCTGCGGCCCTGCTCGGTAGCTCAATTCACCACAGTGGCCCGCTGTAAGACACAGGCAATTTCCACTGAAATGTAATGTTGGCAGAAATGTACCCTCTCGGTCTCTGTTGCTCTGTAACTTCAGATTGCAAGACAAGAAATACAATGGGAAAACTGATTGAAGTTACCCAACTAATTTGACAGTTGTAAAAGGGGACAGTATGGCTGCAGAAAAACGACTGAAAGAGAAACAGACTGTATATAGGTCAAAGATTCAATTTTCTTCCAATTGTTCCATGAATATACAAATCTAAGCTTGTTCTCAGATTGTCTTTCTAACACTGCGAGTTAAGCCATATCAAGCGCATTTGAAAAATACACACAACTAATTATTAATGCCTGCACATTTAGCAAAGGATTTTTTGTGGTGCAATAGAGCACATCCATAATGAGGCAATAATAAAATGACTCACCTTGCTTCTGCCTGCCTATGTTTAAAAAGCTTCTAAAGTAATGCTGGGACCACGTCCAGGACATTATGGCCACACTGACGCAAACATTTTACTTGAGCCACAAATAACATGAAATATAAATCAAGGCTCCAACCTTTTCAAGGGAAGTTTGTTCTGTAGAAGGATGTAGTACTTTGTAGCATGAGATACCCTTGCAAGAATTGCCTTATATGATTATCAGTAAATCTACTAATGCTCTTTAGTATAACAAAGATTACAAAGAGCAAGGTTACAAGGGCAAATAACCTGCAATAGCTTCAAGAAAAAATTATATAACCAATTAAAGTTACAAGGGCAAATAACCTGCAATAGTTTCAAGAAAAATGTATATAACTAATGACATATTTAGAAGTTGACACTAATTACTGCAGTGATTAAACTAAAGTCAAGTGTCATAAGTTATAAGATTTTGAACACAAAGGTGGTTCATTTTGAGAGAGATAGCTTATAGTTCTTCTGTTGTTTCATATGTGGTTAAATAGATTATACATTTTCCTCTCTTTCCTCCATTTTTACTATTCTTCAGTAAATGTTGGCTTGTGCAACTTCATTGTGTTGAGATTTAGGTGTTAAGAGAACATGTAAAGGTCAAATGAAAATAACATAAATTGCAATAAAACATGACATCTAAAAAAACAATGAAACATTAACATGATAGAAGCCACAGTAAAGCAGTAGAGGTACATGACACTCACCATGAACCCAGGGGCACATATACAGGCACCCGTGACAGGATGGCAGTCAGCTCCATTGGTGCAGCTGCAAGGCAGCATGCATCCCTCTCCAAAGTATCCAGGCGGGCAGGTCTCATTACAGTAAAGCCCTGTCCATCCTGCAGAGCAGGTGCATTCACCAGAAAGTGGGTGGCAGCTACGACATAATGAGAAAGAAAGATGAGACAACAGCAGGAAGAAAAAGAGTGAGACGAACTTTCAGCTCTGAGAGTATCAACACTTCATTCCTGAGCAGGGTCAAAGTGTGAAGTCTGCGCCAACAGCAATTCATTCATCGATGTGTCTATGTGCTTGTTTCAGATAGATGAGATGTCCCTTCTCTCCTTCTTTCTGTAATGACTTCTATGGTCGGTGCCTGACTCCAGCCGGAATCAGAGCATTAACAATGCATTAACTATGAATGCGGCTGAGAAATTATGAATGAAGCAAAGGTTGCGATTAAAAGCTAACTGGATGACACGGCTAAGAGGTGCCCAGACTTCAGAATGAGTCCTGGCTTAGAGCTAAGATGAGGCAAAATTGAGTTGCAATTTAAGTCTTTATTCATATGGAGCTATAGGCAGCTTCGCTTTAGGGCTTGTACAGAATGAAATTGTGTGTGGCCTTGCACTGATGTTTCACTTACCTCACCGTGTTGGTGGTATTACAGGGACAGTACTTGTCACAGATAAGGCCGTAAAGGCCTTGGGGACAGAATCTCTCTTGGCAATTAGGCCCTTTAAACCCTGTTTCACACAGGCAGGCTCCATTGATGTGGTGACACTTGGCTCCATTCTGACACTCACACCTCTGGTTACACTGTGGACCAAAGGTGCCCACAGGACAGTCGTCCTGACACCTGGAGAAAATGACATTGACTGTCTTTTAAATTGGTTCTCTAACAATGTGAAGTGCATCAAATAAATTAAAGTCAAGACTTGTAGCACGAAATTCAGATATTGAAAAGGTTAAAGCAGCTCTGTAGACAAGATGCACTATTCTTATTTGTTATCAAGAAAATAAATCTCCAACTTTCTCCAGTTCTGAGTCTCAATTATGAAGATTTGCTCATTTTTACGCCATAATGATTTCAAATTCTTTGGATGTTGGTTAAACAAAACAGGTAATTTGAAATCATGACCCGGCAGGAATTTTATAGATCAAGAGCTTAACCAATTAGATAACTGGTAGAATGGGCTACTTGTAGCCTTAGAAAAATATTACACAATTTTATGTTGTTTGGATATATGATTGTGGTTTGAAAATAGACTAATAAGACTATAATCATATTTTATGTAATAGCAATATTGCCTCTTCGATCACACTACCACCACTGTTAATACTGTTACTAATACTACTACCACAACTACTGGCAAATTGTCCAACTCAAGTTTACAGCTGAAAATATGGATAGACTTAATCAACTAAAAGACTACTAAATACAAACTAAAAATTTTATTTAGTGTTTCAAAAACTGCTATTGTTGCCCTTTTTGATAGAAAAGGTGCGTGGATGACCAATACTAAGTTAAACTAAACATGTAACACGCTTTATGACATTGTACAAAACAAGTTTGTGGTGAAAAAAGTGACCATTTCATTTTGGAATAAAACTCTCATCTTACATTATTAATAGTCTTTTTATATTTCATCATTTAAATAATGAATATTTCATTTGAAAACATTTTCATAAATCCAAGGCTGACATGGTCAAATATCCACGAATACATGACAGCGAAGCCCTAAAAGCAGGGAGGCTTTAAAAACAGCCACCTGCTGTCAGCAGTCACGACAACTTTTCTCGGCAGGAGGTGGACAAGAATCGTCATCAACCACAGAAATTAGAATTGCTGAGGAGTTTCTCCACATGAAGCACTGAAGTAGATCAGAAAATGGATTTTTTCTTCACTTAAATATACTGACTTAACTATACAGTCCTGGTGGAGCATCAATCTCAAGAGTCTAACAAAGCTATTACAAATAGCTCAATTACATTATAAAATGGTCGAGTTATGTTTCATGTTTAAATTACCCCAGCTTTAGTTTTATCAGGGGACAATAGTATTATTATACTAGAAAAGACAGGTTGGGAGCTAACACAATCTCAGATTATTGCTGGCAGGTTAATTCACCTGCCACTGACAAAATGAATGAGGGCAATTTTGCAAAATAATAAAGTAAAGGAAAGGTCTTGTCGAGGAAGTGTTTCCATCCAAGAGACAATTGCTTTAGCTGAACTAATAAACCCAGGCTGCTCTGGGCTGCTCTGGCAGGCATGGGGAACTAAAAAGATCTGTGGATTTCAATGAGACCTTAATATAAGACCATTACTTATAATTAATGAGCAGAATCCAAACTGCATGTAGCCCATGGTGAGATCAATGGACAGGCTGGGATTGGAGGCGGATGAAGGCTGAAGACATGAAGCCTTGCCGGTCAGCATGAAGTACGAGATTAATTAAACATAAACACCCCTATTAAAAGCTTTCAATCCACCTTCAAATGGACTAATGGGCATTTATAAATGCTCATTTCTCTTGAGCATGAGATTATTCTAGTATTTCCTCTCCCTTTTATAAAATAACAGCCAGGTTTGTGCCTTATTTAGAAGTCAACAAAGAGAATAGGTCAATGAGTGACTGTTAAATGTGTAACCGTCGGTATGAAACCATCCCTTGGCATTAAACACTAATATCAATAAATCATGCCATTGTCTGACCTATTTTCAAAGTAGGATTACAAAAACTTTGCACAGAGTACTTCACAAAAGCCTTTTGTGCATAATAATTGAGCAGCCTGCCTGCCAGGGGTGTCAGCTGTGTACCTGCGCCCACTGAAACCAGCTGCGCACTGGCACTGTCCTGTGATGTGGTCGCACAGTCCCCCATTACGACAGGAACAGTCTTTACTGCAGTTGATGCCGTACTTGCCAAGAGGACAGGGCTGGGCACAAACTGAACCCTGAAAAACAGACAACAAAGAATCATCACTAATGACTACACCTCACCACGACTGATGTACCTGAGAATAAACTTATTGCTTGGACAAGAGAACAACTGTAATTGTTACATTAAAAAAAATCTAATCTAATCTAAACCTAAACTGACAACACCACTCAAAATAACACAGTTCTTCTGACACTGTTTTCACACATTATCTTGAAAAAGCTCATATTAATGAAGAGTTTTTCTCACATTGGAAATCCAAAGTGGTCATTACTGACCTCAATCCATTGGTCAGATTAAAATAAGCATTAGCACTAGATTATCATAACTGTAGTGGTTAACACATTATGACTGTTTATATAGCAGCATTTGTCCCTTTAAATTCTGTTCTAACTCATTGTGGATGTTGTGGAAAATCAATGAGCAGGAATTATTTACAGCACAATGGATTCTTGAAAAAATGTGATTAAGTGCCTTAATTTTCAGTGACGTATTGACTTCACTAGCCAAAAACAGACATTCCCATCTGGTTAATTCATATGCAAACCAATCATCCATGAGGATATATAATGTAAGATTTTATAATGTTAACTGTGGGTGGCAAGGTTCACTTGACTTACTTTTACATTATGGATTACTATTTAAGAAAGGATAACCTCCCCACTAGAAAATTCTTCTGGCACAGAGCAGATGATCCCACTTCCTCATGTATAACTGAACACAGCAACTTGATCCTATAGTCCAAGTCCGTGTGTCAGTAAAGACTACATTACAGACCAAAATGTTTTTTTCCTCCAGCCCTTTTTCTTCTCTTTGGCCTTTCTTCCACTCTTCCCTCCCACTTTTGCTTAATATGAGACCTACCGTCCACCCAGCAGGACAGGAACAATCTCCAGTAATGTGGTGGCATGTTCCTCCATTCTGACAAGGGCAGCGCTGCTCACACTGAGGCCCATGACTACCGGAGGGGCAGCGCTCTCCACAGCTGTCACCAGTCAAGAGTCAAGAGTCAGATATCTCAAACATGTCACCTGTGTTTGCCTGCAGTTCTTTGCATCAACAAAGAACATTCAGAAAAACACCAAGCAGCACATCAACATTTTTTAATAGACACAAAGAAAATGTCAAAGGCTTAAATATGTTTGTGGTACTCACAAAGCTCCTGTGTACCCTGGAGCGCAGATGCACTCTCCAGTCTCGTGGTTGCAGGTGGCACCATTGAGACACTGGCAGGGTAGTTGGCATGCTTTTCCATAGTAACCGTACTCACAGGGCTCCTCACAACGCCAACCCTGGTAGCCATCAGTGCAGACACAGGCACCCGTGATGGGGTTACACTTTGCCCCATTTTGGCATTGGCACCGATTACTGCAGTGAGGTCCCCAGTAGTCACTCTCACAACCTGCAGGCACAGAGAGAAGAGGCATCAGACAGGGATGAATTTGCACCAATATAATATTTTATGTAAAGAAATACAGTAATGAAATCACTCATATATTAAGTCTTGTGTAATACATGTAATGATTAATCATTTACAGTGCTGCATAATCTTAATGATATTGACAATGACCTTCAGCTTATGCCAATATGAATAATTTTCTATCAAATCAATAAAATCATAGTTTTCAATGTAATTGCATTGTTTGTTTAAAAGATCCAGATTATCTGATTCTTATTATCTGTGCAGCCAAAAGCTTAGCTCTCCACACAGCTCCATTGTTGTCCAAAAACTATTGAAAACACATAAATGAGCAACACTTGATCACTTCATCACCAAGATCACTGGCAGCATCGTACAAAAAAATTCTCCTGCTTGGGTATTTGTTAAAAGTTCAAATGATTTAGCCTTTTTAAAGTACGAATAGATGGTACAGTGCCAAAGTCCAAAGGTATTGCCAGATGGACAAACATACTGTAGGTCTTGGTCTTTTCATGAGATTTTTTCACAACAACAACAACGGTAATAATAATGATAAACAAAACCTAAATATCAGCAGCCTTATCTTTTAAATTCATTTGTTGTTATCACTCCTGCTCAGGTTCACACGGTACAGGAGTGGACTAACACCCTCCACATCAGAGAACAAACCAATAACAGTCACTCACACAGATTCACAGACATACATAGGAAGAGCATGCCAACTCCACACAACAGGCCTGAGCCATAAATCAAAATGAGACTGTGTGTGTGACCTCTGAGCCTCTGTTTCACATTTCCAAACACTCGTCTGGTATGTGTAAAGCTTCTGTGACACAGATATAAAGCCAGCAATGTTGCAATGTTGTTTTCATATCTGCCGTCAATATGAGCCTTACAAAACTGTAACCAACCTGTTGGTATCACAGACAAGAGACTAAAGAAAGCTCCTGGTTGAAAATTGCACTGCATAAAGAGCGTGTAAAAAAATATTTCACTCTATAAAGTGGGCTACCTTGTCAGGTTAACCTCATCATTAGTCCTTTAGATATACTGGACAGATATATATCAACAATACAGCCCATCTCTGATTTTCTCTTCTTGTATGTTATCTGATTTAAATTACCACATAGTAATTACTGAATGTTTAAACATTTCTACCAGTTTCTCAATTTTTTTCTGATCAAAAATGTTGGTTTCTTTGCATTAGCTTCATCTTAAGTAAGACTGCAAATTCTAAAAGCATTAAAACTGCATTTATCAGTCAATTTTGACCATTAGGTGGAAGAAAAGCATCAAAACATGCTAATAGATACACAATCACCACAATATCCTCTGGTCACCTGATATTCTATATTCATTCCCCTCTTAGTTCTGTTGATGTCTCCACCAACTGTTTGTATTTAGGAACAACTCATTTGCTGCATATTCACCAGCTAACAGCATCTAACTTTGTCTGTCATAATTAGCTTACAGTTGGTTAAGCAGAGCTTGAGGGCTGGCCGCTGACTTTTATTTTGCCAGCTGCAGCTCATTTCCTTAATTTATTGTTTTGTGTGTAAGAAAAAAAAGTTTAAAATGCATGCCCATCACTATTTCACCATAATTTCTTAGAGCTGCAGTATTTTCCAACCAACAATCCAAAATCCCAAAGTAGACAAAGAAATCCCATCAGGTTTCCACGTCATAAAAGTTGGAAACAATTCATTTGTTATGCTCAATATCAATTTATCAATATCAATATTAATTAATAATTTTCAATCAGACTTAAACATACAGTAAAGTTGTGTAGCAGCCTATTCATTACAAACAGCCTTACACATTAAGTCATGAGATTCAGTGTTAATATCAACAATATTTGTGCAGATTCAATGTGTTCTTGGTACAGAGTCTGGGTGGTGGGTCATAAAAACATTTTTGCTCAAGACCTCTACAGAAAATTCAGATGAAAAGGGAAAGCATAACTAACACTCTGCATTACCCACATGTAAAATGAAACGATGAAATGGGTGAAAAGAAATTGGTGGAGAAATAAAATCTACCACGCTGAGTCTATGTGATTCTGACATACCATAAACATCATAGATAAAGGTCTTAATAACACCCTGAAATTAATCTGTAAAACAGGACGCAAATGTGCAAGCTGTTCACACCTCTCTGTGACTAGAGGGAAGAGCAAAAGAGGATGCAAAAAGTAAAAGCACAGCAATGGGAGATTTTTCATGTTTAACAGTTTGTTACTTGTATGTCTTTTAACACCTTTTTGCAGGTGCAACTTCTGCTGTCAGCTGTCAAAGCCAAAGGAAAAAAAGAGGTACTGAAGGCAGTGAAACTTTCAAACTTCTGGTCATAAATGTTCACTTTTCAAATTTTTCTAAATCAACTTTTAACTGAGTAATTGTAATGAACTTGGACTAATAGTGCAGAAAGTTTCAATTTGATGGAATAACACCTGGATGAGACAATGTTCATCCTCTGTGACGATTGTGCAAATATCCCAGAGGTGTCATCCATCAGGAACGATGAGCAGCAAAATTAGTCTTCCCAGCTGTATTGTAATATTGGCACAGGAGAAAATTGGTTAAGTTATATAACCGAGCCACTTTACGCAGGTTAATGTAAATAGTTCTGTGACATTACTAAGTGGTACCTGAGGGAATGATGTAAAACATGCAATTTGCACATTCTTCAAGGGTTTGTTTAGAAAAACTCAATATGCCTCATAAACTGCAAGCAAATAGCTAATCTTCAGGGTTAAAATGAACAACAGCTTTTATGTGAGGAACAATCACTGAGCTGGGGTTTTAGGCTGTCTTCACTCTCACCAGGGTCCTGTTCTTTTGAGGATCTACTGGTGATTTAAGTGATTGGTATAGCCCTATATCTCTCCATCAACATCAGCAGCAGCAGCAGCAGCAACAGCAGATGTATTGCCTCACATAAAAGCTCAGCTTGAGATCCAGACCAGCACAACAACCAGGAAGGCGAATATTCCACTATTGATTCTCACATCATCGCAGACTTAGTTGTAAATGTAAAGACACTACGCTCTCTCCTTGTCTGCTCACTTTGCCAGAGCTCTCATCAGCCAGAGTAGTAACTTAATGAACCCTGTTTCATGCTCGGCACTGAAGCCTGTTTTTCCATGTACACAGCAGGATGATGATCAGCCTTTCCTTGATACAGACAGGTCTACTCTGAAGGGGGTCCCGAAACACTGGGCAAGTGTAGTATTACTTCTATGGTCAGACAGACAAGAAGCCACATTACAGGGCTCACATTGATTTGATCTAATCTGCTCCTGGCCTCCAGTCTGGCATGAATGAATTCCCCGAAGGTTGAGCTGCTGCCACGCAAACGACCCAGGCACATTAAATCTGAGGTGTGTGCGGGCAGCCGATGTAATGGATGAGCAGTTTAGCTGCAACTTGGTTTAGCAGTTTATAAGTACTCTTCAGTGCTCCCTCAGCTCAACAGTGCTCCCTCAGCATGGCAGAAAAAAAACAGGCACTACACTAGAGCCATCATCAGCTCTGGTTTCAGCCTCAAACCTTGACCACATTAATACATAGTGCTTTTTATATTCTTACATGTATAACTCAAAATTTGATGTCAGTGAAAAAGAAAATGCCCAGAGCAGCAGAGAAAAGGAGAAATAAACCAAAATCTATCCAACGCTTAATTTGCAGAGTTTTCTGGTGCTTAGGAGCTCAGCAAATGTTACCATTTGAAGTTTTAAACCTTCTTTAGCTTGCAGTTAGAGGCCTCAGCACATTGAGAGCAAAGCCCATTATCTCGCTGTCTCTCTCCTACACAGAGGTTCTCAAACTTTACCCAGTGGTCTCTCACTTCGCAGCACTGACAGCATTTAACTGTGATTAAGGAGTCAGAGTTCACAATGAGCTGCAGGCAAAAACAGGGAGAAGCAGCACAGGAAAGTAGCATGTAGCATGAAGGCTTCAGCTTCTTGAGAGTACAGCTAAATTGTGTGGTGTGATGAGAGCCCTGTGGGTTGTGGTGTGTAGGCAGTAGATTCCACACAAGTAGGAAACTAGAGAAGCTGCTCTCCAGCCCATTAACTAGTCTGGCCTGGGTCAGTGAGCCTAACAGAGGACACATACACTGGACTCTCAGAGCTCATAACGCATAACAGTTAGACTGTGGTTAACCTCACACACAGGGAAAGGTCCAATCCCAAGGTGCTAATCCCCTTGGATGGAACACAACCAATCACGTTGAAGGGTACCAACAGATAGTAAACTTCTGGAGGTGATGTCCAAAGAATGGGCTGAGTGAGCCATCATGGTGGTGTTGAGCTTTGAAGTGTGCTCAAGAGTCTGCATGATCAGAAGCTGGCTGCAACAGGATTAAAACCAAACAGCTTTCAGCAGCTGACTGCATTCAGAAATTCTCCTGAACTTGGCCTCTTCAGCAAAATGTTTGTCACTGTTTGTATAAGGGTGGGCCTGTGCCACAGAAAGCCGCCGTAAGCTTCTCAAAACCAAATTGAAAATGAGGGCCAGAGTCAAGCTCTTTAAACACAGAATATCTCTCTCTCCATTCAAATGGGATTCTGGTTTCATTCTTCATTTATTCAGCTGGACGCATGGCAAAAGCAAACTTCAATTAGAATCACAGCTGGACTTGTATAAATGACCAGTCCACATGGCTGGTGCAGACACTTGCTTGCTGCTTTGCCAAATCTAACTGGGAAAAATCATATCATTGCTATTGGAATATTTGGCTTGAAGCCTGACTCCACTCCCCACCGTCTCAGCCACTCACTGTCACATAACTATTATTAACACACACTGTTGACACTTGAGAAATAACTTAACTCAGACAAGACATTAGAAGACAAATGTTCTCACTCCTGAGAGCCTTTTCCTTCTTGGTTACTCTCCAGCAGAGCTTGTGGCAAAGCAAAGCAGCGTGACTCATTGTCTTGACGAGTCTTCTGCATTGCTTCATGGAAAGAGTGCACCTCTGAATTTCATATAGTCTGATTCAGTTTGTACCACTCACTTTGTGCTTTATTTTTTCTTTCCTTGAAAGATCAGAATTTCCAAATTACACTTCATGACCAGAATTAATACAGACAAGTCACTCCTATAAAATGGCATGAGGAGACAGGCTTTCTTTAAAGATTTTAAATGTTAAAATGGTCATTTTTAAAGGAACAGTGGAACATTTCTGCCTACAATTTAGCTGACACAAGAGTATACAATATTCTGCTCTTCAGTCAGTGTGAGCTATTTGTTCTAGGAGTTATTCAATAAAAGAACGACTCAACATCCAGCTATTCATCACTGCTCCCTCACTCAATGACGCAGACTAATAGAGTGAAAAGCAGACAGGACTGGTACCAGGGTCTAGAGGGAAAGTGATGATTGTTGTGCAAAGTGGTAAATTTGCATTGAGTGACAAATGTCTCTCAGCGTTGTTAAACTTGCGACTGTAAAGCAGCTACTACGCTACGAGACAGTCCCCACTGTCCCCTCCATGTTCTGCTGACACCTATTATACTGTTATTTATTAGTCCCCAGGAAACCCAGACAAGACAAGTAAACAGTTACATACATCCCTGTGAGCTTGACAAATGAATTTCTAAATATACAGAAAAAACTGCCAATAGTCATGGGGGCAGTTGTGCTGAATTGGAATAACAGCATACTGCAGCTTCTGGTGTTGGGCGTGTCGTTTGTCCTGCCCTCATTCATCTTAGCTGAGCCACTGTGTGTCCGCATTCCCCCAGGGGGAGAAAGGCAGCAAAGGACCAAGACCACAACACAACAGAGACTCTCAACAAAGACAGTTCACTGTAATGCACCATATCCGCCTCCTGATTCCACCAGGCAGTTGAATAAAAATGAACAAGATCTCACAGTTGCCTATTTGGAACCACAAAACTATTGAGTGAATAACTTAATTCTTTTAAATCTGTGCATTACTGATTAAAAAGTCTGGTCTGCTTGTTTATCCCATGTAGGATCTGATCATTTGTCCAAGTTCTTTTCAGGATGAGAACCTGGATCAATACAAGCCCTGTAGGTGCCAGCTGTCTCCCCTGCAGCGCAGCTCTAACAGGGTTAACAGGGCTAGTGGTTGACCGAGAGACAAAGCCAGGTCAATTCGTGCTTTATTCTAAACAAGCACTTAAGAGTGATGCTACTTAAAAGAGTGGCCATTCTTTCTAATAAAGCTGGCCGTGTTGAGCTGAAATACAAGCAGGCTGTAAAAGATGCTTTTGCTTCAGTGCAGTAAACCAGTCACTTGTTCAACAGAACCTGACACGGCTCATGCTTCTGGATGAGCAAATTGTTACACAGCCCACTGCTCCTTTCAATTAATAATTTATCCCTCACCCTGTCCTGCAGAAAACAAAGCCTTTGCTCTCTTGCCACAGGACAACAAAAAAAAAAAAAAAAAAAAAAAAAAAGCAATCACAGCTGAGGTGGACATTTATCTACAGTACACACCGATACACAGTGACTGGAGTATAAATAAAGCTAACACAGACATAACGTACAACAGTCACGGGCACAGACATGCCTACTCAAAAAAAAAAAAAAACAATGTCAACCCGATAAAACCAACTGTTACCCCACTTAATTTGCACACATTGATTTCCTATTTTCAATTATTAATTCTAATTAGGATGAAGTAGAATGTGCCATGGGGCAACAGCAGTCAATGTGAAGGGGTGCGGTCACAGAGTGGAGGACTGATGGACATTCCTATAATGTCAGAAGGGGCATCCCCATCAACACCATGAGAAAGTCAAAGAATCCTCAGGGCCATATTTCAGGTTTTCCTGTGGCACTGCAGCTTCTGTGTGCACACAAACAATGATAGAAAACAACTAAGTGCAGATAATTAAGTGCTTTTTTAAATACAAATTTGAAATACTCTTCCTGAGAACTTCAATTTAATGTTACTTTATATTTCTATATTATTTTTCAGGGGCAAAGATTGTACTTTTACTGTATTTATTTCAAAGCCACATTTACAGGTTACTTTTCATAGTACATGCAAAACATAATTAGCTCATTAAAAAAGTATGTTTTTTTTATATTATTTATGCTGTATAATATATTATATGGAGCATAAAATAGCATAATATTACATAATATTACCCCCACCTCAACCACCTACATGAATATATTACTGCTTACATATTAACATATCAATAATTATGATCCAATAATCCCACAAACAGAGAGGAGGCCATGGTGCATGAGTACGGTTATATTTGAAATGCAAGTCAAGTCAATACTTTTGTGCTTTTAGATGAGTACAATTCTGGATGCAACACCTTTCATTGTCATGGCATGCTTTTAGATAAATGTAGTAGCCTAACCAAATTTCGAGAGGAGGTAAATCCACTGATCCTGAATAGCCTGATGTATTATTTGTTCATATGTAGAATAGGTGCAGTAAGAGGCAATACAAAAACTTTTCAAAAGACAGGTGTTCCATTTGATAATAACTATCGCTGAAATGTCAGAGGATGAAATGAATGAAAATAGAGATTCCCAAGGTTGCGAGATGAAACAGAAAGCGAACTGAAACATCAAATCAAGACAAGACGAACAAAACTTGGCGACATTGCAGTGCTTCATCACACAGTCCCTGGTGTGCTGAGCTACACTAGTGAAATCACAGTGTGCTCTTTCCCCTGCACTTTATTTCATTTGGAGTGCAAGGTTGCACTGTGAGGGTATATTGTTGTGTTTCAGGTATCCTCATTAGAGAACTGTGGCTGGCTTGATTCGCATGAGTGGTCTCAATAAATAACGCTGTAACCTAGAGAAAGTTGTTCAATTTCTGCACATGGTTCAAATTAGTGCATCTCTGTGTACATAGGATGACTTCAGTTCTGTACCAGACACAGAAAATCCAACCCAGTCCATTTACAGATGATGACTTACTGTAAATATTACTGTATGGGGAGTGTTTTATGTGACACTGAACATACAAGTTTGTTTCTCTTTAAACACAGGAAATAGACACACTCATAGGTGAATCTAGGACTTGTTATCAGGGGGTGCAAGCTTGAAAGAGATTTTTTAAACCAGTCTGTTTTAACATCTAGGTGACATCAATTATCCATGTACGTGCCAGAAAATAGCAGGTTTTAAAAGGAGGTTTGTTTGGCACCTCACCAAACACCACAAAAATCTGCACCAGCACACCATGCAACACTGTACAGATAACATGTCACCCTGCAACCTGCAGCTGCCAGGCCAAGAGTTTCACATTTCACATTAGATTCAATATTGCACAATAGAAAAGCAATCATTCATTCACAAATGACCAACAACAAGAAGTAATGCAGTTAAATACACTGAAGACTCTGTGCAGCCCATCACATACAAATCATTTTTCAAAGATAAGCTGATTATGTATTCAAGATTTAAGATTTATTCAGTAGGATGGTACAACTTGGATAAAATCAAGTTGTTTCAATCTGTTTTCTAGCAAGAAAAATGATCAAAAACCAAGATGATGAAAAAAGTTTGTCATTTTGTTTGCAAACAATTTAAATAGTTTAATTAAATTATCAAAAATGATTGAGTTAATTTTCAATTGACTAATCGGTTAATGCTCTGTCCAGAGGAGGAACTGAGACAGTCCAACCTCTATTATGTTGATAACTACAGCTACAGCATGTGCCATGCCATTTTTTTTTTTTTTTTTACCTGAACATGTTCCTCAGTATTAATTACCCAAAGCTCAGCAACCATCTGCCATTTAGTCAGCGGCAAAAAAGAACAGATTACTCAACTCTCTCTTAGGCTGAAAGGCGACTGTCAAAGTTAGCAGTTTAGAAGCAGCTCTGGTTCTTGAATTCATAAAAGTTAAATTCCAGTGAAACGGTTTTTCTTGCTGAAAAAACTTTATCAAACGTCCACATCCATATTATTTGACTGTGAATTACTGATGGCTGCTCCAAATACTTAATGTTGAATGGTTACAGTATGTTTGTAAACAAATGTCATGACAAATTTGAAAATTTGTTTTGTTTGGTTCCATGCACTTAATTTTCAATAATGTGTCCAGGACCTCAAGGGTATCAAGTACTTTCAAGTAATTTCCAGAAAAATGTAAAGTAGAAAATTTACCTGAAAAATTAAACTCAAGTTGAAATCTATGTTCCAACAGTAAATGAAAGAAAAATTAAACTACTGTTATAATTTACAGATAGAATGGTTAAGATTTTCATTACTACTGTTTCATGCCTCCGAGTCATATTTTCCTGTGGATGCCTAAAAACAGACCAGTCGCTTTAAAAAAAAAAAAAAAAAAAAAAAAAAACTTAAAGTGTACAGTTGTAAATAATGTTTTCTATTTATTTGATTATTTGAATTACCTAAAGCTGCATCTCTGCAGGAAAGTAAGAAAATTGGAGTCAAAGAGCACTAAAACCCATCACTCAACACAGAGGTGTATGAATGCAAATGCAGTGCAAGTTATTATTTTTTTCTGTTTGTACGCCTTTGACCATTTCTCCCCGTGGAGTGCTGTGTAAGCAAACAGCACTTGTCAATTGTTGACTCAAACCAACGATTTTACACATCTAACATGTCATAGCGTATGGATGTGTCCCTCACTGTAAACAAAAACATGATTTAGCTTAAAGACGGACAGTCAGGACACCTATCCACCTTCCAAATTAATCCCAACAACACAGAATCACATACGCAAACACAAGGATAATTGCTTTTTAATGATCTCACATTATGCAAATGCTCATCATGAAGCCATAAATCTTGGTGGGAGTTTCTACCTGCCTGACCACCAGTAATGCCAACAGACTGCCACACTGTATTATGTTGTGTGAGGGAAGTTAAGAGGCAAAGACTTCCACTGGCCTCCATCATAAACTGCTCCTGCATTGCATTTAAATGATCTAAAATGTCAAGACAGAAGCTAAAAGAAACACCAGGAGGGTATCATATTAACTTTTCACAAAAACTTTTGAGCAAAATTCTGCTGACTTCATTGATATTTATCTAAAAAAGTGTGGTATAGCGGTGTGTTTAATAACCGAGCAAATTAGAAGTGGATCTTGTGAAATATTGTGAGAAATAGAAGTTTGAAATCCACAGCAGTGTGCTATGCACAATTAGGAATGAAAAGCTGCGGAGCGGGATAGATAGATAGATAGCTGGTACAATATGAAACAGGAAAACATCTCCAGCTTTTGATTAAAACAGAAAAACTGTAGATTAAGATTTTTTTTTTTCTATACCATCATCTCTCCAGGATAATGCAGGCACTTTTGGAGACCCCCCCCCTCCCCCTCGAAAAAAAAAGAAAAGAAATCCTGGAGTTCATCTCAAATGAACTGCTGGCTCTGAAAGCACTGTTGTTCTCCCAGTCTCTGAAACTCACTAGGCCCATGAATTATTCTCCTCGATTCTCAAAGTCAAAGCGAAGTGAAAAGTATACAACAGCAACTTAGGGAGTATTTTGAGAGAGAGAGAGAGAGAGAGAGAGAGAGAGAGAGAGAGAGAGAGAGAGAGAGAGGATACTGTAGTTACATTAAACAGGCAGCTTAGAAATGAATTGAGCCATCTGGGAAGAGCAGGAGGTTCGAACTCCCAACAGCATGGGGCATAAATCCTGAATCTAGTCTACATGACAATTACTATGAGTGAAGGAGCAGTTTAAAATATTTCAAAGAAGCACAACAAGAGATTTAATCACTGGTCACTTTTGATTAAACTGACATTTTCTAGTTTAAGGACAAATAGAAGCTATAGGACTAAAAAAAAAAAACCTTATTTCAGAGTCAAAGCAAGAACCACTGATATTGATCCATGGACCTTAACCCTCTTTTTGTTCTGTGGCGGAGGGCAATTTTGTCATTCATACTACAGTATACCTACGCCTGGAATAGAAGTCAGTCCCAGAATCATAATACAAGCTAATGTTTAAAGTGCGAGGCTGAGATAATCACAAGGTGTCAAGTTTCTTTGTAAATCAAATTTCTCAGGGGGGGTTCATCGCTTTGAGGATGCGGGTGCCTGAACCAGTAAGTCAGCATTTTCTTTTATCCATCTAAACTGAATTGAAAGGTCTTAATGAAGTGCACGCAGGACACCATGAACTCCTATAGGTCTGCTTTTTCTGCTCAGACCTAACATCGTATTGGCCAGTGACATGTGCTTGGCTGCTCCGCTTCTGTGGCATTGACCTTGTTTTTTTTTTGTTTTGTTTTGTTTTTTTGTGCCATTTATATCGGCTTTGCAGCTAATTTTGGATCAGTTTCTGCACAACACAGATTGGATCATTATGAATGTATCCTTGTGTCTGGTAATGATTACATTTCCTCTAAAATTTACTTTGATTCTTATCATCCAGATGCCCTTTTGTCATTGTTTGGATCCCAGGCTACATCTCTTTGTTCCACTTAGGACGCCCTAGCTATGCGATAGTGTCTTTTCACATTTTCTCCTTTTCCTTTTCCTCTGTGGCAAAAGCCACCAATTTAATTGAATTTCTGGGCTTTTAATGTCTGTATTACTCTAATCAGAGAAGAGGGGAGTTGTTTATCTCGACCTTGGTAGAATTAGCAGAGGGTATTCATGGAGATGGTAATGTTTGGAAAAAAAAAAAAACAAACTATTCTGCAAGATCGTAACCTAAGCTTTTATTGATCAACTAGTCAAAGGTGCTTATAGACATTCAAGACACTAATGCACTCAGGCTTTTTTCAGAAAAAAAAGCATGTTGTGCTGACAAAATGCAGTAAACTCACACCAAAGATGCACAATAGTCTACTGCGAGTCTATTTCACAGACCAAAGTTCTGTGTTTTTAATATAAAACAATGCCCATGTGGGTGAATAAATTTTGCATGAGTTGACCTAGCTTCCTAGTCTTTTGTCATTCTGCTTTGTGGCTGTATAATATTAAGATGCTAGAGGTAGATGATTCATCAGTCATAGACAGTGGAAAGATAGCACTGCCATTACAGTAAGGTGCAGGGCATTCTGCTATCTCACACAAACAACATGCAATATAACCTTCTGAGAGGGTGGCACAACTGCAGGCGAGGCAGATCACAGTGGAATGCAAAATACAACCCCAAATACCCTAGGGCCTGGAGGCAAATTTGATTAAAAGTTTGTTTTTCTTCACTCTCAACAAACGGAGGAGCTCGTCGATGCGGCACTGACAGTTAATTGGACTTGGCAGGGCCATGAGTTCATTCGTCAGCATTGTGTGGGGCTTGCCTAGGAGGAGCAGGACAATCGATGTCCCTCAGGACGGCCTGTAATCACTGCAACACTCCAATGAAGTCCAGGGTTAAACATCAGGAGATTGCAGGTGCACCAGAGGATCTGAGAAAGACTGCTAATATGCTCCCACTCCCAAAGCAAACCAAGGACACTGCAACACAGCACCCAAAGGACTGTGATGATCCCTAAGAATAGAGCTACACCTCAGGCTATTATTCTGACTAAAAATTCACAAATCCAAGGTCCCAAGAGGTGATATGGGTGCTTATGACAAATATTTTGCAAAGAAAATACTATATTAGATTTTTCATGTGCATAGCTTAGATCCCAATCTAGGATTCAGGACCCCCACAAGGGTTCTCAAGTTCACACTGAAGTGTCTTCAATGAATTAACATGATATTAAAGGAGAAAATCTTATTTCTTAACAATATTCTGTCTTTTTTCCACCAAGTTTTCCTCAAAAGTTTGCTTTTTGTGAATTATTGGATCATTTCAGGGTCTTGTAGCATTTAAAAATTGCTAGAAAGAGGAAAAAAAGAAAATCTAATCAGGCAAATTATAATTTTTCAGATTTTTTCAAATTGTTTTCTTTTGATCATATTGTACTGAGAAGATCCATCTCTCCAGGCCTGTAAAAAGCTTCTTCACAAGAAGACTCAGCTTCACTTTAAAAAGATGTGCCACCGGTCAAAACAGAGAAAAAAATATGACACTGAAGACTTAATGGAGAAGATCTGGCACCCTGAGAAAGAAATACAAAACAAAAACACCATGACTGTCTATATTAGGTGTGTGATAATAAGTCTGCCACACATTGAACTGTAAAAAAAGGTCATCAAAGGCAATGGTCAGTAAAAAAATCAATTGAATCTATGGAAACAAACTTCATAAAAATGGCAATGGACCACAAAATCAAGTGTGACTTATAGACTGTGAAATGAGCCTAAAACAGCTTTGTTCCATGTTAGTATTCAGAAGATATCTTATCTCTCTAAACTGTTATCATAGCATTTCAGCTATTTTAGACACGCTGACCTTCTCTTAAGGACAAGAGATAAGGATTTTTAATGTCCTTATTAAATCAAGCCATCTATGCAGACTCTCAGAGCTGGGTAGTGTCTTCCAGGAGCTCTTAACTCTCTTTCACTGACTAATGACAAATATCATAGTGATAATGACCAGCGGGACTGGATGTTGTATCATACTAACCATCACCACGATATGCCATGATATCCACTGGTTTATATGCATGGAAGTAAAGCACACTCAAATTCACACGCACACACACACACACACACACACACACACATTTAGGCATTCTCCCAAAGGTAATGGAGCAGTGAGCTCTTGGGGAACAATAAATCCTGCTTAATGGGATGGTACAAAAAAAAATCTTCAGAGCCGGGCAAAGTCAATCTGCATACTGGGCCAATGAGGCTTATATGTACAGAAAGTGTTACAGATACGTGTGTGTGTGTGTGTGTGTGTGTGTGTGTGTGTGTGTGTGTGTGTGTGTGTGTGTGTGTGTGTGTGTGTGTGTGTGTGTTGTCAGCAGTAAAGAGAGCTCCCAGCTACAGTGGGTGCGCTACAATTCATTTGGTGGACTTACCATCACTCCGTTGAAGTCCTGGGCGCAGTGATTTACACTGCACATAAGTCACATGAGAGACATACTGGGAAAGATTTGAGAGGCAACACTGTCCAAGTCACATCCTGAAGCATCTCTGTCAGAGCCTCAGCAGTGACATCCTCACCCACATGGTTCAGTCTCTTCTGCTCAACAGCCAACATCAACGCCTGCTTCTAAACTGCAGTTAACCAACGCACTGCACCAGCTATTCCTAAATTTTTTGCAAACTTTGGGTGTCCTTCCTGAGTAATTCATAGCAACTAGTTCACATAGTGATTTAGTAAATTTGGTTGCATTGTTAAAGACAATGTCTTAGCTAATAAGGACTATTTAGTAAATCAGTTGCTGGGAAATATCTGTATTACAATCCAATCAAAGAAATAAACGCTGCCACATCAAGAGCTGTGACATAACTAAAACAAAAAAAAAAAAAGTTGGGCAAGGTCACAGTTAAACTAAAAAGATTTTCTTGTAAGTTCAGATTTTCTCACCAAATGTATCCTTGAGGTAAAACAAGCAATTTTGTGAGACATTTGCAAAACTAATTTATTCAGTATTTCAAATCATGTATTGTTAACATCCATGTTTGCAAGATTGAAGTCTTCTTCCTTTTGACTTTTCTGCTACTATTACTACATTTGTTGAAGCCTCACCATCAACAACTGTTGATGAGCAGAACAGCATGAAACCAACAGGAGGATGTGAATGATACAACCAAAAAGGGGACCCATTCACAAAAACATCCAGTAGTCCCCAGGGTACCTTAAACTTGTAATTGACAATTTACTTTGTTTTAATTATATGTGCAAACAAGAGGAAATACGTGCGTTTCAGAGTTACTGTATTTGCAGTTCCAAATGAGTGGAAATATCTTATCACACTAACCAAACCAACATTATTTGATCAGTTAGTCTGACATTCCTGGCATAATGTTTGAGATGTACTGTTTTTGAGGAATTTTAATTAAAATCTACTCAGTTTACATTATTGAACAGCATTTGCTCTTCAATATAAATTGATCATACTATATTAGTGAGATAACTATCTAACTGATATAAATAGTTCATACAGTTACATAAGAATTACATCTTCCTGTGTATAAATGTTTAATAACAACCATTTTTAATGTAAGAATGTGTGGTGAAATAAGGTCTTAGTTAGTTATGAAGACCACGTCAGACAACCCTGGCCTAAAAAAGTGAACCCTCCTCATTAATATGAATGAGGCCAATCTGATGGTGCAGTGGGGGTGCCAGGACAGAGGCCAAAAAAAAAAAAAAAACAAAACACAGGATCATAACCCAAACCCCCTAACCACTGCACCTCACCGAATGATGTTCAACAAAAAATGGTCGCAACAAAAGTGTGCAGTATTTTGGCATCTGATAAACCATCAAACACATGGCTCTGTCACTTACTGGATGGTAATGGTCATGTTTCATCAATACATGGAGCACTCCAACAAAACTGCTTGTGTTATTTTAATGCAGGGCTGTTTTCAGTATGAACACTACAAAACATGCGATAACTAGGTTAGGTTTGAATTTAAGGAAAGCTGGTTTCGCTGGCTCCACTTCAGTGTGATATGGAGTCAGAAATGAGCATGAACTCTGTGCTTTGGAGAAATAAATAACACTGTCACATATTTGGCAGTATATAAACTGGCTCCAAAGCTCGCCAGGAGCCCAGTGTACTACAGAAAAACAAAGCTGTCAAAGCAGGAGGGCTTCATGGACACACATATAGAGCAGTTAAGTGTGCACCATGAGGCTCTATAGATCGGTCAATCTTCTGTCCCCTTGAGAAATCTCGTTGCCCAGGCACTTTGATCTATCACAATGAATAGGGAGGGCAGTCAGTATCAACTACTACAAGCAGCAAGGAGACTGGTACAGCTAGAATATTTATCATTCATCCAAAATGTCTCTTTACATGTTTGTATAATGAGGAATTCAATCAACTTTTTTGAGCTAATGTGAACATCAAATCCCACTTTTCCTCTTTTTTCTTGATATCGGCCCATAAACTTGTTGCTTTTACACTGATGTAGACAAATGCAGACATAAATATTGAATTCTATTAAATCTCTAAGATTAATGTGGAGAGAAGTTTTGAGAGAAAGTAGCGAGACATTTGGAGTGATCTGTGTAGTGAGAGTAAATCTGTGTGAGCATCTCTGTCCCTTTCAGTGTAATTCACAGTCTCTTGGTCTTTGACAGCGTTGCATGTCAATGTCTTGCTGCTGTGGGACTGGAGAGGAACCATATGGCTCAAATGCACTTCTGAGAATAATGTGCACATACTGATGGGTGCCAGAGGGAGTCCTCACAAGGGTGTTTTTCAAGCCAAAATGAAAGCACTGTTTCGGTCTAGTTACTCTCTCACAGTGCATCTGCACTGTTCAACACAGGAGGTTAAAAACACTAATAAAGCCAATCACTGATTTAAAACCTTAATAGTGAATAATCTTGCCATTTTATTTGACAATTAACAATAAATAAGTAGCATGTAGCCGCCATTGTCTAGTGCAATACCCCGTAAACAAGCATCCATAGGCCACATTCATCAATTAACCATGTGCACAGCAGCCCCAGCAGTGCCTGCCTTGCTATTTGAATACATTAGGGAGGAATATGTTACCTCATGGACCACGGCTGACCAACCACATTAGATTTGGCTATTAAGCGTGATAGATTTCTTCTTAGAACATAAAGGATGCTTTGCAGTTAACAAAGCTAAACTACTCCTTGGACTTTTCTGATACACATCTTGGTAGCATTGATTTATAGAATCTCTGCACAAGTGGACGAACATTTCCACCACAATCAGGAAAAGGAAACTCCAAAAAAGGCAGAGAGAAGTAAGTGTAAAATCAAACCTCCATAGACTATTTATGCACATTTCTTATCCCTGAGCACCAGGGACATATCATTATCCAACTGAAGCACATGAAATCAATGATAGTGCTTCAATGCACATAATATTTAACAAGTGATGGCAGTCATAGCTAAATATACGTTGTACATACAACATCTATCTTTATCACTGTCCTTATTTGAAAACTGTTATTACTGCAGCATATAGTGACCCTGTGTGACATACTCATCAAGAGGGATTAAATCGGAAGTGCCGATAAGTACACAGAGATAGAGGCAAAGGGACTACGTCACTTCTCTCCAACTTTAGAAAAGGAAAGTCTACTTTTAAACCCAAGAAACTCATAAGATTCTTAAAAACTATATAGTTTTCATTCAATAAACTCATAATATTCTACAATGATTTGATTTCCCATTTCATCTCGTACTGTGTTGTTCTTTTTACAGCAACATATACTATATTCATTGCAAACTACAACCAATAATATCACTACTTTGGGAGAACACAGACCTATACTTCAGTAGACTAAAATGACTAAAGACATGCTGCTCAGCCCGATAAGCAGAGCTCCATCTATCTGAATTGCGCCACAACAATTGTTGCTGTCCCTGTTTTATTGTGCCTAATATTTTTTCATCATTTAGATTTTTTTTTTTTTTAAACATGGTGCAAATCCTACTGAGAACAATGTTGTTTTTCAAGACAAATCCTACTGACAAAACAATGTAGACACAGTGGCACAGAGGAGACAGGCACAGTGCATTTCAATAAAAAAGGAGCAGAAGGCAAAGTGACAGAAAACACAAGCAGAACAGAGGAAAAAAGACAAAAACAGTAAATAAGAACATTAACAGGTACATGTCACTACACTTTTAACACCCTGAGCTGGTAAATGAAAAAAAATATTTTAATACACATAATTAGAGAAACATGTTTAAGACCATGTACCACAAACACAAACAGGCATTAAGAGCAATCACACCAACCAACAGCAGCAATTAATCATTCATCAATGCAACCTCAACTCTGACTGCTCTAAATCCACATGTGATGGATGTAGAACTAGACAACATTTGCAAACAACAGTCAACAGCAAACATCTTTTTTTGCTGTTTTATCTGTGGGTCACATCTACCAGTGTGTCCTTGAGGAGACACTCCAGGACTCCAGGCAGGTCACAGGGCAGGACTGGTCTCAGTGGGACAGTTGCCTCTGGCTGGAGATGAGGATGAAATGCTTTCTGGCTACAGCAGGTGGACTCCAGCGGGTGAAAAACAGGCGGCATCTTTCTCCAGCCTTCACCACCCCTCCCAACACAACTTGCTGAATCTCTCCCACCTTATCGCCTTCTCTTCTCTGGCCACAAACAGTCTGACTCTTTATTTTCACCACCTGACCCATATACAAAACTGCTTCCTGGTGGGTGCTGCTCCAGAAATGAGGTCCAAGCCTTTGATCCAGCTCCAGATCACTGGCTGAAAGACTGTCACTTCAGCTTTAGGCCGCTCAGCATCCCACGGCAGCTCTTCATCTCCAAGCCTGGGCGACACACTTTTTTTTTTTTTAAAATCACATNTTAAAAGTTGAAGCCTGTCAGAGAAAATGTTCTTACTTCAGAAATAAACATGAACCACATTGTTTTGTTGCTTAACCCAAAGAATGCTTAGTATGCTGTTTGCAAATAGGTTTTGCGCAGTGTGAGGTAAAACCTTTATATGTGAAGTGAGGGACCATGGACAGTGGTACAGCGGTGTCAGTTTGTTATTGTACTGTATGCCTTATGGCTGCAGCATGTCACTTTACATCATTTTCCCAGGTTAGGCCTGTGTAAGGCTTTAGGCTGGCTCTGTGTTTACAATACCTCCCATTCAGTCTGCTGCTCCTCAATGAAATTTCTATTTATAGAGGCCACTGGCGTGCAGAGAGTCATCTGCTTGTTCTGAATGAGGTCTGGTGGTTTTGACAAGGTTAGCTGGATTAAAACATTTGAGGGGGTGGCTGAAAGACAGGTCATAGGGGCTCGTTGGGGTGAGAAGGCCACCACGAGAAGACTGGCTGCCTTTATTGTATGTGATGGTCAGTGTCAGCACACTATTTAGTTAAATGCCGGACATGTGATGAAGCTGTGTTAACCAAACATTTACTTAAAAACCAAACTCCAGCTTTATCCCTTTTAATGTGGCATTCGTGTCTGCCCTTCACCCACACTGACGCAAAGTATGCATAGATTTCTGTTCTTATGATGGGAAGTCAATATAAAGTAAGAGCTGTTGACCAGTCAGTAATGTCATGCACATTGATGTAATAATTTTGACAACACTGACCCATAGATGGCCCTTATAGCCCCACCCATTCACTCATCCAATAGCTCACAGAGAAAGGGCCTTCTCCAATGAGAAGTCAGTATTTGTGAAAGGGAGGCGTTTCATTGCCTGGAAAATATTTTTGACTGAATGCATATTACTGAATATGTTTTTGACTGATTTACTCATGCGTATAATGTCAGTTTTCTTATAGGTGTGTTTTTGTGCAGCTGGACCTTTTGACTAATATTGTTGTTGTGTCAGGGAAATGTTTTCTGCAGAATTGAATCGTGGCAAAATAGAATTGGGAAAATATGGCAATTTCCTTAATCCTTGCAGAGTTTTTTCCCCCTTTCTGTGTCTTTGTTTTGATTCCTCAGTGATGGTGTTTCCCACACAGTGGTGCTACAGCCAACTTGCCCTGCTCCATTGTACTGCTGGCCTCGCTTTGAACCTGTGCAGCTATAAACATGGCTAAGTGCTCTCCAGCAGAAACACGCTTACAGGAGGACAATACTGTGACAGGAATTTGCAATACAGTCCCCAGCCACAGACTGGAGCAAAAGGGAGAGACAAGAGGCTAGAGGAGGCACTTGAATACAGCTCACTTACTAAACCCTCTGACTCTTGCAACATATCTAAGCAGAGATGTCAGAAATAGCCACTAACTACACACACATACCATCATCATCATCAGCCTCCAACCTCAAGCTATCCTCTCCCAGCAGAGTTCAGCTAAACCTAAAAAGAGAACTGATCTTTCTCTCTCTTTTAATATCGAAATGGAGCCTTGTGCTGATCTCTGTAAGCTGCTGATTTGGCTTCAAAGATTTGGCCGGCTATCTCCCCAGTATCTCCCAGAAAAACATTGTCACTGTGTGGTCAGGATAAGCTCTATTGGGATGAGGTGCAAATGAATGCCAGTGTGGTCATGTTTGGACAATTTAGAAAGGCTGCAGAGTAAAAACCCTCAAAGTCATCTAAACATAGGGACTCCTAAAACTCACAGTCTCTCACAGTCTTGACTGAGTGGCTAGATGATAGACGGTCTCTGAGATAACTTAAGAAGGATACTACTCCTGAGCCGTGGACAGCTTTGTGCAGTTTATGCCATACAAGTCAGCATTTTCCCACTCTTTAAAAACCCTTAAGTTTAACTTTGTCTTTTGATATGCTGAGTGTCCTGTTTGTCTCTCATATGTATATTTTTGCAGTGCCCTGTCCTGAGTTTCCCCCTTTCAGCCACAGCTCCCCCTGAGCAGAAACTCTGCCACCCACACAGCTCAGATACCGTCTTGTGCATAAACGCAAGCATTAGGGGTCTCTCTAACCCATATGTACAATATATACATAGTGTATCAGCACACACACACACATATATATAAGTTATTGTATGTTAATTACTGGGTCTACATTATGTAGGGACTCAGAGACCTTGTCCTAAATCATAGTAATTTTGTTGTCACAAATGCACATTCTGGCCCCAACAGGAGCTATGCTGGTCCTTAGTGAGGGTTGAAACCCTTTAAGTTAGTGGAGGGTTTGCTCAGATCAGAGAGAGTTTCATTCAAGACTTCAATTAAGGCCTCCGCAACCCTTGACTCATTTTCCACTCGCTAATTTTTCTAATGGCTGGGACAGTAGGCTGGGAACAGCACAGCCAGCTCTGCACTGCTCATTAGCTCTAGCACCACCGCCCGCGCTGCATTTAACTTAATAATGAGGGCAAATTAACAGCAGCCCTGGCCTTGCTCCAGGTGCATTGTGGGTGAGACTGACGGTTTTGAGGATGGGAGGGGGAGTACCTGGCCAGCTGATGGGGTTTAGACAAAACAAGGCAGTAATGACTAGAAGTACAACACCTTAGCACTAGATCCTCTATCTCTAAATGACTTCTATCCACTATGTCCATTGTTCCTGTGATCTAAAACCTGCTTTTCACAAGATTTACTCTCTGTTGAATCAAAACATGAAAATATTAAATACATTTGCCCTCAGAGCTAAGGCAGATTATGCATGAGAATGGGTGGAGAGAACTGATATGTTCCAGCGCAGGGTGCTGTATGTGTGGATGGATGGAGACAACATGTCCTCATCTGCTGGTGTGTGGACATTGTACAGTCATGGTCGTCCTCCAGCTTACCCCTGTGCCAAAGTGGGTGCTGCCAAAGGCTAAGTGTTAATGAATCCAGGCAGCTAGGGAGAGAGAACAAACAAACAAGACCCTGAATGGCAGACGCTTTCTTTAGTCTATATATGCCCTCACTCACTATATATGTGTGTGTGTGTGTGTGTGTGTGTGTGTGTGTGTGTGTGTGTGTGTATAGGTGGAGAGTGTGTTTATTTTATGCTGCAGTGAAAAGCGACTCAATCAGGACTGTGCTAATTAATATGTATATAATATGTCTTAATAGCTTTGTTTTTAAGTTGACTGTATCATGACTAATATCTTTGGATCCCAGATGCTATGGAGTATCCCCAGTAATGTTATCCCCCAGTTAGAGCTAAGCATTTTTCTCAAAAGAGAAATATAAAAAGCGATGTTTGAAAAACTCAGCGTTGACGCTACTTACTACTACTACTACTACTTACTACAGCTATTTATGGACTCTTCTCATTGTTAGCTGTCCTTCACAAATAACCTTGCTTGTATGACAAAAAGAAAATTAAGACATTTTGATTGAAAAAGAAAAATTATGTAAAGTAGTAAAGTAATATTGATATAGACAAATTTAACATAACTTTTACTATATAAAAATTTTTGGAATTGGTTCACATTGTAAACTGCTAATTGAACAATAACAATGTAATTTCTTTGTTGTCTGGACTAGACACTTCAGTTGCAGCGTGGGAAATGGTTAGGGTTATGGATAACCATCTATTATGCAGCGAGTGGAATGTTTTTTCATTCCTTTAGAACAGTGTTATCTGTTGTACACACTTGACAGATCAAGTGTTTCGCAACTAATTTATTTTTCAGAAAGACTGCAGCTAAAATCTGACTCAAATGTAGTGTAATAAGTGAAGGCACAAAGTAGAACTACAGTAATACCACAGAACTACAGTAATACTACAGTGACATTTTAATATGATCTGGCTAACATACTGCAGGTTAGGGGTCAGGTTTGGAAATCTTGATTAGACACAGACCCACTAAGACAGTTTTGCATGTGAGAGAAAATGCTTCTCTGAAAGCAGCATTACCTCCAGCTCTGTGGCAGGTGATGACAGCATCAGCTCTCCAGAAGCTGCTACATGTGTGGAGAGTATAGAGTGAAGTGTTTGTTCACCTGCTAAAGGCCTGGCAGCCAATAACCTGAAACATCAGTTGCCAGTGAGGTGGTCATGTGACTTCTGTGCTGCTATCGCACCCCTGATGTGAACCTTGACCTTTTAACAGGGTTAATTCTAATTCCCTCTGTGGAGCATTCAGGAAACAAGCTCCCATTTTCTCACTCACACTCTGTCAGTGTACCGACAGGATGTACTCTATTTAGAAATCCATTTAAAAGCATAGTTTTAGCCTGCTGTTATATCAGTGACTTGGCACACTTCAGACTGTTAATGTAGTACACAGGCCAGAGGTGATGGGGACATGTATACATCAGGATTTGATGTATATATATTTGTGTATGTGTTTGTTTTACTGTAATTTATTCTAACTCACTTTAGTCAACAAAGAGGGAATGACCATGCATGAATTTAAACTTGGCTGTATGTGGCTATACACAGATGCAGAAACACTGACTGCCTGCAGAAATTCCTGGTACTATAAACAAAGAAAAAAAATGTATATATATTTTTTTTAAATGAAGAATGACAATGCTATTGGACTCCTTATGTAACTATGTGGTTTTGCCTGTTTTCTAAACTGCATATGTACATTTTCCATGACCTGGTTTTCAGCTGGCAAGCAGCCTGGCACATTGTAGGTAATTGTACAATTTTCCCCTCTGGGTAGATGTTGTTTTTTTTAACCAAAGCCTTTGATATTTCAACTTTTTATTCAAGCTTTTAAAGTTTCCCAACAAAATCACTCAGGAATACATTGCCACTGAGTCAAATGTGTTTGCATCTCTGGACCATATAACATTTGGGTGTTTCTCATTACAAAGAATACTTGTATAAAGTCATTTGATGACTTGCAGGAAAACACAAACTTATGACATATCCTGCATTAATAAGGATAAACTTTGTGTGTTTTTCTGCTTTAGTCTTAGTGTTTTGTTGACTTTGAGTGAGTCAAACTGATCATCCCTGCCTACAACTAGCTGCCCATGTTGTGAACATAATGCTTTTACTAATTGTTTCTTTCAATATAAATTGAATATGATTTCAAAATAGTCCTGCAGTGTTTATGTATTTTATGTATTTAAATGACTAGAAGGAGACTCAGTGCTCTTGCCTATAATTTCTCTACATCCATCATCATCTTAGTGCTCTGTGTGTGTGTGTGTGTGTGTGTGTGTGTGTGTGTGTGTGTGTGTGTTTCTATGTGTTTAGAACAGAGCCCCTGGTGTTTGGACAAAGCAAACACACTATCATTACTGGCATGATTATGGGGCATTGAAAGTTTAAGCAAATATTCAAGAGGCTTTGTCTGTTTTTAGGATTTTTTGATATACGGATGACCACTGAAATAGCTGAAACCCTGACAAGGCCAAGTTCAGCCTTGCTTTGTTCCCAGTCCTGAGCTGGCCTCCAAATGAATGTTTGAGTAACCAAAAGGGCCTGCAATATGACTTCTCTCTAGACCACTAAAGAGCCAACTCATGTAAAGAAAAAAGGAGTGCACTTTGACCTGAATGATTTGCACAGTACACATCCTTTTACATTACACATTGACTTTATGTCAGTTGGACTAATATTTCGATCACTGTTCATATGCCTGTTGCTTTCAACAGATGCTGAGTGATGCAACATCAATGTAGCAATGTCATCCCTGTGTTGTATGCAACTAGACAATAATACAATAACCTCACATTATTTCTGTGGCTAGTTGATGTGTTATCTGAAAAGCATTGTGTTTGGATTACTTTTTCCCATGTTAGCAGTGCACATCCATCATGTTCTGCTGAGTGTGAAGTTGGTAACTCTTTACCATGGGTACAAATAGCAAGTCAAAAGTAATTTAGTGAGCATTAAAGGACTCCCACGTCTCACTCCAAGTTTAAATAATGTTGTTCTGGATATAATCATCCAATTAGGATGAGGGAGGCAGGACTTGGCTGGGACAAGGATCACATTTCAAAGACTTTTGTCTGCCAGTCTCCACACTGATGGTAAGATAGCTTATATTTCAAGATTGTGTGCAAGTTAGAAGGAGAAAAGCATTCCTGTGTGCCTATGTATGTGCATATTGCTTGCTCCACCAATAGTGTGGAAGATAATTGTCCACATTGCATTGTTATCTGAAGTTCATCTTGAACATTCATGCCTTATTTCTTTTGTTATGATAGGCTGTGAATTAACTTGAGGATTTTTAGGGATTTGCATTACTGATGGAGATGGCTAGTGAAGGCTTTTGATTATTGATTAATTAAAATAATGACCCGAGAGCTGTTGTCACATTGGTATAAATCCAGCATTATATGAATAAATGGCAAGAAGTAATTAGTTCAGTGGTACTAACATACATAAGTGTGTTTTTGTATTTTAACGTCAAAGAGAGGATGGCAAATTTGGTCATCTACCATCCTCTAGTACAAATGGGTAGACATTAAAGGTCACTTTGCAACTTTTGCCACATTCGAGAGAGTCTACGCAACCTTCCTCTTGTGTATAAGAAAAGAGGAAAGACATCCTGCCACTGACACGTTTACAGGCTGCCAGGCCTGCAGAGTGCTGGGGGTGTGGCCTGATGGCAGCAGTGCTGTCTGAGTAATTACAGGCTCCCTGGTAGATATTACTAAGGTCCCAACGATCCAGTCTCCACACAAGGCCACTCTCCCACTGTAGTTAAGGCAGCAGGGGAAAAAATCTTGACCAAAGAAAAGTAAGGGAATGAAAAAAAAACCTTTTCCTTCTTTCTAGTCTAATTCAACAGTGCAGCTCTGTTTTCTGTGCATAGAGCTGTTTGGTTTCTGCCAGAAATATGTACCCCAGTATAGGCAGTATTTTATTATCCAGCAGTGCTCCTGGTATTTTGAAAATGAGGTAAGCTCAATTACCAACAAAGGGCTCCTCTCAGGGGTCTGTCATCACACAGGGGTGCATGGGAGGGAGAGAGAGGAAAGAGAGACCCCTCTGCTTGTGCTTTGATACTACATGATTATGGGCACAGTGGCATGAATTGTAACCATATTTTGGGTCAGTGTGTGTAGATCAGATGTTAAGATGACATGCAGGACTAGTGAAGTCTACACAGTTACTTTTGGACTATTTTCGTATACTTTAGTATTGGGATTTTATGACTTAATAATGAATTATCAAACATATTAAACACAAACTCAAACTTGTACTGTAAAGCTACAAGAATAATACAAATTTGTAAATAATCAAATTATATTTATGATGAATTTACTGGTAAATTATGTATTAGTCTGAAACTTGATCATTTCATAATACTACTTTAATATTGGTTATTTTGGGTTTACATCAGCATTTGGTCTAATTCTTTATCATTTCCTCATTTCTATAGCTGTTAAATTGAGTGTTGTACCTTTCTGAACTAAAAGCATGAGATGAGAATGAGATTTTATCTCAGAAAGAGATGAAGAGGAATTATCCCTTCTCATCTTCAGAGTTTAGTGGAAGGCACAATTTTTTGTAAAGGCTTTAAATAGGTTTAATAGGTTCAAACTAGGAAAATAAATACAGTTAAAAACAGTTATACACAATGAAGATGCAAATTAAAACAGGATAAAATAAAATACCAATAGACAAATAAATAAGTGATAATTGAAATACAGCTGTGTAAAAACTGATTGATTCATTTTATTTTATTTATTTATTTTAAATTAAAGAAATACTAAATTCAGAAGAGGTAGTATTTAGAAAAATAAGAGTTTATAAAACACCCACAAAATAAAAGATCTTGAAAAATGTCACAAAATTGCTTGTTGTGGGGCCACCATATGTGAACAGCTCTTTCCGGGGAAAGAGGGTCTCCTGCTGTGGTGACGCAGTAGGCACCAGAGCTGTTTGAGTTCCAGCCTGTCCAAGGAGCCGCCTCACATCTCTTTCTTATCTTAATGAACATTAACCATTTCTGCTCTGTGTCAGCTCTGCAGCTTCAAGGAAGGGACAGGAAGAGAGAAAAAAGAGCAAGGGAGTCAGAGTAAGAGAGCAAAAGAGATAGTGAGGGAGAGAGAGAAAGAGGGCCTCTGATAGAAAATTCCTGACAGCTGATAAGAGGGAGAAGGAGATCCAGTTTACTGCACAGATAGGGTAGGAATGTGCAGCCAGATGATGATGACTGGGTCCATGACTACACTGCCCCTATCTGTGCCTGCCAAGACACATCACCACTGACTGCCTGCATGCGAACCAGCCTCCTGCTTCCCAGAAAAATACTGGATTTGGTATGCTCCCCCATGACTGTGCCTTTACCATGCTCTCTGGATTTTGCACTGTAATATCTTGGACCTATAATTAAGTTTCTGCCATAGTGCACTGCTGTCTGTCCAAAATTCCTATTTTCACTTTTATGTACCTGACAGCAGAGTCTATATGTACAGCTACATAATATTGTGGTATATGAAATATTCATACATGCCAACTGTCTAATTTTAGCATGATCAGTATGCACCACAAACTGCAGGGCTAAATGAACCTTTCCTTGGAAACACACAATTTCATGTGAATTATTGGTCTGCTACAATAGCAACAAAATGGACATGAGAGGAAATGGAATCCAGCTCAGACAGTGTGGAGCAGGGCCAGGCAGTCAGAGAGGGCATTTTAGCTGTGCAACTGAGCTCCCAGCTTTTTAATTTACGATAAATCACAGTGAATAGATGTACCCTAAAAAGGCTTGCGTAGACGCCGTCTCTCAGTCAGAGACAGAGAGAAAGAGCGGGGTGAAGCAGATTGGGTTAGTGGGAGCCAGGGCTGTATGTGGATCAGACTCCTGCTGAGCTGTCTCCAGAGGAAATCAAACAAGCCTGTGCGGTTCATTATTTCGTCAGTCGACTCAGCAACAGAGAGCACTGGCGACACGGCCATTTACTGCGAGTCTCCACTGACCCCGCTTAGCATGGCTACAATCAGAGCAGCCAGTCAGCTGGAAAAGCTAAGGATTCACCTAGGAGTGTTGCTGTGAATTTATTTCACAACATATCCATGTTATGTTGTGCTTGCTTTCCATTAGCTAATTAAACTTTTTCATTAAACTTAATTTGGGAATAGAGTGAGAAATATTTTCCCAGCTACTGTCCACACACATACCTAACGTGAACATGAGCATTGTCACTAAGTCTATAGACACTGATATTTGGAAAGAGACTGAGAAGTGGGGGAAGTTTTAGAGGCTCATGATTAATTCTGTTTGTTCTGCTCTTTGAATACAAAGTCCTGTGTGGTGACCCCATTGCCAGACTACCAGTAGACTTATAGTCAACAGGAAGCAGCAGCACACATACACAGCAGACTAGCACTCAACCTCTGAACTGTAATCACCTAACCTTTCAACTGACAAGAAAAGTAAGGAAGAGGGAGACATGTAAAGAGGCACGTTCTCCTGCACGACTTATGTCTTTATAGAAATCAACATTAGAGAGCGGTAAATTTAGCAGGCTGATGTCTTCTTTCTTACAAAAAACAAAAGCATTATCTGTCAGTCAAACAAAGGAAGATAAACGTGTATGTGCTAATGATATGAAGGGTGATGTAACAGTGAAATATATTGAAAGGAAAGAATAGAATGGAATCATGATCATTTTCCATTCTTGCACATCTCTATTTATGAACAGAGAGCGCCCGACGGCTATCGGCCAGCTCAGACGCCAGTCTCCACACTATCATCAGGGTCTGATGAAGCAGATAGAACTGGGAGAGTTCACTGCTTCACAGTGTGCAGTCGTGCGTGACGATATGGGTGGAGTTGGGGGGAGGGGGGGTATTCAAGGATGGCTAGACAGTTTGCAATCTGCTGTGAGAAAAAGACAAGACGCATTCAATCAGCTGGTATGCAGAAGACAGAATGGCACCAGCAGAGCGTCAGCCAGGCACAAAGCTGGCCAGAGGCATAGGTCACAAATGTTACCACCCATCCTCTGGTGACATGTTAACTTTATCTCCATCATCAAGGTCAGGTCATTGTTTGCTTTGTCTGGGGCTAAATCATGGCCAGTACCCCTGTTTGATGGTAGTGGACAATCAGGCTTGGGTGGGGTATGAAACCTATAACATTTATCAGCTTTAGACCTCAGGCTAAGGTCTTTGTTTATGAGGAAATTGTTTATCAGCTGCACTAATATAATTTTTTCTGAACCAGTCAATATACCATTGCCGATAACCAGTTTGAGTACTTATTAGATTAATCAATTCATATATAATTAATGTAAAAAAAGGAAAAGGTAGTATCTGTGCACCTTTGACACATAATTACAATTGGATGTTGTATAACAGGGTGGGGGCAAGACAATTAGGGAAGTGCAGTGGCATGCCCATGGACAGCTGACTTTCTCAATTGCACCTTGGTGACAAAAAAAGCTCACTTGACTTGACTTTTTCATCTTTTCAGGTAAACGGTGCCCTATTCTCATTGTCTATTACTCTCCAACTAAAGGCAACAACTTTAAATGACTACTTGTATGTTCCTTTCACAGCAAATACATTCAAATGGGTCATGTGAAATATGGAGAGGTGTGATGCATTCAATTGGCCACTTTAATTTATTATTTACAAGACTAGCACTGAAGAGAGTTCCCAAGTATGCTGAATAATTTCCCACTGAGACAGAGGGCTTTAAACCGTGACTGATGAGATGTCTGAGTTGTGTTGTTGTTGAGGCACAGTGTTAAAATGTTGTGAATCAGCTAATTGCACTGATAATTATAATGGAGGGCTTGCTGTACAGAATCAGAGAATGCCATAAACCAACAGTGCCGTGTTTGTGCTTGGCAGAGTTGAGCTAGTTTGAGCTGGCATAGTCATAAAAAGAGCCAAAGGAATGCCAGCATAGGATCACAATGGTAGAAAGGAAAACTCATAAAAGTGTGGTAACCACGATGCTTTGTAAGGAGAGATGGCAGAGACAACAAAATAGTGATTTTGCTCATTTTTATGCTTCCACAGCAGCAACAGCCAGGGTCTGAGGCATAATGTTTAAAGGTTGCCTGTTTGTCCTCTCCTTGTAAATGCAAAATCTCTGTCACGCCTTGAGGAAATTTCTTCAAATTTGGCATAAAGGTCATTTGAATTCATGGATGAACTAATAAGACTCTGGTGGTTAAAGGTCAAGGCCAATGTAACCTCACAAAATACAGTTTTGGCCTCTGGAATGTGATCTTTCAAGACCACCAGAGGATTTCTCTAAATTTCTTCAAATTTGGCACAAACATTCACTTGGACTCTAAGATGAACTAATTAGATTTTGGTGGGAAAAGGTTGAGATCACTGTGACCTCACAGAACATGTTTTCGGCCATAACTCTCAAATTCACTTATTATAACACAATTAAACTCAAATGTCTATGAGGGTAAAATGAAGTGATGACATTTTATATCCAAATGGTCAAAGGTCAACTTCACTCTGACATCATAATGTTCTGGCTATTATTCAAAATTGTAACTCAGGAAGGGGAGATTGTGACCATATTACCTGCAACTTGGCTAGTCGGAGGCATACGAGCATGAGGAGGTAATGCTAATGGTTTATGCTTTGTTTTTGGGCAATATCTATTGTTAGTATAGACTTTACATATGACAAATTTTATTGTACAGCTACTTTGCATGCTTTGGGATCAAAGTGAAACTCAAGTATTTTGCTGTATACTTGAGTTTTACTTATAAATAATAAATAAATAACTAGCTTTACACACAGTGTTACAGATGTGGTAATCAAAAGCGTCATCTCTCAGTACAGTACACAAGTTCTTTGAAAAATTTCCACTTTATCTTTACAGTGCTCATAACCATAAACCATAAACATCCAAGTGCAACTGCAGGAATACAGGAGCCACTTGGGGAGTGTAATGTAAGGTGATCTGGAGTCATAATGGTAGTCATACCATTATGTGCATGAGGAGCTTTAAAATGGGATCAACCAATCAGTGCCATCCTTCCAGTTTTGTAACATATAAGGGAATTCTCAGTAGGAGATTCATTCCAGTGTAGTTCTTTCAAAATGTGGTGACTGGAAAATAAACTCAAAGTTTCAACAATAGTAAATGGAGCAAAGGCCAACAGGGTGCTGCGCTCGTTGATATAGTTTATGCAAACACATCAATGGCCAATAATATTGTTTTATGTTTTAAATGTTTTTGTTGTTATTTAGAATTTTTTGCCACATAGACTTAAAAGAGAAAAAGGAGTTAAATCCTGGATATTGTAGGTAATAGCAGTGTGTAAGTGTTGCAGTAGTGCTACAACATTTTAAAAGTATCTACACATTTCTGTAATAAAACGTCTTCTCACTGTTTGATTACTGATTCCACAATATCCCTGATGCATATGCGCACATCCCAACTAAATGCTATTAAACATATCCACCATGCTTAGCAATCACAGTGACATCCTGTCCCTCATTCCCTTGGTGTGCCATAATGTATTTTTATGTTGGTATTGGCATGAGCCCTTGTTTGTGAGCAATTGTGAGTGTTTCTGCCTTTCAGAAAGCACACTTGATCATGATTGTGTAACTCTGCAGCACAGAGGCAAGGATATCAAAAGCAGATGTGGCCTCTGAACTTGGGAATATGTTGTGGGGGGGGTCTGGGCAAAACATTCCCCCATTATTGATTGCTGATCCTCTGGTATGTTTGGGCTATCAGCAGGGTTCTAAGGGCTGAGAAGATAAATTGTAACGTAAGAAGGGAAGTTGTAGATGGGAAAAGGAGAATATAAAACACAATTTCAAGAGTTGCTATACTTTCTACTTTTATATAGCAATTGATGTTAAACTTACTCAGTTTAAATTGTAGGCCAAGACTGTTAACAGGTTTCTCAAACACTGACAGAATTTATACGCCACACCCCACCCCCATTTCATGTTTTTCTATTACTCACTCATGACTTCTGATAATACCACTACCACCTTTGCCAGCTTTAGCCACACACACACACACACACACACCACCTCCTCTACCTTTCACTACACAGAATTCCTTGTTGTTGTAGGATACTCTCACTCTTCTGCCGCCAACAAACACGGAGGCACACATACCCGCATTGTGTCAGAGCGACAGTGGAAACAACACTGTTTGAGACATGTTTTATCTGTGGCAGGTTGCGCTGTGAGGGAGGAAAAGAAGAAAAACTTCCTTGTGAAAGTAGGAATGCAAAGTATTCCCCACAATGCCACACTGCTGCAATTACTCCAGAGCCTGGTACCAGGCCAAAACAATGAGAGGACAGCTCATGGTGTTGAGAGGGAGAGCAGTTCAACTCTCATGTTTCTTCTGTGTGCTGTGGGCCTGCAGTAAACCTCTCTAAACAGTAAATTTGTTTCTAGATATCTACATGGAGGCCTGCTGTGTCCAAAATTATATTGATGTTATTCCATTTGATATTTAGATCAGTTGGTTTCAAAACATCATAACCCCGTAAAACCTTGTCTTACATTACAATGTGTCTTTTGCAGAGCAACGGTTGTGTTGAGTCAGAAATATCATGCATGAATGTGTTCTGTGCACATGTATGTGAGGTTGTGCATGTGCACATGAATATGTCAATATGTATTAACTGTCTCCTGGATTTCCATTGCTCTGTGCTCAACATGCTGACTGATAGTTTTCATTCTCACTTGGCAATTAACTGGCTGGTCCTCCTCTGTTTAAAAAAAAAAAAAAAAAAAAAAAAAAAAAGACATAAAAGAAAAGAGGTGAGATTAGCCAGGCTGGGAGGGGGAGTGAGGGATGTGGGAAGGGAGCTTGTTGCTGCCAGAGTGTCTGCCTCCCCAGGCCTCGTCCACTGCCGCCAAGGGCCGCCTGTTCTCCCGCCACTGTTATCAGCTGGCTCAGCAGCGGCAAAGAAACAGCTAAACAAGGCACTGTTTATCTGTGCAGACTGTATTCACTGCACATCCCAGCCGCTGGGTTGCGGCACCACTCAAATCTACCCAGCTCTGCAAAGAAAGGGTCGGCAGACCTGCTCTCAAAAACTGTCTGCATAGAGGTGCCAGGGGTACAGATCAATAGGCGACAGTGTCCCTGCTCTGTCCAACACTGCAGACCCAACAACCCCACCTCTCCAAACCAGCCGCTCCCAAAACACACTCTAATCCACTTTAAGCACAGTGCATTTATATGTATCTCTGAATTAGAAATTTTGAGGCATTATGATCTGGAGTTGGATTGCTGAAGAATGAGCTGGGTTTACCCTCCATCAAAATGAATGTGGCTGATTGATTCAGCAAAATGCTGAATTGACTAGTTCAACTACCAGTTCATTTAATTATTTGTTGGCGAATTAATAACCTATTTTTCAAGGAAAATAATAATTCTGTTTAACTTTTTTTTTTTTTACATTCTCTTATCTAAGAAATACCTCCAGCATAAACATTATCTGCTAATCTGCACCATAGACATGTAACAAGCCTGACCTAGCACCAGTGTAGTCAGCAGGTAAACAAGGAAAAGTTAGGTGTAGAAAGTTGCAGAAAGTTAGGTTGCAGACATCCTGAATTCTTATTCTGTATTTTCAATCACCATTAGTCTCACAAAACTCCTGCCTGCCTGGAGGGCTGCTCAGATATGCAGGATCTGTAAGCTCTCTCTCACTCTTCTCATACGCACAAGCATGCACACACAAAACCATCCCTCTCTTATCTGTGGACTGAGGAGCCGTGACTCCAGCCTGTGCAGACAGTGCTATCTAACTGGGCCATGTCTCTGTATACACAAGGAAATCACCTACTCCTCATGAAGAAATGAAATCTGCTTCAGACATCCTGGCCCTGACCTAAGGGAAAAAAAACATATTTTGAAAGGCTAATTCAGCTTGAGAATAGTCACACACAAATCCTTGTGGAAAAAAACCCATAAAAACATGGTTGTCTTGTATAAGAACAAATCTGTTATTTATTTGAACATGTTAAAGACAATGTCTTTGTTGTGGTTTATGCTGCCTTGGCCTCTGTCCCAGGCCATTTATCTATGAAGCATGTCACAAGCAGTTGCATTTCATTCAGACTTTTTGCTGGATGAGCTGGCTCAGCCTTTATCTACTCTTGTTCATGGCAATGATCTGCAGTGTTGATGTTGTGGCGCTGAGATTGACACAGACAGACTGACAGATAGGTAGAGCAGAGCAGACAGCAAAGTGCTGGAGGCAAGAAGTCAGGGGTCAGAGGTCATGGGGAAGTGAGGATGGCTGACCTCTCAACAGGACAAACTGTTCAGTGGTGTTGACTTAACATTGCCCAGACTCTGATGTGGTTCTCACCCTCCATTTTAGCTGACTTGTCCCAAGTGCTCACCACAGGAGTGATCAGCAAGATTCCTTATAGTAGCTTGATACAAGACCCAACACAGTGGGAGTTCTTTGACACTGATACTCCCAGGATCCTTAGTGGCCGAATATGCTGACTTATCAACACCACTTGATGAAATACAGGTTTGGGATTCCTGGAGAGTGTTTGGCGTTTCCATGCCAATCAGCTTCATCACTACAGGAGGTGTCACAGCTCTTTTAGCTCCAGCATAGCTAAGAATTAAACACTGCTCTGTTTCAACCTTGTGATCATTCTGGAAGAAGGAAACATCCTGTCCAATACAGTTTTACAGTTTAACTTGAATATTTATCCGAAGAGTTAGAAAAAAGTAGATATTGGATTTGTAAAGTAAATGTGTATAAAAAGCAACATCATATATTTTCATTAAGCACTCCATCAGTAAACAAACAACAGGATGGGAACCAGCCACTTGTTTCATTTTTGGGAACTACAAGGGAGAAGTTGCTTAGTTTGTTTACAAAGCAGACAAAACAGTCTGAGAGTCTTGCTCCATGAATAATTGATGATTATTCAAAAGATGACTCACATTAGTGGTTTCTATGGTAATGAATCATTTTGTCGTTGTGGAGCTATGTGGAGAATTAGGCCTGAATGTCTTCCCTGCCTCTGGCTAGACAGAAGTTACAGAGGCCCTACACAGAGATGCACACACAGACTTCAATAAGTCTCTAGTGGTAGGGACAGGAAGTATTGGGCCAAGGATGGTGACAGGGTGGTTGAGCTGTGTAACAATCAGCAAATTGGCCTAGATTACAGTATGTGTCCTGAATCATCAGCAAAAGGGCAGATGCTAACAGCATCAGTGTAATGTACACTGATGATCAGGTATACCCACCTATCCAGTGGGTATACCTGACCAAAAGACATGAACTGAAGTTTCAGTAGACATTGTGTACATCTGAAGCACACTTTGTTAGTCTTGTCATATTTTTCCATATCTTGTCCATGTGTATCTCTGGCCTTTTTGACTTCAGAGGAGTTTAATATCACCAGTACTCATCATTGTTTCTGTCTTAATGTAGCCTGAGTGACAGAGTGGGTATCTAGCTATAGAGCGGAGGAGGGCCTATTTTTACCACAGCTTTGGGAGACACTGCACTGCAATGCCTTGGTGAAAAGATGGTTCTAATTACAGATCTTTTGTTTTCTCTTTCTCTCAGTGTTTCAGCTGTTGTGTGTCTTATTTTGAGTTTAGACAAAAAATGTAACCATTTTAAGGAGTTTCGTAATGCTTTACACTAGGTCCTGGAGAGTTAGACTCCCAGAAAGAAGTAAAGAGGATAGTTCTAGTTTTGTGCAGCAGCTCAGCTTCAAGCTGCTCATGAAACAACATCTGCGGTTGCACACCAAGCCAATGATAATGTTGTGTTTAAGCGATAATGGCTGTTTTCACAAGTGTCAATTTGAGATTATGATGTACTTCTCTAAACTATGATAGACGAGTGTAGGTTATGAAAAATCAGTTGCTGTTATTTCATGCAGGGGTCAGCATTTTGTGGACCACCAAACATGATGAAGTGCCTCCCGAGGCATACACCCATGTACATCTGGCAGCTGTCATTGTATGGTAAAAAGTTACATTCATACCGAACTAAACCCACAGACAAAGATGGTGGATTAGAGGCTTCCAGGTCCCACAAGGGCCAGTTTAAAAGCCGTCCTTCATGGAGGATGATTGGAAAAATGTGTGGAAAGAGAGAAATCAGAGAGGCAGCGGAATAAGAGTAGGGGAGAGCAAGAGGTAAAAGGACTGAGGTGGAAGGATTGCACTAGAGAGGAAAGAGAGAGGGAATGCAGGATTAGAGACCAAGAGCAGTGTGGAGAAAGGGATCAGAGGCAGGGGGAGTGAAAAGAGAGAATGAGACATAGCAGAGGAGAAGGCGTCTGCATCCGCCAGCAGGCCATGGTTGTCAATGGCAGGGCCTCTCTCCCAGCACCAGGGGCTCCAGGGCTATGGCCACATAATGAAGGCTTGTTTGAGTTCACATTCAAACATCACAGAGAGCGCCTGGAAAAACAGTGCCCCACGGGCTACTTTTATTAACCCAGCTAGGATTCTCAGCCTTCAACCCTGTGCCAAAAGGCTTCCCCACTTCTCATCCACACACATACACACACACACTGTCTGTCTGGTAAAAACAAAACTGTCATGTTCAGCCTGGAGCCTACAGCAGTTTAGTTGTCGCTGATGGTGTCAGAGACTCTTGTCCTCCTCACTGCAGCTTAAGTTTTTCACTTTTCACAAGCTAGGTTAATTGAGAATGAAACTGTTGCCCAAGATATGGTTTAGTGCTACTACACTTTTGGCTGTTTCTCATGCAGAAACTCATCTCACTGCTCTGTTGTTTGTCTTTTTTCTCTCTCTACCACCCTGTCATAACACACACAGTCCTGCTGAATGATGGCCCAGTTGAGATTCACAGGGGAGGATATTTGACTCAGGATTTTCCAATAATAGGATTTGAAGCATGCTTGCAACAGATAGTGGTTTTGTGGTGAAGGAGTGTACAATCCTGCTTCTGTATGTAAATACAGCAGCCGTTTGTGACAGCTGTGTTAAGTTGTATTTCTGCTGGTGCTACCAAGATGATTGTGGTTCTTCATAATGGCTGCAGCAACATGTAGGAACTTAGTTGTTAAAGAATCCTTGGGATTGTATTAGAGAAACAGGACTTTGTTTCAAGTTGACTTGTAGTATTTATTTTGAAAAACGCCTCTCTCAGCTGGGCACAGTAGAGAACACAATAAATAGGAAGTCTTTGTTGTTAATTAGTTAATTTGGAGTTGAGCTCTAATGACATTTAACCAAGGGAGCTGGTTGAAGTGCAGCTTGGGATAGAGGTCCCACGCACTTTTTCCCAGGGTTGCCTGTGTGAGGGGGCCCGTCATCCTTTGGACTTGCACAAATCCCCTTAAAACCCTCTGGAGTCACTGAGGGTGTATCAGGCCCCTCGATCTGCTGTGTGCAAGGCTGGGTGACGGGCTGTGGTCTGGAGCCAGCCAGGGGGAGAGGACAGCTACTGTGAGGGCGCCCGGAGAGCTGGGAGTCACTCAGCCACAGAAACCCTGTGTTTGTGTATGGAGCGCAGTGCTCTTATCTCCCGCCTGTACTGACGCCACACTCTTCCTGTTTCAAATCTTTACTGCTGATTTTCTCTTCACTCTTGCCTCAGCCCCAACCAGACCTGTTGTTTTTTGGTGTTCTTGTTCTTTTTAATGGAGATTAGATAGAGCTGCTGTGGCGACACAAGAGACAGAAGCATTGTTGGTTTGAATGAACATAAAAGAAATAAGCAAATTTTTTTTTTGCCCATTTAAAGAAATATAAACAAGTTATTTGTTTCAATTAATCCTAAAATGTCTTTGTTTAAATGTTAAAATGACATGAAAAACATCTAAAACTTGGTTTCAGAAGACATTCACTCTGTTCATGTTTTTGAATATTGAAACTTAGCTGCTGAAAGAGAGTCTATTACAAAACAGGTTATAAGTGTTAAATTATAAGATGATATTGAATACTTAAAGTGCTTATTACAGTTGACAGTTTACAGTTACAGACCTAAAAACTTCTGTAAGAGGCTTACTTAAATTAGAGATAAGATAATAACAATAATATAAATATTCCTGTTGTTTCACATACCATAATAATTGCTGAGCTATGCAGTTTTTTAACAATCCATGGTACATTACAGGTATGAGACAGGTTTTATAGTCCAATTTGACTCAGTTATCTCTGAAATGAAAATTGAGGTGAATGAACCTGAGTAGTTCATCACAGTTCTCAGCTGCATTGTAAAACTGTGTGCCTGCACAACTATAGTGTGTATATATGGTAGATCAAAGTTCAAAAAGTAAGGAACTCTGCAACATGAAGAGCAATAGATAGTTATAATGGACAGATTGATTCACCTTCTAAACAAAGTTGTTCTGATTGAAAGTGGTCCTTCCCCCTTGTTGCACCCCTACTTCAAACTCTTAGTCTATTGATAATAATAAGCCTCCAGAAATGTGTATGGTGAGCTGTTTGTGCCAAACAGATTTAGAATATAGAACATATAAAACTGCTCCCCCAGCCTCCTTATGCTGCTTCTCTCCAATTTTGTTTTCTTTTCAGTCCCTGGTCACTATGAAAACCCGAATGGTGGGTTGGGATGCAACAGACTTGGAGACGCTGACTACACACATACTTTTTGCTCACTACATGAGTTTTACAGAAGACAACATTGCGTTACACAGAGAAAATGTCAGCTGTGGTGAGACATTATAGGCTGTGCTTACTCTGTAGCACTGTGCAAGTTTCATGACCATCAGTAACCTGCAATTGACTTCAGGCCTGGTAAAATGGTGAATGGTCTCTGCACTTATTGATTTTACATAAACTGAAAGGCGTGTATGAAAAAACTCAGTAGCCAGTCTCTGCTGTTTCAGCAAGATTATTTTTTTTTCCATCAGTTTTCATGTAACACTAAAATCTTGAGAACAGAGCTGGTAAATACACAGTATTATGTAACCAGTGACTTAGTTTGCATATGAACCAGTTTAACATGTGTAACTTAAATTAATGAAAATGATACGAGATTAGATGGTTGTAGAATGAGATGCCAGGTAAAATAAATAAATAAATAAATGTAGTTGGAAGATCCTTGATTGGTGTTCCAAGTAATGAGTTGGTAGCTGCTTAAAGTTCATAAGAGATTGTGCAATCTATACTGTATTTTTACATTTGGATTCTTGTTTCCTTCTTATGTTCAGTGATATAATGCTTGATGTGATTCCAAAAAGTAATTTTATGTTGCACAATTTGCAAACAAAACAAGTCTAGTAACCGTGGTGAGGCATCTATCTTTCTTCTCCTGCTTTACAAAATCAAAAACAGCCATCTAAAATACATAAACACTGAAAGAGCTCCCTAACAGTCCCCTACTTGGCATTTGCAAGCGTCACTACCAGTCTTCCTCTCCCCTGTCTGGCCTGCCCGGCTGCCTGGATGGCCGATTTTGATGGCGCCAAGCGCTCTGCAACTCTGCTGTAATCAGGAACAGCGAGGGGCAGTCTCTATCACAGAGAGTTTCTTTCCCTTTCCTTTGTTTTCCACAGATTTCCTTCCTCGTTTTCTTAGATATTCTCTCCCCACTGATGTAAGTCCAAACAGAGGCCTATTTAGAAAGTAAACAGATGAATGAGGGGAGGTTCTGGGCCTGGCGTCCATGGAGTCAGGCGCAGAGCGGAGACGTCTCGCTCCACCCGCCCTATGCTGACACAGCCTGTAAATATACAGCATGACAAATGGCATGGCTCTGCAGCAGTCCCCCAGCCAATCTCTGCCAAGCAGGCCTGATGCCGGAGAGGCTAGCCGACAGGCCGTGTCTGATTCACTGTCACAAGAGACGCATTGTTTATAGGACAGAGAGACACTGTAGCACAAACACTAATACCCCTCAAGTGGGTGACACATTGGGAAAACCCTTGGTTTGTGGCTCCAAAGTTGGCCTCAAGGAGAACATTGCAATGAGAATTTTACTGCAGCTCCTCATTGAAAAGTATGTATGTTGTGTATATCCTGCTGATCAATCCATTCCCCGATTTTTTTTTTTTTTCTTTCACAGCTGTCCTAAAATCTCTCCAGAGGCCATACTTACAACACTTTGAATGTACAGGTGTGGCTTCCACCAAACATCTATGTTGGAATATGATTGCAATCGTGTATTTTCACCATATCAAATTTATTTTCATGCCTCTTTCAGAAGAACATCCTCTCTGGGAAAATCCACCTCATGAGACCTCATAAACTCCATGTATGTTTGTCTCACTTTTGGCAATAACATTGTCTATCATGCTTGCTGTGGTTTTGCAATAACTCTAAATATCTAAGTAAAAGGCCATACATGGGGAAAATATTGAGATGTTGATGGATCTGAACTGTTTTGGAGGCAAGGTTTAGAGAAAGGAATGTCTGTGGGGGGGGGGGTATGGAGGCCCCTGGGGAAAAAGCTCAGTTTGACCTCTAAGGATAGACCTGAAAACTGAAATGGTCACACTCTTTCCGGTTATGCTCTCTACCAGGATTTCCTTCCCCTCTCCAGGCTGACGTCTACTGAAGCACCAGGGACATGGGCCACACTGGGCCACCTATTGTGAGCAGGCTTACTAGCTGAGGTCACACAGGGAGTCTGTGAGCGCCAGACTGGCAGGCGATCCACAGTTTCCTCCAAGATAGGAGATCAAGTAAATCAGAGTTAGAAGTCTTTACCCTTTAAGAGTCCTAATGACCACTGCTCCTTTCCCGCCGCACACAGCTATGTCTGAGATGTGGAGCATTATGAAGATGGTATTTTGTGCTATCATCCGTTTTTCATCGACTGGCTCTCCTTTCAGCAAACATGATATCATCCTGGTATCATGGCTAACTTAATGCAGCCAGTATTAGTGTTGTGTTATGTAGCATTAGCATATAGACTGGAGCTCCATTAGTCATGCTCTGGACTTATGCCCCACATGGATACTGTGTTACCTCTTAAGAGGATCCATTTTTCACAGGCTGCCGAGGGCTATAAAGACAAGAGACAAACCAATTGATTTTAATTCGTTGACAGTGTCAGGGGAGCCTATTTGAATGGACACAAAGAGATTCATCTCCCAAACCACTAGTAATGACAACTTGCTGATCAGGACAGAGTTTCTGCTGCTGGGACAAGAGAACACTGCTTGATTCTTACCACACAGTGAAGTTGCATCCATATCTATGCATAAAAGTGACAAATCTCAACATGACAAAAGAATCTATTGAATACTCACCTCCTCTTCCAAACATGCTTTACTAGCACTGACTATGCACTTCTTTATTTTTTAATTTGTATTTTATTTGACTGAAACCGATGTCCCTAACTTGCTTTGGATGTTACTTTGGATAAGAGTGTCTGCCAAATAAGAAAATGTAAATATAAAACATACATTGAGGTGGAGACAAACTTGAGCCTTGACAGTGAAAAAATGACACATTTACCATTGGGCATTTGCAGATTGCAAAATTTTTTTCTATAGATTTGCATCAGTGACCACCACAACCTACAGGATGATCCTCAGATTATCTCAATTTTAGACAAAAAATCTTATCAGTTTTATTTTATATCATCACAACAGCTCTGATCGGTCTGAGGCTCTGTCAGAGACAAAGGATTTCAATCTTTGCTCTGTTTTTCCCAGCACAGACTCCACAATCTTAAAAATCAGTTGTCACATCAAGTTGGTGTTACAATCTGCCTTTATATTTCCCGGTGGTTTCCCACTTTACAGACTAGCACATAGTCAAGTAATGTGTAATCACCTGGGATTACATGTTTTGGGGTTCAGGTCACTGAACCCATTAAATTCAGATTACAGTGGTGAGTTATTAGCATTCAGCCCATAGTTATTGCATAATGTACACAGCTACAGAAGATGTGATGAAAACATTAAATCTTTCTATATTCAGAAGAGCTTTGGTCTTCTTTGTAACACTTGGTCTGTACGTATATCACATTAAACAATTATGAGTGATGGGTGTCAGTGGTTAACAGATTATTTAAAAAAAAAAAAAAAAAGATTCAGGCTTATATCCTTTGTTGTGTGAATAGAACCAAATATCAGCTCACAGTTTAATCTTGGTGGATCTGCTGAGGGTGTCATTTGCCATGGCACATTAAATTTAGCTTATCTGTAATGTGTAACTGAGCTCCAGGTACGTCAGGATTTTTCAAACCTGCACTTGGCTCTCAACAATGTGTTCCTTCTAAATCTTAGGACTCACAGGGATCATTCACTCACTTCCTCTCACTTTGCCTCACTCTGAGACTTACATAGATCCAGGATACACTAGAGCTACCTTGTTTTCAGTCCATGGTTCAATGCCTCCATTTCTGCTCTCTTATTGATTTACTTCATGGGGCCCAGTAGTGGAAGTGTAGCATCGGGGACTGTAATTAGCCTTCCAGTGTAGGACTCAACAAGTGGCTCTTACAAGTGACCCTTCTGGGAGCACCTGAGCCAAGTTAGTGCTTGGGCAGAGTAGAAAGTGTGCCCTCTGTGCACAATTAAATCATCATTGGGGAAAGACAAGGTACAGAGCTGACCCTGCTGCACGCTCTCCCTGGGTGAAGAGAGACATTACAGGATACATAATGAAAACAACGTGTTCCTTTGGACATGGCTGCTATCTCATCTTTGCACAGTCTGCTTGTATGTGTGTGTGTGTATATATATATATATTAGTGTCTCTTAAAGCTGCAGAGTTTCTCTGCATCTCAGGTCTTAGAGCTACATGGTGCTTGTCCTCTGAGCACAGGCAGAGGGACAGAGCAAGCCTTACACTGTTAGTGATAGTGATTGGCCATTATCAGCTCTGTGGTAGTGAGTGGTCCTACTCTGTACAGGCGGCTCCATGTCTGACCTGTCTGTGGTGTGGCAAGGCTCTGCTCAGTGGGAGAACTAAATACTGAGGGTTGGGGTCACTCAGTGTCTGCCGCCTCTCGTGAATATCTGCATGCCATTAACAGCAATGGCTCTGATGAAATGTCCTTCCTGGGCTGGTCTTGTCTGAGCTCCTTTGCTTCAGCTGGAGGTGCCTGTGGCCCCTGGTCTTGAGGCACTTGTCTATTTTGGGAGGTCATTTGGAGCCGGACACTCTGTCTCCCCAATGCAGCCTGTCTCCTGATACTGCTATCAACTGCCGGCTTTTAACAGGGAGCCATGGCAATTTACTAGAGTGACGCCAAGCAAGGCAGTTATCAGGACCCTAACACCAGATTAGCTGGTTGGTCTTCTAATGAGCATCCTTGAACAGGGAAATGGGGGGTGGATGGCTCACACAACATAATAACACTATTATCGATGGTCCTGACAAAACAGGAAGTACTCAAAAAAAAATGTAATGAGAAAATGTAAATCATTTCTCAAGTTAAAGATGAACAGTGGCCTTAGGGACCAAACAACTTTTTTTAATGTCGTCTGTGTGGAGAAGTGTTATACTGTAGAAGGTGTTTTTGCATTTATTTAAAGGTGAAGAGTAGAAAAAGCATGTCTAAAGCAGGTCCTTTCAAATATGGGATTTTCTCAAGATGGATAACTGGCCTGATATATGAATCTTTAAAATATACGAATTTATTATGTAGTTATCAAATCTGTTATTACAGAAGTCTATTTAATTTGCTGTATTGATTAAATGTTTTATTTATTTTATTGATGGATTAATTCATCAGTCAATCCACAGATAGATTAATCAATTAATTGTTTAACTGTTTATATAAAGTCATTTATCAAGCTTAAATGTAAAGCTTTCTTTGGTTGCAGCCTCTTAAATGGGAGGATTTGCCTCTGCTATTATATCATTGTAAACTCTTTGTTTTTTGGACAAAACAACAATTCAAAGACATCAACTTGGTCTTTTAGAACTTATTTCCGTTTGTTACTAATTTGTGACATTTTGTTTGTTGTATTTTCCTGCTTTTGATCGGAACAACTACTTGATCCGATAGAGATCTGATAGTGGAGCAAAGCGAGGCCAACAACAATGTCCAGAATAACTTCAAAACTGTACACAGATGAAAGGCACCCATGAGTTTGCCTGACTCTGTGTGAGTAGTAAAAATAGTAAAACTCAACAACACAAGTGAACCTAACTGAAACTCGAGCAGAAGTTTTACATGTGGCCATCAAACTATGATGAGAAAACAGCAACTGATCGCCCCCACCTCCTCCGTTTGCCAGTCAAATCTGGAGTGAATGACTGTAGTCTCTGCTGTTAAATGTGGTGACTGACTTTTAAACTGGACTCTGTGGCCTGCCCAGCCCTGGTCTCTGTAAATGAAGTTAAAAATCATAAAACGAGTCTGTGCAGGGGTGATGTCATACTTGGCATAGTGTTTCACTGAGGATTTTAGGAGGGTTAGATTTACTAGCATTCGGGAAAGTGCCTGTGCTCTCTGTAGTGTTTCCCCAGCCCCCTCCCAAATTCATGCAATATATTGCCACTGTTGGTGTAAAGCGCTAAACACAAATGTATAAAGGAACAGAATATAAACTGATACCACTGAACAGTGTTTTCAAGCAGGATTCAGGGATTTATTGTTCTCAAAACACCATCTTAAACATGGAAATAATGAGTTGCAACTAACGTAGATGGAGTGAATGTAAACTTTGCAATTCATTCGCATGTGAATATTATGCCAATCTAGGTTTATGATATCTTCCTGAGGTGTGAAAATCTGCTTACTGCCAGATACTTTTGGCTCAAATGCTTTCCTTTTGAAAGAGTGTTTTCATTTTTACATAGTTTGTATGGAAGGCCACAGGCAGGCCAACATTAAATTTATGAATGTATTAGGTACATTTAGACAGTTAAAATTAACTGAGCGCAAATATGCAGGCAATTATAAAACTATGGTAGTTATAATTTTGTTAATTGTAAAGAGCTTCTTTCTACTGTAGGAAAACTACAGCAGCATATTAAAAATACATAACATTAGCAATGGTATACATTTCAATGAGTGTGCTGTTAAGTGTGGGTTTGATAGAGGCAGCTTGCAACAGGAAAGTCCCCTGTGGATAGTTTGGACCCTTGGGGCTAGATGGCGCCCATACAAGAGAACCTCTCGCACCACTTGGATATGGCAGCCAGTGATTATGTTTCATATCAGCATAAAAGCATCCAACCACATAGAGATGTTCCAAAACAATAATAAGAAGGGTGGGGGTTGTATTGGGCTGAGATAGGGTGTGGCTCCCACCACAGGGCTTGTTACCTTTGCTCTCAGACACACCTCCAATTTGCAAGAGGAACATAACACGTGATTAAGGTGAAATATCGCTGTCAAACACAATTCCATTAAATTTCTGTTTATAAAATACACTCTTGTCAAGATCATTCAGGGACAAATGTTGATAAAGTCATATTGTCAAAAATGTTTTGTTTCCAAAGCCAGAAAAGCACATTACATCAATCTGATCTATGATCACAAGGAATTATGGCATGCTGTCTATAGTCATTGCGCTTCCTAACACCCTATTGTAAACAGCAAAGGTTATTATTTTTATTTCTTAAGGTGCATGTGTGTGCGTGTGTGCGTGTGTGGACTGTGGACTATGGACAGGATTGTGTGCTGATCATGTTATTCTCATGTGGCTGGTTGTGACTCCAGACTTTAATCTAAGTTTGTGTTTGTAGTCTTTGAGGTGTGGATTAGTGGGAGTGTTGAGTCAGGCCCAGGCGAGGGCCCAGGAGGTCAGCCCATGGGAGAGAGGCCCATGTAAGCAGGCTCCAGTGCTGCTGAATGGGCCAATAATGGGCTGGATCAGAAGGAATGTGTTCATGGAGCCTTGCTACTGACAGCCGGCCCCTAGGGACATGAATTACTCTGACTGATACAAAAAGAAGATGACAAAAACACAGCCTTAGGCACTGTCTCCTTGGACTCCTTGTCTCCAACACAGCTAAATGAATCAAATTGCCTCCAATTACAGATTTAACTATACTTCTTTCCCCTTGGCTGTTCCATTTTCTCTCCCTGCAGTTTTATGATACAAAAAATGCTGCACTTACTTGCGCCACATATAGTATAAAAACAGACAATGGATAAGCTTTGTAAAGTTAGGTTCAGATGTTTTACACCTGATTATTTGCAAAGAAATGGTTTGATAATTATATGAGTTATACAGAATAAAATCATTGTGTGTGTTTCAGAAAAACAGCCTTGATATACAATAAACAGTTACCTGAATATAAAGTTCCTCGATACCTTCAAGTTTTGACACACTTTCCCTAAACTTTTGACAAGTACTGTATTCCTGTTTGGCCTTATACATGATTCTACATAAATACTGTATGCAGAAAGCTAATTTTTCCCAAACTGCACCTCTCGTAAGTGCCCTTAACTCCTAAAACTGCCACTCATTCATAGTAGTTTGGAAATTTTAACCACATTGCAGTTTCTGCAATGCCTTGATCCTCAAGAGCCCTGTCAGTCAGGGTGCACTCTTATTTCATCTGTCTGTACTTCACCACTTATGTTTTTAGAAGGTTTTTTATCCATTAATCATTATTTCAGTTTATATCAATAACTAAATATTATAATATTTGCAGTAAAAGATAAATGAAAATGAATCTTTCCTGATATAAAATGACTTATTTTTTATATCTGTCACATGTCACATTAAGCTGCACCAATTTTGTGATTTGTGTCATTATTGCCATAAATTACATTATTGTACAGAGAGTACCTTGCTTTTAGATACATTTGCTATTGATTCATTCGGGTTCAATCAAGTAAGGACATTCCTGTATTTACCAAAGAGGACATTAACGTAGTTAATCAATTAGGGACCCACAGAGCTAACATCATCTTCAAATAAACTACAAATTAATAAGGTCCATATTTCATCACCACAAATTTGCCACTGGACATGTTCTCTTCTAAACCCTTAACCTAATAAAGTAGATGAGTGCAGCTGCAGCTTCCATCACGGGTTAATGTTCTTAATGATTTTGTACACTATTTGGCTTCATTATCTCTGTTTTAACTGCAGCACCACCTCAGTTCACAGCATCACATGGCATGATTAAGATGGTATGCTATATTTTAATTTTGGGATTTATTTTGGATTTGAAGTCTGGTTTGAATACAATTAGTTACAGACATGACGTTGTGGTGGAAATAAAAAAGTTAGCAAACGAAAGTGTCTCTGAGTTTTATTACCACACTTGTAAGTGGGGCTGTTACAATAAAGATGAGTTTTCAAACAGCAAGAGCCTCTTTCTCAAACAATCAGTTTGCACAGAGTTATGACATGATGTCCTTGAAGAAATTACAATAAGAAATCACACTTTACACCTGTGTCTTGATACATTCGATACATTGGATAGACAGCCTTGCATACCTCTTTAATGAATAGTTTGATGACACACAAGGATGAAGAGATTATTAAGTGTTAGTTTTTATCAGTGCTAGTTTTCTCTCTCTACTAATAAAGCACCAATAACCAACCATTTGTCAAAGCTCCTCGGGGGTTTTGGAGTTTGACCTAAAGAAGTTTGCTTTTTGTTAGCAAAATTGTCAGTGCAACATTAAGTGTTTCTGCCATATTTCTTTTGAGTTGCTTGCCCACTTTGTCTGAAGTGTCAGTCGAGAACTAGGCTGGCGTGACCACTGCATTATTACCCAGGGGTCTCCAGGGGTGCATGGGTCTGGACCTTCATAGGGAGAGGGGCAGGCAAGGGGACAGGCCTGTGTGAGCAGCTGTGCCCTGTTTTAGATCCTCATACTCAGTTACCTCTTACTCTTTGAAGAAGTCTTTCCTTACACACTTTCACACATGCAGCACACATTAGTGGAGTATTGCTTGGATATGGCTACAGGATGAAAAGTTCAAATGCCTAAACTTTAAAATTTAAAAAAGGGCCAGATGGTTTTGATGGCTTTTTTTTAAATTGCACTTTTAAAAATTATGGAGCTTCCAAAAAAAATAAAAAAAGAAGAAAAAAAATTGCCTGCATCGCTGCTTGGCTCTTAGCTAATACCAATTGTGAATCCATATAGCTGATTATCATCCAATTTAAAACCATAAAGTTCTTTGTAGAACCACAAATTGTTCTATGTATAACCCCTTGCACTGGAACAGTGGAGCATGTGGCCATCATGTGGTACAAAAGATTGTACATTCATTTTGAGCTGCCACAGCAACATTTCACAGAGATGGCCTCAATCCTATTTTAAGCAATGGTTGGCTTTCCAGTTGTCTGTTAACTACATAACAGTGGAATTCAAATGCATGACAGAAATCACACACAAAAAAAATCTACAGTATAAAATGGTGTCTGTTTTACCACTATTGCATTTCAACTATTGTGATAAATTAATTATTCAGCAAAATGTTATTTTTCTATTCACATATGATTACAACAGAGGAAGAAGGACAAACATTCCTCAACAGAGTATAGAGAGCATCTCGTACAATAATTAAACATAAAGATGGATACATTAAGAATTCATTAATTTGTAGTCATCGCTGCAGCATCAGGAGTCTGTCTTCAAAATCAAATTAAGATACCAACATTTTAGAGAAGATGACACATTTCCCCTGTCTACCTAAGGTGCTATATAGTGATTTGATGGGCACTAATACATTTGATTCTGTTTTACAACTTTACTTTCTTTGCTTCTTTCTTTAGTTAACTCACTGTAACAGTGACCGAGTCAAGACCCTTTCACAGGGTCACTGGATCATCTGTATGTAACTTATGCTGTACCAGATTCAAAGCATCTAATATGTCTGCATGCTCCTGATGCTTTCAGACATTTGTCTCACGTGAATCTGTTCCAGCAGCAGCTGGATAGCACAGCAGACAGCCTCAGTGACTTATGAGCCAGCTGGGTTTTCCTTCGAGTTAATTGAAAATTGCATGACACTGATTTAAATGAAGCAGTACTCTGTAATAACAGTTTTCTTTTCCTTGTCTGACATGTGATTGAGTTACAAAAGGGAATGCATTTGCAACAGGTGCCTCTAACACAGTGCAGGCATGAGGGCCTCCATGTCCACCCTCAGTAACCTCCCTCTGCCCCAGAGCCCTCAGCCTGCCAGGGAAATCTGATTCCAGTTCAGACACTGGCACGCTCTGCTGCTGCAGCCCTCGGAGTCTCCACTGGTGCAACCCTGAGAGCTTCAGAGATGTCCTAGTGAAGGCAGTGAGTGAGCATGTGTGTACTTAAAAAATTGTAATATGGTGTTTTAGACCATCCTTTAAAATACAACTTGTATATTGTAAAATTTCTTGGTCTAAAAGAAACAATACACTTTTAAAGAATATTTCCAAAGCGCATGATCACAATCCAATGCTTGAACAAGAAAGTTAAAGTTATTTTTTACAAATATGTTGTGCAATTACAACAATTTCAAAGAATTTGAAGAATTACTGGTGTGAAATATATGTCATACAAGTAATCTTAGTAAACAGTTAGGGGGACAATATATTTGGCACATCACCAGCGATTAAACAATTATATTTCATTCATAACTATTTACAAATTCAATACTGGGTGTGACTTTTTTCATCCGGTGGCAAGTCTTCAAGGTTTTTCAGCCAATCAGCAGTGCCTACTCCTGAACTTTTGCTTCTTGGATCATGTTAATACATTTTGAGGTGTGGCGTTGCCTCTTCATTTCTGAGCCAGGATACATTAACTCTTACAAGCCCAGAATAAACTAAACTGTAGGTCTTAAATAGTTCTTAAATTAACTTTGTGCTCATAACAGATAGTTGCAAATGTTATATACTGCATGTAATATAACATTTGTCCTTGTCCTCAGTAAAAATCCTAATTTTTTAAAAATGGCAATTACCATTATGTGCCAGTAATAGTCTAGCTGGTGAGGATCAGAAGAGAAACTAGAGTTTCCTGTTATTTAGTGTTTGCCCTGACAAAACAAGACACATGAGATAAGGTTGAGGCAGACTTGTAGAAACGTCAGTGAGCAAGAATCCACCTGTTGTGTCTCCAGCCAACATAAAGACCACTGCCTCTCAAAGTGTTAAAGGTCAGCGGGCTAACTTTTGTGCCACCTAAAGCTTCTGTAAAGGCTTGGAAATGTTTATAAAGCCTAGACCATTTCCTGATTAATCATGAAAATATGTAAGTGTCTGTTCTGTCAAAAGTGCATAAATAGTAATAATGTATTGTCCCTATTATGTCGCCACATGTTGCCTTAGACCCAGCACAGGCCTCTTTGTTCTTTGTGTTCTTTTCTCTCTCTTTCTCACATTTACAGGTTTTTGTTTTTCCATTTCTTTCTACTTTCTCATTCTTTGTTGTACATTCACTGTAATGGAGTTGCAACCTGCCCTGGTTATTTACCTGCTGGATATGTTAAATAATGTATTATGTCCACACATCCAAAAATAGCAGACAATTGTTTTGGATTAAAGCTACACACCAAAAGTTTTATCCCATCTTGTCGTAAGGGCACATCACATAAGGATGTTAATGTCTATGAGTCCAAAATGTTCAACTTCTAGCACAATTAAATCTGCTATGACAATACCTTTTTTTTTTTTTTTTTTTAAGTTTTACCCTTGTATTCTGTAGTTTTCTAACACCCAGTTACCTGTCCACTGTAGTCCGAACACAGTGTGTTCACCAGCAGATTCTTCTAATATTAATATTAATATAAAATACTAAAATATACTGTTAATATTAACTGTTTGGGAGTTACACATATGAGGTTTATAGTCCAATGTTAGTTTATGCATTTTCATTGATTTCAGAATATTTGTGGGACAATAAATATAAAAATAAAATAAAATAACTATTTCTGTGCAATGCAAAAACAGTGCAGTACAGAAATACCTAATCTATTTTTCAAGATTTTTAAGATTTCATTTAGACAAACAGTGCCTCCATTACATAATTATATCAGCCTAAAAAAGCCATCATTAGTTGGACTGTACACCACACCCCCACCCGCAACCCTGACTAGGCAAGCGACCCAACTCACCAGTAGAACTCTCAAATACAGTGACTGATGTGAATCAGCTTACCAGAGGCAAACACAGCTAAGCTAAGCATTGTCCGATTATGTTGCGTTTAGGAAAATGAAGTGATTCAATCAGAGTTCCCACAGACCAACGAGCAAACCATCAATAATGAGCCTTGTGTGGTTAGCATGGTGCAGACCTTAATGTTTCCTTGATTTCTTGACCTTGATTTTGAGTGACAGCACTGGATCCACGCACTGACCACAATTACATGAACACAGAGGTTTGCTGAAACACACGGGTGTTTGCGAAAATATCCACAAGAGGCATGTAACTAGCTTAATTTTGTTCATTTAAATTTACAACTGGAACAACCACTTCGAGGAACCAAGCCCCATCTCTGTTGTTAAGTGAAAATATGACCCCTGCATCAAACATGTTCCATGTTATAAAGATAATATCTTTAAGATTTTCTGTGCTTTTGGCATATACAGTACTGTGGAAAAGTCTTAGGCCTCCACTAGCTTTGTTATTATCAGCAAAGTTTTAATGATCATCCATATTTATTTTTTGGTCTCTTTATTAAGATACAAATTGAAAATATAAAAAAATATGTACATTGGATTTAAAATAAAAACCCACAATTTTCAGAACAAAATGGCAAAAGTCAATATTTAGTGTGACCTCCCTTGGCACTAAGCACATCTTCAACTCTTTTGGGGAGACTGTCCTGAAGTTTTCTGACGTGATCTTCTGGTTCAGTGTTTTATCAGCTGTTTCTCTCCAAATATGATTTCACTGCATTAGCAGTGAGCTTTGGATGGTTATCATACTGAAAAATAAAACCATTCCCAATCAGGCACTTTCCACAAGGAATGGCATGATGAATTAAAAGATGTCTGTACTTTTCAGCGTTCATGAACCCATCAATGCAGCCCCAAACAGGGGCAGGCCCTCCTCCATATCTCACTGAAGGCCTCGAGCACCCATTTTTCGATCTCTCTCCAAATCTTCTTCTTACATATTGTCCACAATTGGACCCAAAAATTTCAAACTCACTTCATAATCCTCTTTTCCACTGATCTTCATTCCAATCTTTGTGAGCTTCAGTATAATTTAGCCTTTTCACCCTGTTACCCTTCCAAAAAGTGGTTTCTTGGCTGCTGCCCTTCCACAAAGACAATTCCTTATCAAGCTTCTTCAGACTGTAGAAGGTCAACTTGGCTTCATCCCGATGAAGCTGCCAGATGCTAAGCGTGGTCTTTGCTGGACTTCTTCTGGTCTCTCATGGAAGGACCTCTGAGAAACTTCTCATCAGATTCATCATTGAATGGAATGATGTGATTGAAAGTTGGTCTTATATATATTAGCAGCTTCCAATGAGTTCAACTCATACATGTGTGTGTAATGCTCAAGCATGTCTTGCACAGACCTGTTGTAATGGACCTTTTTCACAGCATCATTTTGACACGAAATAGTTGACAAATACAGGTGTTAGCACTGACATTAATTAGGGTTCAATTCCATTTAGGTTTAAGAGCCACGTTCCTCCTATTGCTTAAGTGTAAGAGGAGGTCACACTGAATGCTGATACTGATTTTCTTCTGTTTTCTAATACTGCAGACACATTTCCTGTATATTCTGGTTGTATTCTAATGAAGAGACTGAGAAATAATTATATATGGTCATTATAGCATTGATATAACAACAGATCTAAAGGAGGCCTAAGACTTTTGCTCAGTACTGTATATATTTGACCTATTCATTCAAATTATTTATTTAGAAGTAACTGTGACTGTCCTGACCTTTTCATATCCACCAGGTAGGTATTGTAATAGAGATAGGCCAGGAATGTCACTGGAAAATAATGTCCTTTCATGAGGTCAATGGGTTAAAGCTGCATCCATCCTAGATGAGTCAGTGAGTCATACATAATTGCCACCTTTATGATTTTTAAGAGCGATGACTGGTGCTACCTCTATTTTTTGTTCATGCTTTAAAAGCAAAAACAAAGAAAAATCCAAAATTTGGCCAGTGTTCATGTCCTCTAACATTTTCCTAAATGAAACTTACGCATGATTGTCGCCATTTAAAAAAAAAAAAAAAAAAATTAAATTAACTGACTTTTAGTGGGAAATAAAAACAAAACAAAGAAACAAAAACACATGGCCATACTTGAAGATTTCTCTGTTATTTCTTTTCTACTCGGGGCTGTTACATCGTACATGAGGCAAAGATGTAAATAAGTTTTAGTAAGTTTACCTTAAAAGCGAGAGGTGGGTGTTTCGCCTTTAAGAGTTAAGAAACTTGAAACCTTGTTTGCGCAACAATCAGTGCAGCTCACAGCCGCCAAAGTGTCTAGACTAGCACATGATGGTAGTCAGCCAATGGCTCCACCGCTCTCCTCGGGGGCCCCGTGCGTGTGTGTGTGTGCGTATGTGTGTATGTGTGTGTGCGTATGTGTGAGGAAGAGGGGGAGAAGAGAGAAACTGAGAAAGAAAGAGATCTGGGCTGCAGTTTGGTTTAGATCTGAGTAGAGAAGCAGGAGCGCGATTCAGCCCCGGATTGATCCTCTTCATGCAGTTTCAGCTGGCATGGATATTTTGGTTGGATTGTTAAAAGAAGTGCACGTACATCTCAAGAAGACGACAAGGATCCTGACTTCTAGTGCATTTCCTTGGGATTAAATCTCCTCGAAGTAGCTCATGCTCTACGTGCCGGTGTAGAAAGTAGATCTGAGGTTGTTAAAAGTCCTGAACTGTCTGAAGCTGCCAGTCGCCGTCTTGGGTTGAAGGCTGCTGGTTTTGGATTATGTTGCTAAGATTATGTTACGATATTATGAATTCTTTTTTTTTTATCCGCTCGTAACAAACATATAAACAGTCCATTCCCCCGCGGTCCTGGAGAATAAGACACCGTTTCAGCCGCTTGGTTATTTAGTGAAATCGGTCCAGTGAATGTATTTTGATCGTAATGCTGCAGTGCATGTATTGCGCGGTTTTATTATTGTAGATGCAACAAAATAGCCTTCAGTCTAATGTTGCGGTTTTGCCACCAGTGCTCGTCAGTTGGCTGTGCATGCTTTGCACGGCATTTCACAGACATTAATGTTTTGCAACGACCAGAAAAGTATCTGTAATATTCGGATATCCGTACAAGAATAAAACCCCCATATAGATTTTCAAGTTGTCGTATGTTCAGGACGAAACGCTCAGGTCTTGTGCGGCGACTCTGGAGAAGCCGTTTGATCCCAGATAAAGAAGGGGAAGATGGAAATGGCAACACTAGTGAAGGCTGTAGAGACGATCTGTTCGGCAACAACCCAGAGAAAATTCCCAAAACGGAGTTCAGACCGATGACCCCTAGCGGGTCTCTTGTAAGGGACATAGGGGGTGTGTGCACCCGGAGCCCCGTGGAGAGCAGCGGCTTGGGGGTCACGTCGGACCAAGATGGGGGTGCGGTGTGCGTCCAGGAGCAGGGGAGCCCCCGCTCCATACAGGACAGCGAATGCAGGACAGTGACTTGCTGCTTATTTAAAGACCGGGACCACTCCGAGCTTAGGGGTCCAGAGACGGCTCAGGGTACTAGGGATCCAGGGTCGTGTCACTTCGTGCTGAGGAACCTTGGACCACGGGATAGCGGATCTCCTGAGGCGCAGGAGGCGATGCCACGCACGGTATTAGAGCAAGAACTGAAATCAGCCACATACTCTCTTTTAAAAAGGCTAAAGGAAAAGGCGCTGGATACCTTACTAGAGGCAGTGGAGTCAAGAGGAGGGATGCCGAGCGACTGTGTTATGATTTCCCGGACAGAGCTAAGGTTGGGCGGCCATATGGCATCCCCGCAGCTCCTTGTGTGCAAACTGTACCGCTGGTCCGACCTCCAGCACCCGGCCCAGCTCAAACCGCTCTGTGAGTGTAAGAGTTTTGGGGCCCTGGACAGTCCGACAGTGTGCTGCAACCCCTATCACTACAGCCGGCTCTGTGGGCCAGGTAAGAGCATCTGAAAGCACATAGAAAATGCATATCTGCGAGTAACACCTACTGGGCAACCTCGATGCTGTTTTTGAGAGTTTCACCAGGTAGACCATGAACAGATAACTGCAAGGCTTTAGGATGTATACTTTTTTTTTACCTTTGCATTTCAGGATATCATTATTTACAAAGATGCCAATGTTCAATACATGTACAGGTAAATCATGAAGATGCATCTCAACCGTTAAGCCCATTTGGTCCATTTGCATTCCAGATTTTGCCAAATTATTATAAAGAGAACTGAGAAGGTCATCTTAATAGTTAAAGAAATGATCTTTTTAAGATGTAAAACTGTAAATGGCCTTGAAATATGCTCAGACAACCTTTCCCTATATCCCTGTTTTATTTGTCTGGTAATGTTTGGCTTACTTTAATACATAGAGCAGGTCCTGATTAAACTGTTAATTATTAAGGCATTCCTTATGTAAAGGTGAAGAATAACAATATCACTATAAGCAAAGGATACGCGCTGATGATTTTGTAAAATACAAATGTGAGGCAGTCTAGTTGTTTAGTTTAGTGTATTTGAAAAAAATACCAAAATGCATGAATAATGTTAATATAATATAGTTCCTAAGGAAGTTGTACTCAAACAGTTTGGTTCTACAGCAGAGAATCGCTGACAGTGGCCTGTAACATCTGGATATCTTCAATGAAGGAGTGTGTTTGTTTGAGCTGTTGTCTTTAAAATCTTCTAGGTTTAAGTCTTAGATACTCTCAGAACATACAGTATGTGTGTCTGAATATGTCAGTGCCTTGCATGTGGTTGTTAATACAGCTGTTCTCTCTTCTCTCTCTTTCAGGATAATTGCCAGTTTATGACATGTATAGAGTTGTATAGACACACAGTGAGGTTTGGACTTAGTTCCATATGTCAGTTTAGTTAGTGTTGTGGGGAAATAAGCTTTATTTCCATTGTCAATGAGCTATCTATGGTAGAACCTCCCTGACCTACATTAAACAGATTAAATTTTGGCAGGGGACAGGCCTGTGATTTGGCACCACTTAAACTCTTGGCTACTTGACCCCACTGACCTGATGACAACGCATGGTATCGTGTAAAGATGCAAGCGTCAGTATTTCTGTTTTCTCACTGGCACAGGAGGTGGATTTTCCATAACACCCATGTTTACAAGAGCCAGCTGGCTGCGACAAGCATTACAAAGTCATATGTGCAACAATATCAGAATTCGTAGCATGCAAATGTTGGAAATTGACATGGATTTGGCCCTTGTGTTGTACCATACTGTCCAACCTGATCAGTTGTGATTTTATAGCGCTCCAAGCTTGCATGGTGTTTGCTGTTAAAACAGACTGTCTTACATAAGGAGAGTATTTCATTTGTTTCCCCTGCTGAAATGCTGTGTGTGTGTTTCTTTCCATTAAAACTAGCAAGATGAATTGTAAGAGGAGTGAGAGGGGCACATACCCCTTATTGGGACTAAAGCTCGTAGTACACATAGCTGACATCCGCTCATGCGTGGCCCGATAGAGCTGGTATTTCTTTCAGGCTATTCAAGAAGGGGGGCTTTGAATCAAGACCTTAACCACTGTGTTTTTTTTTGTTTTTTGTTTTTTTTTTTTACATTGTGTGCAAATGAGGAAGAAAGAAATGCAATTGTATGAGAGTAACAGTCAATTCATGTAACATATTTTCATTGAACAATCCTGCCAATCTTTTGTAAAACAAACTAAAAACATGCCTGAAATCAAGTAATGTTAAGAGTTTTTCCAACTGTAATTCAATCTGATTGTGTTTGATTTTATAACAATTTGAAAATAGACATCAGTTGTATATAAGACTTTTTAAAGAATAGAACAGTTAATAAAGTGTGACAGAGAGCTTGGATTGACATGGACAAAAACTTTTTGCTTTTATTTTGCCAGGCATTATACTTTTCGAATGAGATCAGTTTCAAGTTGCGCTTTAAAAGCCCTTTTGTCCTAAGGAGGTCCCCTCATGCTATTTAGGTGAAGGAGTGGTGATAATATACAGTTTGCATACTACTGGCGCCAGACTGACTAGCTGTGTATCTGAGTGACTGAGTTCAGATCCTGGCAATTACTGCCGCCACTCTTAAAGGACCCGCTGCTATTATGCTTTTCTCCTTCCCCTTTTCCCCTGTAGGCGAGGTCACAGTGTGCTCACGAAGTTCTTTCCTTTGTGCTTTTCCTTCTTGTGCAAGTTATTATCTTCATTTCTCCTTTTAATAGATAAAATTAAAGCCTTTGAACACAATGAAGCTAAAAAGCAGATATTTACACGGATTTATTAAACAACCAGCTAAAATTTATGGTTAGACTGTGGTTGTAGTCATGACTGCTTCGGTTAGATAATACGTCCTTAAATAAGAGCAACAAATGTGTAGTTTTCTGTGAGCTTTATTAGCTTCTTTAACTAGCCTTAGAACAAAATGATTTGATTTTTGTAGTGCAGACACTAAACCTAAGAGTTCTGATTTAACTTACTGCCTACTCTGAGTTGTGTCCTAAAGCTTCTATTTTGGCTTATGGAGGCTTCCTCGCTGCTTTTATTTAAGACTTTTGACAATAACTTAACTAGAATATAGAATATAATGTTTTAACAATAATTGGCGAAGTTTATATGTCTGAGTTATGAAACATAGGTACACTGGGGTATTATGTGTACAAAGTGTGGCGTCGACAGTATAAATACAGGATTTGCACTGCAAGTTGACTACAGTTACCTCATAGTTAACCAGCTGCTGGACATTTACACCACTGTCCAAGTGTATCTGAACTTTGTCTTATAAAGGTCAGATAGATCCTCGAGGAGCCCAGAACATTTGATTCAACTTTAATAACATTTGACTGACTAATGTTAAGGGACCTTGTATGCTATAGGCCTGGATATCAGCACCTAAGTTTTACTCATCTTTCTTCCCTTTATCAGGTTGTTGACATGACTGTTTTGTGTTACAGAGTCACCCCCACCTCCTTATTCGAGACTTTCCCCTAATGAAGAACATAAGCCACTGGGTAAGTGACAAACACACATAAAAACTCTGTGGCACCTGAAGCATGCAGTTTATTTTATCTTCAGTTATTGATCTTCTTCTGAATCTTGCTATTAATATTTGATTCACAGTGTTATGACTTATAATCAATGAGTTGCAGAACTGTAATTACTTGATTCTTATCTTTTTTTCATGATCATATTTACATCACAAACGACATGTTCAATCTTTTGTTTAGGTTCTGTTGTAACAGAAAGACACAGGCATAAACCAGTATGGAGAATTTTAATGGCTGTAATTGGGCACAGTAACTGACAAACTGCATGGTAGCTTTTGGATGAGACCTAAACCAGCATGTGGCATAATCTCAGCATACCAGCCAGAGCCAGTGTGGCTAGTATGGTGTGGGTAGTATGTACTGTGGGCTGTTGGGACTCTGGAGCCTGGCTGCTAGCTGGGGCTGCAAGCCTGAGTACAGCTGAGGTTTCTGGCGGCATTTGAGGGGATGTAATCAGGTAAAGCCTGTTAGTGAAGTTGCCATGTTATCCACTATGGGATGAAGTCGCACATGGTGTTAGTTGTTGTGAGTTTGATTTAGAATAAGAATCATTTTCATGCTGAAATCAAGAGGTACACAGAGGCAGCCGTTGTGGTTCGACTAGTAGAGATGTTACTATACTGTAAGTGAGGGCCTAATTTTTGTTTTCTTCGCAGATCTGTCAGACTCCACATTGTCTTACACTGAAACCGAGGCAGCCAGCTCACCAAACATCACACCGGGGGAATTCTCAGGTGGGTGTGCTTCTCCAACTGTCGTCAGACTCCAAATAAGGAGTTTATTTGTTTTCAAAATGTTTTGATTGATTTTAAAATGAATGATTACCAGAAGTTTATCATCACAGTGGAGCCAGTCTGTAATACTGAAGTAATTTGTCAAACAAGGAGTTTGGTTCCTCAGGTAACTTAAAAGTTAATTTGTCTTGTGCTGTACATTTTGTTAAAGTTGGGGCCATTAATTTTTTTTGTTGGCATAGTAAGAATGTTCAGTAGTTTAGGATGCTCAAATGCTGTGTGCAGCAAAGTTGAGGTACATACAGTACATTGAAGTGGGTATGGACTCTAAACGTGTAATAATGCATCAGATACTTAATTTCAGCTTTGACTTGACTTTGAATATATATATATAAGCAGCTGTTCGAAGTAGTGGTGTTGGTCTAGTGGTACATCAACTAACTTGAATTGATAGTAACTGTAGTGGTAAATAACTTTGCATTTCCCATGAATAATTAATAAAGGTTAACATTTGTTTTGTGTGATTTATTACTTAAAGTTGATTTCTAAACAAGTGATACGTTCTTGCATGTGCTTATAGTTTTACACAATAACAATACAATCTGTGAATCACTTTACTAAGTTGCAACGCTTTCATGACAGTTGACTGTGGCAGTTCTGATGATTAAATGGTTAAAATAAGAAAGGTTCGTGTGTACTTGAATAACATTTCAGAGCTGTGCTCTGTATGTCTGTTGAGTGTATTTGGATGAATACACAAACTTATGAAGGTAATTTCATTTTGATGTTGTACTTTATTCATTCTCATTAAGGGCCATTATGAACAGTCCGAGCTTTAAAGATAAAGGTTTCATTGTGAGCAGTGCAGAGGTTCAGCAGGGCGTGTGCATTGGCTACAGAGCCGGCCTCCCCTCCTCTGTTTTTCTTTCAGAAATATTTGAGTGGGATCAAATTGTAATAAGATCCAAGCTCGTTCAGAAACACACAAGCACACATAGTTGTGCACATGCATGTGCACAGACACTTGCACGTACAACTCTATCTAGCCTGGCTGTAAGTGGGCTGCAGGGAGGGGTGGGTTCAGGGAAATGGAGTTGCTCCTGTGAATGGGGCCACACCAGAGGAAGTGAGTAGAAACAGTCCTATCCTCTGATTTGAAATGAAACACTCCTTTCTCATGTCATAGAATAAGCATGCCTCCCCCTTTATGCTAGGGCCACAGCCAGCGTGCACAGTATCATGTGGACAGAGAGGCAGAGCCCTCATTTTGGAGCTTGTTGTTGGAGGTTCTGCCATGGCTCAGAGGCCTAGACACTGAGCAGTTGACATGGCTACCTGGCAGTGAAGTATTCAGTCCGCAAGGGCCCCCTCCTCCCACTGTCACCACCTCAGCATGGCCCGGCGACACTCCCTGAGTCAACAAATGAGGGGCTTGTCAGAGCCCGCACCACAATTCCTCAGAGACTGTGGTGAGGAGGGAGGATCTAGACATGCTAGGCTTTGGTTTCTTCCAACTGTGTTGCTGCTTGTACAGGCCAGGCCAGGCCAGGCCAGCTCACCCTGCATTGGCTGTGACACACTCAGCAACTTGGAACTGAGAGAGAGAATGACCAGTGCTCTACAGGGTGGTAGTTTTTCATGCTGTGACCTAATTTGTATAGTCAGTTTGTCTCTGATTGTGTTGCATTTGGACTGATCTTTGGTTTTAAATACATAAAAGAGCCTATGTTGAGTGAAACAAACCATTAGCATCTCGTCATACAGATTCTGCACCAAGTATTTGACCTAGTTTGACAAAGCATATTCCATCATAAATCAAAGAGCCTGAAGGCCTCCTCACAAAGCCTAATTAGTTCTGCTTTAACATACAGGCCTGTAATGCATATTGTCAAGTTATCCTGTGTAGGCTGTGGTCCTGACCTGGAGTTGACTTTCCCTCTGAATCTCTCTTCAGCATGGGTAGAGAGTGTCTGTGTAACTGGAGTTGTATGGGATCCAGACTCCACCCATCATGCAGGAACAAGTAAACCTCTTAAAAGCAAGTCTGGGGGCACTGTTAGGGTGGGTGGGGTGGAGTCAAATAATCAACTACAGTCTGTAGCCCAGGGCTACAGAAATACACACTGAGCATTCTTCTGCGCCACACAATGGCAGAGAAACTGATCAGAACTGGTTGGTTTGGTAGATAAGCTTGTTCTACCACTTTAGCCAATATTGACAATATATGTATTTTCAGGGAAATTTGAAAAGTATTTCTCAAGATTATATAGTGCTATGTTAATAAAGGACATGTCTTCACTTCATGTTGCTAAGTTAATGTTGGAGTTGCATTTAAGAGCAGGTGCAACTCCTCGCTCCCTCTGGCTGATTCCCGCAGTTGTTTAACATGCTAAAATGTTCTCACTCAGGCATTTTTCAAAAGCTTTCCCATGTGCACATTATTATATTAATGTCTTTGTGTAATACTCATACCTGAAGTTACTATGTGTTCACAGACAATCAGGCAATTCCCATACACAGCCACACCAGGGTCACTTGGTGATGTCTGTTTATATAATGAGTGAGCCCAGCTTTCGAGTCCATGCATACATAGTATACCTTAGTGCTGTGTGTGAGGGAATGTGCCTTTGCTGGTGCTGTCCTCCCAGTTTGTCCGCACACCTGTTTCCTCACAGCCTGGGCCTCATCATGTGTACATCAGAGTGAAACTCTTTGAAGCAGGTCTCATTGCTTCCTGAATGACTGTCTGAGGGGGTGTTTTCCCCCTAAACTTTGACTTCATTATTTCAGTCACATTGTCTCTGACATTGGGGTACTTCTTCATTATAATGCTCCTTTGGCTGGCTCATGCTGAGAATGTGAGGAGGCATGCTGTTGCTACTTTAGGATTTCAGTCAGTAAAGATATGGTCTAAATGTCACTTTGTGTAGAGATGACATATTAACAGCATTTACAGTATATGAAATGAATGATGCAAACCTTTCTTTTTGGTTTAGAGCACTGTAATGATGGCTCCAGTCTGCCTACATTTTTCAATCATCAGAGGTTGTGTCCTCAATCAACCCGGTGGAATTTGTCAGCATAATACTGTGTGTACACGCTCATGTTGGTGTGAGCTGAGATCACTGGTGTGAATGGAGGGACTCCCTCAGATTTGCTAGGTCAAGTGACCAGAGGACAAGCAGAGTGACCTGAGTCACTGTCCGTTCCTTCCGGAAAATGTAGGAAAGTTGGACTGGAGGACTGGAAAGATTGAAAGCTACTAAACGTGGATTGCACAGAGTGCTATAGCGCTTACTGGAGGGAAGAGGGCATCAGCAGGTAGTCACAGTTCCCACACAGTAATCATGCAATGCTCTCCTCCATCTGCTGGCTTGTCTCTGGAGAGAGGGCCGGTGATTGTCTCTCTGAATGTCTCGTCTGCAGACAGACACTGTGTCAGGTCCATTCTCTGGTATTGACTGATTCTTCCAGGCAGAACAAGGCTGTAAGTAGACAGATAGGAAGGACCTCATGTGAGTCATGCAACAGATTGTTGAGGAAAATTACAGTTCACAACACTCCAGTGCCTGGACTGCAAAAATGCATTCCTAAAGCCTTTTTAAAAATATATCTTTAAGTGTTTATTTCCTCATAGTCTTCATCGAGGTACAGATGACAAATTCACACACAAGAGCTAAGCAAATGAAACAGTGTAGTCAATACTAATCACAACCTGCCTGTGTGTCAGGAAGAGGTCAAGCATCAAACCGTTCCCTCTGTCTTTGTCAGAAACAGTGAAAATGCACGGAATAATTAGACAGTCTAATCAAAGCATGTGATGCTTCTCTTGATCAAAGAAGATTAGACTGGACCCACTTGTTGATCTGACTTTGAACTCATGTGATTCCACTTCTGCAAGAAACAAATGCAATAGCATGTCTACTGTACTCAAGATTTGGGAGAGATTGCACCTCTAATTTGTTCTGAAATGTCTTGTTATGTGTTTCTGTATTAGATCATCTGTTCAGTTTGTTGTAGGGGCCTCAGTGTTTTGTGAATGGGTCTTTGAAATTTTGGTCTGTGTGACACTGAGTGACATAATAAAATTGGCATCATTGGTGGCCAAATGATTCATTTATAGCTGCTCAGGAACCATCAGATTTAGATGAGTACTAAAATTGGACCTCTATCCTGTGGGTATTACTTTATGATGTAGTCTGCTGAGTATATAAAGTATCTCTGTCCCGCTGTGCAGACATCCAACTTTCTTGATGTTAGTGGCTGTATTCTGACTCTGCAGTGTGCAGGCAGAGGTATGGTCTCAATGACATTTTAGCAATGTCCCCCTCCCCACTTAGAGGCATGATCCCCCTCCTTCGTCCCACCCCAGAGTGATGCAGCCTGGGCTCATCTCCCCCTAAAGCCTGGCACATGGCCTCAGGTTTCCACCGCAGCCCTGAGCCTTCCCAGTGCCTGGCCGCCCACACTCCCTCAGGAGCCCCAATGCTCCAGGATACGGGATGTGGAAATAATGTGACTCGAGTGCTTCCACCCTGCCTCCCGAAATCAGGTTTTGCGGATTGTTTATTTGAGGGGAAGGAGGCCTCAGACAAACATCCTGTTTTAAAAAGCTGCCTGGGTTTTGTAGCAGTGCAGGGCGGTGAATTGCCCCTTTGACAGCGGGGGGAGACTGAGGAATGTTGAAGAGAAGGCCAGCATCTCGGGGGATGTGAGGGGCTCTCCTCACCCGTTTGTCATGTCCAGTTTGCAGAGTCCATTTTAAGCAGGGGGCAGAGGGTTGTAGCTATACATCCTGAAGGGTCTTGTGCTCTGTTCTCTCTGTAGTGGTGTCGGGCCTGTACCCACAGTCCTCATCTCAAGTATCCGTTCCTGTCCTGTGAGGCTGGCTTCCATTTCCCCTTATGTAACACACATACACAGAAAAAGAGCCATTGATAACAGCGATAAGGCAATTTTTCATTTTCCCTTTCTCGGCATTGTTAGACTGTGTGGTGTCGGTAATCCATTTTCAACTTTTTCTGGGAGGGGTTATGGCATTGAACATCCTCAGAGCAGTACTCTACTCTCCTCATGACCTATTGGCTAATAGTGTCTGTGTGTGCATATGAGGGTGTGTGATTTTTTTTTTGATTTTTTTTTTTACTTAAGTTTAGTTATTGTGCCTTCAGTGTTGAATGAGGTCTTCTAACCATTAGATTTGGGTCTTTTACTTCTTGTTAAGAGGCTTTTTTTGACTTTTGTAAAGGCCTTAAGATGCGAGCTAAGTCCAAATTTACAGCCTTTACAGCAGACCTTACTGTAGGTTTATAGTTAAAAAGTCTCCATAGTGTGGATTACCTGTGTCAAGCAGCGGAAATGTGGATCTGAAGTAAGCACGTCTTATCATTTTAAATTGTTACATAGACAGGGAGGCAGTGGGGAGAGGAAAGTCATTGCGTTTAGATTTTACACTGAATTTGCTTGAAGAGTTGATTTTCAGTGAGAAGTTGTACCATAGGACCTGAATGTGGTGAGGTAATGTGACCTCTATGTGCAAAAAGAAAGCCATGGTAATCTAAAGAGGCCTGAAACCCCTTGCATGTCAACAGAAACTAACCTGCTGAGCTTAGTATTTATCTGTGTCCACTTGGCAAGCCACTGTGGTGCCAGTGCCGCCGGGTGTTTGACTTAACTTCTGAAGGGCTCACAGACAAAGATTAATCTACAGCCTCATACATGACTATAAGTCTAAGCTCACAGTGCTGTGCTTGTCATTTGAATTGACACAGTGTGTTGTGCTCACTGTGGATAAAGTGGACTGTGTTTCATTTTAGGGTTTGCCACACAGATAGAAAATACAGTCAGTATAAAAACAGGAGGTGTGCTCAGGCCATAATTTTTGCCCTATATTCTACCTTAGCAAACAAAGTGAGTGAGCTAATCTTGTCGTGTGCTCAGGGAGGGCTGCTGTTGCCATCTTCTCTCCTTCACACCGCAGCACAGCACCAGCCTCCACCAATAGCTCCATTCATTCAGCTCAGGGCACAGGGTTACAGCAACAAATAAAGAGCGTGCAATGCCATTAAAAATGTATGGAATGTCCAACTGTTAGTTTAGTGTTTTAGTATGCCTCCTCTCAAGGCTGGTAGGGGGAACAATACTCCATTTGAGCTCGCCACTGTAAATGTGCTAGCCTTGCATCGCCTGGCAAAGTGTGGTGGAGGAGGTGCCAGTTGTAGATGCTGTTTTTATTTTCTGACCATTTTACCCGCAATTATAAATCCAGACACTTGCCTTGGTCAGTTGTGATTTAGACCCGTGGTTTGATTGCTAGAGAAAATAGATTTAAGATTTTTTTTTTTTTCTTTCTCCCCAGAGGAGCATTGACAGTTGTGCCTGAACCTATGGCTGTCAGTATTTTTAAAACTGAGAATAGCCAGTGCATTCTTTGAGCCTCCAGAATGCTGTGTGTGGATTAACTTGTAGGGGCCCATGTCACTGGACATCTCTACACAAGCCTTTTACAGCCACAGGGAAAGGATATGAGCTCACTATGGATGGGTGAACAGTAAACTCCCAGTGAATGAAAGCCTGGTTCATTTTCTCTTGACTGTACACGTGTAAACTGAGAGACAGCGACTTGATTTTTTTCTCTGTCCTTATCTTGAACTCGATCTGCTGCAGTTATATCTTCATTCCCCTCTCTTGTCCTAACATGGGGCCAAGTACGATAGACATAATTTGGAGCCTTTGATCCTTTTCCCAAAAGATGATGCCTTTTAAATCTGAGCAGAGAACTTTTATTTTGAATGATGGTCCAGCAAAATGCCCCTGATAATATATTGTTTCCAGTGGCTTGGCTCACTGTTCAGTTTTTTGCATGAGCATGTACATCTATGTATGTCCTCAGGTTCTACACAAAGTAAAACTTGGCAAAATAAATTATACTCTTGGACCAGGTTTTTGCAAGTAGTAATTACAAGTTGTAAACATGCTTATGTGAAAATTCTCATTGATTATGTTCACCAGGGAAAAATATATTTACTTCTACAATGCATGTTTTATTTATCTTTTATTTGTGTGTATTTCTGAAGTCTTGGCTGTGTGGCTCTGTACGTGCAGTCAGGCTGTCGCATTTCAGGGTACGGTTTAGATTAGAGGTCTGGCTGTAGCTTCCCCCTCTTCCCCTCTCTGTGACTGCCAGCACATAATTTACTTAATGAAATCCTGCCATTCCCTTTAGCTTCAAGATTTTTGCAGATGTTGACAGGGAAGGACTTTGTGAATTATTGGAAATGTTCACTCCTGCATTTTTAATGAATGTCTTGCTTGTTGTGAACGGGCTGACTTGTCGGAGATGAGGGAAACAGTTGTCTTTGTTTGGGGAGCTGGTGTCTGGATGCCCGCGGTGGAGCAGTGTGGGTTACAGCCCAGCAAGTGTTGTGATTGAAACAGAAACTCTGGTGCCACATTATCCTGACAGAACACATTCTGCTCACAGACTCTGATCCACTGGGCCGATCAATAGGAAACCATTGTTTGAACGGCAACTCTGTCCATCATAGCTGCTTCACCTCCCAGCCTGGTGGAAACCAAATACCTGCCTTTCGCCTTAAATTAGTCAGACTAATATAACTTGTAATAATAGAGTTCCCTGTTATTGTTCATTTGAAACCAGGCCTTCAACATAGCTTGAATATATATGCCAGCTAAAGTCAGTTTCTTCCCTGGTTGTATGTTCTTGCTTTTCCCAAAAGGCAAGTGTGTCAACTCTGAAAACAAGTGTGAATTAAACACAAGACCAGTTTTAATTTTGTATTTAAAAGTTTTAGACCACACAGCCGACACTTCCTCTCACATGTTCTGTGATTTTGTGAGACTTTTTAACAAAACAAGACTCCTAAAGGACAAGAAAGCAAGCAACGTCCTTGCTGCACCCCCACCCCCCACAGTCCTAACCAGAGTAGGAAGTTAGGAGGCACAGCGAGAGGAGGAGGGGGGAGTTCAGGAATGTGCAGGGTCTCCTCTACTCAAACGCTCCAGCCTACTTGGCTCAAACCTCCCTCGCACGCTCACAAACAAACACACTCACGCGCGCACACACACTCACACACACAAACAGATAGGTTGTATGAGGAGGTGAAAGGGCACAGCCACCCAGCAGGATGTTCACTGAGTGTTTTGCTTTCGGTGCTCCTGCAGACTCCACTGGCTTTTAACGCTGCCTGTAGATATGACATCCACAAACATCCCCCACAGTTTTCACAGAGCTTTTACATGCCCTAAGGACTCTCATAAGGCCTTACTTGCATCACTTGCACTATGTGTCTATGACACATTGCAGAGCTTTGGAGGAAACTTAGAGGAAATGAGCAGCACGTTTTCTTCCCCTGACAAAAAAAGTAAAGCCTTCTCCCTCAAACCAGTGGCCTTTTACTCACACACCCAGACGGCTCCTCCATATTAGCCTGCGTAGCTTCCTGTGCTTTTTACACCCTCTGTTGTTTATTGATTTAATTTATGGATTCTGTTATCTGCTATCAAGGGTACAGCACTTTTCCTCCCTCATGGGGTCATCCCGAAACAGAAACGGAGGGAAAGTGGAGAGGAAGTAGATGACAATGTAAAGCATTCCCATTGTGACCAGCCAGGCTTGGTGACTGGATTCAGTTTCTCTGGCTCCCACAGTGTTTTCTCCAAGCACATCTCTTTCTCCCTCTCTTTCTATCTTTTGCTCTCTATCTCTTGCTCTCTTTCTCTCAGCAGAGAAAGGCCAGACCTCAGGGAAAAAAAATCCATAGACACATAAGAGCAGCTCCAGTTAGTGTGTCTGTCTGATAAAGCCGACTTTGATGGCAGCGATAGCCCAGACGCCAGCCTAAATGTGGCCTGCTCAGGGGTTACAGTCAGCCTGTAGGAACCTTTGTCTACAGAATTAAAGCCATACCATACTCTGAACAGGAGGGGGGAGTGACTTCAGTCCCACTTTGTTGTTTTGGTTGTAAAAGAAAGTTAAATCTAACAAATTATAGGACGGGGGCAGAGGAATGCACAAACCACAGTGTGTACACACACACACAGTCTTCGTACCCCCCAGCCCCCCTCTACCCGCACCACCAGCCCCCAGCCTATCAGTTCATTGGTAGAGTCTAATAGCTGGAGGGGAATCTAATCCTTGGCACAGGATGAGAGACTGCTGCTCCCCCTCCTCTCCTTGCTGCTCTCCTCCCCTCGAATGTGCTGCTTAAAGGGACTGGCAACAGTGTTTTTCTTTTTTTTTTTTTTTTCCTCCTCAGCAAAGTTTTGGAGGAATGAGTTCATCTCTGTTCCCCGCTCTGGATTAGGAGAGATGAAGTATAATGGAGGTGGCCCCGGAGCTTGGTGGGGAGATGTTAGCACGGAGGGGAAGCTGTTGTTTGTCTGCCTGTCCCTGACACTCGGCCTCCCATTCATCTCACTCAAAGGCTGTGGAGCTGTGTTTACCCCAGGGCAGCTCTTTTCGGCTTCTCTCTCTGCCCTTTTCCCCCCTCGTTTTCATGCTGTCTTTAAAAGCATTACTGGATGATCATCAAGGATTGCCATTGAAACTTTCAAGCCCCCATTTTTGTGTACTTAGTAGTAATTATCCAGACTCACCCTTGAGTGCTTGGAGCTCATAGCAGGGCGAGCTGCTTTTTTCCGTATGTAAACCTGAGGAAAAGACTTGGGCAAGTTGTGTTGAAGAGAGGCATATTTAATGGTCTTGACAGAAGAAAAAACTATTCTGTAGCTGTAAATATGGCCAGTATTTGCTGCTTGTTTTTTCTGTGACAATCACAGTTACCTCTATTATCTTCCATGTTACATTTAATCAAGTCCTGTACCAAAGTACAAGTTTGAGGAACTTAAGTGTTCAAGTGTTTCCGTTTCAGTCTATGTTTTACTTCTGCTCCACTGCAACCCAGAGGAAATCATTATACCTTTTACCCCACAGCTTTTTATTAAACTTAACAACATATACCATTAGCTGCAACTTCACAAAGTAAAATAATAATCGAATAATACCATAGTGTAACTCTCACAGGGGCCATTTCTCTGAATCCAAAGTACTTATTTACTTGTGTAGTTGCAAGATTTTTACTTGTAATGGAGTATTTCTATGTTAAAGTATGGCTACTCTTAAGAACCATTGATTATCTTAATTATTTACATTCAACCTGGACCACTTGTAGCTGACATTTCAGTCCTTTTTGCAGACGCTGCAGCTTTTATCACTGTTTGCTTTCTGAGTTCCAGTGAGCTGATACAGGTCTGTGTTTGTTGTCAGATCTGATGTCCTGCAGTTGATACCCTGAATTCTTCCAATCAGACCAGCTACAGGAAAACAGAAAAATCAACATTTTCACATGGTTTCCATGGAGCTCATGCCTTGTTATGGAAATCAAACTCAGCCCAGCACAAATGTTTTCTGCTGTTGAAGTAGTGTTGGTTAAATATCTCTGTTTACTGTGCGATTGTACAGAGACATGAAGTACGTGCAGATACAGGCCTCCAAGGCTACTCTTATTTAACTAAAATGTGTGTGTGCTTGTTCCATTCTGAATGTTGTAATCTGTTTACTCATTTCAAACGGAGCCAAATGAAGACTATGCTAATCATTTTACTAGAACTGCTTTATTTTGCATATTTCCTGCTGGCCATGGAAACTTGTAAACTGAATAGCTTCCACAGATCTATGTATCTCCACTTTTCTCATACTAGCTCTGTGTTATGTAAGGCGTTAGACTTTATTAACTCCTTCACATGCTCAGATCATTGCTCCTGGCTGTAGGAAGAGGAAGTGGAGCAGCCATATTGTGCCTGCTTCCATTGACTCTGAGACTGACACTAAGAGAAGAGGCTTTTGAGAATAAAATAACAATAATAACATGCACTACTATTCTAATGGGTAAACGGAGCTGTTAAAAGGTGGCAGGGTTAAATGGATGCAGAGCACCAGTAATTGCTCCCAGCCCATCATGGCTCCGCCCTGAACAGACCCTCTGAAAGCCAAACATGGAGTCAAAAGGAGTTGGGTCTCTGCTGTGGTCAGAAGAAGGGAGACACTTTCTCCCTTCATTGCCTCATGTGTGACTTTTAGGTTTGGTCTGAGCCCTGGCCCCACTTGCATTATATACTAATAATTAAACCTGGCCTCTAACTCTTGCATCAATTTTTTAAAGATGCATAAACATTTACAGAACATCCAAACATGGCTGATGAAACAAGACTTCCCTGAAAAGCGTAAAGACTGAATACTTGAAGGGTGAGCAGAAGCCAGCATGAACTCAGTAACAATATCATGACAGCAACTATGGCCTCCCCTCAAAGCAGTCCGACGAGCAGGAATGGCTCTACTCTGTTAAATAGATCCTAATGAGTTCTTCTGTCAGAGCACTCACCTCAGCGCCCCCACCTAGCCAAAACATACAAGTTCACAGTGAAAACACAAACATGCCTGCTGATGTTCCTCACCATCCAAATATCGTGCATACATGCACACGTAGACGCTTAACACAACAGAGCAACAGGAAAAGGCCTGGCTCATGGTGTGCTCATTGTCTTCCCTCAGGCTTAACATTAGATACATTTCTAACCTTTGTCCTGTTGATTCCTCTTCCTGGTCCTCAGACTCTTTCTGGATACCTTCATTCCAGGCAATGTGCAAAAAATAGATACCATTGACTAAATAGTTTTTACTTAATTCTCCCCATCAAAAAAGGAGGAGACAGTAGCCATTTGGTCTGTAGTGTTTATGTGCACAGTTTCAAAGTAAGTTTACCTTGATGTGTGGGCTCCATTTGATTTGAGACAATAGAGGGCCATAAACAAGTTGGGGTTGAGTTCTTTGTGTAGCCAAGCTACACTGCAGTAAAAGCTGAGCTCAGAGTGGAGGAGCTGGAGTGTGGAATTCACTAATGGCACATGCATGTTGGGGCCCCTAAAGAGAGGGGGTCATTTCAGCCATCAGTGTGTGCGCAAACACACAGAGAGTCTGTCTGCAGCTTCCCTCCACCCCCACACATCCCCACTCACTCACTCTTCCTCCCCCTCCTTAACACAGAGAGCCTTGAACCAGCAGGCGTTTGTCTGTGCAGGTCTGGTCAACGTTTTTGCTAATCTTTGTATAAACTTTACTGGTGTGGGTCACTCAGCAGAAAGGTTTAGTTGGGTGGGAGATGAGTGAGGCATTTTGTTGCTGTGTGGATCTGTGATGCTCCACCTTAAAGGCGTTTGTTAATGGGGCAGGCGGTCATTAAGCCCTGAGAGCAGAGAGACTGAAAGGAATGGGGCCACAGGCCCAGGCTTTAAATCCTCTGTGCCAATAGACTCTCTGAAGCAAAATAATGGCATCACTCTGTGTGTGAGTTAATGGGAGCTGATAGCATGAAGGCTGGGGGGTCAGCGGGTCACGGGCTTGTGCTAAGTTGTCAGGGAGCTGAATGCCGTCCCTGGGCCCACAGCAGGGGGAAGAGCTGGGTGAAGGGGGAGGGAGACCCCCTGCCTGGCCCTCTCCCATCACCCCCACTCATGTGGAATGTGAGGAAGAGGAGAAAGAGGCACCTTCATTTTGGAGGAGGAGAGGACGAAGAGACGGATGTGAGATCATGGGGCTCTGTGTTTTCGCTTCCTCGTTCACCAGCCTCTCTCCGCTCCTCATACCACAGATATTATGAGCAATATAAGTGTATGACAGCTATGAACAGTGTGGACTGAAGCAGCCTCTGAAAGCAGTCAGCAGTGCTGTGTCTGTTCAGTGTGGTGAAGATAGAAGTCTACCTAGGGAGCAGTAACTCATTTTGGAGTGCTGGGGGCTGTCACTGGAAAGAGTTCACAGACTGCAGCCATGAAAACTGAATTAACAAGCTGATTTACTGGACAGAGATGTTTAGGAATGAGATGCCAACTTTGTTCCACTGTAAAAAGAAAAAAACTCTTTTTGTCTTTAGCAGGATTTATTAAAATGTGCACAGGCAAAATGCAGTTTTTATTATTATTTTTTATATAAAAGATTGTAAGAACATTTTCGGTCTAGCCTCAGGATACTACTACAAATACTGCCAATTTCCAGTGGAAACACTGAGTGTAATCCTGAATTCATTCAGTAAACATGATATGTTTTGAAAGTGCAGAGACCTGCGCCGTGCTGCGTGTTCAGTGTTTAATCATTACAGTGCCCTCTTGAGGCACATCAGGGAAGTGCAGCCTTCAGCAGGACCGACCTGACTACACTCTCCACCCCCAGGATATGTATAGTAGCCTCTGTGTCCGTGTGTGTGTTAGACTGTATGTGCATACAGTCATATTTATACAAGGCTTAGATTTCAATACAGTGCCTCCTTCAGTATTTATAGTGTGGACATCTGCTCTGAACAATAAAAAGAGATAGTTAATCCCTTAAAACTCAAGACTTCCTTTTTACCCGTCCTGTTTGTTTTTGTTTATGTTTTATTTAATGACTATGTCGCTCTCTCTCTCTCTCTCTCTCTCTCTCTCTCTCTCTGCCTCTTCTAGATGCCAGTATGTCGCCTGATGCCCCTAAGCAGAGCCACTGGTGCAACGTGGCGTACTGGGAGCACCGCACACGTGTGGGACGCCTCTACACAGTGTACGAGCACTCTGTCAGTATCTTCTATGATCTACCTCAGGGCACGGGCTTCTGCCTGGGCCAGCTCAACCTGGAACACCGCAGCAGCACCGTTCAGCGCACACGAGGCAAAATTGGCTACGGCATCCTCCTCAGCAAAGAGCCAGATGGCATTTGGGCTTACAACCGTAGTGAGCACCCAATATTTGTCAACTCCCCTACTCTGGACATGCCTAACAGCAGAACTCTGGTGGTGCGGAAGGTGATGCCAGGCTACTCCATCAAAGTGTTTGACTATGAGCGTTCGTGCCTCCTGAGGCACACCACAGAGGCTGACCTCCTGGACGGACCCTATGACCCCAACAGTGTGCGCATCAGCTTTGCTAAGGGCTGGGGCCCCTGCTACTCAAGACAGTTCATCACCTCCTGTCCCTGTTGGCTGGAGATCCTCCTCAACAACCATAGATAACACAGACGGACCCCACAAACTATCCCAAATATCATCTACCTAGATTTAATATAAAGTTTTATATATTATATGAAATATATATTATACTTGTAAATACGGAGTCATTTTTACAATGTAATTATTTATGTATGGTGCAATGTGTATATGGACAAGAGGAAAAAAAAACGGAAAATGCACTTTGGCTTATATATATTATATATATAAATATATATATAAAGATAAAAAAATCTTTCAATACCAACTTGAGAAATTATACAGCAAAATTAGGATGAGCCTGGATTTGGTGTATAGTTTTCATATACTATTAATATCCAGACAAAAAGCTAACACCATTCACACATTGATAATAAAGTATTCGCATAATAACTCTCCTTGCTCGTCTGTATCATTAGCTCTTGGTTTATTACACAGTCAACATTTCACTTATGTTTATTTTCGTGCTGAGTTAACATGTGCAATGACACCTTTACAACTCTGAACCTTGCCTGTTGTGAGCCATTTAAAACAGTCACAGATCTCAGGACACTACAAGGTACAAGCCATTTTTTGTGGCATTCGAGGTTTCAGCAAGATGATATAAAGATCAGAGTGGATTTTCTTCTCAACATGAATTTAACTTTGCCAGGCAGCAGATTGTCAGAGCTTCTCACTTCTTGGTTTTTTCAAAATGGCTATTGTGAAGAGTTGAAACTGGAAACTTGGTAACTGCAGATGATTAAATTAAAGCAGAGAACTGGTGTTTATATTTAGGTAACATCAATCTCGAAACTAGATTTTTAGACTAGTTTATCCACATGTCCTTGAGGTCCAAAGGAGCCCCAGGAGAAAATGGTGTAGTTGAGGACGGTGTAAAAGAAAATGATGAAACTGCTCCAGCTCAGCTGAGGACATCCTTCCAAAGGTGTCCCTACTTCAGCACATAATCGTTGGCTTGTAATCGCTGGTCTCAGGCTTCCGCAGCCAGCATGTCTCACAATGGACGTTGTTATAACTGACCAGGGATGCGGCACCCTTAAACCGGCAGAGTGATACTGGAATGTATGCAGAGAAACCAAGAAGTTTTACAAGCCTACTGGAATCTTAAAAACTACAGCCAAGGTGGATGTGGTTTAGCTGGCTTCCTTCATAATTGCTGGTGTTGGGTTGTCAGATTGGCGGTGGTGGTAGTGAGGAGGGGGGGCAGAGGTCTCTGCCAACATTCAGCAATAGAGGCATTCAGTAACACACTGATTCTGGTTTAATGAGCACTGAACTGTGCAGTTTCAAGGATATGTGTTTTTAAAAAGTGGGCTCTCTAAGACATCAAAACTGCTGGGTGAGCTTTTTGTGGGGCGTGTGTGAAAAGTGTGTGTGTCAAGCAGAGAGACAATGAGAAGCAGTTTTTTGTTTTTTTTTATGACAGGTTGTCATTTTTCTGTTGAAAATGCTACTTTCCAATCATCCGTGCTGCTGAGTGCAGCGTCTCTGTCCTCCCCCTCCTCCATGAAGGCTCAGACAGCCTCTTCCAGGCCTGCTGTCTGTCTGGAGCCAAGACTGTGTAGAGTTCAAACAGCAGAGAGGAGTGGTTCCACTCCGCCTCTGTCTCTGCCTCCGCTCTCTGCCCTACAACTGGGGGCCATTATCCTGCTCATTTGTGTCTCTGTTATGGGAAAAGGGCCCACATCACCACTGGAGAGGAACTGGCAAACAATTATATTGGGTGGCGAAGAGCTAAGACACATAGTGGGCAGATTACACAAGCCACCACAGAGGGTATGAGAGGGGGCCTAATTAGACAGGTCTGGGGAGAGGCCAAGTGACAACACACATCCACTGAAGCTGCATCTCTGGGAAGGCGCCTGCTCTGCTCGGCTCCAGAACTGGAATAGTTGTGGCAGAAGGACTGTTAACTGGGCAAGATGGAGTAGAGAAGGGAAAAGCCTTGTAAGCAGCCTTGTGTGCTCCATGAGCTCAGGAATGGTATTGATTAGCAGGCTGCAGCCCTCAATCATTTTCTGGAGAAGTCAGTGTCGCGCTCTGCCCCAAAAACCGAGCCGCCATTTTGTTCCACTGTTTATGTTACACCGAGCTGTAGCTGCAGCGCTGCATTGATAAGAAATGGATGTAAGAGAGCAATCATCAACAAAGTGGCTACAGCAACACTTACAAAAAGCACATTCTGTATGATACAGAAATGCTACATATGGCTGTATCTGCATTTGTCTTCATCTGCACATAGATTCTCTCTGTGACTTTGTGTGCAGACAACTGCTTTTTAAAGCTCTGAGTTTCAAAACCCTGTTATTATGGCTTCTGTCCTGCCAAAGCCTCATTACATTCCTTCGACTGAAGATTCTTGTCTGTAAGCTTCTCCTAAGGCCTGATTCTCTGTTCACCGTTGGCATCAAAGGATTGAGGCCTGATAACTACAAGTCACTAAATTTGTCTGCTTTCTTTAAACAAAAGGTGAGAACACCTGCAAAAACATGTGAGAAAAACTAGAAAATTAAGAGAAATAATCTCTTATTGTTGTCATGAGGAATTAGAGTTAACGCAGACACAAAACCCAGTATTAGGGAGTTAGTAGGTCATTTGAGCCAGGCAGATGTTAAACTACCGCAGCTCGCTACTACTCACTCCATTTGATGACCCCGTCTTGCACATCTGGCCCCAGTAAAAACACAGTGAGGTAATAGCACCTTTTGAAATGCAGAGATTACACAGAGCGCCTGAAACACTTCCTGTTCTCTCTCTCTCTCTTCTCCCTCTCTCCCTCTTTCTCATGAGCGCCGGCCCACGGAAGTCTTCTTACCTTGGTTGAGTTTGTTAATTACGGCTCCTTGCAGCTGCCATGCTCGCCACTTACTGGGCATGCTGACGCATGCCAGTGCACAGGGGATCCACGCTCTCAGAGGGGATTATGGGCCAGCACGCAGGGCAAGCCGGGAAAAGGAGACTTTTCCTTTTGGGCGTTTTTCCATTTTCATAGACTGAATTTAAGACACCAGATGATAAGTGATGTGACTGATGTGTCTGTGCTTTGGTGTGTGCTGCATGTGTCTTTGCAGCTCCACATCGATCACCACCAGTGTTGAAAACCTTTCTGTTGCTAAATTTTGCTTCCAGAATGACATTTTTGTTTTGCATCTCCCTGATGACAAACCATGATTCTGCTACTGTGCTGCAGACCTCTAACCAGGCCTGGAACAGACCATTGAGTAAGCATTTAGGTGGTTTTTTTAGAAGCCAAAAGCAGCCCAGACCTGATGCTCCTCTGCAGATCCCACCCTCCCTTCAGTAATTACAGGGTGCACAGGGGCCTCTCTGACGTACGAAAAGGATTTATTTTAGTGAGTTTCCACAGAGGTTAAAAGAATACCACAGTATGAGCACACACACACACACACACACACACACACACACACACACATACACACACAATAACACACACACCCTTAGGCTCAATCCTGACAGCATTTATCAACAGCCTATTCCTGCCTTCCCCTGTCTAACTCGTATCATAGGAGCACAGTGGTGCACAACTCCAGTATATTAAAGATGTTTTGGGAGTGTTTGTGAGTCAGAATTAGCACGTACTTTTCTGTAAATCCTGACGCTGATTGTCACTGGCAGGCAGAGTGAAGTCACAGTCCATCCAACCTGACTTGAACACAGGCGTCTCTTTTTTTAAATGGCATGACACCACTTGGTTTGTCTCATTTAAGCTATGAGGTTTTTGTTTTTGCCCTTCAAATCTGATTTCTTTTTTCAGTTAACCCTTACCAAGTGACAAGACTTGAACCGCTGCAGAAACCACAACCAACTACAATCTTAAATATTTTGTTTTTCTTGGAGGGACAGAACTCTGTCTTTCTGTCTGCATGGGGAGTTTTGCTGATGAGAAAAAAAGATGCATTTGCTGAGTCCTATGTGATATTGTTTTGTTTTTTTTTAATCCCTGTAATTTATACCATCCTTTAATAGAGTTGCTTTATGGGCTATAATCAAATCCCTCCAGACCCCTCTATCTAAATTGTGAGGCAATAGCACATGAATGCAGTGAACTACAGTGGTGCTGAGATACATATTTTTATGCCTGCATGGTTGTGGTTGTGCCTGCCTGTGGGTTTTTTTGGGGGGGAATGTGACATTGAGTGGACCGGTTTTACACTTTGTGTCATGTAATGCAAAATACACTCACTTAACACTCAGTCTCACATGTATCGAGAGGTAATCTTATATATTAAAGAATGTCATGCTCATTGATCTCTCCAAGAGCTCAACAACTTTTTTCCACAGTTTTTTTTTTTTTCCAAGGGGCTGTAAAAGAGGAGATCTAGGAACGCAGCCCCCCTTTTTTTCTGCAGGGCTCCTAATATGTTCCATATTGTGAGTTTAAATGGGGTGGACTCAGGAAATGCAGTCACACTGCTTTGCCTTCCAAGCTTCCAGTCTGAGGTTTGGCCTGCAGTGCTGGTGGTTCTGTGGACTGGGGCTGATTGGGCGGCTGGAGCTGCCGAGGCGGTTAGGCTCAGCCATGTGGGCTTTCTTCCTCTTCTCCTCAGGAGCCGAGATGTCCACGTCGCTAGTTCTGTTTTGTTATGTTTCTCTGCCTGCACTGGAGCCCCATCACATGAACATCGAACGTTAATGACTCTCATTCAGGCCTGCTCACACTTTGTTTGCCCACTGCACCTTCCTCTGAGCCACATCATTCTGCTGCTTTATTTCACAGTTTCTGAAACAGATCATTTGACATTTTGTAAAATATTCTAATGAGCTTTCTTTCCAAGATTGATCCCACTCTCATGTCTGTACAGTAAATATTAGCTTAGTTTAGCTTAGCATAAAGAGTGAAAACAGTTAACCTGGCTCTTTCTGAAAACAAGAAAATCCACCTCACAGCAAAGTTCAAAGATTCACACAATATATACTGGGGTCCAAAAGTCTTAAGAGCAATCAAGTGCTCTCAGACATTTGGATTCTCCTGTTACTTGTGAAGTTTTGTCTTCACAAAGTTTGTGGGCGAGAAATAGCCCAGTATACAACCCCACAACTGCAACTTCTATTTTCACACATTCAACAGATTAAATAAATGTGATTTACTCTACTGAACTTCAGAGCTGGTAGGGGTGGATTTTGATACTCTGAGACAGGGCAAAACTAGCTCTTTCCCTCAGTTTCTCTGTTTCTTTATGCTAAGATAAGCTAGGATAAACTAACAAAAAAGTAAATAAGCATGTTTTCCAAAATGTTGAACTTGAATACTAGGCTCCAAACATATAGTGTGGTAGATAATTGAACTGTACCACATAAATAATATTGTTTTGCTTTATGACAACTAATGTGGTTCCCTTGACGTGTATTTTATTTCCCATGTGTAGTGAGAACTTCATTTAGCCGGTGCCAGAGCTTCAGTTGTGGAGGATGACGTTATGTGGCCAGTGAAGTGCTCTGCAGGACAGTGCGAGGCCCAACCACGAGAGCATATCTCTGAGAAGAGTAAAGATGAGTGAGGAGGCTAAAATTCCAGCCCAGGGGTCAGGTTTCGCATTCCTGGGGCACACACCACCGCCTGTCTCCACTCTGACATACCTGCTGAGTGTATGAATGCCAGCGAGGGGCCAGGAATGTGTGTGCATGCTCGGGTGTATTTGTGTACACATGCATGTGGTGGAGTGTGTGTTTTTCATTCAAACTAATGTGTGAAAATGAACATATTACATATATAGAGAAACTTATTGAGGCAAAACAAAGGAGGGGGTTTCTTTTCTCTCTCTCTTATGAGTGATACAGGGGGAAAAACACGCACAGATGTAGATAGGAGTTGGCTCATCGAATCAAACCAAGCACTCATTGCTCCACGCATGCCTTTCACTATCAGCTCAGAGGGTGGGTGGGAGTCCAAAAGAAAAAAAAAAAAAACAGGGCTCCTTCTAGTCTCATGTGAGCAGAGCTGGTGCTCCTGAACCACTGAGGAACCCAGAGAGGGGAAACCACTGCAGCTTTTAACTGCTCGTGGTGCCTACTGGGCTGCTGTGCCGCATGCAGCATTTTATTTCAATGTAAAAGCCCCGGTAAACAAAACTGACTTGTCTTTGTAATTGTTCAGTCATTTTGTTGTGACTTTAATGGGGATGAATACCAGTCCAGCCGCACACAATGGTTTTCATTATTTTAACAATAGTGTTTATTTCACTGTCTTTGAACTGAGGCTGTATGAGTAACGTGAGGAGAAAGTAAATCAGTAATTTGATTTAAATTATGCTTTCTTTGTCACAAATATATTCACAAGACAGATTTAGTATCAGCTCGAATTCAGTAATGTGCATGCACTGTTTCTGGTCCTCATACTTAGAAGAACACTTTTTTTTTTTTTTTTTAAATAATACTACTAAAACTTATATATTAGTCTGAACCTGTGTAAAAGTTTTATAGGCTATGACATGGACTTGGACCATAAAAGCAGTACTCATGATGCTTTCTCAGTTCTGTGCTTTAAGTTCATGTCAGGCTTGGCAATTTGAGTGTAATGTAGCTTTACATGCAATACTCACCTCTGTGCCAATATAGTCGCAGTAGATGAGGCGGCCTCTGGCAAGGAACTGTTGGCTCATCTGCTCAATACTATGGATCAGGAACACAATACCTCCCAGCAGTAATTTATCAATTGTTTCATGCTAACAATAAGCTGAAAACTTTGTAATGTAGTTCACTTATTAAATCAATGTTGCATTTTCAAGTGGAGGGTTATCAAACAACAAATTTGATTGCATATAACTTAATCAAAAGAGCTGGCCCAGTGGATGGGTGTTTAGTCCCCAGGCCCAGTGCTTTTGTGGGGTCCCTTGAGAACATAAGCTTCCCCTGAGGGTTTCCCAGCCAACGAGAGCAGCCAGTGTTAATAACATGTCTTATTCCTCGAGGGCTGTGCAACATGATCTTCCTCTGACATTCCTGGCCTTTTGTTTGTCTCCAGCCCCAACTGCTTCACTCGTCCCGTGCCATCCCATATGAGGCTGTTTAACATCTTAATCTGCTGCTGTCTTTCATCTGGCTCCTGTTAAAGCCTTAACAGAAAGATTGTGAATGCTAACTTCTGTCAGCACCTCACTGTAAGAGAGCAGGGGAGAGGTATGGAGAGGGAGAGGAGCAGACAAGAGAGAGAGAGACTGAGAATGGAAGAGTCTAAGAAAAGCAGTGCTAAGTATAATCAGAAAAATGTACAACAGCATCAAGAGTAAAAGTACTCATTCTACAGAGAGTGGCCCTTGTCTATAATATGTATGTATATAATAGTGATGCACCAGTTCATAAGTAGTATTTTGCTTTTGTAGCTGGTCATAGTAAAGCTAGTTTTAACCACTTTATATAAAGTTCAGCAGTCCATTGACTGCTGAACCAAGGGTTTGGGCCACACCAAACAGTCACAAGATAAATCTGAGAAATGAATAATGGGGTAAGTGAAAATACAAAACTACTGCTACACAAATGTACTTTAGATGTTTTGTTTTTGTTTTTTCTCTTTTTTGGATCATTTTGCCTCTTTGTACTTGGAAATATCTAAAGGGGTCACAAGTCAAAGTATTGCTTTAATCCATAAAAAATGCTTTGTATTTTGCAAGAAGATTAAAATTTTTTCATGTAAAATTAAAATCTGAAATGATACAAATGTTAATAGTAACCAGAGCTATTAGACAAACAGTACAGTATTTTAAATTACTAAAATGTAGTGGATTTGTGCCATAGAAATACACAAGTTAAGTACAGTTAGGTTGAAACAGTATATAAGTACAGTACTTGAAAAAAAAAAAACAGATTATACTGATGGGAGAAAAAGAAGCAAACTGTCAGAAAGTCTGGCCTCGATGCAGACATCTTCATCTTTCTCTGCAGTCAGTGCTGCATTTGGCTTCACCTCCACCTCACCTAAATGTATATTTATGTTCTTCTGACTGTAGCTCAGCATATAGATCAAATACCTGAGTATGTGACACGCATTCATTTCTGATGACTACGCCGCTATTATCTCTGCTGCGATGCCGTGGTTCTCACAGATTCCTGCGTAGATTTATGTGTGTGCCCATCCCCTCGCCTGTGGCTGTAGGTACGAGTGGCAGCAGCCTGTCAGAACTGACAAGCCTGATGATGTTCTTACAGCCATTAACATGGCAATCAATTGCTAATAGGAATGAGCCCCCAGCTACAGGAGCCAGGTCAGAATCAGTACAGTGGAGCCAGGGATGTTATTGTCGTTAGAGGGGGGGCAACATTGCCCAACATAAAGCAACACACAGATCAATGCTCTGTACCACTGAGCACATCTCCTCTCTTCATTGACATTCCTCTAATTGCTTGACTCTTTTTTTCTTTGGCCTGTATGAACAAAATGAAGCAATCCAGGGGAATTAATATAAATACTGTAATAACTGCCGCCAGGGCTACTCAAAATCAGGATAATAGCAGGCGCCTTGTGAGCAGAAAGAAAAAAGAAAATCCTCATTACACTTGCTTCTACATTCTTTCTGAATGGCTGACATGCTGCAGCTTGTCACATCTGCTTGGAAAGTGTACATACTTATCTGCATCGCTGCTGTTCATTCCTCCTGCTCTCCAGAACAAGCTGCAAATTTGCAAAAGGAAGTTTGAATCTGGTTGAATTATGTGTTTGTGAGGGATATAAAAAGATTCAGGATTTCTTTAATGTGTTTTATGTCCCGTGGCGCTCTGGTGTGAAGGTTTAGTTCCAAGCTACAGTCTTCAACTCCCATGCCAAGCTCTCACTCTCGGGCATAGGTTTAAACTGAGGGCAAGGTAAATTTGGTCCTCGGTGTTGGTTTATTTTTGCTGGCACGCGCACATTTTTGGGCACAACACGGCATCTGCTTGTATTTCAGGTCTCTGGCATGACCTCAGTCGGAGAGGTACACTATCAGGGGATTTCTTCCCTCTGGTGATGGCTCCGGTCCAGCCTAAGAGGCCTGTTCACATCTGAAGTGAGGCCCCCTGTGTCAATGTGATCACTGTTTGAGAATACAAGAGAATAGGCAGGTGGTTGTTACAGCAGGACAAGCTAGAGACACACTGGTGGAGGCTGATCAGACTTACTACATGAGGAGTCAAAGAGCTGTTTTATTTTGTTTTGACTGGACAAATATTTGCGAGTCCATTATGAGGTTACACCTACAGACATGGGCTCAGGAGACAGTAGGAGTTTGTTTTCATCCTTTTCATCTTTCCCTCACTGCTCCCCCTCTTCCCTCCCTACTCCAACTGCCCCCCCCCCTCTCAGCAGAGTTTTTAATATCAAAGTGTGCTGTCTGACAGGGGTAAGTCTCAAACAAGGGCTCTTTTGTTGGGTCTCCCTCCAACCGGCCAGGAACGACAAGAACTTGTCAACCCTTGTTCAGTTAGAAAGGAAGATGAAGAGACGGGAAAAAGGGTCGGGACAGAATTGGCTCTTACACAACATACAAAAGAGATTATTTAGGTGTCTGGCAGCGGGTATGAAACTGAATAACTTAATTTCAGCTTATTAAGCAGCAGACACACTGTAGATATGAAAACACTATTCATTTTTCAGATTCCCCATATATTTAATATCATCACGTACAATAAGGACACAATCTGTGTCTGCGTCTGTGGGAAAGAACGAAGACTGTTGTGTCTTTGCCAGAAAACAGAATGACAACCACAACCAGGGGAAATAGACTACGCTTACAGTCACTGTATGTGAATATGCACAAGTGGTGAAAAGTATTTACTCAAGTACTGTTCTGAAGTATAATTTTGAGGTGCTTACTTTACCTGACTATTTCCAATCTGTGCTAATTCAAACTGCTCGACAACATTTCAGACTAAATGACTTCATATGATCAATTTGTAAGATATTATTATAGATTAAAGACTCTCTATACCCACACATATGTTTTCAGTCGTGGCTGCTTCGGCTTTCTCAGGTCCAAGTTGTGCAGAGCTAAGGTAAATTTTGTATGAGGTCTCGTCCCACACAAAACTAACAGGAAAGCACCCTGCACCTATCCACCCTCCAGTGCACACAACATGAAATGTATCATCTGGCATTAACATCCCTGCACACTTGGCACTTGCAGTCCAAACTCTTCCCATCTGTGGTTCACTGAAGATGCAACCAGCTATTGCTATCAAAGCATGGCATCCCCCTTTACATTCAGAAATATCTTTAAAACTCTTAAGGCACTTTCCATTATTTACCTAATCTCCTTGCACATATTATGATGTCCCTCACTTGCAAGTCACTTTGGATAAAAAGCAGAGGAAGTCACACCCCTGTCACCACCAACTAGACTACAATGGAGACTGTGAGCAGCTATTAGTTCCTGGGTTTGCACCTGACATGGACTGTCCACTTGGATAAAGTGGTGAAGAAGGCACAACAACGTCTCTTCTATCTCAGCAACTGAAGTGGTTTGGCAGGAACCTCTGCATCCTCAGGACATACCGGTATAACCGAGAGGATTGTGACTCAGGCCATCTGGTCTGGTCACTGCGTTAGATTTAATTAGCCTCCTTCTGTTAACGATTTCAGCGAGTTTGTGTCTCACAGCCCAGTTTTAACCCAAATTAACATGTTCCCACTAAATAGATGCTTACAAGTTTACAAAGGTGCACAAGTGCCCACATCAATGTGCATGCAGACTACAGCTGGTGAATGTGAACTACGCAGCCCACTAGTTTAAGTAGTAAAAACCGGAACAGCTTTTTGGTTTGCCACAGCCTCATTTCCTGTGGATTCCTTTGGATTTTATGACTAAGAGCAAAGACTGCACGGCCTTACTTTCACAGAGATGCTCTTCTAAAATGTACCCTGGCATATGTTTTCAAGCAGGTTCATTATCACCTTTGTGGTGTGAAAATGATTTTTTGTTTTATTCTGTAATGACGTACCTTGTTTATGTGTTGGTTGTTTTACTTCTGGCCTCATGTGTTTCCTCCCTTTGAGATTACCTGCTTCCAATTAGCTTTGCCTTCCTTGTGACTTAGTGACTGTGTTCTTCTCATTCTTCATTAGTGCATCTGTGTTAAATGTTATGAATTATCTTGAAGACATCTTCTAAAGATTGACTCTTATTCCACAGTATTTCCACAGTATTTCTATGACTCCTCGCAGCGGCTTTGATGTGCCTCTCCTCCAAGATCACTGTGCTGATTTGAGGACTGATATTTAGTTTGTTCCCACAGTTGTAAAGGTCAAGGATGAAGTCACAGCTGAGAGGACGAGCTTGAGGGCTAGAAATTCATGTTGCATTCTTTTAAATTGTGCTCTACCTGATAATTGACCTGCCACAGGTCACAGCTGTGTCACCACAGTGGAATTCACAGAGTTTATCAACATTGGTGACATGGTACCTGTGACAGTTGACATGTTGAATATTAATGATATTCTTTCGTGAAACACACCTTAAAACAGACCAGGGTTTGCACGGAGGGAAGACGCCCTTCCCATGCTATGTGTAAACTTTATTTGACCTATGTCCACAAAGAGCGTCCCTATGAATTGTGGTTCAGGCTGTAGGTATGAAAATGTATGTTTACAGTGAGCTGTAATGTACACCAGGGAGAAGGAGAAGGGAGTGCTTGTGGCTGGTGGCCAGCTGAGGCCCCAGATGTGCAGGGTTGTTTGGGCCTTGTCCTGTGTTGTAAGTGTGGTGAGGAGCTGGCTACTGGACACACACTGAGGGATCTGGGCAGCAGATGACGGTTCACTGTTCACAGCAAGCAAGATAAACTGTCAGCTATTAAGGATTTACAGAATGAAAACATTAAGAAAAAGAAATCCTTAGTTAGTGAAAAAGAAAGATGTGCAGTCTAAAAAAAATTATGATGGATTCAATGCTTCAATTTTGAAATGACCAACAGTCCATTAATAATTTCAAACTGAATTAGGTGAATCCAATATCTTCATGTTAAATGTGTTTGTTTGCCTGATCAGATTTGGTAGCTGTGGTATAAAGAATTGGCATCATACCATGACCATGATCATTTACCCACAATTTCTACAAGCCATAAAAATATTATAACCATATTAGGTTGATAGGTGTTAGATGAAGTCATGTTTCTGTCGCTGTGATGAAGATAAGTCTAATATTCACCTTCCCTTTGGTTCTGGTTTAGGTTGCTACTAACTCCAGAGGGAAAAATCTGGCTCTTAAGCACCACAGTAGACAGTCACCAACTTTAATCATCTCCTGTGTGGTGCTGAGCAGGTAACATACAGTTTATTGGAGTTTTTTAACCTCTGGAAACAAAATTTGTGAGAGGGTTATGAGTGAGCCAAAAAAGTTACCTGTCAGAAAACACATTACATAAAGTCATGTTCTCTGTCCATTGGTAATAAATTTTGATTAAATCTTTAAACTCACATTGACTTCACCGTATACAGCTTCCACGTCAAACATGTGAAGAAACAGTGACCTATTCATACACCTTGCAGAAATAAATGGTGAACACTAGAAATTATCTTGAGTTGTGTTGCTGACACCTGACCAGTGTATGTGCACTATTCATTGTCCCTTTAGCTTTGAAAAATATCTGGCTCTCTAAAACAGGAAACCATCAATTCCAAAACAATGAGCTGAAAGACAGTAAAACAGGAAGAGGATGGCGACTGGTGATAATTCTCTGTGGGCTCTTCACTACAACCAACACCTTTCACGTCATCGTCATTTTTGTTGGTTTGAGATACAGGTTAGTGCAGCTTCAAATATACTCATTTAAGCCAAGTGGTCACTGCCTGTACTTGCAGACACTTTGCACTAAACTGCTGTGGTTAATCAAAATCATCCATGCTCAATCTACTTTCTCTATGTTCCTTTGTCAGCAAAAGGCAATCGATCTCTAATTTTCTCATTCCTTTGTGGCTCTTCTTCATCTTTTCACATGTTGTAACGCGCCCCTGGTTTTAACCCTGGATGTGGGTGTATAGCTGTAATATTGTGACGATCACCCTGAGCCAAACGCCTTCTTGTACTATGTATCTCCTCTGTCTCTGTTTTCAGGTTTTCCCTTTCCGGCTTCCAGCACATTAATCTGTGCTCTGGGAGAGTTCGCCCTCCTCTTGCCTCAGTTATCCCTTTTTCCATTCAGTCATGGAGATGGCCGCCTGTTCCCACACTGACTTGTGAACAGAGACCTGAAGGAGCAGAGGTAACACTCATCTACCTTCCCACCAACTTGTTTGCTTTCCACCTTACACTACGCACAGGGAATGAAACCTTACTATTTTGAGACACTTGAGGGGGGAAAATACTCCACCCAGAAGTTATGCAATTTATAAACATAAAAAAATGTTCCATATTTCTTTCATGGGCTTTTCAAGAATGGCAAACACTCCTTGCGGGCCACGTGTGGAGTCCATGAAGGGTTTGTTGGACGGACACAGCAAACACACAGCTTGGGGAGGGAGTGGAAGTGTTCTGTCATGGCTGAACATTGGCGTCTGGTGGTGATTAGAGACCATTTGTTTCTGTCAGAGCACAAAGCTCCAGCCTTCTCTCTGCGTGATAGATGAATTAGTGGAAGTGAACTGGATAGAAGGATAAAAGGGGACATAGTCACCAATGAAATACTTTGACACTGAGATGTTTGGTGATTTGCAGATTGTTTTTCTACCATCGTCCAGATCAAATCAAAGAAAAATCGCTCCAGTTTTTCTTCCCTGTGTGTGTTCTCTGTTCTCATGGACAAGATTTTCCATTTGTATTTTAGTTCATTGTATCCAAACTTGTCTTTACCCTCTTCTCTTCTCTTTCTTTCTCTCTCTCACACACACACATTTGTAATAAACATATTAGTTGATGACCTAGCTAATGCTTGTTCCTTGACCAAAGAGCAGAGATAAAAACAGAGAGGAAAGTGGCGAGTGGTGCTGCAGATCCCCCCCCACCCCCCACCACCCCCTTCCCCCCTCC